>CM067330.1:35392500-36025000 GCA_034376525.1 Nicotiana benthamiana
CTAATGAACAATAGTTAGAACCTTGCCATGACTGTTCCTAATATTTTTGCTTTTTAGGGCCTTAAAATTGGAATTCCGCCAGATTCTAAGATTTTTGTATACTATAGCACACACCTTTTTTATGGGTCCGAGCCAGCAGACCTCGGTCGCCCAAAATTTGTCTGACCATCAATACGATCGAACGAACAATAGTCACAACCTCACCATGATCATTTCTCGTTTTTTTTCATTTTAGGACCATAAAACTGGAAATCTGCCCGAATTCTAGATTTTTGTGTGCTATAAACCACACTTCCTACATGATCCCATATAGGACCCGGATAGCCTAAAATTTTGTCAAACCATAAAAATGACATAAGGAACAATAGTCACCGCCTATCCATGACCTTTCCTATTTTTTTGTGTATTTAGGGCCAAAAAAGGAATTGTGCCAGATTTTCAAATTTTCGTGTACTATTGCCCTCGCCTCCTGATGGGCCCAGTCCACCAGATCCATATCGCCTAAAATTTATCGGACCATAAAAAATGACCTAAGGAAAAATAGGCACCGTCTCGCCATGGCCGTTCCTCATTTTATGGTATTTCAGGGTAATAAATCTAGATTTGCGCCGGATTCCAATATTTTTATGTGCTATATATAGCCCATGTCTCTTGCATAGTCACTGCCTCGCCATGACCCTTCTTAGTTTTTGGCACTTTATGGCCATAAAATAGGAACTTCACCCAATTTTTAGATTTTCGTGTGCTATTGCCCACGCCTCCTGCATGGGCCCGAGCCACTGAATCCGGAGCGCCTAAAATTTTATCGGACCATAAAAATTGACCTTTAAACAATAGTCACAGCCTTTCCTTGACTGTTCCTCATTTTTAGCATTTTAGGACCACAAAACTAGAATTCTGCTGCTAGATTTTCGTGTTCTATAACCCACCTTTATGCATGGGCCCTGACCACCAAACCCCGAATGTATAAAAAAGTTTGGACAAAAAAATGACCATAAGAACAATAATCACTACCTTTCCTTGAACGTTCCTCATTTTTGGCATTTTACTGCCATAGTATTGGAAGTTTGCCCGTTTCACAGATATTTCTGTGCCCCACGTCTCCTGCATGGGCCCGGGCCACCGGACTCGATTGCCTAAAATATTCCGTACCATAAAAATGACCTAAAAACTATATTCACCACCTCTCCATGATCATTTCTTATTATTTAGCATTTTAGTGTAATAAAACTAGAACTCTGATTGATTTCTAGAATTTGATTTGCTATAGCCCACGTCTCCTGTATGGGAACGAGCCACGGGTCCTGATAAAAATCTAATAAAAAATAAACATCGCCTCTCCATGACCGTTCCTTGTTTTTCGGTGTTTTAGGGCAGAAAACTAGAATTCCGTCGGATTCCTAGGTATTCATGTGCTATAGGCTACGCCTACTCAATGGGACTAGGCCACCAAATCTAGATTGTCCAAAATATTTTTGGACCAACAAAAAAAATCTGAGGAACATTAGTCACCACCTCGCAATGGACGTTCCTTATTCTTTGTCATTTTAGGGCCATAAAACTATAATTTTGCCCGATTCCCAAATTTTCAAAGCTATAGCCCACGGTTTATTCTTGGGCCCAGGCCACCACACCCGAATTGCCTAAAACTTTTCCAGACCTTAAAAATAACCCATGAAACAATAGTCATCACCTCGCCATCACTCTTCCTCAATTTTTGGCTTTTTGGGCCATAAAACTGGAATTCCACACCTATGCCTCCTGCATGGACGGTGACCGGACATGTAATACCTAAAATTTTGCCAGACCATAAAAAATAACCTAAGAAGCAATAGTCACGATCTCGACATGATCATTCCTTATTTTTCGACATTAAAGGGGCATACTGGAATTCCATCTGATTCCTAGATTTTTGTATGCAATAGCCCACTCTTCATGCATGGGCCAATCCTCCGGATCCAGATTGCCTAAAATATTTTTGTGCCTTCAAAAAAGACCTAATAAAAAAATAATCAGCGGCTCGTCATGACCGTTTCTCTTTTTTTTTTTTGACGTTTTACGGCAATAAGACTAGAATTTTGCCTTTCCCTATGCTATAGCGCACACTCATGCATGGGACCAGGAAACCGGACCCGGATCGCCCAAATTTTGTCGGACAATAAAAATGACCTTGGAAAAAATCATCCCCACTTTCCATGATTGTTCATAGTTTTTTGGCGTTTATGGCCATACAATTAGAATTTCACCTGATTCCTAGATTTTCGAGGGCTATACGCTATGCCTCGTACATAGACCAGGCCACCGAATACGCGCCTATAATTTTCTCGGGCCATCAAAAATAAACTAAGTAACAATAGTCACCACCTCTCCATGATTATACCTTATTTTTGGGTGTTTAGGGTCATAAACTGGAATTTCGCCCTATTTTCCAATTTTCGGATGCTGTAGCCCACACATCATGTACGGGCACAGACCACCGGACCCCGATCGCTTAAAATTTTTTTTGGGCGGTAAAGAATGACTTAGGAAATAATAGTCACCAACATGCAATGACCGTTCCTCATTTTTTGGTATTTTAGAGTAATAAATTTGGTATTCCGCTTGATTTCCAAATTACGTATGCTGTAGCCCACGCCTCGTGCATTGTCCTAGGCCATCGGACCTGGTTCACCTATGATTTTATAGAAACATAAAAAATAACTTAAGAAATAATAGTCACTACCTTGCCATGACCATTCATAAATTTTAGCATTTTAGAGCCATAAAACTAGAGTTTTACTGGATTTCGAGATTTTTGTATGCGATTGCCCACGCTTCCTGCATGGGCCCGGTTCACCAGACCCATAGTGCCAAAAATTTTCCAGACCATAAAAATGATTTAAGGAACAAGAGTCACCGCCTTTCCATGGCCGTTCGTCTTTTTTTGCATTATTCGGTCATAGAATTAGAATTCCGCTCGTTTCCTAGATTTTCTTGTGCTATAGCCTACACCTCCTACATGGGCCTGGGGCTAGCTGACCTCGATCATCTATAATTTTTCCAGACTATCAAAAATAACCTAAGGAAAAATAATGATTACCTCTTCATGACCGTTCCTCATTTTTTGGCATTTTATGGCCATAAAACTTAAAATTTTTCCAAATTTTAGTTTTTCGTGTGCTATAGCCCACGCCTCTTGCATGAGCCCAAGACACTAGATCTTGGCGGTTCCTTTTTTGGAATTTTATGGAAAAAGACTAGAATTCCGCCCGATACCTAATCTGCTTTAATCCAGGCCTCATGCATGGGCTAGGGCAATGGTACATCGATCGCCTAAAATTTTTGCGGTCCATCGAAAAACGACTCGAGGAACAATTTTCACCACCTTTTCATAATTGTTCCTCATTATGTGGCATTTTAGGGACGTAAAATTGGAATTCTGCGCGATTCCAAGATTATCATGTGCTATAACTCAGGCCCCCTGCATGGTCTTGAGCCAAGACTTGGGTGGTTTTAATTTTTGTCGGACCATCAAAAATGATCTAAGGAACAATAATCACCATCGCTGCATGATGATTCCTTATTTTTGAGGAATTTTTGGGCCATTAAACTATGAATTCCGCCCGATTAGCAAAGTTTCATGTGCCCACGCCTCCTCATAATCCCGGGCCACCGGACCTAGATCTAAAATTTTGTTGTACCATCAAAAAGCACCTCGCATGATCATTCTTCGTTATTTGGCGTTTTGGGGCCATAAAATAGGAATTCCGCCTGATTTCAAGATTTTCATAAGCTATATTCCATGCCTCATGCATGGGCTCGGGCCACCGACCCGGATAGTCTAAAAAGTTATTTTAACCATAAAAAAAGAACTAGGAAAAAATAGCCACTGCCTCTCCATGACCATTCCTCATTTTTTAAGGATTTAGGGCTATGAAACTGGAATTTTGCTCGATTTCTAAATTTTTGTGTGCTATAGCCCTTGTTTCATGCATGGACCTGGGGCACCAGACAAAAATCGCTTTAAATTTTGCCGGACCATAAAAAATGACATATGGAACATAGTCACCATTTTGTCATGTCTGTTACTCATTTTGGCATTTTAGGGCCATTAAATTAGAATTCCGCTCAATTTGTAAATTTTCGTTTGCTATATCCCAAACCTCCTGCATATGCCTGGGTACCAAACCTTGATCACCTAAATTTTTTAAGAACATTAAAATTGATCTATGAAATAATAGTCATTGCCTTTCCATGACCGCTCCTTATTTTTTTGGCGTTTTAGAACCATAAAACTAGAATTCCACCCAATTTCTAGTGCTTCCATAGTCCACGCCTCTTGCATAGGCCCGAGCCACAAGGCCTGGATTGTCTAAATTTTTTCTGGACTATCAAAGGAGACCTAAGAAAAATCATCACCTCTCATTTACCGTTTCTCTTATTTGGCGTATAAATGCCATAAACTGGAATTTCGCACGATTTTTAACTTTTTGTGTGCTAGCCCATGCTTCATGCATGGGTCCGAGACACCAGAGCCAGAATACCTAAAAAATTTTATGACCACAAAAAATGACTTAAAACAATAGTCATCGCCTTTCCACTACCGTTCCTCATTTTTTGGCGTTTTCGGGCGATAAATGGGAATTTTGCCCGATTCCTAAATTTTTATGTGCTATTGCCCACACCTCCTACATGGATCCGGTCCATCGGACCTGGACCGCGTAGAAATTTTTCCAGATCATAAAAAATTATCTAAGGAAGAATAATCACCTCCCGACATGTCTGTTCCTCATATCAGGGCATTTTAGGGCCACAAAACTAGAATTCCGCCCAATTTCTAATTTTTCGTGTGCTATAGCCCACGCCTCCTGCATGGGCCACCAGAATCGGATCGCATAAAATTTTCCGATACATAAAAAACGACCAAATAAACAATAGTCACCACTTGGCTAAGGCCACTCCTCACATTTAGATTTTTTTTGGCGATAACATAGGAATTTCTTTCGATTCCCAGAGTTTCATTTTCCAGTGCCTACGCCTTCTGCATGTTCCCGGGCCATGGAACTCGGATTGCCTTAAATTTTTCCGGAACATAAAAAATGTCCTATGGAATAATTGTCCCCTCCTCGCCATGATTGTTTCCAAGTTTTTTAGTGTTTTAGGATCATAAAACTTGAATATCGCTTAATTCCTAGTGTTTCATGTGGTATAGCCCACGCCTCCGGCATGAGCTCGGGCCACAAGCCTAGTTCACATACAAATTTTCCAAACCATAAAAAATGGCATAATAATAAATAGTCACCGTCTCTCCATTACCGCTCCTCATTTTTTGGCGTTTTAGGGCCATAAAACTAGAATTCCACTAGATTTCAAGATTTTCCTGTGCTATAGCCCACGTCTCCTGCATGGTTCGTCTAGAATTTTTCCGGACCATCAAAAATGACTTAAAGAAAAATAATCATTGCCTCAACTATGCATGGGCCCTGGCCACCAGACCAGGATTCTCTAATATTATGCCGGACCATAAAAAATAACCTAAGAAACAATAGTCAACACCTCGCCATGACCGTTCCTCATTTTTTGGAATTTTAGGGCCATAAAACTGGAATTCTACTTGATTTCTAGATTTTTGTGTCCTATAAATAGCATATGCCTCTTGCATGGGCCCGGGCCACCCTACCTCGATCATCTAATATTTTGACGGACCATCTTACCTAAGGAACAATAATCACCGCCTCAACATGAGAGTTTTTATTTATTTGGCATATTAGAGCCATAAAACTGGAATTCTGCCCGATTCCTAATTTTTCGTATGTTATAACATACACCTCCTGCATTGGCAAGGGCCATCAATCCTCGATTGCCTGAAATTTTGTCGGACATAAAAAATGGCCTATAAAAAATTCGTAACCACCTTGCAGTGGCCGTTCCTTTCTTTTGGCGTTATAGGCTATAAATCGGGAATTCCGTTGAATTCCATAATTTTCATGTGCTATTACCGACACCTTCTGCATGGGCTCAGTCCAATGAACTCATATCGCCTTAAATTTGCCAGACCATAAAAATGTACCTAAGGAACAATTGGCCTCCCTCGCCATGACCGTTCTAGTATTTTGGCATTTTATGGCCATAAAACTGGAATTCTTCCCAATTTCCATATTAACATGTGCTATAGCCCAGGCCTCCTGCATAGGCCCGGGCCACCGAACCCCGATACCCTATAATTTTTTTAGACCATCAAAAATGATCCAAGGACATTAGTCACCGGCTCGACATGATTTTTTTTATTTTTTGGCATTTTAGGGCCATAAATTAGAAATTCTATCCGAGTTACTTGACACAGATTGCCTAAAATTTTGTCGAACCATAGAAAATGACCTAAGAAATATTAGTCACTGCCTTTCCATAACTGATCCTCTTTTTTGCCATTTTAGGGTCATTAAACTGGAGTTTTGAACGATTCCTAGATTTTTGTGTGATACTACCCGCGCCACCTGCATGGCTCCAGGCCATCGGACCGAGATTGCCTAAAATTTTACGAAAATAAAAAACGACCTAAGAAACAATATTCAATGCCTTGCCATGTCCATTACTCATTTTTCGCATTTTAGGGCCAAAAAATTAAAATTCTGCCCTATTTCTTATTTTTTATTTGTTAGAGCCCATGCATCTTGCATGGGCCCGAGCCATCTGAGCCCGATCACCTAACATGGGCCCAGGCCAACAGAACCAGATAGTCTAAAATTTTGCTGGACAATAAAAAATGACTTAAGGAGCAATAGCCACCGCCTCGCTTTTAGGTTCCTCATTATCTATCATTTTAGGGCCATAAAACTTGAATTCCCGATTCCTAAATATTTGTGTGAGTCCATGCCTAGTACAAGGGACCAAGCCATCGGATCTAGATCGTCTTATATTTTGGCGGATCATATGAGACCTAAGGAACAATAATCACTGCCTCGACATGCCAGTTCATTGTTATTTGGCATTTTATGGTCATAAAACTAGAATTCTATCCAATTCCTTGATTTTTGTGTGCTATAACCCATGCTTCATGCATGGAACTGGTTCACCGAACCAGGTTCACTTAAAATTTTTATGAACCATAAAAAAGAACCTAAGGAACAATAGTCACGGTCTTGCCATGATTGTTACTCATTATTTGGAATTATAGGGCCATAAAACTAGAATTCTATCCGATTTCCTTATTTTTATGTGCATCCCATGCCTCTTACCCGGGCCTGATCTACCAGACTCGGATTGTCTAAAAACATTTCGTACCATAAAAAATGAACTAAGGGATAATTATTACTACCTGGCCATGACCGTTCCTCATTTTTTTACATTTTTGGGCAATAAAACTAGAATTCTGTCCGATTATGAGATTCGTGTATTTTAGCTCATGCTTTCCCTGTGGGCTAAAACCACCACACGTGGACCACCTAAAATTTAATTGGATTATAAAATTCGACCTAAGCAACAATAGTTACCACTTCACCATGAATATTCCTCATTTTTTGGCCTTTTAGGGCCATAAACGAGAATTCAGTCAAATTCCCATGATTTGTGTTTCCGTGTGGGTCCGGGCGGCCGACCTGGATCGCCTCAAAAAATTCAGACCATCAAAATGGACATAAGGAAAATTGGTCACTGCCCCGCCATGACCGTTCCTCTTTTTTTGGTGTTTTAGGGCCATAAACTAGAATTAAGCCTGATTGTCAGATTTTCGTGTGTTATGGGTTCAGGCTATCAAACCCAAACTGCTTAGTATTTTATCAAACTATCAATCACTAGCTACATTATTCACCACCCCTCCATGATCGTTCCTTGTTTTTCTGTGTTTTATGGCCTAAAACTAGAATTATGTTATGCTATAACCTACGCCATCCGTGTGGGTGTGGGCCACTGGACCTAGAGAGCCTAATATTTTTCAAGTCATCAAAACTAACTAAGGAACAATAGTCTTGGACCATAAAAAATGACCTAAGTAACATTAGTCATCGCCTCTCCATGACTTTTCCTCATTTTTTTGGAATTTTATGGCCATGAAATAAGAATTTTTCCCAATTCCCACATTTTCGTATGCTATAGCACAAAACTTTTGCTTGGGCCCGGGCACACAGACCTAGACCGCATAAAATTTTTCTAGACCATCAGAAATGACCTAAATAATATTAGTCACTATCACGCATGATCTTTCCTTATTTTTGGCCGATTACGGATTTTAGAATGCTGTAATCTGCAATTCGCATGGGTCCGAGACACTGGACCCAGAATGTCTAATATTTTTTTGGGTCATCAAAAAGTAACTAAGAAACAATAGTCACTGTCTCGCCATGTTCGCTCCTCGATTTATGGAATTTCATGGCCTTGGAAAGGAAAATTCCTCCCGATTCCTAAATTTTCGTGTGATATTGCCCATGCCCCTAGATCCGGACTGCCTAAAATTTTTTTGGACCATAAAAATGACCTAAGGAACATTAGTGACCATCCCTTCATGATTGTTCCTAATATTTTGGTATTTTATGGCTATAAAATGATAATTCGATCCAATTCTTATATTTTCGTGTACTATAGCACAAACGTGGGCACCGACACCCACACCCGGACCGCCTAAAATTTTTGTGGACCATCAAAAATGACCAAAATTCCCTTATTTTTGTTTGGTATAGCCCATGTCTACTGTATGGACCCGAGCTATAGGTCCTGAGTGCCTAAAATTTTTCCAGACCACAAAAAAGATCAAAGGAACAATAGTTACCACCTTTCCATGACCATTCCTCATTATTTGGTGTTTTACGGTCATAAAACTGTAATTTCGCCTGATTCCTACGTCTTCGTGTGCTATTTCCCATGCCTTATGCATAAGTCTAGGCCACTATACACGGATTGCCTAAAATTTTGCCGGACTATGAAAAATAACCTAAGGAATAATTGTCAATGTCTACCATGATCGTTCCTCATTTTTTGGTATTTTAGGACCATAAAATTGGAATTTTTCCTGATTCCTAGATTTTCATTTTTTATAGCCCATCCCTCCTGCATTGTCCCAGTCCAGCAGGCCCCGATCATCTAAGAATATTATACACAATAAAACATGACCTAGGAATAATAGTCACCGCCTCTCCATGGTTATTCCTTATTTTTTGGTGTTTTAGTGCTATAAAATAGGAATTTTGCCAAATTCTCAAATTTTCATGTGCTAAAGCCACGCCTCTTGCATGGACCCAGGACAACAGACCCCGATCGCCTAAAGTTTTGCTGAATCATAAAAAAACACCTAAGGAACAATAACCATGGCCTTTCCTTGACCATTTCTTATTTTTTGGTGTTTTACGTCCATATAACTTGAATTCTGCCCGATTCCTAGATTATCGTGTTCTATAGCCCACATCTTCTGCATGGGTCCGGGGCCACCGAACTCTGATTGCCTTAATCTTTTCCAAACCACAAGAAATAATCTAAGGAACAATACTTACTACCTTGTCATGATCGTTCCTCGTTTCTAGCATTTTGGGGCCAAAAATATGAAATTGCGCTTGATTCCTAGATTTTCCTACGCAATTGTCCACGCCTCTTGCATGGGACTGGGTCACAGGTTCCTGAGCACCTAAAATTTGCTGGACAATTAGAAATTTCTTAAGGAACAAATTTACCGCCTCTCTATTGTTTTTCCTCGTCATTTGGCATTTTAGGGCCATAAAATTGGACTTTCACTTAATTTCTAGATTTTACGTGTGATATTGCCCACGCCTCCTGCACGAGCGTAGGCCAACGAACCCGAATCGCCTAACATTTTGCCTGACTATCAAAAACTCCTAAGGAATAATAGCCAATTCATAGTCATGACCATTTCTCATTTGTTGGATTTTGTAGGGCCATAATACTGGAATCCTACCTGATTCCCAAACTTTTATGTTCTATAGCCCACTTCTCCTACATTGGCCCTGCCCACCAAACTCCGATGATCTAAATTTTTCAGCACCATCCAAAAATGAGCTAGGAACAATAGTCACCATCTCTCCATGACCATTTTTTATTTTGGCATTTTAGGGCCCTATAAAGGAATGTCGATCGATTCCCAGATTTTCGTGTGCTATATCCATGCCTCTTTCATGGGCCCAGGCCAACGGATCCTGATCATCTAAATTTTGGTGGACCATAAACAATGACTTAAGGAATAATAGCCACCGCCTCGTCTTGACATTCCTCATTTCTAGCATTTTAGGGCCATAAAACTTATATTTTCCCGATTCCCAAATTTTTGTGCGATATTGTCCATACTACTTTAAGGGCCCAAGCCATCAAATCCTCCGGATTACCTAAAATTTTGCGGACTATCAAATAGGACCTAAGAAACAACAGTCACTGCCTCGCTATGACAGGGGCATAAAACTAGAATACCGTCCAATTCCTTGATTTTCATGTGTTATAACCCACACCTTCTGCATGGGCTAGGCTATCAGACTCGGATCGCCTAAAATTTTGCAAAACCATAAAAAAAAACCTAAGTAACAATAGTTACCACCTCTCCATCACATCACCTTATATATTAACATTTTAGGGCCATTAATCCAGAATTCTGCCCTATTCTCAGATTTTTGTGTGCTATAGCTCATGCTTTTTACATGGTCCTGGGACACCAGACCTGGTTCATCTATAATTTTTCTGAACCATCAAATACAATCTAAGGAACAATAGTCACCACCTTGCCATGAACGTTCCTTATAATTTGGCGTTTTCAAGCCATAAAACTAAAATCATGCCCCGATCCCCTAATTTTATATGCATCCCAAGCCTCTTGCCTGGGCCTGAACCACTAGACTCGGATTGTCTAAAAACTTTTCGGACCATAAAAATTGAAATAAGGAACAATTGTTGCCGCCTCTCCATGACTGTCCTCATTTTTTGGCATTTATGTCCTTACAAATGAGAATTTCACTTGATTCCCATATTTTCATGTGATATAGCCCATGCCTTTCCCGTGGGCCCACGCGTCCAGATCGGGACATCCTAAAATTTTTCTGGACCATAAAAATCGACCTAAGAAATAATAGTAGACGCTCAACCACGAATGTTCCTCATTTTTGGCATTTTATGCCCATAAACGAGAATTCTATTAAATTCGCTTATTTTCTGTGCTATAGCACACACCTTTTGCGTTGGCCCGGTGCTAGACCTTGATTGACTATTTTTATGGACCATCAAATATGACTTAAGAGAAATTAGTCACCGCCCCGCCATGATTGTTCCTCGTTTTTTGGCGTTTTAGGGCCATAAAACAAGAATTACGCCTGATTCTCGGATTTAGTATGATCGGACCCGGACAACCTAATATTTTTTCTGGCCATCAAAAACTAACTAAATAAAAATAATCACTTCCTCTTCATGACCGTTCCTCACTTTTTTCTGTTTTATGGCCTTGCATATGAGAATTCCACCCGATTCCTATATTTTCGTGTGCTATAGCCCATGCCTTCCACGTGGGCCCATGTGCCTTGATCCGGATTGCCTAAAATTTTTTTGGACCATAAAAAATAACCTAAGGGACATTAGTCACCATCGCTCCATGACTTTTTATCGTTTTTTTTGCATTTTATGGCTATAAAATGATAATTTGGCCCTATTCCCACATTTTCTTCTGGAATAACACAAGCCTTTCAAGTGGTTGCGGGCACCGTGACAACCTAAAATTTTTAAAGACCATAAAAAATGACCTAAGGAACATTATTCGCAACCCCACTGTGACTGTTCTTCGTTTTTGGGCGTTTTAGGGCCATAAAACTAGAATTACGCTCGATTCTGCCATTTTCTTGTGCTAAAGCCAATGTCGTCTGCGTGGGCCTAGGCTCCTAGACCTGGAGCACTTTAAATTTTTCTAGACCAACAAAAACGTTCTTAGGAAAAATATTCACTGCCCGCCATAAACGTTTCTCATTTTTTTGGCGTTTTAGGGCTATAAACAAGAATTCTATCCAATTCTCTCATTTTCATGTGCTATAACGCATGCCTTCCGCGTAGGCCCAGGCGACCGGACCTGAACTGCCTAAAGCTTTTCCGGACCATAAAAAATGACCAATAGAATTAGTCAGCGCCTCGCCATCACCGTTCCTTATTTTTTGGTATATTAGGGCCCCAAAACTTGAATTACGCCCGATTCCCAAATTTTCGTATACTATAACACGCACCATCAACGTGGGTTTGGGCCACTGGAGACGGACCACCTAATATATTTTCGAACCATAAAAAATAACCTAAGTATTATTAGTCACCACCTCGCCATGACTGGTTTAATGTTCGACTAATTTCTGGTTTAATTTCTATTCAGGAGGTTCAACACATGAATTAATTGATTATTTTTTTGGTAATTATATTATATTTTATATTATCACAAACTCAGTTATATTTCCTCAAGGAATCAGCAGTTTGGACATAAGGTCCTAAACTTGATGCATACTATGTCTATTCACCTTTGTCTATCGAGCTCTACTTTAAAAGGATAAAAATTCAAGTCTTTCATATATCGATCAATTCTACTAACTCTACGAGCTCTATTATGAATTTCTCTTATCAGTTGCTTAACCACTTGATCTGCAGATCTGCTTCTTTCCTTGAAGATTCTAGTATTCCTTTCCTGCCATATGTAATACACTCCACCAACTAATGTCATACTGTATACCTCCTGTTGAGCAGTCTTTCCTGTAGCATCTTCTACAATCCATTGTACTTTATGCTTCCAGTTCCACACTTCTCTTTTTATGCTTTGCCAATCTAGGAGCTTTGACCACACCTGTTTCGCATACATGCAATGAAATAGTAAATGGTCGATATTTTCATTTTCTAGTTTGCATAACATAGTACATATCCTTTAGGTTAGCCTAGCATGCTATCCTCTCCTTAGTTTGCAGTCTTCTGTGAAGAGCCAAGAGTAAGATGAATGTCCATTTGGTTTGGCCATTATTGTTGCAAACCATTCTTCTCCAAGGTGTGTGTGTGTATATATATATATATATATATATATATATATATATATATATATATATATATATATATATATATATATATATATATATATATATATCATTTATTGAGTATTTGGTCATTGCAGCTACATTTGTTTCATGAAGACCTATTTTCTCAAGCATACTTTTTGCTTTATTAATCTTCTGTACCACCCATGAGGCCTGGGTAGTCTTAGTCTGCCATACTTCCCCTACCTTGGTATAGTAAGCATGGATCCGCTTTACCCATAGGCAATCTTTCTTTCTGCATATGTTCCATAGTAGTTTACCAATAGCAGCCCAGTTCCATGTATAGATGTCTAAGATATTTAGACCCCATGCTGCTTTAGGAAGACATGTCTATCCCAAGCAATTCTTGCAAAGATCAATCCCTCCAGTCCACACAAAACATCTATAGGTGACTTCTATCATCTGAACAACTTTTTTTGGCAGCACAAACACTTGTGACTAGTATATTTGAATAGAGTATAGCACAAATTCCACAATTTGGATTCTTCCAGCATATGACAAGTATCTAGTGGTCCATGATTTTATTCTAGTCAGCATCTTGTCTATTAGATGTTTGCATTGAATAATGGACAACCATTATGTACTCAAGGAATGCCTAAGTACCTAAAAGGTATATCTCCCTTACCAAATCGGGTAGCCTGAAGGATTTGTTGTTGCATCTCCTAAGGGATACCACCAAAGTACACTGAGCTTTTCTCGGTATTCGCACTCAATCCAAACACTTGTGAGAACTTTTGGAAACACCGGATCAACGAAGTGATAGACTCTAGTTCTCCTTTACAAAATAATAATAGATCATCTGCAAATCCAAGTTGAATAATCTTCATCTTTTTGCATCTCGGGTGGAATTTGAACTTTGTATCTTCACTGATACCCTTCAAGCTTCTGCTATGGTATTCCATGGAAAGCACAAAAAGAAATGTGGAGAGAGAGTCTCCTTTCCTGAGGCCTTACTTGGCCGGGAAAGGTGGTATGGCCTCTATTGAGTAAGATTGAATAGGACGCCGTTGAGATACAACTCATAATCCATCTGATAAACTTTGCTGGAAAATGGAGGCATTGTCAAGATATGGCTATTCTATTGAGTCATAAGACTTTCTCATATCTATTTTTAGCATACATCTAGGGTTGATTCCTTTCCACCCATAGCCTTTCACCAATTCATGGCTCAAGATGGTATTGTCTGTGATTAATCTACCTGGAACAAAGGCAGATTGGCTTTTGTCTACTGGAGTGTCCATCATCCCATGCATCCTAGTAATAAGGATTTTAGAAATCAGCTAATAAAGTATAGTACAACATGCTATTGGTCTGAATTCTAATAATTTTGTGGGATTCTTGATCTTTGGGATTAGTGTAATTGTTATAGAGTTTATTGCTTTGTATATATCTCCACAATAAAGAACTAGAGGACTGCTTCAGTATCCTTGTTTCCAATCATACTCCAAGCTTTTTTGAAAAAGAGTGCATTTAAGCCATCACATCCTGAAGCTTTATGATCATCAATACTCATAAGTTCTTGAAATACTTCTTCATTAGTAACATGTGACACTAGTTGTAGTTGGTGGTGTCTATTAAGAACTTCCCCATGTTTCATTACCTCAGGGTCAATTGCTGGCGGTTGATTTGCAGCACTTCCTAGTAATGCTTTGTAGAAACTAGTTGCTTCTGTGGCAATGTCTTCTTGCTGGTGAATAATGTTTGCATTAGAATCACAAAGGCTTGTAATTCTGTTCTAAGTTTGTCTTCTCCTTTAAGCTGGAAAAGAAGTAGGCATTTTTCTCATCACCTTGTTCTAGCCATTTATTCCTAGATTTCTGCTTTAGGATACTTTTTTTCACTAGGATCCATTTCTCTAGTTTCATCTTCACTTCTTTCTCTTCTTCAAACAGGAAATCTAGTTGAGTGTGATGGCCCTTTTGTGTTTGTATGTCTTGCAACTCCTTCCTATGGAACTCCATCTTCTCCTCTATGTTCCTGAATTACGCATGATTTAGTTGTTTCAATTCTTTCTTCATTACCTTGAGCTTCCACTATATGTTTTGCATGTTCTTCTTTGTTGTAGGTTTGTACCATGCATTAGTCACCACTTTCAGGAAATCTATGTGATCTGCAAGGCAGTTCAAGAATGTAAAAGGCTTTGGACTTCTTTGTACTTCATTTTGTAATTGGAGACATAAAGAGGTATGGTCTGAAACATCAGGATATAAGATCATTACTTCAGTAGTAGCCATTGTCATAAGCCATTCAACATTCACAGGGGCTCTGTCTATCTTGCTCCAGATATGACCATTTGACCAAGTATATTTCCTTCCTATTGCTCTTAATTCTGTAATGCCACTAGCTTGGATAAATTCATTAAAATCCCTTGCTTCATTATCTTGGACTGGGTTGCCAAATTGTCTCTCTTCTAAATCAGTTATAGCCTTGGAATCCCTAAACACTAGCCATGGACTTTAAAGATGCCTATTTGTCCCTTTCAGCTCTTCCCATTACTCCTTCCTTGCCTTGATAGTTTGTAAGCTATAGACTACAGTCAGGTGTAGTTTTATATGTAATCGATGAATGCTTAGGATTCCATGAATAGGCTGAGAACTCATATTAGTAGCTTCAAATTCCATCCTGTTTTGATTCCACATAGTCCATATTTTTCCCTTTGAGCTGTATGCATAGTTTGCATACCATTTCCAATTTGTTGCAATTTTTAGAATAACTCTGCCAGCATTGTCTTCCTTAACTCTATTTTCTAGTATAGCTATCAGTGCTATATCATTATTTACAATGAACTTCTTTACCTCTTTTCGCTTATAGTCATTTTTTTACACCCTTTACATTCCAAGCAATAAGTTTCATTTACTCGGTTATTTGTACTTAGGATCCCCAGTATCCCCCTGGTAACTACATTGCCCTTTCTCTATATTTGTATCTCCTATTTCAAAGTTAAGTGGACTGAAACCATTCATCATATTGATGCTTGTTATACCATTTTTATCTGCAGAATTTCTTTTAACTAGTTCCTATTCTTGTAGTTTCTCATTCTCAGTATCCCCTATTTTGCTTGCCTGTATTTCATTGCCAGTTGGAACACTTTCTTCCTTTCCAACCCTGCTTGGTTCTGCTCTTCTTCTCCATTCCATCTCTTGCTTTTGTTGTTTTTGTTTTCCTTCTGTGGATTTCTAAACATTCCTACAACTATGTCCAACCTGAAAGCAGGTGTGACAATACTCAGGAACCCAGTCATAGCGAATAGATTACTCAAAGACTTCACCCTTAGGATCAGTACCCTTTAGCAGAGTAGGCATATCCTTTCCAACCCTACTTGTTTCTGCTCTTCTTCTCCATTCCATCTCTTGCTTTTGTTGTTTTTGTTTTCCATTTGTGTCTTTCTGAAAATTCCTGCAACTATGTACAACCTAAAAGCATGTGTGACAATACTCAGGAACTCATTCATAGCGAATAGATTGCTCAAAGCCTTCACCCTTAGGATCAATAACCTTTTGCACAGTAGGCATATATTTAATAACATCCATTTCAACTAAGCCTTGCATAGGAAATACTCTCCATTTTTGAGGTGCACTCATTCACATAGAGAGGAATTCCCAATCCACTTCCTATTCTACTAAGAGAGTCCATACTCGAGCAATTCAGCGGCAAGTTTGGAACTTTTACCCATATAGGTATTGTCTGCAACACTTCCTTACTGAAATTAAAATTAGTTGACTAGGCTTTGACAATTATAGGCTTATTTATTATCATATATGGTCCAAACGTCAGCACAACATAGCTATCTTCCATGCTATTAAGTTTGAAAACAAAATATCCATCGGTATGAAAGTATATTTTTGGTTTGCTAATGAAGTTCCACTATGTGGCAATAAATCGATCCAGTATACAAAACGAAGGGGAGTCAACCACAACATACAGTACAACTACATGTTGCCATTTCATCGTTTCACGATCAACCTCAATCGAGTCTTGTTAAACTATTTTTTAGATATTTTTTACTATCGGAGAAATAAATTTGAGGTTCATACCTCTAGACGCCAAATTGTTCCCAGCAAATAGGTTCACCCATTCCTTCTTATATTCCTCTGCTAGCTTTTTAGGGAGCTTCCATTGCCTTAGTTAGATCCTCTTTCCTCTGTATCACCTTTTCGACCTCAATATTCACCGCAATTGGGACTTTCTCCAGTAGTTTCACACTTTGGATCTGATCACCTTTGTCAATTGGAGTGGATCTAGCTAAATTCACGCCATACAAAGGTGGCCACATCTAAATAGTGCTCTGCAACTGTTCCATTGGAATAGACAACTTTTGCATGTCATCGATCTTCTTCGTTTGATTAGTTGTTGATTCCTTACTCGTACTTGCGATTTGGATAACTCTCTTAAGTCTCCCCTTACCCATGCTGGCAGAGGCACATGCTAGTTCACCGTCAATGCGCGTCCATCGCCGCTATTTTGGAGAGATTAAGTAGAGAGAAGTCAGAGCTTTTTAACTATCATCTAATGGTAGATATATGTATAGATTAATTAATTGATTATTAACTAAGTCTAACTGCTAAAATAAAGTAATTGACAATTGACAACAAGGAAATGGATATTCAAGAGTTGGTTTCTTATCAATGTGAGAATAAGGTTTGACAACATAAGTGCAAGATAGCTATTTGGGACTTAACTCCAGTTTAGTTCACTCTAATATTCTATTGATTCTCATGAATTCACTCGATGATTAGTTCAAGCGTGTAGTCAATACTCCTCTCTCGATTTAATTTCAACTCTATGAGATGAACTAATATAAGCTCTCTGATGTATGTGTCATGCGTTAATGGATTGGTCCTTAAGAATATATCTCCGGAACATTCTCCTAACTTGATTCAATCAAAATTCAACAAGCCCTTTCGATAACTTAAGAGAATCAATGAATTAAATCAAACAAAATAATACAAAGATAATCACCAAGATATTCCCCTTTCAATTAAATAGACTGATGAATAATGTTGCAACAATTCAAAACTCCATAAACGCAAGCATGGACTAGAGCTAAAATCTAAAATTATTTATCAAAACACCATATCCGTCAAACCCTACGGTAAACTACTCCATAATTATGTAGGAAGTTATCATAAAACTTAATTAAGGAATAATAAAACGTCAAATCATACGTTACAATCCAAACTCTCATATTGAATTGATGAAAAGATGATGAAAACTCCAATTCTCTCCTAAAGCTTCCAAATAAAGTCCCTTCAAAAATGTCTTTTTGGTGTATTTAAGCCCTGTAGGAGTGGGCCCGCATGAAATTACCTTTCCCTAGCCGAAACAAGACAAATACTTTGAGAAAAGTGCACAGGTACGCCACCCTATGCGGGGTTCTTATGGGAAAGTTCAGAGAGCAAGTTCTCACAGAAAGCAAACAAAATGTATTGTTGTGCCGTCCCATGCACCGCCCATGCGGCACGACAGTGGAAGTTTTGTAGAGTGTTTTGTTTTTCTTCGATTTTTGATATCCAAAATTGGCTCTCGACCCGATTGTGTTCGTGGTTTAATCCCTTGGGCTTTTACTAAGACTTTATAGTTATAACTTGTTCGATTTAGTTCCCGGATATCTTTTTGAACTCAAAATCACTAAAACACGTTATTCTAGCCTACCTTCATTCCTAAAAAAAATTCGAAAAATTAAAAACGACATAAGGAACAATAGTCACCACGAGCCATGACCGTTCCTTTCTTTTATGGCATTTTAAGGTCATATAAAGAGATTTTGGCCGGATTCACATATTTTTAATGTGCTATGGCCACATATTCCATGTGGGCCCGAGCATCCGGACCCAAATTGCCTAAAAAGTTTTTGGACTATAAAAAATAACCTAAGGAACAATAGTCACTTCCCCTCAAATACGCTCCTTATTTTATGGCATTTTAGAGCCATAAAATGAGATTTGGGTCAATTTCAAAATTTTCATGTGCTATAGGCTATGCCTTCCGCGTGGGCACGGACCACCAGACTCGGATAGTCTAAAGCTTTTCCAGAATATCAAAAATAAATAAGGAACAATTGTTACTACCTCGCCATGGCCGTTCCTCTTTTATTTTTTGAAGTATTAGGGCCATAAAATTGGAATTCCGTCCAATTATGAGATTTTCTTGTGCTGTAACACATGCCTTCCGCCTAGGCATTGGCACTAACCCGGAATGCCTAAAAATTTTTCGGACAATAAAAAAGAACCTAAGAAATAATATTCAACACTCTGTAGTGAACGATCCTCATTTTTTGGCATTTTAGGGCCACAAACAAGAATTTTGTCCAATTCCCTTATTTCTTGTGCTATAATCCTTAACATCCAAGTGGGTCTGGGGCACTAGACCCGGAATACCTAATATTTTTCTGGGCCATTAGATCTAATTAAAGAACAATAGTCACTTCCTCGCCATGATCATTCCTCATTTTTTGGCATTTTATGGCATGCAAATGAGAATTATAACTAATTCCCGTATTTTCGTGTGCTATAGCCCACACCTTCCAGTAGGCCCAAGTGCCCAGACCCGGATAGCCTAAATTTTTGTTTGGACGATACAAATTACCTATGAAATATTAGTCACTTTCCCTCAATGATCGTTCATCATTTTTTGGTGTTTTTTGGCCATAAGATGAGATTTCGGCTCGATTACTATATTATTGTGTGCTATAGCACAAGCCTTACTCGTGGGCCTAGACGTCGACCCAGACCTCCTAAACGTTTTTCTGACCATAATAAGTAACGCCGTGCGGACCCTGACCGCCTAATTTTTTTGTACAATCTAAAATGGCCTAAGGAACACTAGTCACCACTCTACCACGAACATTCCTCATTTTTGACATTTTATTGTATCTTCGTATGATGTATCCCACACCTTCCGCTTGGGCCCGATCCATCCGAATCAGACCACCTAAAGTTTTTTAAGACCATCAAAAATAACTTAGAAATATTAGTCATTGCTCCACCATGATTATTTCTCCTTTTTTGTATTTTACTACCATCAAAATGGAATTATGCTCAATTCTCACATTTTCGTGTGCTATATAGCTCACGCCTTATGGGCCTAGTCCATAGACGGGCCTAGTCCATAGACACACATCACCTAAAAGATTTCTGAACTATGAAATACGACCTTAGGAACATTATTCACCACTCTTCATAACCTTTCCTCATTTTTAAAGCATTTTAGGTCCATAATACTGGAATTATGCCTGATTCCCAGATTTTCATGTGCTATAGTCCCAGCATTTTGTGTGGGTCCAGGCCATCGGAGGCGCAACATAAAAAAGGACCTAAGCATCAATAGCCACCTCCCCACCGTGATCGTTCTACATTTTATGGCAATTAGGGCCATTAATTTGAATTACAATCGATTCTCAGATTTTCGTGTGTATAGACCATGCCATCCGCGTGGGTCTGGGACCCCGGACCCGGACAACCAAAATTCTTTTGGACCACAAAAAATAACATAAGGAACAAAAATCATCGCCCGCCAAGACTGTTCCTCGTTTTATTTTTGCATTTTAAGGCTATAAAACAAGAATTATAGTTGATTCTCATACTTTCGTGTATTATAGCCCATGCCTTATGTGCGGGCCGAAACAAAACTACCCAAAATATTTATGGAACATAAAAAGTGACCCACTATGACTGTTCCTCATTTAGTGGCGTTTTAGGGCCATAAAACGAGAATTCGGCCCTAATTCCATATTTTTGTGCTATATAAGCCACGCCTTCTAGATGGGCCCGAGCGCTAGACCCAAACTGCCTTAAGTTATTTGGACCATAAAAAATGACCTAAGGTTCATTAGTCATTGTCCCACCATCACCGTTTCTCATTTTTTGTCATTTTAGGGCCATATAATTGAATATAGCTCGATTCCCAGATCTTTGTGTGCTATAGCCAATGCTTCCTGCATGGGCCCGAGCTACCAGACCAAGATCGCCTGAAATTTTGCGGGATTACAACAATATTCTAAAGAACAATAGTCACTGAATTTCCATGACCATTTCACATTTTTTGTATTTTGGGGCTATAAAATTGGAGTTATGCCCGATGCCCAAATTGTCGTGTGCTATAGCCCACGCCAGGACCGTTTCTCATTTTATGAGGGGGAGGGGGGTGGGTGGGTTTAGGGCCATAAAATTAGAATTATGGATGATTTCCAGATTATCATGTGCTATAGCCCATGCCTTTGGCATGGGCTCGGGCTTGAGCACGCTGATACATATAGCCTAAAAATTTGTTGGACCATTAAAAATGAGTTAAGGAACAAAAATCAATGCCCCGCCATGCATGTTCCTGTTTTTTTTGACTTTTAGGGTCATTAAATTGGAATTACGCCTGATTACCAGATTTTTGTGTGCGATAGCCCACGCCTTTCGCGTGGCCTCGGGCCTCCTGACCCGGATCACCTAAAACTTTTCCGGCCTATAAAAAATGACCTAAGCAACAATATTCGCTAACTTTCCATGATCGTTACTCGTATTTTGGCAATTTTTGGCCATCAAATTGGAAGTATGCCTGATTCATTGATTTTTTATGTGCGATAGCTTACGCCTTCCGCGATGTCCCAGGCCGCAAACCAATACCACCTAAAACTTTTTTGGGACATCACAAATTAGCTAAGGAACAATAATCATAGCCTCACCATAACCGTTCCTGGAGTCTTAGGGCCACAAAACGAGATTCGGCTTGATTCCTATATTTTTATGCTATAGCCATGCCTTTCGCATGGGTACCGGCGCTCGAATATGGAATGCCTAAAAATTTATCGGGCCATCAAAATGGAATTAAGGAACATTAGTCACCACCCACCATTATCGTTCCTCATTTTTAGCATTTTAGGGATATACAGCTAAAATTACGCTTGATTTCCTTATATTCGTGTGCTATAGCCCATGCCTTCCAAGTGGGCTCAGGCCACCAGACGTGGACAACCTTAAATTTTTATAAATCATGAAAAACTACCTAAGGAATAATAGACATCACCCTGCCATGTTCGTTCCTCATTTTATGGCGTTTTAGAGAAATAAAATGAGAACTCGACCCCGATCTTTAAATGTTCGTGTGCTATAACCTGCACCTTCTAAGTGGGGCTAAGAGACTTGACTCATACCACCTTAAAGTTCTTTGGGTTATCAAAGCCACCTAAGGAACATTAATCACCTCCCATCCATGACAGTTCCTAATTGTTTTGCGCCTTATGGCTATATAACTTGAAGTACGCTTGATTCCCAAATTTTCACGTGTGGGCCCGGGTCACCGGAACTATACCTTCTAGAATTTTTCTGAACCTTAAAAATGACCTAAGGAAAAATAGTCACCTCCCTTCCATGACCTTTCCACATGTTTTGGCATTTTAGGGCTATAAAACGAGAATTCTGCCTGATTCTTATATTTTGTGTGTTATAACCCACACCTTCCATATAGGCCCAGGTGACGGACCTAGACAACCTTAATATTTCCAGACCATCAAATATGACCTAAGGAATACAAGCCATCGCCCCTCCATGACCTTTCCTCATTTTTAGCATTTTAGGGCCATGTATCTGGAATTACGTTTGATTTTAAGATTTTCGTGTACTATAGCCAATGCCTTCCGCATAAGGCCCAAACATCGGACCCGGATCGCCTAAAAGTTTTTTGAATTATCAAAACGCACTTAGGAACAATAGTCATTGCCCCACCATGATTTCTTGTTTTTAGTGTGTTAGGGCCATAAATGGGGAATTACGCCCTATTCTTAGATTTTCATATGTTATAGCCCACGCCTCCTACCTAGGTCCAGGTCACCGGACCTTTGATCATCTAAAATTTTTTCAGACCATCAAATAGTGCTAAGGAAAAATAATCATAGCCTCTCTATGATTGGGTCCTCATTTTTAGCGTTGTAGGGCCATGAATATGAAATTGTCCGATTCCCCGATTTTTACGTGTTATCGCTCATGCCTTTTATATGGGCCCAGGCCATCAGACCAGATCTTCTAAAAAACTTTTGGCCGATAGAAAATGACCTTAGTAACAATAGTCACCACATCTCCATGACCGTTACTTATTTTTTTTACATTATGGGGTCGTAAAACTAAATTTCGCATGATTCAAAGATTTCGTGTGCTATAGCCCACGCCTTGTGTATGGGCCTGTGCAACCAGATCTAGATTACCTCAAATTTTATCAGACTATTAATAGCGACATCAGGAAAAACAATCACTGCCTTGCCATGACCATTACTTTTTTTTTTGTTTTAGGGCCATAAAACTTGAATTCCGCCCAATTCCTAAATTTTTGTGTGCTATAGCCCATGCCCCTTACATGGGCTCGAGCCACTGGACTCGAATCGCCTAAAATTTTACAAGACCATAAAAAATGACCAAAGAAACAATAGTCACCGCCTGGGTAAGACCATTTCCCATTTTGTAACATTTTAGGGCCATAAACCCGGAATTCCGCCATATTCCTAGTGTGATATAGCCTTGCCTCTTGCATGGACCCCGATCTTCGAACCTCGATCACCCAAAATTTATTAGGACCTTCAAAAATGACCTAAGGAATAATAGTCACTGTCTCGCCTTAAATGTTCCTCAGTTTTTGGCATTTTAAGGCCGTAAAACTATAATTCCGCCCAATTCCCAGATTTTCTTATGCTAAAGCCTACGCCCGCTACATGGGCCTAGGCCACCGGACCCCGATTGCTTAAAATTTGATCAGACCATCAAAAATGACATAAGGAATTAGTCAGCGCCTTGACGTGATCGTTCTCATTTTTACGAGTTTTAGGGCCATAAACATAGAAGTCTTCACGATTCCCAAATTTTTGTGTGCTATCCACACCTCCAGCATGGGCCGGGCCATCGTACCTGGAGAACCTAAAATTTTATCAGTCCATCAGAAAGAACCTCTGGAATACTAGTTCCATGACCGTTCCTCATGTTTTTGGTGTTTTATGGCCATAAAACTGGAGTTCTACGTGATATTTTTGTTTGACATAAGCCACGCCTCCTTCATGGGTCCAGTCGCTTCAATATTTGTTTGACTATAACAAACTATCGAGATACAATAGTCACCGCCTCGCCATGATCTTTTCTTAGTTTTGTCGTTTTAAATCTATAGAATTCTACTTGATTCCTATATTTTCGTGTGCTATAGCCCATTCCTCCTGCATGGGTCCAACGGAGGTAGACTGACTAAAATTTTTCCAGACCATCAAAGATGACTTAAGAACAATATTCATCGTTTCACCATGACCGTTCCTCTTTTTTAGCACTTTAGGTCCATCGAAACTTGTATTCCGCATGATTCCCTGAATTTTGTGCATTATAGCCTATGCCTTTGGCATGGGGTACGGTTGCCTAAATGTTTTTTGAAAAATCAAATACGACCTAAGGAACAATAGTCACCATTTATCCTTGATCGTTCCTCATTTCGCACGTTCTCAAATTCCTAAAGCACGCCTCTTGCATCAGCCTGAGCCACCAGACCCGTGTCGCCTAATATTTTACCAGGCCATCAAAAATAACCTAAAAATATAGTCATCGTCTCGCTATTATTGTTGCACATTTTTGAGAATTTTAGGGCCATAAAACTTGAATTTAGCCCGATTCTAAAATTTTAATGTGATATAGTCCACACCTCATGCATGGGCCTGGGCCATAGACCATGATCACCTAAAAATTTTTTGAAACATAAAAGACTACCTAAGGAACAATAGTCATCGCCTCTCCATGACTGTTCCTCATTTTTGGGCATTTAGGGCAATAAAGTTGGAATTCCGTCTAGTCCCCAAATTTTTCGTGTGATATAACCACGCCTCTTATATGGGCCCCGGCACAGCGGATCGCGATCACATAAAAATTTATTAGAAAATAAAAATGATCGAAGGAAAAATACTCATCGCTACGCCAAGACGTTCCTCGTTTTAGGGCTGTAAAACTGGAATTCCACTCGTTTTCCAAATTTTCGTGTGCCCACGCCTCCTGTATGGGCCACTGTACCCCAATCACCTAAAATTTTGCCAAACCACAAAAATGACCTAAGGAATAATTGTCACTGCCTCTCCATCAATATTCCTTGTTCTTTGGAATTTAGGCCCAAAAAACTAGATTTCCGTCAGATTGCCAGATTTTTGTGTATTATAGCCCACACCTGCTACATGGGCTAGGGGCACTGGACCCCAATCGCCTAAAATTTTATCAAACCATTAAAAACGACCTATGAAATAATAGTCACCATCAGGCCATCATAATTCCTCATTTTTTGGCGTTTTTGCGCCATAAAACTGGAATTGCTCCCGCTTTCCTAATTTTCGTGTGCTATATCCACGACTCTTGATTTAAGTTACACCAGGTCATGTTTTGATGGTGAGAACCATTCTCAACAAACTGGGTCGACTATATGTGATTAGTGCATGTAAGAAATCTGATTCTCACGGGATATATTTCTTGGTTTGTCATTCATCAAAAAGGGGGACATTGATAAGTTGTGATACTTTGAGTTTTGATGATTTTCCAAATAGTATTGAGGAATCAACTGTGATCAGCTCCTTAGGTTCGGTTTTCATGGGGAATATGGCTGATTCACAAGGGGAACAATGTGGTGATCTGGTTCTTAGAGGGAATATCAATTCTAAGTTTATCGTCATCAAAAAAGGAGAAAATTGATAGGTTACAAGTACCTTGGGCATAAGTACTTATATTTTGATGATCTGCAAACTTACCATCTAGAACCATATAAGGAACCTGTTACACATTCACAAGACCTTGAGATTACTAAGTTCTAGGTTGGGATCCATTGTGAATATAACTTAATTCTTCAGAGTGGAAGGAACATCTGAGGGAACATGTCCCTACCAGTATCTGAGGAGTTTATATGAAGTCAACTCTTCAGCAGGAAAGTTGTTGCCTGCACATGCTACTGCATAGGAACAGTGCAGCAGTCAACATTCTATGGGAGGATTTTTGCCTACCTTGATTACATCATTGTAAGTGATGTCACACACGTATAAATACAATCAAGGAAGGTAAAAAAACTTACTTCATGAGAGAACTAGATAAAGGACCCGAAGCATGCCGGGTACAATCATTTAAGTTAATCAACTCAAGATAATCTGGGCAATGTTCCTTTAGATTCATAAGAACTTGATTAGGGACCTGATCCCTTGGTGTTTCCCTGACGGAAGTATAAGTTAACTGTACAGCTGGAAAGTAACTGTAGAAAGTGATTGCCTGCAATTGTACACACAACAGTGTAGCAGTCACTTCCCATTCAGAAGAGACATATACTAACAAAGAATTGACATCACTAAGGTGATGTCTTTTGTAGTATAACAACCTGTTGCAGGGCACAAGACATCTTAAGACTTGCAAAATCAGAAAAGAAAATATTCTCTCAAGTGCTAGCAACAACCTCTCTCAAGAACAAAGCTGATGCAACCTCAAGGGATGAATATAAGATTGAAGATACCTTAAGTCCTTAGGCTTGTTAATTCTTTGTTATTTGTTGTTCATTGTAACTCCTATCTAGCTTTCTTAGAAGCTGTTTTTAGGAAACCCAAAATCCGTAAACTCTCCAGTTTATGTTGTGACTAGGTTTAGTCATAAGTTAAAGTCTTTGTAACGAGAGAGTTACAAAGTGGCTTATAATAAGTGTTATTACAAGTCAGAGTGAGTAAAAGCTTTTTTAACTATAGAGTGACAAAGTTGCTTGTGGTGAGAGCATCACAGGTTAGTTAAAGTCTTTGTAACTAAGGAGTCACAAAGTCACTGTCTCGCCTTAAATTTTCCTCAGATTTTGGCATTTTATGGCCGTAAAACAATAATTCCGCCCAATTCCCAGATTTTCTTATGCTATAGCCTACGCCTGCTACATGTGCCTAGGCCACCGGACCCTGATTGCTTTAAATTTTATCAGACCATCAATAATGACATAGGGAATTACTCGCCGCCTTGACGTGATCGTTCTCATTTTTACGAGTTTTTGGGCCATAAACTTAGAAGTCTTCACGATTCCCAGATTTTTGTGTGCTATCCACACCTCCATCATGGGCCGGGCCATCGTACCTGGAGCACCTAATATTTTATCAGTCCATCAGAAAGAACCTCTGGAATACTAGTTCCATGACCCTTCCGCATGTTTTTGGTGTTTTATGGCCATAAAACTGGAGTTCTACGTGATGTTTATGTTTGACATAAGCCACGCCTCCTTCATGGGTCCAGTCGCTTCAATATTTGTTTGACTATAAAAAACTATCTGAGAAACAATAGTCACCGCCTCGCTATGATCTTTTCTTAGTTTTGTCGTTTTAAATCTATAGAATTCTACTTGATTCCTATATTTTCGTGTGCTATAGCCCATTCCTCCTGAATGGGTCCAACGAAGGTAGACTGACTAAAATTTTTCCAGACCATCAAAGATGACTTAAGAACAATATTCATCGTTTCACCATGACCTTTCCTCTTTTTTAGCACTTTAGGTCCATCGAAACTTGTATTCCGCATGATTCCCAGAATTTTGTGCGTTATAACCTATGCCTTTGGCATGGGGTACGGTTGCCTAAAATTTTTTTGAAAAATCAAATACGACCTAAGGAACAATAGTCACCCCTTATCCTTGATCGTTCCTCATTTCGCACGATTCTCAAATTCCTAAAGCACGCCTCTTTGCATCAGCCTGAGCCACTAGACCCGTGTCGCCTAAAATTTTACCAGGCCATCAAAAATAACCTAAAAATAATAGTCATCGTCTCGCCATGATTGTTGCACATTTTTGGGAATATTAGGGCCATAAAACTTAAATTTAGCCCGATTCTAAGATTTTAATGTGATATAGTCCACGCCTCATGCATAGGCTTGGGCCATAGACCATGATCACCTAAAAAAATTTTGAAACATAAAAGACTACCTAAGGAACAATAGTCATCGCCTCTCCATGACTGTTCCTCATTTTTGGGCATTTAGGGCCATAAAGTTGGAATTCCGTCTAGTCCCTAAATTTTCGTGTGATATAACCACGCCTCTTATATGGGCCCCGGCACAGCGGATCGCTATCATGTAAAAATTTATTAGACCATAAAAATGATCGAAGGAAAAATACTCATCGCTACGCCAAGACGTTCGTTTTAGGGCCGTAAAACTGGAATTCCACTCGTTTTCCAAATTTTCGTGTGCCCACGCCTCCGTTATGGGCCACTGTACCCCAATCACCTAAAATTTTACCAAACCACAAAAATGACCTAAGGAATAATTGTCACTGCCTCTCCATCACTATTCCTTGTTCTTTGGAATTTAGGCCCAAAAAACTAGATTTCCGTCAGATTGCCAGATTTTTGTGTATTATAGCCCACACCTGCTACATGGGCCGGGGGCACTGGACCCCTATCGCCTAAAATTTTATCAGACCATTAGAAACGACTGAAGAAATAATAGTCACCATCACACCATCATAATTCCTCATTTTTTGGCGTTTTAGCGCCATAAAACTGGAATTGCTCCCGCTTTCCTAATTTTCGTGTGCTATATCCACGACTCTTGATCTAAGTTACACCAGGTCATGTTTTGATGGTGAGAACCATTCTCAACGAACTGGGTCGACTATATGTGATCAGTGCATGTAAGAAATTCTATTCTCAGGGGTAATATTTCTGGGTTTGTCATTCATCAAAAAGGGGGACATTGATAAGTTGTGATACTTTGAGTTTTGATGATTTTCCAAATAGTATTGAAAAATCAACTGTGATCAGCTCCTTAGGTTCGGTTTTCATGGGGAATATGGCTGATTCATAGGAGGGAACAATGTGGAGATCTTGTTCTTAGAGGGAATATCAATTCTAAGTTTATCGCCATCAAAAAAGGAGAAAATTGATAGGTTACAAGTACCTTGGGCAAGTACTTATGCTTTGATGATCTGCAAACTTACCATCTAGAACCATATAAGGAACCTGTTACACATTTACAAGACCTTGAGATTACTAAGTTCTAGGTTGGGATCCAATGTGAGATATAACTCAATTCTCCAGAGTGGAAGGAACATATGAGGGAACATGTCCCTACCAGTATCTAAGGAGTTTATATGAAGTCAACTCTTCAGCAGGAAAGTTGCTGCCTGCACATGCTACTGCATAGGAACAGTGCAGCAGTCAACATTCTGTGGGAGGATTTTTGCCTACCTTGATTACATCATTTTAAGTGATGTCACACACGTATAAATACAATCAAGGAAGGTAAAAAAACTTACTTCATGAGAGAACTAGATAAAGGACCCGAAGCATGTCTGGTACAATCATTTAAGTTAATCAACTCAAGATAATCTGGGCAATGTGCCTTTAGATTCATAAGAACTAGATTAGGGACCTGATCCCTTGATGTTTCCCTGACAGAAGTATAAGTTAACTGTACAGCTGGAAAGTAACTATAGAAAGTGATTGCCTGCAATTGTACACACAACAGTGCAGCAGTCACTTCCCACTCAGAAGAGACATATACTAACCAAGAATTGACATCACTAAGGTGATGTCTTTTGTAGTATAACAACCTGTTGCAAGGCACAAGACATTTTAAGACTTGCAAAATCAGAAAAGAAAATATTCTCTCAAGTGCTAGCAACAACCTCTCTCAAGAACAAAGCTGATGCAACCTCAAGGGATGAATATAAGATTGAAGATATCTTAAGTCCTTAGGCTTGTTGATTCTTTGTTATTTGTTCTTCATTGTAACTCCTATCTCGCTTTCTTAGAAGCTGTTTTTAGGAAACCCAAAATCCGTAAACTCTCCAGTTTATGTTGTGACTAGGTTTAGTCATAAGTTAAAGTCTTTGTAATGAGAGAGTTACAAAGTGGCTTGTAATAAGTGTTATTACAAGTCAGAGTGAGTAAAAGCTTTTTTAACTATAGAGTGACAAAGTTGCTTGTGGTGAGAGCATCACAGGTTAGTTAAAGTCTTTGTAACTAAGGAGTCACAAAGTCACTGTCTCGCCTTATATGTTCCTCAGTTTTTGGCATTTTAAGGCCGTAAAACTATAATTCCGCCCAATTCCCAGATTTTCTTATGCTATAGCCTACGCCTGCTACATGGGCCTAGGCCACCAGACCCCGATTGCTTAAAATTTGATCAGACCATCAAAAATGACATAGGGAATTAGTCACCGCCTTGACGTGATCATTCTCATTTTTACGAGTTTTAGGGCCATAAACTTAGAAGTCTTCACGATTCCCAGATTTTTGTGTGCTATCCACACCTCCAGCATGGGCCGGGCCATCGTACCTGGAGCACCTAAAATTTTATCAGTCCATCAGAAAGAACCTCTGGATTACTAGTTCCATGACCGTTCCGCATGTTTTTGGTGTTTTATGGCCATAAAACTGGAGTTCTACGTGATATTTTTGTTTGACATAAGCCACGCCTCCTTCATGGGTCCAGTCGCTTCAATATTTGTTTGACTATAAAAAACTATCTGAGAAACAATAGTCACCGCCTCGCCATGATCTTTTCTTAGTTTTGTCGTTTTAAATCTATAGAATTCTACTTGATTCCTATATTTTCGTGTGCTGTAGCCCATTCCTCCTGCATGGGTCCAACAGAGGTAGACTGACTAAAATTTTTCCAGACCATCAAAGATGACTTAAGAACAATATTCATCGTTTCACCATGACCGTTCCTCTTTTTTAGCACTTTAGGTCCATCGAAACTTGTATTCCGCATGATTCCCAGAATTTTGTGCGTTATAGCCTATGCCTTTGGCATGGGGTACGGTTGCCTAAATTTTTTTTGAAAAATAAAATACGACCTAAGGAACAATAGTCACTCCTTATCCTTGATCGTTCCTCATTTCGCACGATTCTCAAATTCCTAAAGCACGCCTCTTGCATCAGCCTGAGCCACCAGACCCGTGTCGCCAAAAATTTTACCAGGCCATCAAAAATAACCTAAAAATAATAGTCATCGTCTCGCCATGACTGTTGCACATTTTTGGGAATTTTAGGGCCATAAAACTTAAATTTAGCCCGATTCTAAAATTTTAATGTGATATAGTCCACGCCTCATGCATGGTCCTGGGCCATAGACCATGATCACCTAAAAAAAATTTGAAACATAAAAGACTACCTAAGGAACAATAGTCATCACCTCTCCATGACTGTTCCTAATTTTTGAGCATTTAGGGCCATAAAGTTGGAATTCCGTCTAGTCCCCAAATTTTCGTGTGATATAACCACGCCTCTTATATGGGCCCCGGCACAGCGGATCGCGATCACGTAAAAATTTATTTGACCATAAAAATGATCTAAGGAAAAATACTCATCGCTACGCCAAGACGTTCCTCGTTTTAGGGCCGTAAAACTGGAATTCCACTCGTTTTCCAAATTTTCGTGTGCCCACGCCTCCTTTATGGGCCACTGTACCCGAATCACCTAAAATTTGCCAAACCACAAAAATGACCTAAGGAATAATTGTCACTGGCTCTCCATCACTATTCCTTGTTCTTTGGAATTTAGGCCCAAAAAACTAGATTTCCGTCAGATTGCCAGATTTTTGTGTATTATAGCCCACACCTGCTACATGGGCCAGGGGCACTGGACCCCTATCGCCTAAAATTTTATCAGACCATTAATAACGACCTAGGAAATAATAGTCACCATCACACCATCATAATTCCTCATTTTTTGGCGTTTTAGCGCCATAAAACTGGAATTGCTCCCGCTTTCCTAATTTTCGTGTGCTATATCCACGACTCTTGATCTAAGTTACACAGGTCATGTTTTGATGGTGAGAACCATTCTCAACAAACTGGGTCGACTATATGTGATCAGTGCATGTAAGAAATCTGATTCTCAAGGGTAATATTTCTAGGTTTGTCATTCATCAAAAAGGGGGACATTGACAAGTTGTGATACTTTGAGTTTTGATGATTTTCCAAATAGTATTGAGGAATCAACTGTGATCAGCTCCTTAGGTTCGGTTTTCATGGGGAATATGGCTGATTCATAGGAGGGAACAATGTGGAGATCTTGTTCTTAGAGGGAATATCAGTTCTAAGTTTATTGTCATCAAAAAAGGAGAAAATTGATAGGTTACAAGTACCTTGGGCATAAGTACTTATGTTTTGATGATCTGCAAACTTACCATCTAGTACCATATAAGGAACCTGTTACACATTTACAAGACCTTGAGATTACTAAGTTCTAGTTTGGGATCCAATGTGAGATATAACTCAATTCTCCAGAGTGGAAGGAACATCTGAGGGAACATGTCCCTACCAGTATCTGAGGAGTTTATATGAAGTCAACTCTTCAGCAGGAAAGTTGCTGCCTGCACATGCTACTGCATAGGAAGAGTGCAGCAGTCAACATTCTATGGGAGGATTTTTGCTTACCTTGATTACATCATTGTAAGTGATGTCACACACGTATAAATACAATCAAGGAAGGTTAAAAAATTTACTTCATGAGAGAACTAGATAAAGGACCCGAAGCATGCCTGGTACAATCATTTAAGTTAATCAACTCAAGATAATCTGGGCAATGTGCCTTTAGATTCATAAGAACTAGATTAGGGGCCAGATCCCTTTGTGTTTCCCTGACAGAAGTATAAGTTAACTGTACAGCTGGAAAGTAACTGTAGAAAGTGATTGCCTGCAATTGTACACACAACAGTGCAGCAGTCACTTCCCATTCAAAAGAGACATATACTAACGAAGAATTGACATCACTAAGGTGATGTCTTTTGTAGTATAACAACCTGTTGCAAGGCACAAGACTTTTTAAGACTTGCAAAATCAGAAAAGAAAATATTCTCTCAAGTGCTAGCAACAACCTCTCTCAAGAACAAAGCTGATGCAACCTCAAGGGATGAATGCAAGATTGAAGATATCTTAAGTCCTTAGGTTTGTTGATTCTTTGTTATTTGTTCTTCATTGTAACTCCTATCTAGCTTTCTTAGAAGCTGTTTTTAGGAAACCCAAAATCCGTAAACTCTCCAGTTTATATTGTGACTAGGTTTAGTCATAAGTTAAAGTCTTTGTAATGAGAGAGTTACAAAGTGGCTCGTAATAAGTGTTATTACAAGTCAAAGTGAGTAAAAGCTTTTTTAACTATAGAGTGACAAAGTTGCTTGTGGTGAGAGCATCACAAGTTAGTTATTGTCTTTGTAACTAAGGAGTCACAAAGTGGCTTGTGGTAAGATTACCAGAAGTTAGTTGAGTCGAATTCTTTATAATGGATTCATTGCAAAGTGGCTTCTAATAGGTTTTTAAAAGTTAGTGAACTTGATAATCCTACAAGTGTAGATCATGGTTTTTGTCCCCTTGAGTTGGGATTTTTCCACGTAATAATCCTCTATGTTCTTTATTTACTATCGAGCTACTGTAGGTACAATTAGAGAACATGATTCCCTATACCTGTTGGTTTTATAGTCTGTTACTTACAATGGGAACTAATAGAGAATCTAGTTCTCCATCCAGTCTGGTAGATACTTAGTTTCTAACAATTGGTAGCAGAGCAGGTTCATTCTAAAAGGTTAACACCTAGTAAGGATCTACATGGCTGCTCCACCAAATCACGAGAAGGACAATCAACGCACAGACTACCAATATTCAAAGGATAATACTATGGTTGGTGGAAAACAAGAATGCATGACTTTATTATGGCTGAGGATTTAGAGTTGTGGGTTGTAGTCGGTGATGGACGTTTTGTTACTATGAAAATTGTTGGTGAGGGAACAATTATAGTCCCATAAATAAGAAAAAAGTACAACAATGCTGATAGAAAGGCTATTGAGAAGAATTTTAGGGCAAAGAAGATTCTTTTTGTGGTATCGGACCAGGTGAGTACAATCGCATCTCAACTTGTCAGTCTGATAAGGAGATTTGGGAAGCTCTTCAAACTGCACATGAGGGAACTACTCAAGTTAAGCAGTCCAAAATTGATATGCTTACTCCTGAGTAAGAGCTTTTTAAAATAAAGGAGGATGAGTCTATTCAAGATATGCACACACGTTTCACCTCCATTATCAATGAGCTTACTCCGTTGGTGAAGTTATTCCAAGAAATAAGATGTTCCAAGAAATACTCAGTGTTTTACCAGGTTCTTGGGAAAGTAAAGTGAATACTATCACTAAAGCCAGGGATTTGAAGAAGCTGACCATTGATGAAATCATTGGAAATCTCAAAACTTATGAGATGAAGAGAAAGAAGGATCTTGAAATAAGTGAGCCCAAGAAGGAGAAGAACCTGGTTCTCAAGGCTACCAACAAACACACAAGTAGTGATGAGTCCAACATGGAGTATCTCACTCGAAGATTCCAAAAGATTATTCGAAAAAATTGTGGGAGCCAAAGAAAAGATGTTATAGCAAGAATTTCAAAGAAAATGATTGTTTCAATAAGTGTGGAAAGGTTGGACACTTCATTAATGACTATCCTCTTTATAAGCAGGATCATTACGAACCAACACTGAAAATGCCAGTAAAAGAAACTAGGTCATGGGCAGAAAATTCAAAAGAAGAGATGATGCTGACAACATGGTGAAGCAAGCCTGGTTGATTGGGGAAATTCCTATAGTGAATCTCAAGGTGAAAATATGATTGTTGCTGACAATAGATCTTCAGAATATGAGTCATTCTTTGTACTTATGGCCAAATCTGATGATGATTAGGACAAAGAGGAAGATGAGGTAAGTTTTCTTGATGTTCAAGGAAATTTGAAAACTTACTTTAAGAAAAAATTGATGTCCTTAGCAAATGTGTTGATTGATGCCTATCATAGCCTCATTAATGAGAAAAGTTCTTTAATAGAAGAAATCGGTGGCATTGAACACAAGATGGATTATATGGTAGTTTCCATTGTAGACTTAGAGGAAACCATTGAGAGTCTGAAGAAAGAAAAAGAGGTTTTAACTGATAGTAATGCTAATATTGAGTAAGAGAGAGATTACCCATTAGTAATGGTTGTAAACTTAAAGAAAACAAATGGGAAACTTAAAATGAAAAGTAGTCCTGAGAATTATCAAAAGGGAAAGGAAGTTACAAGGGAGGAACACATTAAGCTTGAAAGTGAGTTAAATTCAGTGAATTTTACTCTGTGTGATAAGCTTGAGAAAAATAAACAACTTCAGGAAGAACTAAAAAGAGTGACAAGTGATCTTGAAAAATCACTTAAGTGGAACTGGTCCTCTGATGCTATCACTGTCTTGTACACAAAAAATGGGGGAAACGAGCAAGGAATTGGGTTCAAAAGGGAAAAGACTCCCTGCAACCCTTGTAGCAAGTATGTTACTGTACCTGATATTTTACTCACTGTGGCAATACCGGGCACTTTAAAGAAAATTATTAGGCCAGAATTCTGTCTCAATAGAAAAACAAAGTTTTTGCTGAAAAAGTAACTGCTACTATGGAACCTGGTCCTTCACGTAAAAACGTATAATGCATGCTTGGACCAAAAGCGCTCTCATTCACCCCTTTCCTCATTACAAAGGACCTAAACTCGTTTGGGTTACTAAGTCTAACTCCTTATTTTCTTTTATAGGGAACAGCGAAAGGGAGTGGCCTACAATGGTACATGGATAGCGGCTACTTAAAGCATATAACTGAAGTACAAAAGATTTTCTTTCACTTATGGCCCTTCAAGGGGAGAGTGTATCTTTTGGAAATAGCTAAAAGGGGTACACTCTAGGAGTAGGAAGGATTAGGAAGTCACTCACGCAATTGAGAATGTGTACTATTTCAATGGCCTAAAGTACAGACTTTTGTGTGTTTCTCAGATATGTGACAAGGGAAATAAAGTGGAATTCTTGTCCAAGATATGCACATTCATAAATCTTGTGACTAGTGAGGTGGTGCTTGTGGCCAAAAGATATAAGAATGCTTACGCTGCTGATTTTAAGTCTGTGCATGGTGGTGATCTACCATGGCTAAGTTCATTGATGATGATGCTGAGCTATGGTAAAGATGAGGCATGTAACGTTTTACTTGTTGAAAAAGTTGGTTATGGATGAACTAGTTCATAGGCTAAATCAGTCTGTAATGCTTGCTACTTGATTAACAAATGCATGATCAGTTCCCCTCTCAAGAAGTCTCTCTATGAACTGCTCAACGAGAGAAAATCCAGGTTGACTTACCCGAGAGCCTTTGGATGAAAATGTTTTCGTTCGAAACAATGGTGGCAAAAGGGTCACATAACAAAGAAGATGAAGATGGAGAATTCATAAATGCTCCTGGTGAAGCTATAGATATTGTAAATGGAAAGACTGATTTGATGAGTCAAGTCAAGCAGAAGGATGAAGGAGATGCAGCAGAATCTCCAAAAGGCACATAGGTACCTGGTCCCTTTATCACCACGACTTGAGCTGAACATAGGGTTGTTGATGCAAAATTAGGTATTTCTGATGCAGAATAAAATAGTGGAAGTCATAATTCTATTGATGTAAATGATGATTTACATATGGAAGAACCTAATCCTTCTAATTCTGAAGTTCAAGTATCCAACTAGAAGCAAAAGAGTTCACAACCCTTCAAAATGTAATTATATCCTTAGACTCTGGTATTCAACCTAGTTCTAAGTCAAGGAACATGTTTTCTTCTCAACGTTCTTGTCTTAAATCGAGCTTGAGAACATCAAAGAAGCATTGAAAATTTTTAATTGGATAGCTGCTATGCAGGAGGAACTCTATCAGTTGAGAGGAACCAAGTGTGGCCCTTGGTCTCTAGGACTTCATACAGAATAGTGATTGGAACCTGGTCCAAAACACTTTCACTTGAAAGGTGCCAAGGAAAGTTGAGGTATCCTAAGGTAAACACAGGAACTAGTCCTCATCTATTGACAGGAGATTGTTTTGATTTGGTTGGATATGCTGACGCTGATTATACTGAATATCTAGTGGACAGAAAGAGCACTTCTGGAACGGCACAATTTCTGGGGTCATACTATGTCTAATGGGGTACAAGGAAATAAACTGTGTGGCTCTTTCTACTGCTGAAGCTGAATACGTGGTTATTGCTTCCTATTGTCTCTACTTCTATCTTAAAGACTTTGGTGTATTTACATCTTGAACCTGGTACAACACAATAGAACAAAGCGCATTGATGTGCGACATCACTTTTTGAGGGATAATATATAAAACGTTTTGATTTGTATGAAGTATTGGAAGATGGAAGACCAGGTAGCGGACATCTTCACCAAGGCGCTGAGAAGGGAACATTTTGAAAGAAATCGTCTGGAGTTGGGGTTGATCAAGCTCAACTAAGGACTTGGTCCCTTGATGCTTGGCTATGTTAAGAAGGAAAGGTACAATGCCAAAAAGTGTTTTTCAGTGACATCTAACTCAAATCTATACTGTTACAGCTATACATATATGGCAGTTTCAGGACAAAAACAAGTAAGTCTGACATTGCACTTCTAGGAGACTTTGCTCAAAATTTTCAAAAATTATCATGGAACCTGGTTTCTATGACTCAGGTTCGTAGTCTTTTCAATACATATAAAGTTAAGTTGCTGAAGTGTTGTGTCATTAATTTTTTAATGCCTTTCTCATGTCTCTCCTCCTAACATTTGAAGTCCAAAATGTTAAATATTTTCTGAATTGATCCGTTGCACCAAAAAAAGTGCTTCTCTATCTTACACCCAAATGAAATCGATTCTTTTCTTCATAACCAAAATCAACCTTGTATCAAAATAATCCTTCTTTCCAATATGCCATAAGTGAACCCAACACTCTTACATTCCAAAATCCAAACTCTATCAAAATCAAAACCCCAAGAAGTCTTTGGTAGATTTTGATGGAAGTGTAACTAAAAGGGAATATGGTAGATCTAATATTCTAGAGCGTGAGGCTGAAGTTGTAGTTGGATTTATGGAAATCTTAAAGGATGGGGAAATTAGTAAATATAAGGACTGAATGAAGGACATGATCCTTCAAATCCTTCTCATGAAGTCAATTCTAATGATGATATTTTTCTCTTTGAGTTATGTGTTTAAATGAACTTCTGATCCAGTAAAAAGGATTGAAAAAATAGGCTGATTAATGATGAAGTAGTGTGACTTACTGATGTCGTGACTTGGAAGAGAGAATAAAGTGGAAAAATCTCCATTTGTGAGAAAGAATTAAAAAACAAAATAATGGAGAAAATAAGGTTGGATGAGAAAGATGCATCATATGATAAGGGTGAATAGATTGAGAAGAATAAGTGGGAGACATGGACGCTCTGGGAAAGAAAGGGTAGTGTGAGTAAGGAACCTGGTTCTTTACAGAAGCAAAAGGTTGAGTCATCGGGTTTGGAGAGGTAGAAGACTCTAAAGTCTCAAAAAGTGTTACTCCCTCCATTTCATATTAAATTACCTACTTTCCTTTTTAGAATGTTCCAAAATAAACGATACGTTTCTAAATTTGGTAATAATTCAACTTTGAACTCTTTATTTTATCCTTTTTGCCCTTAATGAGAAGCTTTTATTGCCACACAAATGGTATGGCCCCACAAACTTGTTACCCCTTAAACTTTTAAGACCACAAGTTTCAAAACTTTTCTTCTTGTTTCTTAAACTCCGTTCCGAGTCAAACTATGTCAAACAATATGAAACGGAGGGAGTATTAGGCAGAGTGTTAACTCTGATATTGCTGAAAAATGGACATTGTTGAGTTCCAAAAATAGAATCACCTCTTTATTCCTCCAAGTCCCAATGTTTTTGAAGATGAAGTAAAAACCTCTATGTTTTATGTGATACTATGATGTTATATGTGCATGGGACTGAGTCTGCTCCTCATCATATGAAGCTTGGGGAGATTCTTGATGATCTGATTGATGGTTCAACCTACTAAGATAGGTTGAGAACCTGGTCCTTGAGGACCCTAGGCAAAATAGAATGCTAACTTGAAGGGTGAGAATGAAATATTGAGGAAACAACTGGAGTAACTGAGAGAGCAAATGATCATTGATGAACAGCGAGTAAATGAACGAATGGACAAGCTCATCAAGGCCTTAGTCCCTTACTTTTACTCATATCCAACGATCTATGTCTTTCACTCCTTCAAAACTCCCTTGAATTCTTATATTCTTGTGATCCCTATTTTCATGACACTGGTACTTCAATTGTTTAAATTGTCATATTATGTATTGTTGAAACTACTATGCTTGTATTATAATTACTCAACTATGGGCAACCACTCTATTTTGTGCACTGACATTCATTTGTTGTTCTTGTTATTGTTTATAATGTGTTGCCCAAGTGGCATGAGTTAATGTTGCTGAACTTCTTTTCGATTGTGCTTCTTCTGTTATTCTTTTCGATGATGCAAAAATGGGGAATTTAGTTATATAGGTGTCAATATGGGGGAGGAACAGCATAGAATTGTTATGTTGTGTTGTGCATGAAAGATGGCTCAGCTTCGCAGGGGGAATGTTGCTGATAATATGTTGATTATAGGTCTGATCCGCAGGGAAACATGTGAGGAATCTGGTCCTTAAGAGGAATAATAATTTCAGGTTTGTCATCACTAAAAGTGGGGAAATTAATCTAGGTTACACTTTGTCATGTTTTGATGAGGACAAACATTCTCAACGAACTAGGTACAGACCAGATGTGATCAGGGCATGGGGGAAATTGATAAGTTATGATACTTTGAGTTTTGATGATTTGCCAAAAATTCTTGAGGAACCAACTGTGATCAACCCATTAAGTTCGGTTCTCATAGGGAATATGGTTGATTCGTAGGGGGAACAATATGGAGATCTGGTTCTTAGGGGGAATATCAAGTCTAAGTTTGTCGTCATCAAAAAGAGGAAAATTGATAGGTTACAAGTACCTTGGGGATAAATGCTTTACCTTATTTTTTGATGATCTAATAAACTTACTATCCAGAACTAGATAAGGAACATGTTACACAATTACAAGACCTTGACATCACAAAGTTCCAGTTTGGGATCCAGCATGGGATATAACTCAACTCTTTAGAGTGGAAGGAACAACTGATGGAACAGGTCCCTACCAGTTCCCGAGGAGACTGTATGAAGTCAACTCTCCTGCAGGAAATTTGCTGCTTACGCACGCTACTGCACATGAGGAGTGTAACAGTCAACTTTCTATAGAAGGCTTTTTACCTACCTTGCTTACATCATTGTAAGTGATGTCACATACGTATAAATACAACCAAGGAAGGTAAAACAACTTACTTCATGAGAGAACCAAATAAAGGGCCCGAAGCATGCTTGGTACAATCATTCAAGTTAATCGACTCAAGATAATCTCGGCGGTGTGCCTTTAGAATCACAGGAACAAGATTAGGGACCTGATCCCTTGGTGTTCCCCTAATAGAATTATAAGTCAACTGTACAACTAGAAAGCAACTGTAGAAAGTGACTGCCTACATCTGTACACGCAATAGTGCAGCAGACAGTGTAGCAGTCACTCCCCATTGAGAATAGGCATTTACTAACCAAGAATTGATACACTAAGGTGATGCCTTTTGTAGTATAACAACTTGGTGCAAGGTACAAGCTACTTTAACACTTGCAAAATCAAAAAAGGAAAGAATCTCTCAAGTGCTAGAAATAACCTCTCTCAAGAACAAAGCTTCTGCAACCTCAAGGGCCGAATCCAAGATTGATGATATCTTAAGTCCTTAGGGTTTTTGAGTCTTTGTTATTTTTTCTTCATTGTAACTCCTATCTTGCTTTCTTAGAACCAATTTTTAGGAAATCCAAAATCTGTAAACTCTCCAGTTTATGTTGTGACTAGGTTTAGTCATAAGTTAAAATCTTTGTAACTAGAGAGTTGCAAAGTGGCTTGTAATAGTGTTATTATAAGTTAGAGTGAGTAAAAGACTTTGTAAATATAGAGTGAAAAAGTGACTTGTGCTGAGAGCATCACAAGTTAGTTAAAGTCTTTGTAACAAGGGAGTCACAAAGTGGCTTGTGGTAAGAGTACCACAAGTTAGTTAAGTTGAATTCTTTGTAATAGAGTCATTACAAAGTGGCTTGTAATAGGTGTTTACAAGTTAGTAAAGTTGAATTCCTAAAAGTGTATGTCGTGGGTTTTGTCCCTTTGAGTGGGGTTTTTTCCACGTAAAAATCATTTATGTTCTTTATTTACTGCCGAGCTGCTGTTGGTACAATTAGAGAACCTAATTTTCTATCCTGGTTGGTTTTACAATCTGTTGCTTATATTGGGAACTGATTGAGAATCTGGTTCTCTATATAGTCTAGTGGACGCTTAGTTTCTAACACTCATTGTATGAGCCCGGGCCACCGAACCCGGATCATCTAAAATTTAGTCGAACCAGAGCTTGTAGAAAATAGCCAACCATCTCACTCTCCTTCACGGGAGGATCAACTCTAGCCGATTGTTATCTCAACCGGAAACCGTATTCCCTGAAGCTCTAACACCGATTGTGATCCTGCCTAGTGTACTACTCCAGTGTTGAACCACTTAAACTCTGGCTAAAGTACGCCATTAGCAATTAATCTATTCCCTCTGCTCCTCTCCATTTGCTGCAAAACCCCCTTATATGTGCGACAGGATCGCCATGTACATCATATAAGTCAACTTTAGGCATCTTGAAACCCGGAGGCAACTTCACGTCTAGAAATAGACAAAGATCCTTGAACGCCACGCTCACCTGGCCACCTAATCCTCGCATGTCCCTGAAGGATTGTTCTAGACTCCTGACCTTTCTAAGCATCTCTTCCTGCTCCAGATTTTTGATTGGTTTTTCAACTCTCGTCGGGATTTCGAGATGGGGAGCGTAGGAGTAAGGATCATGGGTCTCGTAAGCAGGTTCTAGTGGATAGTATTTGGGGTCATAATCTTGAAGCTAGGATTTCACTTGACGACCTATGGAGTGAAGGAGGCGGAGGTGCCAAATAGATGGGGGCAATTGGCGGAGGAGGGTGAGGAGCGACTTTGGGTAGTGGAGCTGGTGATGGTTGAGAGGTCGTACCCTGATGTTGTGAATAGATAGGAAAACTTGAGGGCGGATCAGTGGTGGACTGGTCAGGTGCTTGGGCTAGTGACAGCATGAAGGTTGGATTGGCAGGATAGGTCGGGGGTAGCTGTCCTCTTGCCCATGCCTGGTACATCTCAGCCATTTTGTGCTTTAGATTATACATTTCCTTCTTCATGGAATTAACGTCCAATTCCTCTACTTCTTTCGAGTGATCAGTGATGCTGACATCGGTTTCTTGATTGGCCATGACTTGCTTGCTCTTAGACCGCGTGTTGTAGGAGTGGGTTGCCAGAATGCCGCAAGTACTAACCACATGTCTTGTCTGGAATTGTCACAACACCAAGAACTCATTGATGTTCAGGTCCTAAAATGTAAGCGGCCACATATTGGGTATGAATGCACCTAGATCATGATCGGTCCCTACATGCATCGGGTTCTTCCGCCATCCCAGCTTTTAATTTCTTTGTTTGCGAATCCCCTTTGTTTTAGCTTTATTCTCTCCCTCTCTCCAATTCTTATTCAATTATGGTTGAATCCTATGTAGATTGCCTACATATCATGACCCCGCATGAATCAGACTGAGCGTAGTTCTAGCAAATAAAAAGTGAAGCATAAAATATTTTGATAACTTTGCATATTCATAATAACAAACTTCAGTTACAAGGACTTGAAAGACTAACAGATTTAAACAGGAAACTAACAAGCTCTGATTAAAAAACGAACTAAAAACTATGTATAAAAGAAAATACAGACTCTAAGTTAAACTGAAAGACATTTACATATGTTTTTTAAACAAAAAGGAAATGCAATCATCATAAATACATTAGTGCTTCAAGTGATCCTTGGGCCCCACGAGGCATTGTTAGGCCTTGCTGCAGGCTTGCGTGCTAAACTCCCTTGGAGGTGGTGGAGGTCTTCCATTACTTGCCGAACAAAGGCCATGGAGGTGGCAAAGAACATGGATCTTGTCATATCCTCGCAGTGGCTGCACTTTACGGTAATGTAGTCTGCGATCGTCCGTACTCTCTCCCTGATAACACCATTTTCTTGCAATAATCGCCCAATTTGCTTGGACCTTTCCTCTAGAGTTCACTCGGCTACCTGATTCAGTTCTTGGAATTGCTACAAATCCATCTCCAACCTTGCTATTGTTTCATAACAATGTTCTCTCTCGGCTTTGAAGTCCCTGGCTTGCTTGGACACTTTGTTCTCAGCCATGATGACCTTCCTTTTTAATCCAGCAACCTCATCGTCATGCCTTTCTCTTATTTGCTCAATGATGCGGGCTCGTTCCTCGGCATTTCTAGCCAATTGTTTCCGAACCTCGGATAGCTCACCTTCTGCTTTATTCAAGTCAAACCCATACTCGGGTACTTTTTGCCTTAAATTGTCTATGAGTTTTTCATCCTTCGCGCTCCTGGGGGATTTTTCGCGGTTGTTTTCATTTTCTGGATTTGGGCTCGCAACGCTTTGTTTTCTTTGGTTAATCTTTTATTTTCCCCCTCATATGCAGCGGCTTGCAAACCATTTACAATTTGAAGCTCTTTGACTTGTTTTTCTAATTTTCCTATGGTGGCCATGTATTCAGTTTCCTTGGGTAGCCAGTCCTATTGTTCTTGTAATGTTTCAGTAAATTCTTGGAGGTGCTGTCTCTTAGCTGACCTTCCGTACTCTATTTATTTTTTATACGAAGCAATGTACCGTGATGCAACCTCGCCATTAGATATGTCGCGTACTTGGGTACCCACCATCAAGTATTGACATTCGCTCCAAATTTGACGAACGATGGCTTCGGGGAATTAACATTTGGGACTAATCTCAACCGCGTGGCGGCTAATATCCTCGTCCCTAGGATTTATTTGGCACCTCCCTAATTGCCTCCGCACTCTGTATGGAGCATAAGGTTGGATACCTCAGAGACCCATCAAAAGGAAATGAGGCCTGGTGGCTGGCATATACACGATTTTATTCACGGGGAGCCACCCGAATGTCCACTCTATTTCGTTTGCAGTGATAACCTGGAGAAGTGACACCCATTCTTTAACACCCTCAGGTACCTTAAACCAATCAACCCTGTTATAGAATTCTTCTACGTAGCTCTTTGTTGGCGACCCATAATTCATGAATTGAGGCTGGTGGCACAAGTGTTCGATCATCCATATTTGTAACAATAGGTTACATCCTTCAAAGAAGTCTCCTCCCGCTTTACAAGCAGTGAGAGCACGGAAGATTCGGATAAAATCATGGGAGCGAGTGTGCTCTTGGCCTGAGTTATTAAAGTGCTGACAACCCCTGCTATCTGTATGTCAATATTTTCGTCCTTCCGCGGAAACACCAAAAAGACCCAAGAAAAATACCATGAATGCGAAACACTGATGCTCCTCCCATTTGAGTTGGTCTCCTTTGCTACAAATATGGTTTTCTAGGTTATTGAATCCCCCTATGTGCCCATACCTCTGATATATAAACTGCATGGTGCAGAAGCTGGCTGATAGGTCTGGGTTATGAACTTTCCCACTAATTTTTAAGGAGTCCAAGAACTTATGCACACCGAGGGATCTTGGCGCAATCAACTATTGATGCCTCGGGAGAATCGTAGGGGCCCCAACATATCCGGTTATTTCTTCCAATGTCGGTGTGAGTTCGAAATCTGAGAAATGGAATATATTATGGACCGGGTCCCAGAATGTAATCAATTCCTTTATGATATCTCCCCTCGGGTTAATTGTTAACAGCCTAGTAAGTCCTCCCAAATGCATGTTGACCTTGTTTTGCCCCGCTTCACCTAGGTCATTCCACCACATGTGTAGCTCTAAGGGAATTTTGTCCGTGAATGTTATCGGCAAATGCTGATCCGTGCTCATTTTGCACATTTATTAGGGCGAATTAGTATCTCAAGACTTTATTTTGTTTAACCCGAAAAAAGACATTAAAATGACCTCTTTCCTTTATGAAATTTATTTTCTAAAACCAAGGCCCAGCTTTGCAAATACGGCCTTTCAGAACTTTCGAAGAAAGACTTTAAGGATGTTCCCACTAACCTGCCAAAAAAAAACCCTGAGGTGTCCATTGTGCAAAATCAGCCTTCCGGTGTCCCTTTCGGTAACATTCGGTTGTTCTTGGTAATACCGGTATTGCCCGATTTATTTAGGATAACAAATAATAATTGGACATTTGTTTTTCTTTATTTTGGTTGTTTTTGCAAAAGGGAGGTTGGACCCGATGGGGGTTGCCTACATATCTCGTATCTGACGAGAATCAAACCGGCGTAGTTCGGGCAAAACAATTTGTCAAAACCACAAAATTTTTATTGAAAATCCTTTTTTCTTTTAACCTTTTTATTAAAGAATCTGACAGCATTTCGGTGCTATTTGAGCATTGGTTTTACAAGACAAACGATTCATCTCAGCCAGCCCTAGTACCACTTATTTTCTCAATATTCTTTCCTTATTCACAAGCCAGTCAACATGCAATCCAAAGCAACTAAATGCACAAGTAGCACGTAATATGCATCAGGATGGTCTTTTCACTTCAGGTCACCTGTCCTAGACGGACCAACCCCTGTGTTGAGTCCCCAAAGTATAATGCAAGATACAAATAAGCGTTCCTACTAGGGATTCGACATGAAGTCAAGTTATTCTAGGTTCAAAAACCTGAGTATGTGTTCTAGACAGTGTGCTCGAGCAGACAGCTCTAGGCGAGGACGAGGCTACGTACCGGGAACCAAAAGGCCATCCGTCTTAGTAACTTGTTCGGCCTCTTTCTTATTTCAGGGTATGACACTAACATAATAAGGAGTCTCAACCAGTAAGCACATCCCCGGAGGTGAGAAAAGAAGGATTTCGTAGCAGTTTATATGTACAGTTCAGATAATATCAAAGCGGTAAAAGCATCATTTTGCACATTAAGCCAACATGTAAAATCAGATAATAAGCAAAGCCAAATACAACAATTATTCTAAGCTCGAATTCTGGAACCCTGAACCAGAGATTCTGGGTTCATTCCCCAGCAGATTCGCCAGAGCTGTCACACCTCTTTTTTTGCTATCCAATACCGGCGAAGGGCGTGGGTAAGAGTTTTTCCAATTAAAGGACAATCGAAACGGGATTCAATAATTTAAAAGAATTTCAGAGTCGATTCTTGTGAGATCTATGGTGTCCCAAGTCACCGTTTAGAATCCTGAATCGAGGAAAGAATGACTCTGTTTAACAGTCCGCAAACCAAAAATATGGATAAGGAATTCTGTTAACCCGGGAGAAGGTGTTAGGCACTCCCGGTTCCGTGGTTCTAGCATGGTCGCTCAACTGTTATATTTGGCTTAAATTATCTGATTTTACACAATTATGAACCTATGTGCATTTTAAATCTTTTAACCACTTTTATTATTATTTTTAAATAAAATTTCAACGTCGTTAAAACATGCCTCGAACCACATCACATAAATGCACTCATAATTTTTTACATATTTCAAGTTCATTGAGATTTGGATTTAGGTCAAATAAATGCGTACCCGTTTATAAGAAGAGAAAGTTATTACAAATGCTCCTAAAAGCGACTATCGCATTGTTATCTTTGTGGGAAGCCGTAAAATTTGCTAAGCGACGTGCGCAATATTTCACGAGGGCCACGCAGTTTTGGATTCCGTTTGGCGCGACGCATCTCGTTTTTTTTCAAAAGGTCAATACCAAAGCAAACAAAGATGCGCCTCTAAAAGACTTGGCTAATTGATGTCGGAGTCCGGGATTTCAAAACTCGGGTCCATATTTGAATAAGGATTAAATTCTCTTTGTTCCAATGTACTATCCAATTCGGCAATCCTAATTTCACTAATTTATGCTTTCAGCTGAAGCATACCAGCGTGTATTATTGCATTTGGTCCTCAATGTGAGCCCAATGGAGAACCAGTCTAGGACAGTCTAATAAACACGCAGACAAGTTCCAAATTTTGTATTGTGCCATATAAATGAGACACAACACCAAGTAAATGCAGAATTAGAACCGACCTTCAGGATCGCATATGATCACAATAATGATTCACAGAAATAATGCTAAATAGACCCACTATAATCATTCGTCTACTTTGGATTTAATCATCACATCCTTTAACCTAAACCTGTCGCCATACCAGGTATATTGGAATTACATACTACATTACTAACTACTCTAACCTTTAATGGGATTATGCTATTATCAATATTTATTCATCGAATTAAAACAAAACAAATGTTAACAGTCCAGCAATAATCCTATTATTATTTACAAGGCAAATCAGTCGAATGTCCAATTTTACATGACCTTGTCTTAACTATGATAAACAATACAAAAGCAATAAAAGCTGAAAAAACATATTACACATCTGTTGCTGGAGCATTCATTAAGTCCAAACTTCCTACATCAATGGAGATGGAAAATATACCTGGAATTTCTGCAAAACAAAATGAAAGTCAGCAACACTCAAACAGCAGCATATTCACAAGAATCCACAGCTTATGAGTAGTTATTAAACCCGAAAATGATATCAAACCCCCAGGAAAATTTTAAACCCAAAGTCATACAGAAAAACCATTCCAATATTTCCATGCACCTCAAACAGCTAAACAGGAAACCAGGAGAGTCCTAATACCACATTCAATTAGCATTCTAACTCAAAATGGGTGTAACTATGACCTAATCAACTATAATTGAACCCAGGGCTGATGCTGGAAACTCAGCTCTTTAAATGTATGTTCTTTCAGGCTGTTTTTCACTTATATATAGCTAAACTTCTACTGCACAGCTGAAATTGGGGTTATTTCCAGGAAAAGAGATCTATGGAATAGTGAAAAGCCACTGAACTTTAGAAAATTTGACAACTTTTCTAAGCTTAAGATTTATGGACACTTTCAGGAATTTTTGGAGATTCTTAGGGCTTTAGAATATCTTGAATTTTCTTATGGATTTTCAGACTATGTAACCCCTTTTTCTTCGAATGAATTGGGGTCCTTTTATAGCCAAAGGCTAGGGCAACCCTTTTATCCTATTTTAACTATTAGTCCCTCTTTCATTTTTCAGATTTTACCTACTTAGTCCTTCATTTTTTTGACTTGTTTCCCAAGTTACTGAAAGCTACTGATTTCTTAGACTAAGGTCCTCTTTTAGAAAGGTCTAAAGGACTCTAGTCTTGTTTCTTATTAATAGGAGACCAATGCAACCCTTATTTTAGTCCTAAAATTACCAGAACCAAATTAAAACCCAATATTACCCTTTTAGTATGCTAGGATTACTGTTTTACTAAGATAAGTCTTAAATTCACCTACTAGCTAACTATCAGCTATAACCAAAACTTAATTATATTTGAACTATTAATCAGAAATTAATTGAAAATCTGAGACTTATTAACTAATCAACTAATTACTGCTATAAGCTAACATGGATTCAAGTAAAAAAAACCTAAAATTAAGATATCCAAGAGAACTATGCAAAGCCATATTAACCTTCAATCGAACTACTAATTAACAACAAAACCAAATCATACTTTAAAAGGGGAATTAGAGACCTAAAAAGAATCAAGGCCAAAAGACCGGGGCAAATTATACAGGTTTTTCAGAACTTCTAACCAAACTAATAAAAGGAAATCAAATAACAGTATAATAATCATGATCAGTTGCAAAGGAAATAAACTATCCTAATGAGTAACATAGCATTGTAAACAAACTCAGAAATCAAATAGGATGACACTCTCGATTTAAGCTAAAAATAGAAATAAGGCCACACCTAATTACTAGACCAGAAAGAAAAACAAAAGAAAAGAAAAATAGAATAAAGATGAAAACAAATTGATTTAAAAGTAAACTTACTGGTTGAGTCCTCAATTAGACTTGTTGGATTCAATTTGAGTCTTCAAATGGAGATACAGGTTTGGTTTTGGCCAAAACAAACATGCAACTCCATTTTAAAACTCAAACGGCTTTTAAAACCTCATCCTCAAAATTAGGTCAAGACTCAAATTTGAAATTTGAAGAGCCTGGGTTTTATTCAAATGAAACTGGACTTGTGTTTGGGTATGGGAGGCCAAGGGGAGTGTGGGGTATCAATTTGGAAGCAATTGGAACTGGCGCCGCCGTGGACGGCGGAGCAACCGCTCCTTTGAAGGGATATTCGATGTGAATGGCCGGGTTTTGAGGGGTGATTTTAGGGGGCTTGGAAAGAGGGGAAGACGAGGAACCTGGGGTGTAAATTTGGGTGGATTTGGGGTTACGCCGGCGGCGGCGGCGATTTTCGGCCGGTGGCGACAGCAATTTCTGGCGAGCGGTGATGATGCGGCGGAGGCAGAGCGGTGTTACACCGGCGTAATTAGGATATTTTTTAACATGGTACGAGGTCTGTAATAGTAGGGGAGGGGGGTTATCCGACATTTAAATAGGGTTACATTCCTTTCATCTTGATCGTTTGATCAAGATTGATCGACGGCTCATATGCTTTGAAGTAAAACGACGCCGTTTCAATTCTAGGGGTTTTGGATCAGGCAAGGTGTTGGGTCTGGGTTAATTTTAGTGGGTTTGGTAATTTTTTGGGCCAGATTTGTTGCAAGAATTGGTCCAAAATTGGTCTTTCAACAAAGCCAACATTATATACAATCAATTATTCTTCTTTTTTTTATATATTTTTGTTTTATATTTTCTGATTTTTAATAAAAATAGCCAAAAACATGTTTAACATGAAATAAACTAAAATAAACTTTAAACTCTAAATTTCAAAGGAAAATTAAACAATTTTTGTTGTTTTTCCTTATATTCAGTATTAACTAATTAATAACCTAAAATGTAAAATTTAAATCATAAATGCAAACATGCCATTTTTATATTTTTTATGAGTTATATTAAAACGTGCAACATGGAAATAAACACAAATTAAGCAATTAATTCCTAAAATTCAAACAATCACAAAATCACGCAAATAAATCCTAAAAATTAAAATAATAAAAGAAAGATGCAAGTAAACACAAAGTCACATAATTAATTCCTAAAAGTTCAAGTAATAACAGAAAATCCTAATTTATAGAATCTATAGGAACACTTCAGGAGAGGCAAAAAACACATGCTCACACTCGTCATGTCAGTTCTTTGTTTTTTCATGTTTTAGGACAATAAAATTGGAATTTTGCCCAGTTCCTAGATTGGCCCGAGCTACCGGACCTGGTCACCTAAACTTTTGTAGGCCTATCAAAAATAATATAATCAATAATAATCATTGCTTCACCATGATCATTCCTCTTTTTTTTTGGCCTTTTAGGGCCATAAACACGAATTTAGGATGATTCCACATTTTTGTGTGCTATATTCCACGGCATATGCATAATTTTAGGCGACTCACTCCGAGGCTCATAAAACTTTACAGGCCCATCAAAACTGACGTAACAAATAGAAGTCATTGCTTCTCCATGACAGTTTTTCATTTGTTGGCACAATAGGGCCATAAAACATAAATTCAAGATGATTCCTTGATTTTTGTGTTAGTACTCCCTCCGTTTCAAATTAGATGAGGTACTTTCCTTTTTAGTCTGTTCTAAAATAAATGACAAATTTCTAAATTTGAAAATTATTAACTTTAAACTCTTGAATTTCATCTATTTTACCCTTAATGAGAATCTTTTATAACCACACAAATGTCATGGCCCCACAAAGTTTTTACTCCTTAAGCTTTAAGCTTACAAATTTTAGAAGTCTTCTTCTTTTTTCTTAAACTATATGCCGAGTCAAACTACCTCATCTATGAAGAGGAGGGAGTACATGGAGAATTAAAAGAATTTTTTAGATAGATTTCAGTTTTCCTGAAATTTTGTGTCTAATACTCATCGCATCTCCATGACTTTCAGATTTTTTTGGATATTTTTGGGTCATGCAGCACAGATTTGTGATTATATTCACTTTTTTGTGTGTGTTAGTACATGTTGATTCATAGAACTTTTAAGACGGATTCTGATTGGCCTAAAATTTCGTATGTCCATAAAAACAGCCTAGTGACAAATATTCATTACTTCTCCATGACTTTCATATTCATTTTATGAAGTTTCGTGCTCATTCCACATGAATGATTTTGCAGAAATTTTTGTATAGACTCTAATTCACCTAAAAGTTTGTAGGTCCACAAGAAACTGCTAGTAATCGATATTCATTACTTTGCTATGACTTTCAAGTTTATTTGATGGCGTTTCGTGGTCATACAATATGAATTTGTGATTATATCTACTTTTTACATGTATTAGCACATGCTGATTAAAAGAGAAATTAATAGACATCGATTGGCCTAAAATATCATAATGTCTATAAGAAACGGCCTAGTGACCAACACTTATTATTTCATCATAACTTTTGGATTCCCTTTTTGGTATTTCATGGTCATACAACACGAATTTATGATTATATCTACTTTTTCGTATGTATTAGTACATGCTGATTTTGTAGAATTTTGTTGATGGACTTCGATTGGCCTAGAATTTTATAGATCCATATGAAATGGCCTAATGACCAATACTCATTGCTTTGCCATGGCTTTCAGGTTTTTAAATAGTATTTTGGACGCATGCAACACAAAATTGTGATTATATATTTTTCGTGTTTATTAATACATGATTTTTTTTAAATAAAATATTGACAGATTCTGACTGACTTGAAATCTTGTTGGTCCATAGTAAACGGCCTAAAGATCAATACTCATACCTTCACTATGACTCTTGGATTTATTTTTGGTGTTTTGATATTATATGACATAAATTTGTAATTATAAACATTTTTGTGTGTATTAATACATGATTTTGTAAAAAATAAAAACCTGACAAACTCTGATCAGCTTGAAATTTTGTAGGTCAACTAGAAAAAAAATCTAGTAATCAATATTCATTGCTTTGCTTTTTGGCGAATACCGATTGGCTTGAAATTTGTAGGTCCTTTCAAATATACATCACTTCGCCATGACTTTAAGATTTATTTTTTTCGTATATTGAGGTCATGCAACACGTATTTATGATTATAACCATTTTTAGTGTATATTAGTACATGTTAATTCTATAAAAAGAAAATTGACGGACTCATATTGGCCGGAATATGCGTAGGTCCATAGGAAACGAACTTCGCATTTTATGGTTATGCAATACGGATTTGTGATTATATCCACATTTTTGGTAGTACATGCTGATTTTGTAGAATTTTTTTTTTTTACGGAGTACAATTGTATTTAAATTTTGTAGATCCATAGAAAATGGTCTAATGTCCAATATCCATTGCTTCACCGTGACTTTTGGGTTTACTCTATGGAATTTCGGAATCATGCAATACGAATTTGTAATTATATCCACTCTTTCATATGTATTAATACATGCTAATTTTGTAGAAATTATTTATGGGCTCTGATTGACTTTAAACTTTATAGGTCCATAAGAAATGGCCTAGAGACCAACACTTTGCTTCACCATGAATGTAGTTTTTATTTTATGGCGTTTCATGGTCGTACAACACTAATTTATGATTATATTAACATCTTTGTGTGTATTAGTATATGCTGATTTTGTAGAATTTTTTTGATGGACTCTGATTGCCTGAAATTTTATAGGTCCATAAAAACGGCCTAGTGACCACATCGCTTTATTTTTCGGATTTATTTTTTGGTGTTTTGAGGTGTAATAAATGCAAAGCACAAATAATCATTTTATGTGCTTCTTCTCGGTGCAACCAAAGGCAAACACCATCGCAAGCAAAAATCTATAAGCCGCTATTTTTACTAATCTGCCCCATAAAAAAAACTATTTCATGTGCTTCTTGGTTTTGAAATTGGATAATATTAACTAAACAGAAATAGAGTAGAAAAGAATGGAATACCTACGGCGAAGAAAGATGAGAGAGAAAAAAGAAGCAATACACCATGTGTTGTTTCATCTTGCCTCCATCTCTGTTAGCAATATACAGACGAGAGGGTTTTAATGAATGAAAATATAGTTCAGAAGGTTTTGGAGATACACGACATTTTAAGTATGTAACTGATAAAAATTTGATATTTAGAGAGATTTTAGGGTATAACTCTATTTAATATTAATATTAAATGTAACTTTTAAATATTTTTATTCTGCTGCAGCATGGAAGTTAATGATAGAAAAACGATTTCTTCACAAGGAATGGTAATGCACATATCGTGATTAAACCCAAACTCCTCTTCGGCACGATGGAGAAGGGACTTAAACTTAGGGTGAGCTAAGAAAGAAATTGGTATAATATATCGGGTTCGGTTCTCTCCTACGTAAACAGCAAAATGGCCTTTAGGGACATCAGTGGGAAGACCATCTTCATCGTCGTAGCTATTTTTCTTTCCCAAACTCGAACACCTTTTCAAGATTTTCTTTAGCACTGCAGCTTGTGGCAGCTTGTTTATTTTTTTTATGGCCATTTCGTTGATATTTCGGGTAGACTTGTATAGGTTCGAACGTATATTCTAGCTTCCATATAAGTAGAGAGTTTGTATTTGTGTCTCAAAATAGTGATATATGTATAGTGATACTTCTCACCATTTGATTTAGATGCTTTTAGAATATATGTCTCCACATGAAACAATACATGCAGACGGTTTGTTTAAGTATGTGTATTCGAGAAGGACAAGGTGGGGTTCAAAAACCATTGGGTTTACATTTGAATGTTTGCCCTCAGACGGTTTGCTGAAGTGTGTGTACTCGAGAAGGACAAGGTGGGGTTCAAAACCCAATTGGGTTTACATTTGTATTGTCATGGGTTGCTTTCCATACACGCCCCATGGCTCCTTGGTCGTGTCTCATGGCGACCTAGCAAGCCTCTCAATGCCTAGCGCCATGGTCGGTCCTGTGGTCTTGGCTGCGCCAAGTGACAAGCGCCCATGCGCCTCTGTCGCCCCACGGATTCATCTCGCCAGCGCCCAGCGGCTGGCCAATGACAACAGCGCCTCGCGCACTGACAATGTCGCGCGCACAGATCCTGATGCCTTGCCGGTGCCCAGTGGCAGGCCCATTCCAACAGCGCCTTGCGCACAAACCCTGATGCCAAGCTCCAGCGCCCAGCCTCAGGAAAACATAACAAGTGTTGCGCGCGCCCACAACACCGCGTGCGCAGACCTTGACCCGCAAGATAAAGTTGCTGCCATCAGACTTGTTTCTACATTGTAACAAACTAAGTCTTCTTTCATTGTAATTCTAGGCTAGTTTTAGATTATTTTCATTCAGTATGCTTTTACAGCTTTCTTAGGGTCAGTCATATAATCTTTGTTTTTATTTTTTTTAGTATTATTAGAGGGGATCAAGCAATCAAGCATTTTTAGGCAAGCATTTTCTGTACTGGTGTCTATCCCCCTCGACACCGCATCTTTTGTAATCAGCATTCAATCATCAATAAGATCATCATCATCATTCAAAACTCAATTCTCTCTCAGCTTCCGCAATTGCTCGTTACTTTGGTGTTCCCGCACGGCACTGACAATCTAGTCTAGCGTGCGGCGGGGACCTCATTGGCGGGCAGCAACCGTACTAACATCGGTTGCTTAGCCTTACGTTGCCCTTCCAAGGAATCTCAGGGAGGCGCTGCGTAACAGTTGTTATCAGAGCTTAGGCTCCACATCGAATGAGGGAACACATTTGTCATCATCACCATTTCTGACCATGGTGAATCATGGGGAGTACCTAGCATCCCTAGAGGAGACGGTTGACCGATTACGACCCATCATGGATACGGTGCCTGATCTAAGCACCAAACTAGTGCAAAGGTTGGACGACCTGGACCGCCGAATGCGGCAGGCTGAAAATGACATCGCAAACATCCGTCGCGACTCTGAGGATGATCGGCAAACAGCAGCCATTGAAACTGCCAATATTTATGGAAAATTTGAGGACCTCCAGCATGAGCGTACCGATGATTTAGCCCATCGGAATAGGAGGTAGACAAACTAACTGCCATGCAACGAGTCATTGAAGACCTTACAGGCCAGCTCAATGTTGTTAATGTTTCCCTACAAATCCTCCTTCGAGGAGGCAACAACCACATCAGGGGTACTACAAACCCAAGCATCATTCCACAAAAACTTAAGATACCGGAGCCAAAGCCATACGACGAACCCCAGGATGCTAAAGAAGTGGAAAATTTTGTCTTCGACATCGAACTATACTTCGATGTTGTGGGCCAATTGGAGGAATCCAATAACGTAGCAACTGCTGCCATGTATCTACAGGGTGATACCAAACTTTGGTGTCCGGTCAAACACGAAACCATCAGGGCCGGTGAAGATACTCTCCAGACATGGGATGAGTTGAAGGCAGCCATATGCCTGCAGTTCTTCCCCAAAAATGTGGAATACAACACAAGGAGAAAACTACGGGAGCTTTTTCATACCAAGTCAGTAAGGGAGTACGTGCGTGAATTCTCCGCGCTCATGTTGAACATACGCGACATGGGGGACAAAGACAAACTCTTTGCATTCATAGAAGGTTTGAAACCTCATGCCCATATGTAACTACAGAAACAACAGGTAGACACCCTGCACAAGGTCATTCAAGCTGCAGAATGCCTTGGCAATTATTATTTGGAAACTCGGAATGACAGGGCCCAGCTTCCTGTCCGAGGGGGATTCCACGGGAACCATCCCAGCAATGGTGGCCCAAGAAAACGTGGGGGAGATCGGAGTGCATCAAAAACTAAGACTCCTCCCTGAAACAGCATCTACATCCATTAACAACAATCAGGGGAAAAACGCCTCCCTCAGAATGTCGTCATTGCGGCGGAGAGCATTGGAATAATGAATGCCTATCCCTCAAGATCAATGCGCATCAAACTGTCGAAGATGAGTCAGGTGCATCAGACACATCAGAAGACGACCAAATAGGCACCTTCAATGCAATTGTTGGCTCTATCCCACATGCCTTAGCGGGGACCAGTGCATGTACTGCAAAGAAAATCTCAAGCTCAATCACCAAGAAGGGGAAGGAAAAGATAGACGAAGGGCCTCCTACACAAGCGAGGACCCTAATATTTGTCAAATTAAAAGTGAATGGCAAGTCCCTTCACGCACTAATAGACACGGGTGCTACCCACAACTACTTGGCTTCAACTCAGGTAGAGCGTCTGGGTCTAATTGTGCAAAAGGGTAAAGGACGCGTCAAGGCTATCAACTCGTTGCCCTAGACATTGGGTGGAACATCTACAGATGTCCCAGTGAAACTTGGCCCATACAAAGGAAACATCGACCTGCGCATCGCAATCGTAGATGACTTCAACATAATAGTGGGTTTAGAGTTCATGAGGCAGACCAACACCATACCAGTGCCACATGCTAACATGCTCCTAATGATTGGAGAAAACGGGGCCAAGCCCTGCACCATACCATGCAGCCCCATAAAGATGTCCACCGGTAACATCTCGGCCTTGCAGTAGGAGAAGGTAGCCAACAAACATGAACCCCTGGTTCCCCCGATCCTTCACAACAACAATCAGCCCCCATGTCATCAGCCCCAACAGACTGGTAACGCTCCTCAGCGGGCGAAGACTTGTCAGCCATGCCACGAGGACAAGCCGGAGCACTCATCACATATGGGACCATTGCAGCCGTTACATGTCCCACAGAGACCATGGGAAAGAGTTTCCCTCAGATTCATCACGGGATTGCCCCAAGTCGGTAATCTTGCATCCATCTTGGTTGTCATAGATCAATTTCAAACTTTGGAACATTCATAGAAGCCCCACGAAATATCTCAGTTGAAGATACAGCTCGACTCTTCTTCTCAAACATTGTAAAGCATTGGGGCCAACCCAAAGATATTAGTAGGCGCGACTCACGCTTCACTAGCAACTTTTGGACCTATCTCTTTAAGTGTGTTGGGTCGACATTGAGCCAGTACTCAAACATCCATCGACCATTGGACGGACGGACAGACCGATTCAATGACATGCTGGAGGCATATCTTCGCAACTTTGCAACTGGATCAAAAAAACATTGGGTGGAGCTCTTTGATGTTGCTCAATTGTGTTTCAATTCTCAAAAGAGCCATCATACCAACAACGGCCCTTTTGAAATTGTTACCGGACAGCAACCGCTTCTCCCAAAAATAGTGAATCATCAATCATGTCGAAATCTCCTCGAGTTGCCAACTTCTCGAGCGAATGGGAGTGCAACATAGGGATAGTGCGGAGCTATCTTGTCAATGCCCAAGAGCGGGCAAAAAGGTTCACCGAACAAAATCTTTGCTTTCCCTAACATCAAGCAGGGGACAAAGTAATGTTATGCATCCCAAAGCGATACTTGTTTGCAGAAAGGAACCTTGACCCTCGCCTGCAAAAAAATACATCGGGCCCTTGCCCATAGAAAAATGCATTAGGAAGTGTACATATCATGTGAAAACTCCATCATGGTGGAAGATCCATCCAGTCTTCCATGTCAGCCGCATGAAATCATTGCATCGCCACAACAGCAAGCTCAAAGAACAGAGGGGCAGAGACCTCCCATCCATGAACCACCAGACTCATCATCATCAGCATCATCCTTATCATAAGGCTCCAAAGACGGCGCCAACTCAGGTGGGGGAGAATGGCATGGGTTTCTTTCCATACACGCCCCATGACCCCTTGGTCGCGCCCCATCGTGACCTAGCAAGCCTCTCAATGCGTAGCACCATGGTCGGCCCCGTGGTCTTGGCTGCGCCAAGTGACAAGCGCCCATGCACCTCAGTCGCCCCATCGATGCATCTCGCCAGCGCCTAGCGGCTGGCCAATGACAACAGCGCCTCGCGCACTGACAATGTCGTGTGCACAGATCCTGATGCCTTGCCGGTTCCCAGCGGCAGGCCCATTCCAGCAGCGCCTCGTGCATAGACCCTGATGCCAAGCTCCAGCGCTAGCCTCAGGCAAACACAACAAGTGTCGCACGCGCCCACAGCACCGCGCGCACAGACCCTGACCCGCAAGACAAAGTTGCTGCCATCTGACTTGTTTCTACATTGTAATAAACGAAGTCTTCTTTCATTGTAATTCTAGGCTAGTTTTATTTTATTTTTGCTCAGTATGCTTTTACAGCTTTCTTAGGGCCAGTCATGTAATCTTGGTTTTTAGTTTTTAGTATTATTAGGGGGGTCAAGCTATCAAACATTTTCAAGCAAGCATTTTCTGTACTGGTGTCTCTCCCCCTTGACACTGCATCTTTTGTAATCAGCATTCAATCATCAATAGGATCATCATCATAATCATCATTCAAAACTCAATTCTCTCTCAGCTTCCGCAATTGCTCGTGACATTGGTTTTCTCGCATGGCGCTGACAATCTAGTCTAGCGTGTAGCGGGGACCTTATTGGCGGACAGCAATCGTACTGACATCGGTTGCTTAGCCTTATGTTGCCTTTCCAAAGAATCTCAGGGAGGCGCCGCGTAACAGTATGTTTGCCCTCTTAGAGGAAAATGGGTCCATCATTCTATATGTGTTTGGTATAGGGGAAAATTCTTTCCGAGAAATATATGTTTTTCAAAAAAATATTTTTTTGAAAAATAAGTAGTAATCTTATTCATTTTTCGGTATTTAGTACGCAAATTAAGGAAAATGACTTCTCAAGAGTATTCATAAATAATTTAGAAATAATAAATATGACGCCATAAACTTTCAAACCAACTACCTTCCGAACCCACATTTTTCATTAATTAAATTTCAAGCCGTTAAACTTTCAAAATTGCGGAATTTCGAACCTGTAAAATTTATAATTTCTAAACCCGTAAACTTCGAAACATATAAACTTCCAAACTCATAACTTTGGAACTTGTAAAATTTTGAACCTTTTAAACTGATAAATAAAAAAATTAAAACTGAAAAATATATTTTTAAAAAAAAATTGGAGGGGGAGGGGCAGAAAGACAAAAAAATAGAAATTTAAAATTATAAAAAAACGTTATTTTGGAGAGGGGGTAGGGTGAGTTGGTGAGGGTGGGTAAAATTGAGAAGATGTTTTGAAAAATGTTTCCCTTCTCTTGATAAGGAAAACATTTTCCTTCAATTGAAAGAAAATGAGTTCATAAGGAAAATATTTTCCAAAATATTTAAACCAAAAAACAAGGAAAAATTTGAAAAATATTTTTCTTTATACCGAACACACCCTCTATATTTTCATCAAGTATAGGTTTTGTGCCGCAAAGGTTTGGTGAGTGATTTCCCATATAGGAGATCTGGGGTTGACTCTCCTCACCAGCAGTTGCACTAGCTAGGTTCGCGTAATGTGATTTATATTTCCTATGTAGGTTGCAAATTATTTTATAGCGAGCAGATTACCCATTATACACCCAAAGGACAGCGGCTGCAAGTTCCCCGGGCATTTTCCAAAGAAAAAAAATCATAGATTTTGGAACATTGAATTTGATATCTGTTCTGGTCTAGTAGTGTTCTGGCCATTTATGAAGGCAAGAAATATAGTTTTCACTGCCGAAGGATGGTTGCAAGTTTTCAACATCCAGGCTTTTAATGCTATTTGTTTCCATTCGCAATATTCGGTCTCAGCTTGTTCTAATTTTTTATTTTTTGACATGAATATATAGCGTTTCACTTGCGCGTTGCTTCATATCTACTATTGTGGCTCCTATTGTTCATCTTTATATTTGTCTTTTCTTTTGTGTTTTTGAGTACAAGTGGTAGTTTTAGTTTATATCAATCCTTCTGTCACAATTTAGATAAATACTTTTCTTTTAAGTTTATTCCAAATAGATTAATATTATTTTTTTATATTTAGAAACAACTTAATTTGAAATTCTTATTTTACCCTTTATGAGATCATTTAGATAACACAAATGTCTCATATTTGATTTAAATAAAAAATTTCAAAAGTCTTACGTAGGTTATCCACCTAAGCAAAAAGAGATTTTGACATGCCTGATAGTGAATGATCCTAGTTTGTGCATTTTTCAATGTACTAGCTTGCATTGCATGCTTCTCGATTGGAATGGGGCCATTTTCATGTGTTTATACTTTATAGTATTAGGATCGAAATAATGAGGTGTCATGCGGAAGTTATTAAATTAAAATAAATCTTAAACAACGATAAATTAAATAATAAAAAAGAAATAGAACAAAAGAGACATAAATTTAACATGGTTCGGTCAACTGACCTACATCCACGTCGGAGATGAGCAATCCACTATATGAAAACGAGTATAAAACATCGAGAGAACAACCTTACGAAGAGGCAAATACAAGTGACACACTAATATTTGTTCCGTAAAATTCTTCCCCTAAACATGACACTCAGACCTCATATAGTTACATTCAGGATGATACTGATGAGAAAAACTGATCTTCAATTTATAGAACTCCAAACCTTTTATTTCCAACAAGAAAAGCGACTAGCCAAATATGAAAAAATTATATTTTCCTTTTCGGAAAAGAAAAACCCAATTATAGTTAATATCTTGTCCTTTTCCTCATGAAATAAAAGAATAATTATGGTAAAAAAATTTGGACAAACACCTATCCTAGAAATTTCCGACTAAGACTAGGTGCTCAAGGTATATCGTTCTATAAAAGCATTACATTTAGAGATACTGGGGAGCTTTCTTTTTGTATTCTAGGATTGGTCATAATTTTTGTGTTTTTCTACATTTGATCCGAGAAACACAAGGTAAAACCCCATAGGAGACGGAGGCATTGTTTGGCACCTCTTCAAGTGGAGGTCTACCATGAGAGAATAGGAACAAAAGCTGTGAGTTGGTCGAACCCGCATATCATACTCTAGCTCCGTCCCTGATTGGAAGGTCAAAGGAATAATAAGGGTAGGAGGAATAATAGGATAAATAAGCATTCTCAGCTATTGTTTATTTTTCTGTTGTTGTTGTGGGTGTGTTTGATATATCACGGAAAATATTTTTCGTGGCAAATAGTTCCAAGAAAATACTTGGAAAACAAGTAGTAATCTTGTTTATTTTTCAGTGTTTGGTACGCAAATTAAGGAAAATAATTTATCGAGAGTATTCATAAATAATTAAGATACAATAAACATGAAGTCATAAACTTTCGAGCCAACTTGCGAACCCACCAATTTCATAAACTTTCTCCAAACCACTAAACTTTCGAAACCGCAAACTTAACCCCTTAAACTTCCAAACACATAAACATCTGAACTCATAACTTTGCAACTTGTAAAATTTCAAACATGTAAACCGAAAGATGAAAAAACTAAAATTAAAAGTATATTAAAACAATACTTTTTCCCGGGGGAGGGGGGGTAGCAGAGTGGGTGGTGACGGAAAAAAAGAAAGCCTTTTTGAAGGGGGTTAGGTGGGTAGGGCGTGTTATCAATCTGTATTGCTATAAATAAATAAAATAATAATCTTTCTAAAAACAGAAACAGAAAGTTAGTACAAATTAAATTTCGAAACTAATATTTGAATTTTTTTCAAAATAAATTCTGAAAACGGTATAGGAACATATCGAACCCACTGAATATACACTGTGTCCTTAAGGAAATTGTTTTCCAAGAAAAATAGAGGGAGGAAAATTCCTCTCTAACCATGATCTCAGCACATGGTAGCTAAACGTGCGCCGAGTGTGGCTGCCATGGCTAGAGGGCGAGGAAGGGGAAGAGGAAGAACACGAAAGCAGCCAAAATCACCAATCTCAACCATTAGAAACCTGGCTAATAAGAAATCGAAGGATGGAGAAGACATGTAGGAAAATGAGCAACCAGTAGCAGCTGAACAAGGAGAAGTAGAAATTGCTCAAGTAATTAGCTTAGAAATGAAGGAGAATCTGACTCACAAAACGGATGAACAAGGAGTGAAGGAATTTGAGAAAGGATCTGAAAGGGAAAATCAACGGAACAGTAACAAAAGGGGAAAAACTGGTTAACTTAGATAAGGAAACATTGATAGCATAGGGTGAGGAAGTGAAGGAGCTAAGGAATGAACATAAAAGCAAAGGCAAAACCTATTGATCGAGGTCAGGAGGTGAAGAAGTGGTCAAATCTATTTCAACAAAATAGAGTGTCCACTCATGGAATGGCTTTGCAGTATATACCTCCACAGATTATCAATGGTCAAACAGTGGTTCAACTGGAGGTGGAGGATGTGAAGGAAGAGGAAGCGAAGTGGAGTGCAGCACTAATTGCTTATATTGTGGGTGAAAACCCAGGATATAATGTTATGCGAAGATATATTGTGCAACACTGGTTAGGAATTGATGAACCAGGTTCTATCATGAGGATGATTACTATGTGATAAAGTTTCAAATTATGGAGGATATGCACAGAATTTTCTATGTTGAACCTCATACTATTATAAACAAGCCATCCTCAAACCTTGGACCCCAAATTTTGATATCAGCAAGGAATTTCTAACTGATATACCATTGTGGGTGATTTTCCCCAAATTACCAATGAGCTGCTGGGGAAATTGAGCACTCAGTAAAATTAAAGCGCGATTGGAAAGCCATTGTTTGTCAATGAGTGTACAACTAAGCAAACAAGGATTTCATATGCTAGGATGTTGATTGAGGAAAATGTAACTAAAACTCTGCCTATTAATATCAAGGTGATGGATCCTAGAGGAAAAGCTTTCCAACAGACAATAGAGTATGAGTGGAAACCTGTGTATTGTGAAAAATGTCAAACTATTTGGCATGTTTGTCAGAATCATCAAGGAAATAGAGAGCAAAGAGTAATGCAGCCACAAAGAAGAAGGGAGGCAAAGAAGGTTATATATAAATGGAGAACAAAGGGACCTATAGTAAAGCATGATAAAAATGAAAAATAGGAAAATGCAGAAGCGAAACTGGGGGAAACAACAAAGATAACTGAAGTACCATATAAAGCTGCAGAGGGGACTGGAATGCAACAAGCCAAATTGCAACCTAACCTACATCAAACTGATGCTGGTAAAGGAAACAATAACAAAGAGATGGAGGACAGAGGTAAGAAAATACTAGATTTCAGCTTGGAAAACTTTTCCATGTTGGCACCCAATCTAGTAGAAGTAGTTCAAAAAGAGGGATACCAAGTACTAGTGGAACAAAAAACCTACCTCATGATAGAGGTGGGCAATACATAAACTAATAATGAAGTGGTTGATATGGAATATGAGGGGTATTAATAAATGGTATAAGAGGAAGGAGATCAAAAACTATCTGAAAAGCAAAAATATCAAACTGGCAGGTTTCATTGAAACTAGAGTAAAGGAGAAAAATGCAAAAATAATAAGCCAATACATAGAACATGGATGGGAGGTGATAAATAACTATAATGCAGCAATAAATGGTAGGATATGGATCCTTTGGGATCTTAACTACTATGAGGTGAAGTTGATCAAAGTAGAAGCACAAGTAATTCATTATACTGTCTCAAAATTTGGCAATGATGGGATGTATATAGTATCTGTAGTTTATGGCTATAATACAGGTGAGAAGAGAAAGCAATTATGGCAGAACTTGAATGAGATAAATCATATGGTAAACACCCCCTGGATAGTTGGAGATGACTTCAATGCTGTCTTACAGTAGCAATATAGGAAACATGGGAATCACCTAACTAAGGCTGAAACACAAGACTTTAATGAATACATCCAAGATCTAAAGCTGAATGAATTAAACTGGGAATGGGAATATTATACTTGGTCAAATAAACAGGAGGCAGGAGAGAGAATCTAGAGTAGGATTGATAGGATATTTGCACACTATGAATGGATGACACAATGGGTCATATAGCTACTGTGTATGATCAGCCCTTCATATCAGATCATGCACCTATGAGCTTATCTTTCAATGAAGTGAAGAGAAGCATGAGAGTGCAATTTAAATTCTTTAATGTATAGGCTAAACATGAGAGGTTCTTACAGGAAGTTCAACAGATATAGAACCTCAAAATGCATAATCAAAAAATGGAAAATGTATGGATGAAGCTGAAGGCACTGCGAGTAGCTTTGAAAGAACTCAATGTGGAGGAATTCAAGTTTATTAGAAGGAAGACATAAGTGAGCAAAATTGAGCTTGAGAAAGTGCAGCAAGATATAAACACTAACAGCTATGAAGATACGTTATTGAAAGAGAAGGAACTGATGATGAATTTGGAGAAATAGAGCATAATAGAAGAAAAGGCCTAAAGACAGAAAGCAAGGGAAAAGTGGATACAAGAAGGAGACTCAAACACTAAATACTTTCATGCAATGATGACAGAAAGGGCCCAGAGAAAACAAATTACTGAATTACAAGCTATAAATGGGTGCAGATTAACTGATGCAAAGAGCATTCAAAAGGAGATTGTAGATTTATACAAGTCTTTGATGGGAAGTGCAGCCAATATGCTTCATAGTATAGACAAGGAGATTATGAACAGAGGAGCCAAACTCAGTAAACAACAAAGAATAGAACTGTGTAGGATGTAACAAGTGAGGATATATGTGATGGCCTATGTTCTATTGGTGATGAAAAACCACCTGGCATAGATGGTTACAATGCTTTCTTTTTCAAGAAAGCTTGGCATGTTATTAAAGAAGAAGTCATAGAATCTGTTCTGGAGTTCTCTAAGAGGGGGAAGATGTACAGAGCAATAAACTTTACAGCTATAACACTAGTGCTCAATGTGTCCAAGCCTAAAATAGTAAGAGAATTCAGACCAATTGCATGCTACACTGTCTTCTACAGGCTGATCTCAATGATTTTAGCAGCTAGGATCCAAAAAGTGATTGGTACAATAATAAATGAAGCTCAAGAGGGATTCATTCCAGGGAGGAATATTGTTGACAATATAATACTGGCCCATGAACTAGTGAAATCATATAGCAGGAAGAATCTATCTCCTAGAATTATGATCAAGATAGACCTTCAAAAAGCCTATGATTCTGTGGAGGGGAGCTTTATGAAACAAGTAATGGAGGAGCTAGGATTCCCAAAATTATTTATTGGATGGGTTACAGAATGTATGCAGACACTTAACTACTCTATTGTAGTTAATGGTGAGCCTGCAAGACCTTTCAATGTTGCAAAAGGACTAAGTCAAGCTGATCCTATGTCATCTTTCCTATTTGCTATTGCTATGAAATATCTAAGCAGGAACCTAGCTAGTCTGAAAGAGGAGAAAGAGTTCAAATACCATCCTAAGTGTGCAAAGATTGGGATCACTCACTTAAGTTTTGTAGATGATCTTCTACTTTTTGCTAGAGGTGATTTCTGTACAAGCAATGCAAAAGAAGTTCAAACAATTCACTGAAGCCTCAGGACTGCAAGCTAATCTAAGCAAGAGTGAAGCATATTTTGGAGGAGTACAGGAGACAAACAGACATCAAATTCTGCAATGCTTAGGTCTTACAAGTGGAGAACTCTCATTCAAATATTTAGGAGTTCCTTTGTCTACAAAGAAGCTTAGCCTAATGCAGTGGAAACCAGTGAATGAGAAAATGACTAAAAAAATTACTTCATGGACAACCAAAACTCATTAATATACAGGCAGAATACAACTAGCTCAGAGTGTTCTGTTTGGGGTACAAGATTTTTGGGCACAGATCTTTGTCCTACCAGCTAAGGTGATTAAAGTAGTAGAGGGGATGTGCAGATCATATGTTTTGTCTGGGACGAATGAGATTACAAAAAAGGCCCTGATAGCGTGGGATAGAGTATGCTTACCAAAGGCAGATGGTGGACTCAACATAATAAATCTGAAGCTCTAGAACAAGGTTGTTATTGCTAAGACCTGCTCAGACTTAGCAAATAAGCAGGACAAGTAATGGATCGGATGGATTCATGCTTACTATGTCAAGAACTAGCAACTGAAGAAAATGAATATTCCTGAACAAGCATGTTGGATGGTAAGGAAAGTGATTGAGTCCTATTGTTTACTTGAAGATGTGCAGTTCTCACAGAGACCTACTGGGAGATTACAGAAGAATGGAATGGAAGACATTAGTGTTTAAAAATACATCAACGCCAAAAGCAAAATTCATCAAGTGGTTGATGATCCAAGACAGATTAATGACATGTGACAGATTAGCTAGCTAGAAGATAAATGTGGAACTTGAGTGTGTGTTGTGAAAAAAAGAAAAGGAGAAAAGAAATCACCTATTCGGGCATTGTGAATATGCAACACAAGTGTGGAACGGGCTGTGCAGATGGATTGGAAGACCAAAGTTGGGACATGGCAATTGACAGCAATTCATTCAATTGACCATAAGGCAAGCAAAAGGAAAATCTGATTATGCGATGACATTCAAATGATGTATGCAGAAGTTACCTATCATGTATGGCTTGAAAGAAACAGAAGGGTATTTGAGAAAAAGAACATAAGCGAGGAGCAAATTTCAAAAGAAATACATATACAGTTAATGCTAGAGTCACTCCTAGGAACAAACAATATGTGTATAGCTTGTGTTTCTAGGAACAGTAGTATAAGGAGTAAGGAAAAGATCAGCAGGCTGTGTTAGCTTTGATGTGTTTTGTAAATACATTTTGGTGATTAATATAAAGAAATTAGTTACCAAAAAAATTATTTCCCTTAAGTACCCAAGGTTTTAGAATATATCCTCCTAGGATAGAATGTTTTAACTCACCAGAGTGTTGGTACCAAAAACGTTGATGAACAACAAACCACTCGAAGGCTACAAAACACACTGGAATTTTTATGCAAAAGAAGAAGAAGATTATCAGAAAATTTCGTAAGTAAATATTTAGGGATAAGAAGGTATATTTATAGCGAATTGGTAGTATTTCTGAAAAGATTTGCAACCTTTCGGAACATTCATATCTGTTGGAAAAGGTTTGACACTATTTCATAATAGCCATAGTTGTTGGAAATTTTGCGGGAAATATAATAATTCAGGAAAGAAAACGGGCTGAACCGGACCAGGTCGTGGGTCATGGGTTATACCGGATTAAATTTTTGTTAATTAATTTAATTAATTAATTAATTAAATAAAAAGAATTTTGTCCAAAAATATTATTCAATCAATCGATCATTGAACAAATTCAAATCCAAATCTGAAGCCGAAGCCGAGCCGAGCGAGCGAGCGATGACGGTGCGAGGCTTGCCTTCTTCTTAGCTCGTTATGAGCTAAAAGATGACCTTCTCTATACATACAGAAAGTTTTATTTTCTTCTACCAATGAGGGACAAAGTGCATTAGTGAAATGAAGTCATTCAAAATTTCACTTCCCTCCATATCTTTTCCCACCATTTTCCCTTCACACCTCTAGTGTTATTAATAAATAATAACAAAACCCAACAATCCCCCACATGAATGGGGAATGTCTATAAACTTAAAGGTATGCACGGACGTGTTTGTGTTTCATATGCAAGAATTAATTACATCTGGATAAGTATGTTTTCCTTTGAACTTTCTATAGTGATAAATTGTTACATTTGTATCTTTGAACTGTCGAGCTTTGTTGTATACCTAGACAACATATGTCACACAATCAATCCTTAACCATCTATGCTTCTCATGGTTGTGTTCGTTTCAACCATGAACACCACCTGGTTTCATGAGTGTTTAGAGAATGAGCCTTTACTTGCATTCCCCTTGAAGCAGCTTACATTTCCCACTCACATAGCTTATTCCTAAACGTATAATCCTAAAGACAAACTATCTGGTCATATCCTGCCAGACTTAGCAATACATTAAAAATCTTTAAGCTTTATTGACTCATCAAAAAGCCTTAATATTTTACCTCATTTTTTAACAATGTCTTCATCATGAGAAGGGGTTGAGTTGTTTGACAATGTTGAACTGTCCTTCATAACTTTGTTTGATATCTTTGAACCTAGATCTTGAGATCTCCAGTCTGCTAGGTAGAGTTATAGTCATGATGACTTGTTCTAGGCCTTTAATTTCATTCCCTTTGATGATCTTTCAATTGCCTCTCTAGATAGGCCTTTTGTAAGTGGGTCTGACACGTTATCTCTTGACTTTACGTAGTCAATTGTGATAACACCACTAGAGAGTAGTTGTCTAACGGTGTTGTGTCTCCATCGAATATGACGAGATTTCCCGTTATACATAATGCTCCCTGCCATACCTATTGTCGCTTGACTATCACAATGTATACAAATAGATGCCAAAGGTTTGGGCCAAAATGGAATATCTTTCAAGAAATTCCTGAGCTAGTTAACTTCCTCATCGGCCTTATCTAAAGCAATGAATTCAGATTCCATTATAGAATGGGCGATGCATGTTTGTTTGGATGATTTCCAAGACACTGCTCCACCCCCAACTGTGAAAACATATCTACTCGTGGATATAAGTTTAGATGACCCGGTGATCCAATTTGCATCACTATATCCCTCGATCACGGAAGGACATTTGCTATAATGCAAAGCATAATTTTGGGTATGTATTAGATATCCCAAAACTCGTTTCATTGCCATCCAATGTATTTGATTGGGATTACTTGTAACCTGACTCAGTTTGCTAATAGCACATGCTATATTTGGTTGCGTACAATTCATGATATACATCAAACTTCCCAATACTCTTGCATAGTCCAGTTGTGTGTCACTTTCATTTTTTTGAAGTGCATAGCTAACGTCAATTGGAGTCTTTGTAGTTTTGAAGTCCAAATATTTGAACTTGTCAAGTCCTTTTCAATGTAGTGAGACTGTGATAATGCTAGACCTTGTGGAGTATTCTGATTCCTAAGATCACATTAGCTACTCCAAAGTCTTTCATGTCGAATTTGCTAGCCAACATGCGTTTTGTGGAATTTTTTGCGCATTATCAACATGTCATCAACATATAAACAAACAATGACTTCATGTCCTGGAGTATTTTTAATGTAAACATATTTGTCACACTCATTGATTTTAAATCTATTTGCCAACATTGTTGGGTCAAATCTTGCATGCCATTGTTTGGGTGCTTGTTTAAGTCCATAAAGCGCCTTAATAAGTTTGCACACTTTCTTTTCTTTACGAGGAACCACAAAACCCTCAAGTTGTTCTATGTAAGTCTCTCCCTTCATTCAATTATCCATTTAAGAAAGTTGTTTTAACATCCATTTGATGGATTTCAAGACCATACACGGCCGCTAGTGCCACTAACACCCTAATAGATGTTATCTTTGTTGCTAGTGAGTGTCAAAGTAATCAAGGCCTTCCTTTTGTCTGTAACCTTTGACAACCAGTCTTGCCTTATATATGTCAATAGTTCCATCAGCTTTATTTTTCGTTTAAAGATCCATTTCTAACCTAAAGGCTTATTTCCTGGAGGAAGATCAACCAATTCACATGTATGGTTATCCAAAATTGATTGAATCTCACTATTGACTGCCTCTTTCAAAAATGCTGAAACAGAAGACAGCATAGCTTCTTTAAAAGTTTGAGGCTCATTTTCAAGCAATAATGTCACAAAATCTGATCCAAAAGAAGTAGATGTTCTTTGACATTTTCTACGCCTTGGATCTTCTATACTTGGACTATTTTCCTTTGTTTCTTCTCGAGGTCATTTAGGTCTTTCACAAAAAGACTCGCATTTAGTTTTAAACGGATAGATGCTTTCAAAGAATTCAACATTATCTGATTCCATTACCGTATTTACATGAATCTCGGGATTATTGGATTTATGTACCAAAAACCGACATGCTTTACTATTTTTAGCATATCCAATGAAAATGCAATCTACTGTTTTTGGTCCAATTTTAACCCTTTTAGGTAAAGGAACCTGTACCTTTGCTAGACACCCCTACACTTTGAAATATTTCCAGTTGGGTTTTCTTTCTTTCTATTTTTTATATGGAATAGATTACATTTTGCTGTGGGTACTCTGATGAGTATTCGTTTAGCTGTAAGGATAGATTCCACCTGCAAACTCTGCGGTAATTCGAAACTTATTAATAAAGAATTCGTCTTTTCTTTTAATGTTCGCTTTTTCCTTTCTGCAATTCCGTTGGATTGAGGTGTGTAAGGTGCAGTAGTTTGACGGATAATTCCATATTTCGAACATATTTCTGCAAAGGGAGATTCATATTCTTCACCTCTATCACTTCTAATCATTTTGATTTATTTATTCAATTGATTTTCTACCTCATTCTTGCATTGCTTAAATACTTCAATTGCTTCATCATTACTATTAAGCACATAAACATAACAATATCTAGTATAATCGTCAATAAAAGTAATAAAATACTTTTTTGCACCTCGAGATGGCATCGACTTTATCGCAAATGTCAGTATGAATTAAGTCTAAGGATTTGAATTCCTTTCAACAGACTTATAAGGATGTTTTACAAACTTAGATTCAACACATATTTGACATTTCGATTTATTACACTTGAATTTAGGCAATACATCTAAATTAATTAACTTCCTTAAGGTTTTATAATTGAATGCCCTAAACGAATATGCCATAAATCATTTGAATCCAATAGATAAGAAGAAGCTAAAATTTTATTCATACTATCAACAACAATTACATTGAGTTTGAAAAGGCCATCCATGAGGTAGCCTTTTCCAACATACATTTTTTTCTAACTTATAACAACTTTATCAGAAACAAATACACATTTGAGTCCATTCTTTTCAAGTAAAGAAGTACAAAATAAATTCTTTGTAATAGTAGGAACATGAAGAATGTTATTAAGCGTTAACACCTTGTCGGAAGTCATCTTCAGGAATATCTTCCCATAACCTTCAATTTTGGTTGTTGCATTATTTCCCATGGAAATTTCTTCTTCAGGACCATCAGTAGAGTAAGTTACAAACGCTTCTTTGACAGCACAAACATGTCGAGTGGCTCAAGAGTCAATCCACCACTCCTTTGGATTTCCAACTAGGTTTGCATTCCGGAAGCATTGTGCAAAGATCATCAATGTCATAGTTCTTCTTTACTGTGTTGGCTTGTCCCTTCTTATTATCCTTTTTCGGGGGATGACAATCAAGGCATTTGCGACCAACTTTTCCACAATTGTAGAAGCTGCCCTTGAATTTCTTTTTGTTCTGCTCCTTAGTTTGTCCAGAAGACCTCTTCCTCTTCTTAATTTTTGGAGCAGTCTCCTCAACGATATTAGCTGCCATGATCATTGAATTTCCACGAGACTTCTTCCCGACTGTTTTGTTGTCCTCCTATATCTTTAGGCGTATCACAAGATCTTCCAACTTCAGTTTTTGTGCTTGTGCTTAAGATAGTTCTTGAAATCTCTCCACGAATGAGGCAATTTTTCAATCATAGCATCCACTTGAAATGCTTCATTCACGACCATACCTTCAGCAATAAGGTCGTGAAAAATAAGATGAAGCTCGTGAACTTGGTTCCCAAAGTTTTGCTATCTATTATTTTATAGTCTAGAAACTTGACAACCATGAACTTCTTCAAGCATGCATCTTCTGTCTTGTACTTATTCTCAAGTGCGTACCATAATTCTTTCGTTGTATTCATTGCACTGTACATATTATACAAGCCATCCTCTAAAGCACTTAAGATATAGCCTTTGCAAAGAAAATCTGCCTACTTCCACGCCTCAACAACCATGAACTTTTCATTATCCGTCATGTCCGCGACAGGCACTGGAGGCTCTTTACCAGAATATTTGTACATACCAACTGTGGTAAGCGAGAAGAACATCCTTTGTTGTCGTCCTTTGAAGTTGGTTCCAGGAAATTTCTCCCGGTTTCTCAGATGGAAGAACAGTAGTGCGGCTTGACGTGGCTACCGTCATTGCACCAATAGTACGGTCGATTCTTTTTTTTTATCTTCACTTTCGCCTCGCAAAAGGATTTCTGTTATAATTTGCCATTTCTTACTGTCAATAGTAGAATAGATCAATTATTGGTAAAATCAAAACAGTAAATAATATTGTAATCAATAAACAGTACATAATAAAAACAGCTCAGGTTTTTATATACTATTTTACATAAAAACAATGAAGTTTTTTATGTTCTTCAAATCATTTTCTGAATTTTAATACTCTAATAAAGTTTTTATATCTTTAAATCAGTATAATAAATTCAGACAAAATACATAATATAATAAATATAATTCTCTTAAGATTGTTATCAATCTGTTTTGCTGTAAATAAATAAAATAATAATCTTTCTGAAAATAGAAATAGAAAGTTAGTAGAAATTAAATTCTTAAAACAGTATTTGAATTCTTGCAAAATAAATTCTAGAAACGTTATAGGAACAAATCGAGCCCACTGAAACACAGTGTGTCCATAAGGAAATTATTCCCCTCAAGTACCTGAAGTTCTGGAATATATCCTCCCATGATAGAACGATTTAACTCAACAGAGTGTTGGTATCAAAAACGTCGATAAACAGCGGACCACTCGAAAGCTGCAAAACACACTGGATTTTTGTGCAGAAGAAGAAGAAGATTATCAAAAATTTCATAAGTAAATATTCTGGGATTAGAAGGTACCAAAAATTCCAATCAATCTTTGACCGAGCTGAAGACGAAGCCAACCCGAGCGAGCGACAACGGCGACGACGCGAGGCTTGCCTTCTTCTTAGCTCTTTAAGATCTAAAAGATGAGCTTCTCTATATATACACAAAGATTTTCTATCCTTCTACCAGTAAGGGACAAAGTGAATTAGTGAAATGAACTCATTTAAAATTTCACTTCCCTCCATTTTTATTCCCACCATTTTCCATTCACACCTCTTTTGTTATTAATAAATAATAACAAAACTCAACAGGGCGTGGGGTGGGGTTGGGTGGGTGTGGGGTGGGCCGGTGATGGTGGATAGGTCGAGAAGGAGCTTTGAAAAATATTTTCCCTTCTCTTGATAAGGAAAATATTTGTCTCTAATTGGAGGAAAATGAGTTCATAAGAAACATATTTTCCAAAACATTTAAACCAACAAAACATGAAAAACTGAAAAACATTTTCCGCAAAATTTTCTTCATACCAAACACACCCTATGTGAAATGGCTCATGATTTGCGCCTCTTTGCTCCGCCACACCCCTTCGCAGCTAGTTGTGTTGGTAGTTAAAAAAGTTCGAAAAAGTGTTTGCACATTTAATTAAACAAAAGATAATATTAGCAATGGAAAATTAATCATATAATAATAATTTTTGGTTTATACAATTTTCCAAATGGTGGATAGAATAGCTTCGATCAATGCTCATGCACCTTTTTTTAGCGTTAATTAGTTTAGCAAATCAAAATTTACTGACTTCTTTAAGATTTTTACATATGTTTAGGACGCCAGTATATTTAATTTGCTATAAACTTATATGAGAGCAATTTCGCACGCTACCCAACAAGACATGCAAATGGGTACAAAGTTTTTTTTTCTTTTTTATTCGAGGAATGAAGTTTTTAAATTCATGTAAAATCTTTCTTTATATTACTAAAGCCATCGATGAATTTGTAGCAGGAATGGGTGGTAGACACACCACTACTGGTAATATCCCAAATTGGAGTGTCATAGGCTTTGGGATAGACTGGATGAATAATTAAGTTGATGTTGTCAATAATATTGGGGTAAAATAAATGAAATCTTTGAGAGATCCCTTCGTTGTTCGTGTACAAGTCTTTAATTCAAAATAGAGATTTGAGATGTTTAGAGGGACCTATATAGTACTTTTAAGGCATGAATATTAAGGATCCATCTCGCAATCCACACATTGAGTATAAAATTTTTATGAGTGATCCCAAGCGTTCCCAAATTACAGTAGTACATGCCCCGCCATATAAATAAAAATCTGGACTTAGATTTACCAGATGCATAGCTACTAATAAGAAGTTGAGACCACAAGGCCTTGGGAGAATTAAGTGGTCTCCAAGTCCAGTCAAAAGTGCTAAATTTTTTTATTTAGCCTTCTTTATTCCTAATCCACTGTTGACTTTTATTAGTAGCAATAATATTCCAGTTTAGAAGATGAAGCTTTTTCTTTTGATCTATTGTACCTCAAATAAAATGTTTGAATTTTATCAATTTCTTTCGATATTATTTTGGGGTAACAAAGTAAATTGCATCGCATAAATAGGACAGAGGCTAGGATAGATATTAATATAGTCCTATCAGCTATATTCATGCGATATGTTTTCCAATTGGAAAGCCTTGAATGCATGTCATCAAAGATAAAATAAAAATCAGAAAGCTTTGGAATAGTTTTCATGATTAGAAAACCTAAGTATTTTCCAAAGTTGTTGCTAATTTTGATACCTAAGTAACTAGAAATATCATTCTTATTTTCCTTGTGACAATTGTTAGGAAAAATTATTTTTGACTTGTCATAATTTATCTTATGGCCTGAAAGATCACAGAAAAAGTTAAGGATTTTGAGGATTGGTTCACTAGATTTTCTGTTAACCTTGGCCATGAGAGTAAGATCTGTGAAAAAAAATGCGAAAATGAGGTGCCTTTATAATTAACCTTAATATGATATCAATTCTTAATATTTGGCTTATATATCTAGACAACATCTCTATACAAAGGATAAAAATGTAGGGAGACATTGAATCACCTTGTCTTATACTTCTCGGAGGATGAAAATAACTAGTTCTAGAGCCATTCACTAAGATGGATATACTACTGGTCGCAATACAAGTCATGATCAACTTACTAATCTTTGGGGAAAAGTGAAAAAAATAAAAGAGTGTGGTTGATAAAAGACTATTCGAGTTTATCAAATTCCTTCTCTAAGTCTATTTTAAGAATCATATTTGCAGCCTTGTCCTAACAACTCTTAAATCTAGATATAATATCCTGGATATAATCGCATTGACATTAGCCCTTCCATTTTTAATAAAATTGGGTACGGAAATGTGATCAGTACATGTAAGGAATCTGATTCTCGGAGGGAATAATTCTATGTTTGTCATCATCAAAAAAGGGGAAATTGATAAGTTATGGTATTTTGAGCTTTGATGATTTGCCAAATACTTTTGAGGAACCAGTTGTGATCATCTCCTTAGGTTTGGTTCTCATGGGGAATATGGCTGATTCGTAGGGGGAACACTGTGCAGATCTGGTTCTCAGAGGGAATATCAATTCTAAGTTTGTCATCATCAAAAATGAGAAGATTGGTAGGTTACAAGTACTTTGGGCATAAGTACTTTACTTTATGTTTTGAAGATCTAACAAACTTACCATACAAAACCAGATAAGGGATCTGTTACACATTTACAAGACATTAAGATCATAAAGTTCCAGTTTGGGATCCACAATGGGATATAACTCAACTATTCAGAGTGGAAGGAATAGCTGAGGGAACAGGTTATTATCAGTTCCCGAGGAGACTATATGAAGTCAACTATCCAGCTGGAAAGTTGTTGCCTGCACACGCTACCTTAAGATCACAAAGTTCCAGTTTGGGATCCAGCGTGGGATATAACTCAGCTATTTAGAGTGGAAGGAACAGCTGAGGGAACAGGTCCCTACCTGTTCCCGAGGAGACTGTATGAAGTCAACTCTCCAACTGGAAAGTTGCTACCTGTACATGCTATTGTACGGGAACAGTGTAGTAGTCAACTTTCTGTGGAAGATTTATTACCTACCTTGCTTACATCATTGTAAGTGATGTTACACATGTATAAATACAATCAAGGTAAAACAACTTACTTCATGAGAAAACAAGATAAGGAATCTGATACAATTAAGTTCTCTTGCATACAAAATAACTAGTCACATGTCTAGTCCAATTCTCAATAAAATCATATGAGGAAATAGTAGAGTGACCAGATAGGGATCAGTTTTCCTCGTCGTTGTACAGTCAACTCTGTAGATGTAAAATTTGTTGCAATATACCATCTAGCAAACTGTTGCACTATATCGTCTACAACAGTACAACAGTACAGATGTAACTTGCTAAGGACAAACTAAAGGTAATGTTATTGCATCATCCTTGATGATATCACACATACATATTATTGACATGAGGCAAGAGATTTCATCTCTCTAACACTCGCAAAATCCTAACAAGATATTCTCTCAAGTTCTTGCCATAACCTCTCTCAAGAACAAAGTCTATGCAACCTCAAGGACCGGATCTAAGATTAAAGATATCTTAAGTCCTTAGGTTTGTTGAGTTTTTATTATTTGTTCTTCGTTTGTAACTCCTATCTTGCTTTCTTAGAAGCTGTGATTTAGGAAACCCAAAATACAAGCCCTCCAAGTTTGTGTTGTGACTAGAGTTAGTCATAAGTTATAGTCTTTGTAACTAGAGAGTGATAAAGTTGTTGATACCTAATTTTTTCCTGTATACTTTTATGTGCAAAATATCTTTGAAATAGCATACATACGCATATATAAGAATATTCATAGCATTTTACTAATTTTTTCATAAATTTTAAGGTTTTAAACTGATTTATTTCCCTTTTTTATCCATAAAAGCCCAATGATAATTTTTAAAATTATTATTTTCAGTAATTTAGTTGTTGGAATTTTATATTTATGCTGAAATATAGCTAATAATTTTTGTATATTTTTATAATTGTCTTAGTATTTTAAAAGCTAATGCATATAATTGCAATATTAGCATATTTTAAGATCTAATTGCGTTTATAATTACAAAATTGGCTTCAGTATTTTCTAATATAATATTTATATATTATTAATTAATTGATTACCTTTAATTTTTTTTCAAAAATTATTTTACAATTTTTTTATAAAATAAATAAGGGAAAAATGTTAGCTTGTTTTAATTTCGATTTTGGCTAGATTTGGCACCCATAATCCAACGCAATTTCAATTTCAAATCATCTAACTCAATTCCTAACACTACTTGACCCACAGCCCGTCTAAACGACCCGCCCGGCTCCCCATTTAATCTAGGTCGTTGATCGAAATGATCAACGGCCAGAGTTCCCCTTTTCCTTTTTTAATTTACCAAAACCCCCTAAAACCTAAATCATTTTCCACCTACTAGCTGCCTCTAAACCCCCCTCCCCCCCCCCCCCAATTCTCTCTCACTCTCTCGAAGCTTCTCAAACCCTAGCCGCCTCCCACCACTTCCACCCTAAAGCCACTGGAATCCATGGCTTCATATGCCATCAGAGTCTAACACAGGCCTCCTATGACTCCCACATGCCTAACTTCTGAGGATTCAAGGTAGACCATGACGGGGCTTGGTCCAGGCTTCGTCTGGTTCTACTCCTATGGCCATCTCCGGCCTAGCTCCGGCATGCCATGGCTGTCCGAGCTTAGTTTTGACCCCTCCAACTTAGATCAGTAACTTTTCCAAACCTTTCTCACTACTGGGTTCTTTTGAAACATTAACCTTTCGACATTTTTATGATTCCTTTAGATCTGTTGTGTATCTATGTCCTAAGCTTTTAAACGATTTTCTTGACTTTCTTTCAAACACTACTTTCAAAACCATTTCTATTCCGATCTAGGGTTTCTAAAAATTATTTAAATGTTTCTCAGACTTTCTTTTTCTTTTTGTGTGTATTTTCCTCTACGATGTTCTTGTATTTTCTTCTACGGTGTTCTTGTATGCTTCTTCTACGGTTTTCTTGTATACTTCTTCTAATGTATTTTCCTATAATGTGTTCTTGTATGCTTTTTCTACTATATTTTTCACTACTTTGTTCTTGTGTTTTTCTCCTACTGTATTTTCCATTAGTTTGTTCTCAATTGATCTTATTAAGTTCCACCTACTGAGATCTATTTAAGCTTCTTCTAAAACTTCTTAGCATGCTTCTTCTATGGTTCATATCAATTTTTCCCGTTGTGTTTCGTATTTACTTCTTCTACTCTAATTTCTTTAAGCTCTTCTGCTGTGTTCTACATGTCACTTTTCTATCATATTTTCTTATGAGTTTCTGTTGCTGAAAGGAACATATTAGAGTTTTTAGCCTTTTCTGAGGCCTCTGAACCTGTTTCGATTTAATTACTTGCCCTCTCAACTCCGCATTCGATTAATGGTGGAAACACTACAATTTGGGGTTCTTCCAAGTTTGGTTATGTGATTTTCTTGAACTAGGGTTTTATTTCAAAACCCCTAACTCTTTCAGAGAAACTTTGAGCCTCTGAACTGAGTTTGGACATCCTTGTTTTCAGATGATTCTAACTTTTTGCTAAGCTCTTCTACACTAGATTCTTTCTACTAAGTTTTACAATGACACGACCTCTTCTCTCATATGTCTGCATATTCTTTATATATGACAAACGCCCCTCCAAAAGGGTTTTTAAATTTGTGATTATCTCAGACCTCCTTCTAAATAGGTCTAATTGATTTTCCTTCCTTGTTTGCTGATTTTCCTTATGCCTCGACTTATTTTTAAAATCCTTCTCAACTTTTATGACTTTATTCATTCATGGATCAGTAATTACAAAATCCCTGACCATTGATTTACTAGCGACTAACTGATTTTTTTACCTTATTTGAACAACCGTGTATTTCAAATTTTGTCCTTAAATAACTCTCTTATGTATTTACCCCTAAATTGCATACTTTGCACAAAGTGCTTAGCTACTTTCTTTCCTTAAATAGTTCTTACCGGTTTGAATCTGAATTCCTTGATTAAAGGAAGTCTTGTGTGATTGTATCTTAATTGATATTCAGTTCCTTAACTATTTTTCTTGCCTTATTTCTGCATGATTTTCACAGTATAAAGGCACGAATCTTTCACAAACGCAAAAAGACACAGTCTTCCTAACTTACACTTATATACAATAATATTCTCTCTTCTTGTCTGCACTATGGCCTGTTTACAAGACTTACTATTTTTCTCTACGTATTTCTTTGAAACTTAATGCGTTTATTTATTGTTTGTATATCCATATCAATTTGTCGTTTTTGTGGAGATTGGTATTTCAATTAGCATGATTTTTTCTTTCTATTTGTTTATGCTATGAATCCCTGTTCCCAACCCCCTTAAGTGTTGAGCATATGGTTTAAAGCATGGCAATATGTATGTTATTGTCCATGAATTAAACTTGATCTTTTGGGATCCTAATCTTTAAACGGTACGCTCTAATAGGCTTATGGGTGTACCAGCATTTCCCATTGTTGGTTAGGCCCACCAGCCTATCTTTGCTTCTTTATCACCTCCCTTATACCTCTACGTGTACTGGTTTAAGTTGTTTCCCTTTCCCTTTTCCCTCTCAGAACTCTATTTCTATATTTGCACTCTCTCTTAGTCCCTAAGCTCTGCCCCCTCTTGTGAGCCTTGCCCTTGGGACCTTAAGTTCCCTCTAGACTTGGACACTTGAGGGCTGGCCCTTCTACAATGCACTATGTCTTAATCTGGTGATAAATTTGGGTGTGAGCGCTACCCGGAGTCCATATGAGACTTTTAGGAAACTCTGAAATATCCAAATGGGAGAAAGGCTTTGGATCATGATCTCTTTGGATTTGGTTTACTTCATACTTTAGATAAGAAGTTTGAATCAGGCTCGTCTTGGTTGTTCTTTTAATTTCTGATGAATTTTCTCTTTTATCTTCATTTTGGGCTGTAATAATTTTGTAATAAACTCTTGGGGTGTCTAGTGAAAAGGGGAGGGATAACTATGTATGGGAAGGGTAGATATCCTGCCTATAGGTGTATTTCTGAATTTTTGCACTTTCATATAGATATCTTGCCTATTGGTTATTTCTGAATTTATGCACTCTCATCTAGATATCTTGCCTATAGGTTGTTTCTGAATTTCTGCACTCTCGTATTGATATCCTGCCTATAGGTTATTTTCGAATTTTTGTATTTCTCATGTAGATACCATGTCTGTAGGAATTAAGTATTCTCTCATATAAATACCATGTTTATAATTACCTAAAAATTTGAATCCTGCATATACACATAGAAAATATGCCTATAGGTCTTTCTGAATCTTTCATATACATTCTTCATCAGGAAATTATGTTTATAGGTCTTCATTAATCAACTGCAAATTAGATATCATGTTCATAGGCTTTAAATGAAATTCAGCAACTAGATATCATGCTTATAGGTATTCTGCATTTTACCATGTCTCTTAAAATGGGTTTAAAATCAACACGCATAGAAACCATGTCCATAGGAGTCATTAATCAAGTCTGAATCGTTTCACTCTCTTATAAGTCTAAAACCAGTAATAATGACGACCATCAATTGCAGAATTTATGGTCTCTTGCTAAAACTTGTTTTCTTTAATAACTGACGACCTTCTTAAATTGGTATGTATTCAGTTTATTCATCATTTTTTGAAATCAATAGATATCATGCCTATAGGACCCTCGTCCAAAACCTAGTCAAGCCTTATGGCTAAAATAATAAACTGAATCTATTTATTGACTAGAACTAGCAGGCAGGCCTGATTGAGGCTTCTTATCTGAACTAAGTAATAAATCAGTCTGCCTCAACCACTTAAGTTTTAATCAGACCTTATTCAGTATGTGTGAGTCATGCCAAATTATGTGTTTTTGGGGCTTAAAGGGGTTCTATCTGAGCCTCTTTTATTTGTTTATGTGCTTTCTCTAATTTGCTATACGTGTTTTGTATGTCGCCTTAGAATTTTGCCTTTTGAAACTACAAAATAAACCTAAAATCCCTCCCTTTAGGATTAGTAGTCCTAATTGCCTCCAGGACTGGTAGGATGGGACGTGTAATAGCATGCAATAAGTAAACGAGACCATTCCGCGCTTTACTACCTTAACGGGATGGGAAAGGGTAGATATGGATATGATGACCACGCGATAACATCACGTATAGTCCCTCACTAGGGAGTGATTATCGGATGTTGTGTGGGGTGATCCATATTATTTATAAACCTAGGATCCCCATTCCTTAGTTTCTTCGATTATTTGCTTCTTTTTTCCAAATTTTAAACTATTTCTCAAAAAAAATCAGTCTCCCATACGTTCTTTCGAACTTCGCTTATTTGTAACCATTATGTGAAAGTCCCCTCTTACTTGAAGTTTTTATTTGCCTATGTGTTGTTAGCACTTAAGTCACAACAATAATTTGGCCGGAAACCACACTAATGGATCCTGAGGGGTGCCTAACTCCCTCCCCTTTGGAATAATTTTATGCCCTTAACCAATCTCTGGTTACTCAAATCAAACCCTTCTTAGTGTCCTAATGCTCTTAAATCATTAGGTGGCGACTCTTCGTTCAAAACCCAATTCCCGAAATGGAACGAGTTGTCTTCCAAAATGTCATAAACCTGATTTCGCAAGAAAATGGGGGTGTGACAAAAGTGGTTTGTGGTAAGAGTATCACAAGTTAGTTAAGTTAAAGTCTTTTGTAACTAGAGAGTGACAAAGTGACTTGTGGTAAGAGTATCACAAGTTAGTTAAGTTAAAGTCTTTGTAACATGACAGTGACATAGTGGCTTTGTGGTAAGGTATCGCAACTTAGTTAAGCTGAAGACTTTGTAATAAAGTCATTACAAGGTGGCTTGTAATACTGAGATTACAAGTTAGTGAAGTTGAAAGCCTAAAAGTGTAGGTCGTGGTTTTTGTGACCTTGAGTGGGACTTTTCCACGTAAAACACCTATGTGTTCTTTATTTACTGTCAAGCTACTGTGGACTGGTGGGGTTTATAGTTTGTGGCTAATAGTGGAAACTAATAGAGAATCGTATTCTCTATACAGTCTGGTAGACGCTTAGTTTCTATCAATTGGTATCAGTGCAGGTTCTTTCTAAAAGGTTAACACCTAGAAAGGATCTATATTGTTGCTCCACCAAACTTCGAGGAAAGTCAATTAACCAATAGACCACAAATATTTCAGAAAATGGTTCGTAGAAATGGAGGTACTCCCAAGAAGGATAGTTCTAGCAAAAACACTAAAGGATACGATTATTGTCACAAGTGCGTAAAACCAAGGCATTTCATCAAACACTAGCCACTTCATAAACAAGAGCATTACAAACATAACTCTAACAAAGTAGCAAAAAGGAACCCGATTCCTGACAAACAATTTATCCAAAAAAGTGCAGCTGACAAAGTTGTGAAGCAAGCTATTGCTGCATGGGGAGACTCCTCCAGTGAATCAGAAGAAGAATCAGATGCAGGAAGCAGCTCCATGATGGTAGTGGAAAATGAAGCAAAGGAATACAATTCATTATTTGCATTGATGACTCAATCTGATGAGGATGAAGAAGATGACAATGATGAGGTAAATTTTAGGGATGTTCAGGGAATTATGAAGTCCTACTCTTCGAAGAATTTAATGTCATTAGAAAATGTTCTAATTGATACATATTATAGTTTTGTTAATGATAAAGATGCCCTAATCATGTAGCTAGGAGATGTTGAACAATCTAGAGATGATCTGGTGGTCTGTGTGGTTGATTTAAATGAGAACATAGGCAATTTTGAAAAAGAAAAAGAAGCTCTAATTGAGAAAATAGATAGTGTAGAAAATGATAGAGATGATTTGATGGTAATGGTTGTTAACTTGAAGAAAACCATAGAGAACCTTAGCATAGAAAGGGATAATTTTTTTGTGATAAGCACAGACCTACAGGAACAACTGAGGGACTCAAATCAGAACATAGGCTTGTAAGTATTGAGAAAGGGAAGGAAGTAGCTAATGAGTCACACATCAAGCTTGAAAAGGAAATAAATGATGTGAAAACTAGTCTATATGGTGAACTCGAGAAAAATAGGCAACTTCAAGCTGAATTGGAGAAAGTAAATATTGATCTTAAATTTCTTAAGTGGACCTGGACCTCAGATGCTGTCAATGCCATGTACTTCAACAATAGTGGAAATGGGCAGGGAATTGGGCTCCAAAAGGATAAAACTCCTTACAATGCTCACAGCAAGTACGTCACTATTCCTGATAACTAGCTTTGTACCCACTGTGAGAACAATGGGCACTTCCAAGAAAATTGTCATGTCAGGGTTCAATCTGTTTGGAAAAACCAAGTGTTTGCTGAAAAAGTGACTACTAAAGAGGGACCAGTTACAACTCGCAAAAATCACACATTGCATGCATGGACTAGAAAATCTCTTATCCATACTTTTCGTCAAAATAAGGGACCCAAACTAGTTTGGGTTCCTAAATATAACCCATAGTTTATATGTGCATGGAACAATGAGAGGAAGCGGACTGCAATGGATCAAGGACAATGGGTGCTCAAAGCATATAACTGGAAACACCACGAATTTTCTCTCACTAAAAGCCCTGCAAGAAGGGAATGTATCCTTTGGAAATAAGAAAAAGGGTACATTCTCTGTGTCGAAAAGGTTGGAAAGTCTCTTTCACACTCAATTGAGAACGTGTACCATATGGATGGCTTGAAGTACAGTATCTTGAGTGTTTCTCAAATCTGTGATAAAGGAAACAAAGTAGAGTTCTTATCTAAAGTGTGCACAGTTACTAATCTGGTAACTGGCAAAGTGGTCTTAGTAACCAAAAGACAAAAGAATAGCTACATTATTGACTTTGATTCTCTACAAGCTGGTGATATGAGCTGCTTGAAGGCAATTGATAATGATGCAAAACTTTGGCATAGAAGATTGGGGCATGCAAGCTTCTCACTTTCAAATAAATTGATATATAAGGACCTGGTTCGTGGTCTGAAACTTTCAAATTTCAAGGAGCACAAAGTGTGTGATGCATGTGCTAAGAGAAATATCTGATGTTTCAAATAGCAACGATGATATGATGAGCTAGATGAAAGAGGAAAGTGAAGACAATGTCACATCCTCTTCCACTTCTCAAGAGGAACCCGGTACCCAATTACTACCATTGAAACTGAAGAAAGAGTTGGAGATGCGGTGCAAGTCACTCCACATGTAGCAGAACAAGGAGTGCAGGGAAATCCATCAAATTTGCCCAGTTCTCCTACCAATCAAACTTCAGCCCCAAATTGAAAACACAAAAATCTCCCATCGCCACAGCTACTTGTCTAGACATGAATGAACCTGGTGCCCCTATAAAATCAGACCATGTATAGAGATATCATAGGTTCACTTTTGTTGCAGACCAAATATTATTTATAGTATGGGTCTGTGTGCATGGTTTCAATCCAATCCAAAGGAATCTCATCTGAAAGCTGCCAAGAGAATCCTAAGATATCTCAAAGGGATGCAGGACCTAGTACTCTACTATCCCTCAGGAGATAAGCTTGACTTAATATGATAGTATGATGTTGATTATGTTGAATATATGTTGGATAGAAAAAGCACATCTAGAATAGAACATTTCCTAGGGTCATGCTTGATCTCGTAGGATACAAAGAAATAAATCGTGTGGCTCTTTCTAGTGCTGAAGCTGAATATATGGTTGCTACTTCTTGTTGTTCTCAACTACTACATATCAAGAAACATCTTGAAGACTTTATTGTATTTATATCTTGAACCCAGTACAACATAAGAGGACAAAGCGCATTGATGTGCTCATAACTTTTTGAGGGATAATGTTGAAAAGTTTCTTATTTGTATAAAGTTACGGAAGATGGAGAACCAGCTAGTACACATCGTTACCAAGGCTCTAGTAGTGAACACTTTGAAAGAAATCATTTTGAGTTGGGGTTGATCAAGCTTAACAAAGGGACTCAGACCCTCGATAATTGGCTATGTTAAGAAGGAAAGTTACACTGCAAGTGTTTTCCGGCGATATCTAACTCAGATCTATATTGTTACAGGTATACACATATGGCAGTTTCAGGACAAGAACAAGTAAGAGTGACATTGCACTTCTAGGAGTCTTTGCTCAAAATTTAAAAACCATCAAGGAACCTGGTTCCTGTGACTCATGTTAATAGTCTCTCCAATACTTATTGGACTTTTAAGTTGTTGAAGTGTCATGTTATTAATTTATTTCTACCTTTCTCCTGCCTTTCCTCCTAACTTTTGAAGTCCAAAATGTTAAACCTTTTTTGAACTGACTTATTGCCCCAAAAAGGCACTTCTTTATCTTACACCCAACTAAAATTGATTCTTTTCTTCAAAACCAAAATCAACCTTGTCTCAAAAGAATCTTTCTTTCCAATATGCTAGAAGTGAATCTCACTTTCCAAAATCCTAACTCCATCACAATCAAAACCCCAAGAATCTTTGGTAGATTTTGATGAAATTTTAACTGAAAGGGAATTTGGCAGATCTAATGTTATAGAGCGTGAGGCTAAAGTTGTTATTGGATTTGTAGAAGTCTTGAAGGATGGGGAAATTGGTAAAAGTGAGGACTGAATGAGGGACCTGATCCCTTTTCTCTTTGAGTTTTGTGTTTAAACGAACTTCCGATCCAATAAAAATGATTGATGAAAAGTAGGTTGATTAATGATGAAGTGGTGTGACCTACTGATATGATTGAGAAAGCGAAAATGAAGTAAAAAAAAATTGGCTGAGAAAGATGCAGCAGATTGAAATGGTGAACAGATTGAGAAGAAGAAGGATACATGGACGCTCTGGGAACGAAAGGGTAGTATGAGTGAGGAACATAGCTCAAAAAGTGTTGCTAGGCAGAGTGTTGACTCTGATATTGCTGAAAAAAAGGAGGAACTTCTTGATATTGTTGAGTTCCAAATATAGAATCACCTCTTTATTCCTCCAAGAACCAATATATATGAAGAAGAAATAAAAACTTCTATGTTTTATGTGACACTTTGATGCTATATGTGCATGGGGCTGAGTTTGTTCTTGATGAGAAATGCTTGGGGAGATTCTTGGTGATCTGATTGATGGTTCAGCCTACTCAAATAGGTTAAGCACCAGGTCCTCGTAGACCCTCGGCAGAATAGAATTCTAAGTTGAAGGGTGAGAATGAAAGATTGAGTAAATAGGTAGAGGAACTGAGAGACCAGGCGATCATTGATCAAAGGAGAGTAAATGAATGAATGGACAAGTACATCAAGGTCTTAGCCCCTTACTTTTCCTCCTGCCCAGTAATCCATATCTTTTACTCCTTCCAAATTTCCTTGAATTCTTATCTTTATTTGATCCCTATATTTGATGATATTGGTATTTTAGTTGTTTAAATTTTCATTATGTATTTTTGAAACTACTGTGATTTTACTATAATTAATCTACTATAGGCAATAACTCTATCTTGTGTAATAATATTGACTTATTGTTTATGATGTGTTGCACAAGTGACTTGAGTTAATGTTGCTAAACTTCTTGTTGGCTGCGTTTCTTCTGTTATGCTTTTTGGTGATGGCAAAAGGGAGAAGTTATAGAGGTTTCAACATAGGTGATGAGCATAATCAAATTGATATGTTGTGTTGTTCATGAAAGATAGCTCTGTTTCGTAGGGGGGACGTTGCTGATAATATTTTGATTATAGGTCTGATCCGCAGGGAAACATGTGATGAATCTGGTTCTCAAGGAGAATATTAAATTTTGGGTTTGTCATCATCAAAAAGGGGAAAATTGCTCTAAGTTACACTATTCATGTGTTGATGATAACAAACCTTCTCACGAACTGGGTACTGACCAGATGTGATCAATACATGTGAGGAATATGATTCTCAAGGGGATTAATTATGGGTTTATCGTCATCAAAAAAGGGGAAATTTGATAAGTTATGGTATTTAGAGTATTGATGATTTGCCAAACAGTCTTGAGGAACCAGTTGTGATCAGCTCCTAAGGTTTGGTTCTCATGGGGAATATGGCTGATTTATAGGGGAACAATGTGGAGAGCTGGTTCTCAGGGGGAATATCAATTCTAAGTTTTTCATCATCAAAAAGGAGGAAATTGATAGGTTACAAGTGTTTTGGGCATAAGTACTTTACTTTATGTTTTGATAACCTAACAAACTTACCATCCAGAACAAGATAAAGACCATGTTATACATTTACAAGACCTTAAAATCAACAAAATTCCACTTTGGGATCCAGCATAGGATATAACTCAACTATTCATATTGAAAGGAACAAGTGAGGGAATAGGTCCTTACCAGTTCCCGAGGAGACTGTATGAAGTCAACTCTCCAGTTGAAAAGTTGTTGCCTGCACACTCTATCTTAAGATCACAAAGTTTCAGTTAGGGATCCAACGTGGGATATAACTTTACTATTTAGAGTGGAAGGAATAATTGAGGGAACAGGTCTCTACCAGTTCTCGAGTAGACTGTATGAAGTTAACTCTTCAGCTGGAAAGTTGTTGCATGCACCTGCTACTGTACAAGAATAGTGCAGCAACCAAATATTTGTGGAAAGTTTGTTTACATACCTTGATTACATCATTGTAAGTGATGTCACATATGTATAAATACAATCAAGGAAGGTAAGACAACTTACTTTATAAGGGAACAAGATAAGGAATCTGATACAAATAAGTTCCATTGCATTTAGAATAACTAGTCACATGTCTAGTTCAATTCTCAATGAAATCATATAAGGAAACAATAGAGAGACTAGATAGGGATCAGTTTCCCTCGTCGTTTTTCAATCAAATCTATAGTTGTAGAAGTTGTTGCAATGTACCGTCTGGCAGATTGTTGCAATGTACCGCCTACAGCAGTAGCTTGCTAAGATCAAACTAAAGAGCACTTTATTGCACCATACTTGATGGCATCACACATGAATATTATCAACATGAGGCAAGGGATTTCATCTCTCTAACACTCCCAAAATCAAAATAAGATATTCTTCCAAGTGTTTGCCACAACCACTCTCAAGAACAAAGCTTCTGCAACCTCAAGGACCGGATCCAAGATTGGAGATATCTTAAGTCCTTAGGTTTGCTGAGTCTTTGTTATTTGTTCTTCATTTGTAACTCCTATCTTGCTTTCTCAGAAGCTATTTTTAGGAAACCCAAAATCACAAACCCTCTTTGTGTTGTAACTAGAGTTAGTCATAAGTTAAAGTCTTTGTAACTAGAGAGTGACAAAGTGGCTTGTGGTAAGAGTATCAAAAGTTAGTTAAGTTAAAGTCTTTTGTAACTAGAGAGTAACAAAGTCACTTGTGGTAAGAGTATCATAAGTTAGTTAAGTTAAATTCTTTATAACTAGAGAGTGATAAAGTGGCTTGTGGTAAGTGTATCACAAGTTAGTTAATTTGAAATCTTTCTAATAGAGTCATTACAAAGTGGCTTGTAATAGTGAGATTACAAGTTAGCGAAGTTGAAAGCCTAAAAGCTTAGCTTGTGGTTTTCGTTCCCTTGAGTAGGATTTTTTCACGTAAAAATACTCTATGTTTTTTTTTACTGCGGAGCTACTGTAGGAACAATTAGAGGACATGATTCCTTACACTGGTTGATTTTATAGTCTGTTGCATACAATGAAAACTAATACAGAATATGGTTCTCTATACAGTCTGGTGGACACTTAGTTTATATCAGAAAGCTTGGTGGCAAAGATCTATAACAGAAGTTCCAACTATTTTTTAGTATTTTTAAAAGAAAAATAGGCGTAGTCCATCAGGCCATAGTTCTTTAAAAGGATTAAAAGAAAAAAATGGAGGTTTCTTCATATTTGTTAAAGGTTTGTCTAAGGCAGATAAGTCTATACTATCAAAGTTTTTTGGACCTGTGAGAATATATTTCCAATTAGAGTGAATATAAGAGGTGGTAAACATATCTCAAAATATTGTAAGGTGTGGGACATGATAGCAGCATGGTCACGAATCCATTCACCTTGGTAATTCTTGAAGTGAGTAATATTGTTTCCCCTTCTTCTATTTGTAGCAGTGATCTGAAAGAAGTTAGTATTTGCATCTTCATAATTTAACCAAGAGACTCTAGACCTAAGTTCCAGTAGTCTTCTTCAAGTTTAAGGATGTTGTTAAACTCCAGTTTCAAGGAATCTTCTAAATTTTGTAGAAACTGACTGACAGCATAATTCCCAGAGTTCTAAATACCATTTGATCTTAGCTAAAAGCCTTTTATTCCAATAAAAGAGGTCTCCAAGAATCTTTCCATGCTTTAACTCTATTCGCGAAAGAACAAACATCAATTTTAAAGTCATTATCCTTCCAGTTTGAAGTGACTATATTTATGAAGTCATGATGGATGCACCAAGTAGTTTCCAACCTAAATGGTTTAGCACTAGTATTATTGATAGAGATAAGCTTAATCAGCAAAGAATTATGATCGGAGTAGGTCTTAGGTAGGTGTGTAACCGAGGCATGTGGAAATCTAGAAATCCACTCCTCATTAGGAAAGACTTAATCAAAGTCTTTATATAATGAAACCCTTTTGCCTCTTCCTATTATTAGACCAAGTATTTTTTGCAACCCATAAAACCAAGATCGATAAGATTGCCAATTATTGGTATAATTACAGATTTTTGAGGTTCCATTGGACGTAGTATGTTTAGTATGCAGAGGAGCCGAAGACACCATTACTCATACATTTGAATATTGTTATGTGGCACGTAATATTTGTAACAAGTTAGATATTGCGGTATATCACTAAATATCTAACAATTAGCGCTGGCTTATTACAGTTAGAGACATCAGGCCCACGACTAATGTCAATAAATTATTGACTTAGAGAGATCTCTTTCCATTTGTTATCTGGAATCTTTGGATGAATAGAAATTGTAACAATTAAAGTAATACAAACAGTGCCATGAGCTTTATGACTGCAGTTAATCATGCCGTCAACTATAAGCTCATGACCGACGGAGACAGTAATCATACTAAGAAAATTTTTATACATATTTGATGGTTTAAACCACCTGCTGGATGGTACAAATTAAATATCGATGTTGCCTTCAATGTCAACAAATTGTGTTGTGGAATGGAAAGTGTAGTAAGGAATAGTAAAGGTGACTGGGTAATTGGCTACCATGATTATTCCAAAGCTAGCCTCTCCTTTGCATGCAGAATTCCTAGCACTCATACAAGGTCTCCAAGTGGCTATGCAAATAAATCTCATGCCACTAAAAGTGGAAATTGACTCAACTGAGATAATAAAATACTTGAAGCATGGATATTTTACTTATGATGCTTTAATTTATGATTGCAGATTATTACTGCTCGAAATGGGGAAGCCAAGAATTATGCATAATTTCAGGGAAGGAAATAAAATAGCCCACCTACTGGCTAAGAAAGCAATCAATCAGTCTAACATGGATCATCTAGTCTATCTGGCAGTTCCTCCTCCTCTTGTTGAGACGAAGGTGTTGGCGGACAAAGACGGAGAATCGTTAAAATTTGTTGTAAACGATGCTTGTTGCCGAACTTGAAAATCGTAATGCCTTCTATTGTAGCATGCAATAGTGCCGAACAACTTTAGTATATTTTCAATAAAATCTCCACTTTTTCAAAAGGAAAAAAAATGAGCACAATTTTCTTTTCTTTTTTTGGTAATTTGAGCACAAAGTTTAAACATTGAATTTAACGTGAGAAAAGATGGCGAATTGAAGAGAGGAATAGTCAACATTCTTAAGCCTTAACTTGATGGGTGGTGAGCCAATATTGACTTTCTTAAGGTCATCTCTTGCGGTTGATGAAATCATAAGTTATTAGCAAATCAAGAGAGAACTTTAATATACATCTTCTTTATACTGCCTAGTAGTGCCTAAATATGTCTCAAATTGTTCGTGATCGTTTAAAATAGTTATCTCAAGCTATTTATTATTTTAGAAGTTAAAGTCATATTATTTTATTCTCATTTACCCTTAGTGGTAATTTCTCTTGAAGATAAGAATGGTTCATAAATTGATTAAATATTTTATAAAGAAAAAAAATTTTAAATAGAAATAAGGGTAAAATAGTCAAAAATTTCTTCTAATTAAGATTTTATTGATAGGCACATAAAATAATAATACACAATAAATAATTTGAGACGAAGAAAGTATAATTTTACATCAAAACAGAAATAACCTTATTAGGAAATGAATGGAGGAGGAAGGGCCGTACATAAGGAATGGTCTTGGCAAGGCGGTGACTATTATTTCTTAGGTTGTTTTTTATGGTCCGGAAAAATTTAGGCGAACGGGGACAGATTGTCAAGCACATGCAGGAGGTGGGCTGTAGCACATGAAAATATGGGAAATGGACGAAATTCAAGTTTTATGGCCCTAAAATGCCAAAAAATGAGGAATGGTCATGGATAAGAGGTGACTATTATTCCTTAGGCGTTTTTTACGGTCCAAAAAAATTTTAGTCTATTCGGATCTGATGGCCTAGGTCGGAAGCTTGGGCCGTAGCACATGAGTATTTGAGAATCGAGCAAAATTTCAGTTTTATGAACCTAAAACGCCAAAAATATGGACATGGAGTGTTCATAGTTATTGTTCCTTAGTTCATTTATTTGGTCCGGAAAAAATTAGGAGATCCAGGTCCGGTGGTCTAGGCTCATGCAGGAGGCGTGGGCTATAGCACCCGAAAATCTAGCAATCTGATAGAAATCCTGTTTTGTGGCCCTAAAAAGGCAATGGAAAGTTGGTGACTATTGTTCCTTAGGTCATTTTCTATGGTCCGGGAATATGTTAGAAGATTGGGTTCCGGTGGCTCGGGCCTATGCCGAAGGCGTGTGCTATATAACAAATAAAAATATGTGAATCAGGCGGAATTCTAGTTTTATGGCCCTAAACCGCCAAAACGTGTAACAGACATGGCAATGCAGTGGATATTGTTTCTTAGGTCATTTTTATCATCCGTAAAAATTCTAGGCAATCATGGCCCGATGGATGCCCACGTAGCAGGCTTGGTTAATAACACATGAAAATCTGAGAATCGGGCGAAATTCTAGTGTTATGGACCTAAAATTCCAAAAAAAGAGGAGATTTCATGGCGAGACGGTGACTATTGTTGCTTTGTTTATTTTTTATAGTCCAAAAATATTTTAGATTATCGGGGTCCAGTGGCCTGGGTCGATGCAAAAGGCGTGGTCTATACACAAGTATTTGGGGATCACGGGAAATTTTAATTTTATGGCCCTAAAATGCCAAAAAATGAGCAACGGTCATGGTAAGTTGATGACTATTGTTCCCTAGGTAATTTTTTATGTTCCAAAAAATTTGTAGGTGATCCGAGGCCGTTCGGCCCATGAAGAAGGTGTCGCTTGTAGCACATGAAAATCTGCGAATCGGGTAAAATTCTAGTTTTATAGCCCTAAAATGCCAAATGATGAGGAACAATCATAGAAAAGCGGTGACTATTATTCCTTGGATCATTTTTTATGGTTAGGAAAATCTTAGGCGATCGGGGTCCGGTGGCTTGGGTCCATATAGGAAGCGTGGGCTATGGAACACGAAAATCAAGGAATCGGTTGGAATTTCTATGTTATGGCCCAAAAACGAAAAACCAAGAATGGGCTTAGCAAGGCGGTGACTCTTGTTTCTTAGGTCATTTTGTTTATGGCCCTGGAAAAATTTAGGCGACCAGGACCTGCGGCCCAAGCCCATGCAGGAGGCATGGGCTAAAGCACATAAAAATATGAAAACCGGGCGGAATTCAAGTTTTCTGGTCCTAAAACACCAAAAAATGAGAAATTTTCATGGAAAAGAAGTGACTATTGTTCCTTAGACGTTTTATATGGTGCGGAAAATATTAGGCTATTCGGGTCTGATGGCCCAGGCCCATGCTGAAAGCAGGGGCCATAACTCACGGGTATTTAGGAATTATGAGAAATTTCACTTTTATGCCTAATGCAAAAAATGAGCAATGGTCATGGAGAGTTCGTAACTGTTGTTCCTTAGGTCATTTATTATAGTCTAACAATATTAGGCGATCCTGGTCTGATGGCACGGGCCCACGGCTTCACATAAAAATCTGGGAATTGACGGAAATCCAGATTTGTGGACCTAAAAGGCGATGGAGAGCCAGTGATTATTATACCTGGGTCATTTTATATGGTCTAGCAAAATTTTAGGCGATCGGGTTCCGGCGGCCCGGAGCTATGCAGGAGGCATGGGCTATAATAAATGAAAAAATATTAATCGGGCAGAATTCCAGCCTGATTCTGGGAACTATTGTTCCTTATGTCATTTTTTATGTTCCAAAAAATCTAGGCTATCCGATTCTAGTGGCTCGGGACCATGCAGGAGGTGTGCATTATAGAACATAAAAATCTGAAAATCGGGCGGAATTCCAATTTTATGGCCCTAAAGAACCAAAAAAAGAGTAGCGGTCATGGCAAGGTGGTGAAATTTGTTCTTTAGGTCATCTGAACAAATTTTAGGATATAAGGGTATGGTGTATCGAGCCTATACAGGACGCATGGGCTATTATAGTACACAAAAAATGAAATCGTGCAGAATTCCCGTTTTATGGATATAAATGGCCAAAAATGAGGAACGATTTTGTCAAAGCGGTGAAAATTATTCCTTAGGTTATCTTTGATGGTTCGAAAATGTATTAGGTGATCGGCGTCTGCTGGCTCGGTCCCATGTAGAAGGCATGGGCACATAAAAATATGATAATTGAGCGGAATTCTAGCATTATGGCCTTAGAATGCGGAAAAATGATGAACGGCCATTGAGAGGCAGTGACTATTATTCTTTAGTTCGTTTTTGATGGTCCAACAAAATATTAGGCCATCCGGTTCTAGTTTCTCCTGCATGGGCTATAGCACACAAAAATCTTAGAATCGGGCAGATTCCAGTTTTATGTCCCTAAAAGCAAAAAGAAAAAAAGAGGAGCAGTCATGGAGAGGTGGTTATTTTTCTTTACTTTATGTTTGATGGTCCGAAAAAAATTTAGGCAATCGGGATCTGGTGGCCCAAGCCCATGCATGAGGCATGAAAGAAATTTCAATTTTATGGCCCTAAAATGCAAAAAATAATTAAAGCACATGGGGAGGCAGTGGCTATTATTCCTTAGATCATTTTATATGGTCCTGCAAAATTTTAGGCGATCTGGCTTAGATGGCGCAGCTCCATGCATAAAGCGTGTGCTATATAGCATACGAAAATTTTTAAATCGGGTGAAATTATTGTTTTCTAGCCCTAAAATGTCAAAATTTGAGGAAAGGTAATAGCGATGCGGTGAATATTGTTCCTTAGATTGGTTTTGATGTTCTTCAAAATTTTGGAGGAACCAGGTCCAGCTGCACGGGCCCATAGAGGAAGCATGGGCTATATAGCTTTAAAAATCTAGGAATCGCGTGAAATTCTAATTTTATGGCTCTAAAATGCCCAAAAATGAGAAATAGTCATGGCAAGGCGATGACTATTTCTCCTTAGGTATTTTTGGATGTTCCGACAAAATTTTAGTCGATCAGGGTCGGTGGCCCAGGCTCATGCATGAGGCATGGGCTAGCACACGAAATTCTTTAAATCGGGCAAAATTCTAGGTTTTGGCACTAAAATGCCAAAAAATGAGTAATCGACATGGCAAGACTGTGATTACTGTTAGTTAGGTCGTTTGAATTAGTCCATTAAACTTTTAGGCGATTGGTCCAGTGGCCTAGGCTCGTGCAAGAGGCGTGATAAATAGCACACGAACATCTGGGAATCGGGAAAAATTCCCATTTTATTGCCTTAGAATGCAAAATTACGAGCAATGGTAATGGAGATGTAGTGACTATTGTTCCTGAGATTATTTTTTATGGCCCACAAAAATTTTAGCCGACATGGATGCAGCGGTTGGGCCCATGTAGGAGGCGTGAGTTATAGCATATAAACATTTGGAAATCGGGCGGAGTTCCATTATAGTGGCCCTCAAAAGCCAAAAATCGAGGAACGGTCATAAAGAGGCGGCGGCTATTGTTCCTTAGGTTATTTTTGATAGTCCGGTAAAATTTAAGGCGATTTGAATCCAGTGGCTTGGGCTATGCATAAGGCGTGAGCTATAGCAAACTAAAATCTTGGAATCAGGCAGAATTTCATTTTTGTTGTCCTAAGACCCATAAAATGAGTAACAGACATGGACAGATGGTGACTATTGTTCCTTATGTCATTTTTTATGGTTCGAAAAATTTTAAGACGATCTGGGTCCAGCGGCCTGGACCCATGTATGGAGTGTGTGCTATAGCATACGAAAATTTGGGAATTGAGTTGAATGTCAGTTTTATTGCCCTAAAACACCAAAAAAGAGGAACGGTCATGGCGAGGTAGTGACTATTGTTCCTTAGTTCGATTTTAATGGTTCATAAAAATTTAAGACTATCCACGTTCTTCAGCCTGGACCCATTCTGAAGGCGTGGGCTATATAGCATACAAAAATCTTGGTACCGGGCGAAATTCTAGTTTTATGGACCTAAAACACCAAATAACAAGGAGCAGTCATAGAGAGGCAATGAATATTGTTCCTTAGGTTGCTTTTTATGGTATGAAAAAATTTAAAGGGGATCTGGGTTCGGTGGCTCGGCCCATGCAGGAGGCAGGGCCATGGCACACAAAAATCTAAGAATCGAGCGGAATTTCTTTTTTACGACCCTAAATGACCTAAAAAGAGGAATAATTAGAGGTGATGACTATTGTTCCTTAGGTCATTTTTAATGGTTAAACAAAATATTAGGCGACTCAGGTCCGGTGGCCCAGGAGCACGCAGAGCCGTGGGTTAAAGCACACAAAAATTTAGAAATCACGCAGAATTCTAATTTTATGGCCCTAAAATTTCAAAATAAGAGAAGCGGTCATTGAGAACTGGTGACTATTGTTCCTTAGGTATTAACTGATGGTCCAAAAAAATTTTAAATGATTGAGGTCTGGTGGATCGGCCCCATGCAGGAGCGTGGGCTATAAGTCATGCCTCTTGCATGGGTTGGGGCCACTGGATCCTGATCGCCTAAAACTTTTCTGGACCATAAAAATTACCTAAGGAACAATAGTCACCGTCTCGCCATGACCTATCCTCATTTGTTAGCATTGTAGGGTCATAAAACAGGAATTCCGCCTAACTCCAAGACTTTCATGTGCTATAGCTCATGCCTCTTGCATGGGCCCGAGTCACCAGATCCCGATCTCCTAAAATTTTGCTAAACCATAAAAAATGTCCTAAGGAACAATCGTAACCGTCTCGCCAAGACCGTTTATCATTTTTTGGTGTTTTAGGGCCATAAAATTAGAATTTCTCCATTTCTAAGTTTTCATGTGATATTGCCCACGCCTCCTGCATGGGCTCACGCCACCGGACCTCGATCGCTTAAAAATTTTCGGTATGAAAAATAACCTAAGGAACAATAGGCATCGCATATCCATGACCATTCATGTTTTTTGGTGTTTTAGGTCCATCAAACTGAAAATGTGTTTGATTCCCATATTTCGTTTGCTATAGCCTACGCCTCCTGCATAGGCCCGAGCCATCGAACCTAGATTGCCTAGAATTTTATGGAGCATAAAAAATGACCTAAGGAACAATAGTCATCACATCGACATGATCATTCCTTATTTTTTAATGTTTTAGGACAATAAAACTAGAATTCCACCTGATTCTTAGATTTGCATTTGCTATAGCCCATGTCTCCTGCATGGGGCCGAGCCATCAGTCCCCGATCGCCTAAAATTATGTTGGACCATAAAAATGACCTATGAACAGTAATCACTGCCTTTTCATTGACATTTCTTATTTGTTTTACGATTTAAGGCTATAAAATCAAAATTCCAAATTTATCCCATATTTTAGTATGCTATAGCCTGGGCCATCGGACCTTATTGCCTAAAATTTCTTCATACCATCAATAACGACCTAAGGAACAGTCATCACCATCTCTCCATGATCGTTCATGTCTTTTTAGCATTTTAAGACCATAAAATGGAAATTTCGCACGATTCCCATATTGTTGCTATAGCCCATGCCTCCTGCATGGGCCTAGGCCATCGAACCCCGATCATGATAAATTTTTCAAAATCATAAAAAATGACCTAAGGAAAAAATAGTCACCATCTCTCCATGACTGCTCCTCATTTTTTGGTTTTTAAGTCTCTAAAACTAGAATTCAGCCGATTCCAAGATTATCGTGTGCCATAGCCCATGCTTCATGCATGGGTCATGGCCGCCAGACCCTGATCGCCTAAAAATATTTCAGACCAGCAATAACAATCTAAGGAATAATATCCACACCTCGCCATGGCTATTACTCATTTTTTTCCGTTTTAGAGCGATAAATTAAAATTTTGCCCGATTCCAGATTTTTGTATGCTATAGCCCACACTTCATATATGGGCCTGAGCCACCAGGCCCTGATCACCTCAAATTTGCTAGACCATAAAAACAAACTAATGAACAATATTCACCACCTCGCCATGATCATTCCTCATTTTCTAATATTTAAGGCCATAATACTGGAATTCCATCCGATTCTCAATTTTTTCGAATTTCAAGATTCTAAGATTTTTAGAATTTCACCCGTTCCACATAATTCTCAGATTCTTAGAATTTCGAATCGGGTAAAATTTTAGTTTTATTATCCTAAAATGCCAAAAAGGAGAAACGTCTATGGAGAGGTAATGAGTACTGTTCCTTAAGTCATTTATGATGGTCCGGCAAAATTTTAGGCGATTGGAGTTCTATAGCTCGGGCTCATGCCTAAGGTGTTGGTTCTAGCTCACGAAAATTCAGAAGTTGCGATAAAATTCCAGTTTTATGGCCCAATGCCCAAAAATGAGAAACGGCCATGACAAGGCGGTGACTATTTTTCCTTCGGGCATTTTTAATAGTCCGGCAAAATATTATGTGATCTGGGTCTGATGGCCCGGACCCTTACAGAAGGCATGGACTATAGCATACGAAAATCTAAATCGGGTGGAATTTTAGTTTTATGGTCGTAAAACGCCAAAATTTGAGGAACGATTAAACAAAAGCGATGATTATTGTTTATTAGATAATTTTTATGGGCTCACAAAATTTACAAAGATTGGAGATTAGTCACCCGAATTCATGTATGTGGCGTGGGCGCACACGAAAACCTAAGAATCGTCCTATATTCTTGTAGGGGTGTTCATAAAAACTCGAAAAACCGAAATCAAACCAAACCGACCAAAAACCCCATTACTTTTTGGTTTGGTTTGGTTTTGGTTTTGAATTTTAAAAACCTATCAAATTTGGCTTGGTTATGATTTTACTCTGAAAAAAAGCAAACCAAACCGACTATAGGAGTAGCTATTTCAAATTTATTATTACACCTATATATGTGTATATTTTTATACAAATTTTCGGAAAATTTATTGTAAATGTTAATAGTTTGCACTTTTAGTATAGTTCTTTACCTTTACATTCTAATATGATTGGTAGATTTCTTTTGTTAAGTGTAAGAATTAATTTAGAGTTAAAAATAATATTTTTTTAATTGAGTCCTTGTTAAGAATAGAATTCTAATTAGAGTGAATGTCTATCTTGTAGAGAATTTTAATTTAAGGTTAAGTCATTTTTCCTCCTATAAATAGAGGGGTATTAACCCATTGTAAATCACCCCAAAATTCAATAAGAATTTTCTCACTCTCTTTCTCTGAATATTGCTCTTATTCTTTTATTATTTTATAACACGTTATCAGCACGAGACTCTACCATCTCAAGAAGCTCTTTGAGAAGATTAAGAAAGTATGGATATCTCACAAAACAAACTTGGAACAAAATTCAATTGTAATAATATTTGTTTAATTGATTCATGTACCACACATACAATATTTAAAGAGAAGAATATTTCTCTCATTTAAGTATGTGTAAGGCAGATGTTAGTACAATTTCTGGTAGTAGTAAATTAATTGAAGGCTCTGGAAGAGCTACTATAACTCTGCCTATGGGAACAATATTTATCATAGAAAATGCAATGTTCTCCTCCAAGTCCAAGAGGATCTTGTTGAGTTTTAAAGATATCCGTCGAAATGGATATCATATTGAGACAATAGATGAGAATAATCTTGAATATCTCATTATTACCAAGAATGTCTCTGGCCAAAAGAGGGTTATTGAGAAGTTCCCATATTTATTTTGTGGCTTGTATTGGACAAGAATTAGTGCAATTGAGGCACATTCTACCGTAAACCAAAGGTTACTAATTACAATACTTTCGTACTTTAGCATGATCGATTGGGACTTCCTGAATCAATTATGATGAGACGGATTATAGAAAACTCAAATGTGCATCCATTAAAGAATTTAAAGATTCTTTTAAATAATGAATTTTCTTGCACTTCTTGTTATCAAGGCAAGTTAATTATTAGACCATCACCAACAAAGGTTGGAATTGAGTCACCTGCGTTTTTGGAATGTATACAAGGGGACATTTGTGGACCTATTCACCCACCTAGTGGGTCGTTTAGATATTTTATGGTCTTAATAGGCGCATCTTATAGATGGTCTCATGTGTGCCTATTGTCATCTCCCAACCTTGCGTTTGTAAAATTAATGGCACAAATAATTCGATTACGGACACAATTTCCCGATAATCCAATTAAGTCTATTAGACTAGATAATGCTGCTGAGTTTTCATCCCAAGCATTTAATGATTATTGCTTATCAATTGGGATAAAAGTGGAACATCATGTAGCTCATGTTCACACTCAAAATGGTCATGCACAGTCTTTAATTAAACGTATGCAGTTGATAGAAAGACCGTTACTCATGAAAACGAGTCTGTCCACTTCTGTTTGGGGTCACGCCATTTTACATGCAGCAATGCTAGTTCGTCTCAGACCGAAAAATTATCATAAATATTACCCCTTGCAATTAGTTATGGGTCATGAACCTAATATATCCCATTTAAGAATTTTTCGATGCGCAGTATATGTACCGTAGCACCTCCATATCGCACCAAAATGGGTCCGCAAAGAAGGTTAGGAATATATGTTGGGTTTGAATCGCCATCCATTATTCGCTACCTCGAAACATTGACAAGGGATTTGTTCACTGCACTATTTGCAGACTGTCAATTCGATGAGACACTTTTCCCAGGTGAAGTTGGTGAAACCAAACGGAAAATTTTGTGGAAAAGTCCATCACTATCTCATCTTGATCCATGTGCCTTCATTTGTAAAAAAACAAAAAGAGGTGCAAAAGATTATCCATTTTCAAGGAATAGCAAGTCAAATGCCAGTCGCATATACGGACTTGAAAAGAATAACAAAATCACATATCCCCGCATACAATGTTCAAATCCGTATTGATGTCCCTATTGGACAATGTTCTAGTATCACAGCAAATGAGTCGAAAGAATGCCTAAAACGTGGCAGACCATTAGGTTCCAAAGATCGAAATCTAGAAAAAGGAAAACAAATTATCAAAATGACACTAGGAAAGAATCTCATGAGGAAATCCACGATTTAATAAATTCTGAGATTCATGAAGAATCCACTGAGCCCGAGGCTCAAGAAAATAAGGAACTATCAATAAATCCAATCGATGTTGAGACAAATTTTAATCGAGTGGATATAGTGGTAGATTATGTCTTTGCATATAATGTTGCATCTAGCATTATGAAAGAAAGTGAGGATCTTGAACCTCAATCTGTTGGAGAATGTCGACAAAGACTTGATTGGCCAAAATGGCAAGAAGCAATCCAATCAGAATTAAATTCACTTGCAAAACGTGAAGTTTTTGGGTCTCTAGTCCAAACACCTAATGGTTTTAAGCCTGTTGGATATAAATGGGTCTTTGTACGCAAGAGAAATGAGAAAAATGAGGTACAATGATATAAGGCACGCCTTGTTGCACAAGGATTTTCACAAAGGCCTGGTGTCGATTATGAAGAGACATATTCACCCGTTATGGATGCTATAACTTTCCGTTATCTCATTAGTTTTGCTTCCCTTGAAAAGCTTGACATGCATTTATTGGATGTGGTTACCGCCTACCTTTATGGCTCACTTGATAATGAGATATACATGAAAATTCCCGATGGAATCAAAATGCCAAACACACATAATTCAAAGTCCCGAGAAATATTTTCAATCAAATTGCAAAGATCTTTGTATGGTCTAAAGCAATCATGATGGATGTGGTATAATCCTCTTAGTGAGTATTTATTAAAGGAAGGCTATATAAATGATGTCATTTTCCCATGTGTTTTTATAAAGAAAACAACATCGGAATTTGTTGTATTTGCCGTATATGTTTATGACATAAACCTTATTGGAACTTCTATATAACTGCAAAAGGCAATTGATTATTTAAAAAAGGAATTCGAGATGAAAGATCTTGGAAAGACCAAATTATGTCTTGGTTTGCAAATTGAACATTTGGCAAACGGAATTTTTGTTCATCAATCTACCTATATAGAAAAGGTATTGAAATTGGAAGTTGGAAAAATGTTGGAACGCTCTCGGCGCACATTAGCAGCTCAATAGAACAGCTCCAAATCCGGCGCACAATAGCACGGCGTAATTGTCGCCGAAAATGGCCAGAAAGAGAAGAAATGGTGCTCCGACGACTACTGATGTTCCTCCCAAGCTTGTTACACCTGCGCATGGCGTTACTACTACTTTCGAACCCTTAACATTTGGTAACTTTCTTCCTCAAAAGTACCAATCGAAGGAAAATTCACATGCAGAAGCAGTTAAGGATAGATCGAAAGGAAATGAAGTAACGATTGAAACAACTGCAAGGAGATTGCAATTTTCAGCAGTAATGGAACCAGAATTACCATTACCAGTACCTGTTGAAGATATTGAACCAGAAAAGTCAAAACCAACAGTTGCAGAGGTGGTCAGAGGCAACAGAGACATGCAGATGGGTAAGACTCTATCCTTTGTTCCTCCTACTATGCGAGATGGGAAAAAAGTTGTGAAGATCTGTGAAGAAGATTTGGAACCACAGTTAGAGTATTGGCAAAATGCTTTGATTGGGTTTGTAATTGGAGATCGACCTAATGAACAAAACATGGAAAATTTTGTTATGCATGTTTGGAATTTTGTTTCCAAACCTCAAGTACTTGTTCATGCTGAAGGGTATTGTATATTCAGATTTAATAGTGTTGAAGATAGAGATGCAGTCATGCAATCTGGTCCATATACTTTTAGGAGTAGGCCTATGGTGTTAAGGCCATGGGAAGTGGATTTCAGTTTTCAGGCTAGTATTCTTAGCACAATTCCTATATGGATTCGATTCCCTGGACTTCCTGTAGGGTATTGGTCTGTAGAGGTATTGAGTAAGTTGGCAAGTGCGATTGGGAAGCCATTGTATACTGATAAGTATACTGCTCATTATGATAAAATCTCATTTGCTAGAATACTTGTTGAAGTTGATGCTGCTTATGGTCTTCCTGATGAATTGGAAATTGAAACTCCTTATGGTCCTAAGGTTCAAACTGTTGAGTATGATTGGAAACCTACTTTTTGTAACCACTGCCTCAAGTTTGGTCATGAGGAAATTGAGTGTTGGTACTCTACTGATAACTCAAACAAGCAAAAGGAGGAACATGGGGACATAAGGAACTTGAATGATAGAGATAAAAAGCAAGGAAAACAGAAAAGGAAGGAATGGATTGTAAAGAAGAATGTACCAAACGAAGAAGTTCAACAATCATCAGCCCAGGAAGTGCAGATTAATCAGGAGCTAAATGTACCAAATGAGAGGCAAGGTACTATGCAGCAGGGGCAAGGTACTATGCAGTAGGGGCAAGACAATGTGCAGCAACATGAACAACAGATAGCAGAAGAGCATTTGATTGAAGTTAATATGGCCATCACTAACAATGGTGAGCAGGTGGATGGCATAGGTGATAGAGGGAAAGCAGTCATGGAAGTGAAGAGTGGAGGGCAACAGATTGATCCGGGACCCTCTTACAGCTTAACAAATGATGTTTCATGATTGTAGTCACTTGGAACATTAGGGGACTTAATCAGTCCCCAAAACAGAAGGAATTGAAACAATTCCTTACTGATAATAAAGTAGATGTAATTGGTATTCTTGAAACTAGAGTTAAGGAGCATAAATCTAAGAATATCTTTGACAGAATTGCAAAGGGTTGGTTGTGGCAGTGCAACTATGCAAGGGCTGTTAATGGGAGAATATGGCTCTTATGGAAGGCTCATATACAGATTCATATAGCAACTTTATCTGACCAGTTTATACATTGTCTAATTGAGGATACAAGGAGTCTAGTCAGATTTCAGTTCACTGTTATTTATGCACACAATACTGCAGTACTTAGGGAACAATTGTGGAGAGACCTCAAATCAATTCCTATAAATCAGCAAGATGCATGGCTTATAAGTGGTGATTTCAACTGTGTTCTGAGCTCTAAAGACAGGATTGGATCTCCAGTTACTGAGGCTGAAGTAAGGGACTTCAAAGGCACAGTTGATGACTTGCAGCTGACTGCTGTAAGAGCAACAGGGTGGCACTATACTTGGACAAATAAGCAAGATTCTGATTCTAGAGTTTATAGCAAAATAGACTGGGCTTTTGGTAACTATCAATGGTTACAGCAGTTTGGACATTTGGAAGCAGATTACATAAATCCATTGGTATCAGATCATTCTCCTATTTTAGTTAAGTTTGGTGTGCATAAGCCATTACATCCTAAACCTTTCAGGCTTTACAACAATGTAATGGAGCATGAGCAGTTTCATGATATTGTTGAGCAAGTATGGGATAAGGTATATTATGGTTCACACATGCAGCAGATCTGGAGCAAACTGAAGGCAGTAAAGCAGAATCTAAAAGGGTTAAATGAACACTTAGCCAAATACAAGCAGCAGATTATTCTGACAAGGGAAAGACTTGACATTCTACAATTTCAAATGCAGAATAACTGTCTTTCACAGGAGCTGATAGATGAAGAAAGATGCTTACTTGAAGAACTTGAAAAGTGGAACAATGTGGAGGAGCAAGTAATGAGGCAGAAGTCCAAAGCTACATGGATTGAATGTGGAGATGCAAATACCAAGTATTTTCATGCACAATGGAGGATCAGAACAGGCCAGAATAATATTACTTCCATCTATACTGATACAGGTATCAAGTTAACTGAGCCTATTGCAGTGGAGCAGGAGTTCTTAAAGGTCTTCCAATCACTAATGGGGGAATCTGCTTCTGAACTTCCCTGTGTGGACACTAGTATAATGAAAGGACGAAGATGTCTCAAAATTGAACAGCAACAAGATCTTATTAAACCAGTCATCTTGGAGGAAATAAATGCAGCTGTAACTGAAATGCCTAGGGATAAGGCACCTGGAGTTGATGGTTTTCCCATTGAGTTCTTTACTAAGAGCTGGAATATAGTACAGTATGATGTGTTAGCTGCTACTAAAGAATTTTTTGAGACAAGCAGTATGCCTCACATGATTAATACTACTGCAATAGCCTGGTGCCAAAGGTAAAAACTCCTACTACTGTGAAAGATTATAGGCCAATTGCATGTTGTACTACACTTTATAAAATCATTTCCAAAGTTATTACAAGAAGGATGAAGGGAGTAATTGGAGAGTTGATTGGCCCGGCTCAATCTGCATTCATTGAAGGAAGAAGTATCATGGATAATATTCTGCTAAGCCATGAAATAGTCAAAGGATACTCTAGGAAAGGGGTTTCACCTAGATGTGTTCTAAAAGTGGATCTCAGGAAGGAATATGATTCTTTAGAGTGGAGCTTCTTGAAGCAAGTTCTTATTGCATTGGGATTTCCTGCTAAGTTCACCGGCTGGATAATGGCTTGTATTTCTTCTGCCTCATACTCTCTAGTAATGAATGGAGGTCTTACTAAACCATTCAATGCTAAGAGAGGTATAAGGCAAGGGGACCCTGTGTCCCCTTATCTATTTGTTTTGGCCATGGAGTACTTAAACAGATTGCTACAGCAACTTCATAAGGATGGAAACTTCAATTTCCATCCTAGATGCAGGAAACTTAATATTTCACATGTATGCTTTGCTGATGACCTATTAATGTTCTGTAGGGCTGACATGGTTTCTATTCAGATACTACACAGCACTTTTCTTATATTTTCAGCTGCTTCTGGGCTTCAGGCAAATGTAAGCAAGAGTGCAATCTATTTAGCTGGAGTTTCACTGGACACTAGAGAGGAGATTATTGATGCTTTAGGCTTTATTGAAGGTCATCTTCCCTTCAGATATCTTGGAGTTCCTCTGGACTCTAAGAAATTAGCTATACATCATTACTTGCCACTCATTGAAAAGATCACAGCCAGAATTACTTGCTGGTCAGCAAAATTATTATCATATGCTGGAAGAACTCAGCTGATCAAGGCAGTGGTCTTTGGAATGCAGACTTATTGGGCACAGGTGTTTATAATTCCTAAGAAGGTATTAAAGGCTATAGAGGCAGTGTGCAGATCATACTTATGGACAGGGAAAGCATCATTACCCAGAAGAGCTCTGGTGGCTTGGGAAAAGGTATGTCAACCTATCTCTACTGGGGGTTTAAATATTATGAGAATGGATGTATGGAATAGACCAGCTATAGCAAAACTACTCTGGGATTTGGCAAGGAAAAAGGACTGTCTATGGGTTAGGTGGGTACATTCTTATTATATCAAGAATAGAGCCTTAGAATCAGTTGTTGTACCATCCAATTCCTCTTGGGTGGTGAAGAAGATATTGGATAGTAGGACAATGGTGATGGGGAATACTCAGCTGCAAGGTAATATGATGAGCAGACTGCAGAGTGTATGCAAACTTGGAAAATTTCAAATCCACAAGTTGTACATTGCACTGTTGCCTAATTTCCCTAAGATAGCATGGAAGAATATAATGCTTGTCTCATCTGCTCTTCCTAGACATAAGTTCACAACCTGGTTGGCAGCTCACCAGAAGCTTCCCATAATTGAGAGACTTCAGAATATGGGCATCCAGATTCCAACTGTCTGTGTATTATGCCAACTGTATGATGAAGAATTCAATCATTTGTATTTTGAATGTGCTATTACTAGTAGAGTATGGAGGAGAATCTGTGTGTGGTTGGGTCATACAAGGACCATTGGATGCTGAGAGGATGAATTGAAGTGGATTTGTAGTAAAGTCAAAAGCAAAAACTGGAAGCAAGTCAGCACTGCCACAGCATTTGTAACTACTGTTGCATTGCTGTGGAGGAGTCGAAATCTGATCAGATTTGACAACAAGGGGTTTGACGAAGATCAGTGTTGCAAAGAGGTAGCAATGTTAATACATGCAAGAAATAGGAAGTGTAAAAGGTGGAAGGATGGGCTACAAATGCTCAACTTTTATCCTTAGTTTTTTTATCATAAACTACTAGTAGCATTGTATATGGATGAGTAGTTAGAGTTGAGAATAGTTAGAATGGAAGTGTAAATGAGTAGCAGGAGTCCATACTACTACCATAGGAATACATTGTATATTTTTAGAATCAATATAATTTGACAGTTAAGCTAAAAAAAAAGGTATTGAAACGGTTTTACATGGATGGAGCACAACCTTTAAGTACTCTGATGGTTGTTCGATCACTTGATGTGAATAAGGATCCATTCCGACCTCAAGAAAAGAATGAAGAGCTACTTGGTCCTGAAGTACCATATCTTGGTGCAATTGGCGCACTAATGCATCTTGCCAATACTACAAGACCTGACATAACATTTTTAGTTAATGTCTTAGCAAGATATAGCTCTGCTCCTACAAGGAGACATTGAAATAGAATCAAACACATATTGTGGTATCTAAAAGGGACTACCGATATGGGCTTATTTTATGGAAATAATTGCAGTCCTGATCTTGTTGGTTATGCTGATGCTGGATATTTATCTGACCCACACAAGGCTCGATCTCAAACAGGTTATGTGTTTACCTGTGGAGGCACTGCCATATCTTGGCGATCGACTAAGCAATCAATTGTGCCTACTTCATCTAATCATGCTGAGATAATTGCTATTCATGAAGCAAGTCGAGAGTGTGTGGTTGAGGTCTATAATACATCTTATTCGAGATAAATGTGGTTTGAAATGTGACAAACTATCCACAATTTTGTATGAAGACAATGCAGCATGCATAGCTCAATTGAATGGAGGATTCATAAAAGGAGATAGGACAAAGCACATTTCACCAAAGTTATTTTTCACACATGATCTTCAGAAATGGTGATATCAATGTGCAATAGACCCGCTCAAGTGATAATATGGATGATTTGTTCAATAAATCTATAGCGACGTCAACCTTCAAGAAGCTAGTGCACAAGATTGGGATGCGAAGGCTTAAGGATGTGAATTGATGCTATCTTCAAGGGGAGGTAATGCGTGTTGCACTCTTTTTCCCTTACAAGGTTTTGTCCCACCAGGTTTTCCTTGCAAGGTTTTTAACGAGGCAGCCAATAGGTACATTTCTAAACGTGTGTACTTTTTTTCCTTTTCTAGAATTTTTTCTCCCATTGGGTTTTATTTTAGTTAAGGTTTTAATGAGGCACATTACTTATTGAGTAAACATTCAAGGGGGGGTGTTAAGAATAGAATTCTAATTAGAGTGAATGTCTATCTTGTAGAGAATTTTACTTTGAGGCTAAGTCATTTTTTCTCCAATAAATAGAGGGGTATTACCCCATTGTAAATCACCCCAAAATTCAATAAGAATTTTCTCACTCTCTTTCTCTGCAATATTGCTCTTGTTCTTTTATTATTTTATAACAGTCCTTAAATTATTCATCATTTTTTTAATTCAATATCATCAGTATATCTTTATAAATAATATATTTCTCAAAAGGCAATTGATTTTGATAGTGTTACGTCGAAAATGTGGTCGTTGAAATATATGTTTGGTAGTGTATGTCTTATATTTAAGAAAACCCCGATAAATAACCGAAAAAACTGACAAACCTGACTTAAACCGAATCGAGAAAAAACCAACTTAATTGGTTTAGTTTGGTTCTAATATTTTAAAAACCGACTTACTTGGTTTGGTTTCTTTTTCGGAAAAAATCGATCCAAACCGAACCATGAACACCCTATATTCTTGTTTTATAGCCCTAAAATGGAAAATTACAAAGAACGAACATGGTGAAGGAATGACAATTGTTCATTGAGTCCTTTTTATTGCCCCGCAAAATTTTAGGAGATTCAAGATCGGTCGCCCAAATTCATGTGAATGGTGTGGACTAAAGCGCATGAAAATCTGGGAATCGTGGTGACTTCCTTTTTATGGCCCTAAAACTCCATGAAACAAGGAACAGTCATGGCGAAGTGATGACTATTGTTCATTAGGTCATTTTTATGGGCCTGCAAACTTTTAGAATATTCGGGACTGGTTGTCCGAATTTATATATACGGCATGGACTGTAGCACACAAAAAATTTAAGAAACATCATGAATTCCTGTATTATGGTCCTAAAATTCCAGATAAGGAAAGCTTATGGCAAAGTGATGATGATTGTTCATTAGGTGGTTTTTTATGGGCCCATACAATTTTAGCATATTTGGGTCTGATCGCCTAAATTCATGTATATATGACGTGAACTATAGTACAAGAAAATCTGTAAATAGTCCTAAGTCCATGTTTTATGGCCCTAGAATTCTATAAAGGACGTATTAGGTCATTTTTTGGGCCAGTATATTTACAGGAGATTTGGAGTTGATATCCCGAATTTATGCAGATGGTATAACATACAAAAATTTTAGAATTGTCGTGAATTCTCATTTATTGCCCTAAAACACCAAAATAAATGAGGAACGACCGTAGCAAAATAATTATTATTGTTTATTAGGTAGTTTTCTGTAGGCCCCCATAATTTTAGGAGAATAGGGTTGTTTATTGGGTTATTTTTTCCGAGTTCCTATTTTATGGGCCTAAAACACTAAAAACTAGGAACGATCTTAACAAAGTGATGACTACAGCACATATAAATCTTGGAATTGTCTTGAATTTCTATTCTATGCCCTAAATGCCAAAAAAAAACATAGAACAATTATGGAGAAGCGATGACTATTTTTCATTTGGTCATTTTTTATGGGGACACAAAATCTTTATAGATTCGAGGTCAGTTGCCCAAATTCATGCAAATGACATGGACTATAGTACACGAAAAATCTAAGAAACTTCCTAAATTGTTATTTTATGACCCTAAAATGCCAAAAAATGAGTAACGGTCATGGAAAAGCGATGACTATAGTTCATTTGGTCATTTTTTTATAGGCCCATATAATTTTAGGAGATTCGAGGTTGATCACCAGAATTCATGCAAATGGTGTGGACAACAGCACATGAAAATTTGTTAATTATCCTGAATTCCAAGTTCATGGCCTTAAAACACTAAAAACGAGAAACGGTCATGGTGAAGTGATGGCTATTTTTCGTTAGGTTATTTTTTATTGGCTCGCAAAACTTAAGGAGTTCGGGGTTGGTCGCCTGAATTCATGCAAATGGCATGGATTATAGCACAAGAAAATTGGGGAATCGTCCTGATTTCTAGTTTTATAGCCCTAAAGCATGATGGTGTAGATTATAGCACTAGAAAATCGGGGAATCGTCCTAATTTCTTATTTTATAGCCCTAAATCGTCAATAAATGAGTTATTGATCATGGCAAAGTGATGATTATTGTTGTTTAAGTTATTTTTTATGGGCCTGTAAAATTTTGAGAAATTAGGGAACGGTCACCCGAATTCGAGGCCGCATAAACCCAAAATTCATGAAAAATAATGAATAGGTTACTAGGCCGTTTCTTATTGAATCTATGAAAGAATCTGTAAAAAAAATTTACAAAATAAGTATGTACTAATATACAATCAAAAACTAAATATAGTCAAATAGCAATACCCCAAAATATCATAAAATTGATGGAAAAGTTATAGCGAAACAATATGTAAAAGTCACTAGGCCATTTTCAATGGACCTGCGAAATATCAAGCTAATCGGAGTTGCCAACTTTTTTTTTTCGCAAAATCAGCACATACTTATAAACACAATTGAACATAATCACGAATTCGTATTGCATCACCACGAAACCCTCTATAAAATGAACTTGAAAATCATGGCGAAGCAATGAGCATTGTTCACTAGGTTGTTTATTATGGACGTACGAAATTTCAATGTAATCGAAGTCTGTAAAAAATATAAAATTAGCATGTACTACGTTTTCTGTGGACCTACAAATTTTCAGTCTAATCGGGATCCGCAAAAAAAAAAAATTAGCATGTACTAATATATGCGAAGAAGTTGATATAACTATAAGTTTGTGTTGCATGACCATCAAACGCCATAAAATATACCCAAAAGTCATGGCGAATGTGAGTATTGGTCACATGGTTGTTTCCTATTGACAAACTATATTTCGGGCCAATTGATGTCCGTCAAAAAAAATTACAAAATCAACATGTACTAATACAACGAAAGTGAATGTAATAACAAATTTGTGTTGGTCACTACGCAATCAAAAAAAATTCTACAAAATCAGCATGTAATGCACATGAAAAAAATTGATATAATCACAAATTCGTGTTGCGTGATCATAAAACACTATAAAACAAATTTGAAAGTCATGGCAAAGCAATGAGTATTTGGTCACTACACGATTTGTATGGACCTAAAAAATATCATGCTAATCAGTGTCTATCAAAAAAATTATAATATCAATATGTAATAATACACACGAAAAAGTAGATATAATAAAAAATTTGTATTGCATAGCTCCAAAAACACCCAAAAAATCCCCAAGTCATGGCGAAGCGATGAGTACTGGTCACTAGTTTTTTTTAATGGACCTAAAAAATTTCAGGCCAATCGGAGTCCATCAAAAAAATTCTACAAAATCAACATATACTAATACACATGAAAAAGTGTATATAATCACAAATTCGTATTGCATGACCACGGAACGCCATAAAATGAATGTGAAAGTCATTGTGAAGTAATGACTATAAGTCATTAGGCCATTTCCGAGGCATTTGCATATATACTTATTGTTGGCCTACCGTTAAATTTATACCCATATTGCACAAAACTTTACAAAGTGTACCCGCTTGGAAGTAGTTCAATATCTTCAATGCAACTTCAGAAATCATATTTAAAGTTCACATATTTTTCAGTTGCAACTTCAGAAATTATAATCTTAAGTAGTTCAATTTTTCTATGCTACTTCATATTCAAAATATGAAATCTTAAGTAGTTCAATTTTCTATACAATTTCATATTCAAAATATGAAATATTAAGTAGTCCAATTTTCAATGCAACTTCACATTCAAAATTTGAAATTCTGAAATATAATCTTGTTTTACGAATTTTAACAATCCAACACACTACTCAACATCCAAAGCTACTCCAAATTAGCTTAAATTTGAAATATAACTTTCAAATATTACAAAGAATTAATTTCAATCATTAAATTAATAAAACAATAACAAATTTAACAAGCTCATTTTGCAACTAAGAAGAAGAAGAAAAAGAAGACCCTAAACATAAAGAAGAGGAACGCAACAATGAAGAAGAAGAGGAGAGAAATGTATGTATCTGAAGTTACTAAAAAGGGGGTATCAATTATACTTTTTTTTTAAATGGATACAAATACAATTGGAGGCACAAAACTATGTCCAACATGAAAATCTTAATGGACCTATAAAATTTTAGGCCCGGAGTCCGTCAAACATATTCTATAAAAATAATATATACTAATACACAAAAGAAAAGATATACTAATAAAATCGTGTTGCATGACCCCGAAAATTGTTAAGGAACTATCTTAGTATTTCAAATAGCATCATGAATGTTTTTCTTGTGATGGAACCTTTTGGATTTAAACAAAGAGAAACTTTCAGAAATCACTATGTTTTAGAGGTTATTAGGTAGTTATAGCTATCATTTATTATATTACTTCTTATAGCTATGTTTTTGGATTTTTTAGAGTGTATTCGATATATTTAAACTATTGTATCCATGAATACAGTAGCATTTCTAGGCGTGAAACAGGGAATTACAGCTAGACAGATTTTTATATTCGAGTGTATTCGACTGTATCCATAGCATGAAACATGGGACTAGAGCTGGGTAGATTATTGTATTTGACAATATTTACGGCGTAAAACAAGGGATTACATTATTTTTAAACAGAAAGTGAATCAATTAACATAATAGACTCCTAATATAACTCAACAAACTCATTTATAAACATACAATTCTTTTATTCCCGGTTATAAAAAAGATTCTCAACCAACAAACACCCCAAAAATATAGCAATCTTCAGATAAATTATATAATACATCTGAACACATAAATTATATTAAATAAAAAATATATGAATACATTCATGGAATATAGCGAGACAGTGAATATAATAAAATACAATGGTATACGTTGAAATATAATGAAAAAAATAATGAATATAATGAAATACATAGAATACAGCGAGATACATTGAAATACAATAAAAAAGATAATGAATACAATAAAATACAACGAAATATATTGAAATATATTAACAGAAAATTCAAGTTGTTCAGCCTCCAACTTTGTCGTCTTTGTTCAAGAACAACCCTAATGTCTTCTTGTTCAAGCAGCATTATATCCAGTCCTCGCTCGCCGTCAACGTTGCCTCCGATTTCCGAAGATTAGCATGTAATTACCAGCAAAATAACGGAGGTTTTTCGGAGGTTGAGGGCGGCAGTATCAATGAATAACGGACACGATCGAAATGATGACGGTAGCAATTGCTCTAGTGTCCGGCGGAGGAGAAGACATCGGGAAGTATAGATATATATATATATATATATATATATATATATATATATATATAGAGAGAGAGAGAGAGAGAGAGAGAGAGAGAAATGGTGTAGGGGATAAGAGAAAGTTGAGGGAATATAAGAGAGAAAAATAATACAAAGCTTATTTTATGACATAAATAAATATTTGGCTATAAAAAATTAAAAGATAATTATAAAATATGAATTTTTTAAAAAAAATATTTATTTAAAATAAAGAAATATTAAAATTTGCTATAGGAGGTAACTAATCCTTAAACAAAAGGGGAAGCGATTAAAAATCTTGGTAGGGACGCATGTTTTCCTCTTTCTTTTAGGCCCATCTCCGTTGATTCTCTATGCAACTTGTACTGCAATTTACGTGCCCCTTGGCCACTTAGCTAGCTGATATGACCCTTATATGTAGTAGTTATATTCTGTGCTTTCTAGTTCCCAATTAAAGATGTGAAATAAACGGATTGCACTAAATGTTTACCGGTCTGAAGCAAATAGAAACGATAAGCAGGTCAAATCATAACCCACACAAAATATTCTTAGCTCAAAAGGGTGGGTGAATTTGGAATTCTGGACTAAACATAGTGCTCGTTATATCAACATCTCTTCTTTCAATTAAAATGATTATCCACAATACCAACTCTATGGATCATTTGGTACAAGGGATTAGTTGTGTTATCTCGACATAAATTTTGGGGTTAAAGTATTCCGTATGTTGTTAAAAGTATTAGTTAAAATCGATATTATTTGTTATATTGAATCTTGATATAACGTGTCTCATATAAAAGGTGGAATAAGCAATTCAAGTTATAGCTTGATTTCAATCCCAAGATTATAATCTGGAACATCTCGGTTTTGAACAAAACAATACCTAAAACGTTGACTCCAATCATTCTATTTTTTGTAGTCCAAGTTCATAGGAGCCTGTGGACTCCAAGCAAGTTGAAAAGGGCCCATTCTGGAGATCCATGTGTACTTGCGTCCAATCTTATATAGCTGGCCAGGTCTATCCAATTGGCCCCAATCTGGATTAACAGCAGTAAATTCTGAGCTCGGAATTTACGGTAAATCAACATTATATTCATAATTGATGGACGCCCATCACTTAATGCCGTTTTACTCAGATCTAACAAAGCAGATTATTTTGTAGTCAGATCTATGACACCGTCTTTAAACTGGATTGCTGAATTACTACTGAACCACCAAAAACCACAACACTACCTAAAAGCTCTCAGCATAAAATTGAAAAGTGACATGTCAAATGTGATGACCCCAAGCATCAGGTCAAAAGTGAAACAGTTTAATTGTTGTGTCTTATTTTATCAGAAGACATCAAATCCAACATATGCTCTATTTCAATGATGTGCCTTAGCTTCAGTCTTCTTTTGAGACTTGGCCTTTGCCTAGCAAAAAGATCGAGAGAAAACAAGTATCACAATTGCTGTGATCAAATTTGGTAAATCAGCTTGAGTTAAATAGATAGCAAACATCTGTCGAAAGAAAAAATAGTATAACAGTTGATACGGGGATAAGAACAGAAACTCCCTATACAAGAGCCGATGTATTCTGCTTTATTTGTTGACAACATCATGGAAAGCCTCTAAACAATAACAACTACAACCCAGTATAATCCCACTTAGCGGGTCTGGGGAAGGTAGTGTGTACGCAGACCTTACCCCTGCCCTTGGATAGAGAGGCTGTTTCCAAATAGACCCCCGGCATTCTTCCCTCCAAGAACTTCCCACCTTGCTCTTGGGGAGACTCGAACTCACAACCTCTCAGTTGGAAGTGGGGGTTGCTTACCATCAGAGCAGAACAACCCCTCTTGTCTTATGGAAAGCCTCTAAACTTATTTCAATATTGAACCTGGACATATAAGAGAGTTCCTAAGCGGAAAAGCTGTTCTCGCGAGCTACTACTTTTGTGAATTTCTAGTGGCATTAACAACAAATTATCTGGTTGAGATTTGGGAACAACAAACCCCAAATACAACACCACATCCAATATGAAGAGGGAGAGTGGAGCACACCAAACCCAAATAGATCAATTACAATGAAGAAGGCGGCCGTCTGAAACCTAAATAATAGTATTTTGGACTCAAAATACCATTATACAGTTAAAAAAAAGTTCATTTCTAATTAAAACGCAGTAGAATATTACATTTTAATAAAAAAACATTATAATATTGTGTTCAGTTCAATTTGGGCCAACAAATATTCCTTATTGTTAGGATAAGTGACAATATTCATTTTTTTAATATAAAATGCAGTATAACAATGAAACGTGGTATAAAATTGCATTTTACATTAGTTTTTGGGTCCACCAATAATTGTTGTGGATTACTGACATAACAATAATTCAAATACATAAAACGTAATATTATACTGCGTTTTACATAAAAAAAAATTATCCATCCCAAGCTAGGATTTGCCTTATTTAAAGGCGTTAGGATTTTATGAAAATCAATCTTTCCTTCAAACTTCCGTTCATACTTCTCTTCTTGTTATCAAACATTCTTTTTATAATGTCTGAAGAGCCAAAAATAAGGATTTCATTATATTTGGGGGTGTGGTTCTAATGGAGAATAACTATGTGAGATATAGTTTACCTCCATAGTGTCATATTAAATTGCCGCTTATAATGGAGTACGATAAATTGGTATCTTTGTTACGTAAAAAAATGAGTGTGAGGAAACATCCGGCATAGTTATTCTGAGTTTAACATCGAAAATGATGAAACTCTTAGAAATTTTTTGTGGATTTTGAATGAATACAGAAAATTTATTGTAATAAAATTATTGGAAATGTACGTCAAGGTTGAAGACGTTCCCAATAATGAGGGTGTGCATAGTAGGGATAACCCCTAGACATCGGGTGGTTATTTTGAAGCAATTTTTGCCGGACAAATTCCTGATGAAAAGGCTTGCCTTGGTTTAAACTTGTCACCACCAACGAATTGAGCAGTCACAAAATAATTTTTCAACTTTATATAATCCACAAGACGACTGGTAAACTTTAATTTTATTTACGCTTTAGCGATGTTTATTTTATGTTTGAATTGGATTTGTATTAACATTGACTTGTTTTTCATAGGGGGTACACCATCCAGATATGGATTTTACAAGTTATGACCCCGCTCTTAGTTGGAATATGCGTAGTTCTGACATGTTGGACCACGGTGATCCATCCGGGGGTCATCACCAACAAGAAAATGTCCATCATGGAACACCAACATAGCACGACTTGTAAGTAAAGTGATATAACTATATGTAAATTATTTATCTAGTTGAGTAGCTTATTATTTTGTTCTTTCTGCGCAGTGAAAACAAGCAACTTGATGTTCCTGACCTCACACAGTTGCCCATATACCCATAGATGACATATTGACTAGTGATTTGGCAACTGTGCCGAGTCAGGAAGATGATAGTGATTATGAAAATAATGCCGATGAGTCTGAAGATGACATACTCTTCCCTGATAAGGATGATGACGAGGAAGAAGTAGATGTTGAACTTGAGCTGACGAGGGAGCATGCTCCTCCACCTCCCGTTAGACCAAGAGTGCACGAGTCTCACGTGACGTTTCATGAGCGGAATATTCCCTACCTTGATAATTTGGTAAGTATGCCGGGCGTGATGTCCTCACAAGAGATGAAGACGAATTTCGGTCAGCAATGTAGGATGAGTTTAGACCAGCGATACTGGCAAAGGGCATGTATTTCCCCGATAAAGCTTGCCTAATCAGAGCTGTAAAAATCTACCGTGTAAAGGAGAGTGTCGTGAGATGACGATAAAGGAGTCAACTACAGAGGTGTACAAGGCTGTATTTAAACAACAAACTTAATATGCTATGATTGACAATAAACATGATAGCATAAATCTATAATAAATGTAAGTAATGACAAGGACTATAATGGGAAAAAAACTTTCACCCAATGATTATATGATTAGAATGTTTTTTCTTTCTAACGGAGGCATGGAAAAGCGAGAGGTCAAGATATATACGGGATCTTGAGATTTATGGATAAAGATTGTATGTTGTGTACTTGAATAAATAAATAAGACAACTCTTTCGTATATTCTTCTTTCAACGTTTACAATATGTTACAGTTTAGAAAGGCAAATCCCCTCTTTGTTCCGTATATCTTTCTATTTATTAGGGACATTCCCCCAAAACTCTAATATTCTTTATGTCCACTTCTGAATCTAAGTTACCGTTACTATCCTATCTCAGCTGCCCGCATTTGGCATCAACCTTTATGAGAACAGTCTTCAGCTATTATATCGTGGTCAACCCCGTCCTTTGTCCTGCTTATCCGTTACCGTGCTCGCCAAATTTGGACCTATATAGTTAGTCCCTCCGCTTGTTAAGGTCGTAGTCCTGCACATCCTCGATAAGCGGAAATCATTTGCTTTTGCCAGAGGAGAATTTGGCTATTGAATCAAGCTGGGTCAACCAGGGTCGAGAGAACAACACAACTAACGTAGTCATGATTGATGTGGTTACTACGGGGTGACGTCACAACCACGCGTGTCATTATTACACATCTTCCTGAGACAGAGTCTGCATGCCTGTCGCTTTGGTTTTAGTCCCATCCTTTGTGCCATCCAGCCCTATAAATAAATGAGGGTTTCATTTTTTCAGAAGTTTCTGCCATTTCCCTCTTTGCATGAACTTCAATCTCCTTTACCTGCTCCAGTTATTTTGTTTTTACAATTTCGTTCCTCTTTCTTACCCCGTCATCATCTCTTTCTTAAGGTTTGGTAGCATACCTTTCATTAATGAGATGTCTCAAGCCCTTCGCAATCATGACGAAGATTCTGACGCCGCTCCGTTATCGGTGGCTCCTCCTTCTGGTGGTGCGGACCTCGTGACTGAAGAGGGTGACAATGTTCCTACCGTAGAGGAAATAGTTCCAAGAAACCCCTTGTCCAAAATCGATTTCCACAAGGAACCCGCTCCGTCTCCCGTTCCGATGATCTCTGAGACCGGGTCGTCTCATATAGCTGAACTCCAATCTACCTATCATATCCCTTCTCACGTCGAGATGGTGCCAGCTGGTGGCAACATCGTGGAGATCCATAGACCTGGGTACTGTGCTTTTTACGTTTATCCTTTCTTGATTGGTTATACTGTCCCTATTCTTCCACTGGCGGAGGAGCTCTGCCAATTTTACGTCTGCCCGACACGGTTGTCTCCGTATTTGTATAAATCTTTTTTAATGCTGACAAAGTACGCGGAGTTGGCTGGTTGTGAGGTCGTCATCCGTCACCATTACATTTGTTTTCACCAAAGTTTCTACAGAGGCACCATGATACATCTGCGACATCGCGGGACCAAGCGGTTGATAGTTGGAATGGATGATTGGACGAACCAGAAGTTTTGACACATGTACTTTTTTATGAGCACTTGGTGTCAGACCCTGTTGGATTTCCTGAGCAGTGGAATCATAATCGTAGGTGTTGATGACATATGCGAGGTAAGATACGTTTTTTTTGTTTTAACTAACTACTTTTCCAAATGGGTGGAAACAGATGCGTTCACCCAAATACGCGAACAGGAAGTCATCACATTCATATGGAGGAACATCATATGCCGCTTCGGCATTCCCAAAGAAATCAGTTGCAATAATGGGCCCCAATTCACCGGAAAAAGACCACCAAGTTCTACGAAAAATGGCGCATCAAGCAAATACTCTCCATGCCATATCATCCCGCTGGCAACGTTCAAGCCGAATCCTCCAACAAAACAATATTGAATATCTTTAAAAAAAGCTTGAGGACGCTAATGGGTTATGACCGGAGTTACTACCAGATAGTAACGGGTAACTTAGGTTCAGAAATGGACATAAAAAATATTGCTTTGGATATTCTTTATGTTGTACCTTTTAGGGATTTAGGGGAATGTTCCTTACAAACAGAAAGAAATAGGGAACAAAGAGGGGATCTGCCAACTGGAACATATTTTAAAAGTTGAAAGAAGAATATATGAAAGAGTTGTCTTATTTAATTATTCAAGCACACGTTTTTCAATCTTTATCCATAAATCTCAAGATCTCATATACATTTTGACCTCTCGCTTTTCCACGTTGGCGTCAGAAAGAAGGAACGTCTCAATCATATAATGATTGGGTGATAATTCCTTTCCCATTATAGTCCTTGTCATTACTTACATTTATTACTTACATTTATTATACATTTATGGTATCACATTTATTGTCAATCATAGCATATTAAGTTCGTAGTTTAATGCTCCTGAGCTCTACTCGTTATACAAGAGCTTTATTTTATTCGATCTAAAATTTATTAAGTTAAACTAAAATTCGCTCTCTAGCTTATCATTAATTGGTTTAGCACTTATTTGCTCAAACAATGATGTCACTTAGCGAACATTTAACTTCATCGTAACTCTTCTCCAGATTCCAGTTTATCATAACTGGAAATAACTCAAACCATAACTTTGACATCACCAGCCACCAAGAAGTGATTAGTGTTTTGGTAAAGGAATCCACCTAGCATACAGAAAAAGGTTACAATGGCTCAATTTCAGTCTACATCCTCATTACATGCGTCTTGAACTCAGACAGAGAATCCCTTGTTCTCCACTAGGTCTTTGAATACAAACTTATTCTATCTGAAGCAACTCAGGTCCTAGGGAGACACTCAGTTTCTCCGTTCTCACATATAATTTTACATTAGAAAATTAGAAAGTTAACCTCGCCTTTCTATGCACCTCATTCACAATAATATCTAGGAATTGGTCCACTCATCTAGCTGGGCACTCTTTGATCAGATTACATTTAAATGCAAATCATGTTAAGAATACCTTCGCAAATGGAGCTTGTTATCATATCTGGACATATAAAACATAACATCATATCCAAGAAAAGAAAAAGACTAGAACCGTCCAGGTTAAAACTTTTAAAATATTCAATTAACCATCTATGACTCACTCCAGACTGGTTGAGTTGGCTATATGAATCTTATATTTCTGTTCTGCGCTATTCATAAGCCTTTTCATTTTATATTAATCTCTTAAAAGCCAGGTTGACACTTTAAAAGTCTATCAAACAACCAACTTCACCTCAATCCTAAGCTATCTACGGTGGCCATATGAATCTTCTCTATCTTTCTGCATTATTCCAAGCTAATTTTATTTTGTAAGGAACCCTAAAAGTCTGGTACTTCAATTTACAGCCAATCATAACAATCCACAATTTAAGGAACTTGAAGTAACAGATCGAATGAACACCATGCAAAATCTGTTTTAATCAATTTATCGTAGGAAAGTTTTTTAATCAGAAAAAAAAATCAAAATAGGTGAATCAGCAGCTTCTATATCGCAAAGTAGAAAAAGTCAGCTACATAAGTATAAAGTAATCTATGTCAATCTGGCTTTATTCAGTCCAATTTCATTTCAGTACACTAAGTATTTGTCCAAAATAAAAAAGATTAAAGGGGAGGAAAATACCCTGAGATACTTGAGCTTAATGTCTCCAATAGCAAGTCCAAACGTGAATGCCGATGCACGCGCTACCTGCCGCCGATCAAATCCACCGACAACCAAAATATTTCAAAAGTTAAAAAAAAGTTTAAACAAATGAGAAGTGCAATTAAGATTTAGATTATTTACCAGAGCTAGAGTGCTAGTTCCGGAGTAAGGTGCTGGTAGGGGCGCCATTATTAATACTTGATAGTCGACTATCTGATTTAGTTAGTCGACTAACCTAATGACTGCTTCCCAAGTTAGTCGACTATTAACTAAGTTAATCGACTAACCTCAGCAGATTTTGAAAATATTGTTTAATTATGAAGCAACGGATTAAATTTGTTTATTCTCATGTTCGTATATCTCTTTTGATTAATTGATTCATGTACCACACATATGATATTCAAAGAGAAGAAATATTACTCTCATTTAAGTATGTGTAAGGCAGTTGTTACTACAATTTCTGGTAGTAGTAAATTGATTAAAGGCTCCGGAAGAGCAACTATAACTCTGCCTAAAGGAACAACATTTTAGAGAATGCAATGTTCTCCTCCAAGTCTAAAAGGAACTTGTTGAGTTTTAAAGATATCATTCAAAATGGATATCATATTGAGACAATAGATGAGAATAATCTTGAATTCCTCATTTACTCATGAAAACGAGGCTGCCCACTTCGGTTTGGGGTCACGCCATTTTGCATGCAGCAATGCTAGTTCGTCTCAGAACGACGAATTATCACAAATATTCCCCGTTGCAATGAGTTTTGGGTCATGAACCTAATATATCCCACTTAAGAATTTTTGGATGTGCAGTATATGTGCCCTTAGCACCGCCATATTGCACCAAAATGGGTCTGCAAAGAAGGTTAGGAATATATGTTGAGTTTGAATCTCCCTCCATTATTCGCTACCTCGAAACATTGACAGGGGATTTGTTCACTGCACGATTTGCAGACTGTCAATTCGATGAGACACTTTTCCCAAAATTAGGGGGAGAAGTTGGTGAAACCAAATGGGAAATTTTGTGGAAAAATGCATCATTATCTCATCTTGATCCACATACCTCTATTTGTGAAAAAGAGGTGCAAAATATTATCCATTTGCAAAGAATAGCAAATCGAATGCCAGACGCATTTACAGATTTGAAAAGGATAACAAAATCACATATCCCCGCAGTGAATGTGACAACATCTGATTCACGAATACATATTCATTATTGGAAGAATATGAACATGAAATTGGTATTGAATATACCACACTCACCCCTAGAAGGAGGTTTGAGATGATATATGAAAATAATGTCATTGTTATGGCATGAATAGTCATTGGTCACGTACCTATTGTACGCCAAAATAATTTGTCAATGTGATTATCAAAGGACAATAATAATGCAAGAAACATATCTTGCATATAATTTTGACATGACCATAATGGTATAACTTTCTATTTAAAAGGGATATTCACCACATGGATGTTGATGAATTTGTGGTAGTACAAAATTAATTGAGAGCTCTAGAAGAGCAAATTATTACTATGTTGGAGAAACACAATTGATTACCAATAAGGTATTGTGTTGTAGTAAGTCTCAAAGAAACTTATTCAGTTTCCAAAGTATATGCGAAAGCGATTGATTATATTGAGACTATAAATAAAGGAAAGATTTGATATCTTCTATTACTACAACTTGTAGCGGGATAATCTCTATGTGAAAAACTACCCGCTTTATTCTCCAGTTTGTACTACACAAGAATACCACAATAAAGTGGACGTTTATTGATATAAAAACCCATATCATAATAAACTTGAAGTTTATTGATAATTGCACATGTCATGGTGTAAATTTGAAGTTTATCAATATTGATAATTTATTCAGTTGGCATTCGGGTTAGCCATATCATTTTAAGTATGATGTGCAGTAATAGAGAATTCACATGGTAAATATTAAAGAACTAGAAAGTTCTTTACGAATTCTCTTGTATTACTTGTTCTCATTTATTAATTGACCAACTAAAGAGTTCGGGTTGAATCCCATAAATTCTGGAAATATCAAAGGTGAATATGGACCCATTCACCTGCCATGTATACCACATATGATGCATCTATGATATGGTTACATGTGCGATTGTTATTAACCCGCAGCCTGGCCGGTGCTTGCGAGGTAAATTGCTCAGTAATATAACTTCGAGCATAATTTCCAGATTTTCTATTCAAGATAGTTCATCTTGATAAGTTGGTTTATATCATAGTTGGTTTAGCAAGATAATTATTGAGTGCCTCCACTTAATAGCTAAACTGTTTCTTATGAGAACAAAGTTATATATATATCAGTTTGATATACGTTGTATACGAGAGTATATTATATTCTCACCTCACAAGTGGTTCAGGGTCAGGAACCAAATAATTTCATCTTATTATTATTTATGTGCGGTGTATATTTTCATTAACACCATAATGCACAAAGATGGACTCTCAAAGTTGAGGAAACAAGTTAGCTTTTCTAACATGAGGGGGAGACATGATAAACACTTGAGAAAAGGTTACATGGGATGAATTATCATTTGTATATATAGATCCTCGAATATCATAATATGAACCTGAAGTTCATAAAAGGATAATTCAATTGCGACATATTGAAAAGCATGCTATACGCATTTGCTGACCCAAAGAAAGTAACTATATTCTCACTGCAAATGCTCATATTAAGTCCCAGAAGGACAAAGTCTTTGATACGCTTAAAGCGTATAGACAAATCGGTTTCAAAATAACTTCTTAATAAAGAAGATGAGCAAATGATCAAAGTAATCATAATGGGGAGGCAAGTAATCTAGAAGATCACATGACATAGCACTTCATAAAATCTCATGAGAGATTCAGGTACCTGAATATATGAATAAAGAGATCTCCATGTTATGTCTTTATGAAAATTTACTGGAACCGATACAAAATGTTCGTTGACGACATCTATGATAGCGCTAAATATCCATGAGGATCTTATGTTTGTCGAATACAAACAAAAATATTGGCTAAATGGAAGAGATACAATTCAAGCAGAATTGATTCCATATGAAAGACATGTAGTTTTGGACATGTAGTTCAAATACTTGAAAGTATAAAGTCAATGGTATGTGTAATCAGTTTTCGATATCTTATTTGTTTAGCATGACATGAAAACTTGATATGCATCTAAAGTCTATTATATGGCTTATATGACTTAACATATATGTCAATCCATGAAAGATTGAAGTTGCTTGAAGCATATACAATTCTTGGTCCTGAAGTACCACATCCTAAGTGCAACTTGTGTACATATGTATCTTGCTATAACTATAAGCATGATGGCATCGAGAATACCTCTATGAAGATATTGAAGAGTCATTCCACGACATTATATGAAGATGTTCATATCTATCAAGAATGATAATTTCAAGGTGCGGAATATTTATTCAAATCAATATGGCTGATTTATTTATCAAATCTCTACAAAAGATCATTTTGAAGATGGTGCACAAGATTGGAATGCAAATGCTCAAGGATGTGAATTGATGCTCTTTTCAGGGGGAGTTAATGCGCGTTGCACTCTTTTTCCCTTACAAGGTTTTGTCCCACTGGGTTTTCCTTGCAAGGTTTTTAACGAGGCAACCAATAGGCGCATATTCAAACATGTGTACTCTTTTTCCTTTTCTATAATTTTCTCCCATTGGGTTTTGTTTTAGTTAAGGTTTTAACGAGGCACATTATTGAATAGACATTCAAGGGGAGTGTTATAAAATATTCTATTTAAGGTGAATGTCCATATTTAGAGAGATCTTAGGGTTTACTACTTGGTGGCTAAGTCACCACCTCCCTATAAATAAAGGGGTTCTCTCCCATTGTAAATCATCCCAAAGTATCAATAAGAATACTCCTCTCTCTACTTTTTTCTATATTGTTCTTGTTCTTGTATTATTATTCTTGTTCTTATATTATTTCATAACAGATGTGTAATATTATTATTATATTTAAGAAGTGTGTAAAAGGAATTAAGCACATATATCATTAATACAGAGATTTATTTTGATTTCTTTTCAAAATGAAATTTCTTCACTAATCAGAGTGGGGGCCACCAAATCTTCTCCACATCCTACTTTGCTTAGAAGTTAGAACACAAACTCTCCGTATAAAAGGACCATAACCTAGCCCACATTCGTTGGCTATTCATAGCCGGCTTCAATTTTTCTTGCCTCCTTTCAATTCTTTTTGCCACCCATGTCCGCCGCCGGTGCCACGGCTGCAACCACCCATCAATCTCACTGCGACAACCACTTTCGCTCTTTTGCCGAAACCCCATATCAGAATCACTTTTCTTTGGCGCCTAAAACCCTACCAAACCCCTACAAACACCTCTTCTCTAACACCCGCAAGATTGCTGTAACGGCAGCCTTTTCGAAAAATCCCTTAAAAGACGTCGTTTTGGATGACCATTCTTTCGGTTCTTACTTCGACAACGACAAACCCCGAGAAGAGTGCGGCGTTGTTGGCATCTATGGTGATCCAGAAGCCTCTCGGCTATGTTATTTAGCTCTTCACTCACTTCAACACCGTGGCCAAGAAGGAGCTGGCATTGTTGCGGGTCATGATAACGTGCTTCAACCCATTACAGGTTAGAGACAGATTCAAATTTTAAGTCAAAATGACATATTTTAAATCACTGCCTATTTAGTAACATTGCAGCACGTTATCAATTGTGTAGCACTTAGTTAAACTATTTAGCTCTATGTGCATGTGTGTGCGCTCTACAATATGAAAAAAGAAAACCTATTTAGCTTTACGTGCATGTGTCTGTGTACTCTAATATATACACACATAACTTTGTATAAATATATCGGAACATATTTTTATACTACTACATATATATAGAGATTTGACTATATATAGAACTTTCTATCTGACTTCTATACTGGCAACTTTTAGGGGTCGTTTGGTATGAGGTATAAGAAGGTGTAAAAGTGTTATACAAATTTAATACCACCTTAATATTTTGTTTGGTTAGCAACCATGTATAAGTTATTCCGGTGTTAATTTTAATATTGGGATAACATATACCTTATAGAAAATGGAGTAATTAGCACCGGTATAACTTATATCTTCTTATTAGAAATTATGTAATTGTTATTCTTAATACAGCATACCAAACAATGAATAAACAACTAATCCCAGCATAACTAATCCCAACATAACTTATCCCAATATAATTTATATCGGTATAAATCACACTCTAACCAAATGACCCCTTACAGGTGTTGGATTGGTGGCTGATGTTTTCAACGTGTCAAATCTCAGTCAACTTCCCGGTGACATGGCAATAGGTCACGTAAGGTACTCCACAGCTGGTTCTTCAATGCTAGAGAATGTTCAGCCCTTTTTCGCAAGTTATAAATTTGGAACAGTTGGTGTTCCCCACAACGGCAATTTTGTGAATTACCTAGCTCTTCGTGCTGAACTTGAGGAAGACGGGGCAATTTTCAAGACTAGTTCTGATACTGAGGTGGTTCTTCACCTTATTGCTAAATCAAAGAAAAAATCTTTTCTTTTGAGGATTCTTGAGGCTTGTGAAAAATTACAAGGAGCTTATTCTATGGTGTTTGCTACTCAGGATAAGTTGGTTGCTGTAAGGGATCCGTACGGGTTTAGGCCATTGGTTATGGGTAAGAGGAAAAATGGTGCTATAGTTTTCGCGTCCGAGACATGTGCATTGGATTTAATTGAGGCTAAATGTGAAAGGGAGGTTTTAGCTGGTGAAATATTGGTAGTAGATAAAGATCAAGGGGTTCAATCTTTTTCTTTGGTGCCTAAACCTGAACCTAAATCTTGTATCTTTGAGCATATTTACTTTGCTCAACCAAATTCTGTTGTGTTTGGTAGGTCTGTGTATGAGTCTAGATGTGCATTTGGGGAAGTTCTTGCAACTGTAGCGCCCGTTGATTGTGATGTTGTGATTGCTGTACCTGATTCAGGGGTTGTATCTGCACTAGGTTATGCTAAAAAAGCAGGAGTACCATTTCAACAAGGTTTAATAAGGTCACATTATGTTGGTAGGACATTTATTGAGCCATCACAAAAAATTAGAGATTTCGGGGTCAAGCTTAAGCTTTCGCCTGTTAGGGCTGTATTGGAGGGGAAAAGAGTCGTAGTTGTGGATGATTCGATAGTGAGAGGGACGACGTCGTCTAAGATTGTGAGGTTGTTAAAAGAGGCAGGAGCAAAAGAAGTTCATATGAGGATTGCTAGCCCTCCAATTATAGCTTCTTGTTATTATGGAGTGGACACTCCTAATTCAGAAGAGTTGATATCTAATAGGATGAATGTGGAAGAAATTAGGAAGTTTATTGGGTCAGATTCCTTAGCATTTTTGCCACTTGATAATTTGAACAAGTTATTAGGAAGTGATTCTACAAAATATTGTTATGCTTGCTTTTCTGGGAAGTATCCTGTCAAGCCAAAGGGCAATGTGGAAAAGGTTGAAGACTGTTGACGATGGATTAAGTGGAAATATGGGGGCATGACTTGAGTTTGCCTAATCACACATATTAGGAGGAGTTAAAGAGCAAAGATTTTCTTTTTAAAATTTTATTGGTGTCGTCATTTACATTAAATATACTATATTTATCAAGAGTTCAATGATTTCACAATTTGTTTGGATGTCACACAGCAAAGCGTCATACCACAGGTCAAATTTCTCGTTTTTTTTCTTGTTTGTTTCTTTTTTCACCTTGCCATAAGTTGGCTTAACAGTGAAAAGAAGGCAGCATTGGCCTTTTGTTGTAATTTTTTTTTGTCTTCTTCTGAGCGAAAGAGGATCGATACGAATGGAAATGATGTCTGTAAGATTAACCATAATTTGGTGCTTGGTGGAGTTTATAAACAATAGTATTGACAAGTTATAAGATTGGGTAAATAGTTTGCTGGACCACTTATCCCAGCAGTAGTTTGTCATTAAGACTTTTACAAATAATAGTATGTCCTTTAGACAAATAAACAACAATCTGTCTTTGATTAATGAAACGAAAGCTAAAATTTGTCCAAAAGAAAGGCATCCTCTCAATAAGGCCCGTAAAATTTTACCTAAAACCTTAAAATTTTGTGGTGTCGAGATAGGCTTGTGTTAAAAATGCAATTCGGAATTTTTAGTTTAAATAATACGCTAAATATTTAAAGGAAAATATTTTGTAAAAGTGGGTATTTTTGCGGCCGCATAATCACTCTACGGGCTGCAGAATGACCGCAGAGTGAGGCAGTCTTTTGGGCCATTTTTATGTCATTTTGCGGCCTATTATGTGACCGCAGAACCATTTTGCGGGTCGCACTTTAATTGCATATTCAACCTTGAGATTTTTCATATGGTGGTTCTGCGGTGCATTATGCGATCGTAAACTGGTCGCAGACTGAAGCAAAAAATGTCAACTCCGGAGGGCAAACTTTGCGAACCGAAGAAGCATTATGCGGTGGCATATGCAGATTTGTGTCGAGCTCCTATTTTTCTAATTTTTATAACCTGACCCAATCTCGTTATATAAGCATTGTAGACCATTTTTCTTGCAAAACCTAATACTTTTAGAGTGAGAGAGGGTGCTTAGAGTGGGGGAGTGAAATTTTCAGGAACATTTGGAACAGTACGTTTCAGAGCAGAAGAGTCGTTTTCAAGTAGTGTTCGATCAATTACGTATTAATCAATTTTCGATTGATTGGTTTGAGGTTATCAACAAAAAAGATTTGTCCAAGCCACTTCGTTTCTTTTTATCCAAGCCACTTCTTTTTTGTTCAAGTTGCTTTTATCTTCAATCAATTATTCATCAATTCTGGCTCAAATCATTGAATATTAACTAGGAGAAATTCACTAAGTCTTCATCCTAGAGATAAAAATTTATTTTCTAGCCCTTAATTTAGTAAATTAACTATATAGAAAAAGGGAAATTAGCAAGATAATTCTTGGTTAAGGAATTGTTGTCTTGTAAACATGTGTGATAAAAGAGTGTAGGGAGGATGGTGAACTAAAAATGATAAAGAATGGGATGTGAGATAGTGAGTCTGTCATAAAAAGGGCCTTAAAACCTTAATGCACATGTGGTGGTTGATAAAATTCTCAAATGATCAAGAACCATGATCATTTTCCTAATTTTAGTTCAATTTGTTATATTTCTAAAATAGATTGATATTGCTAAGATTTCGGACATTTTAGAGTGTAAGGGAGCTCAATTAAGGTATGTATGGCTAAACTCTTCTCTTAAAATTGAACCCCACAATATCCATGTAAGTCCTGAGTTGCTCGCTATGAGTTGAACATTCTGAATAAGCTTGTGCCAGAAAGATACCCATGTTCCTTATGTAATTTAAATGCCCTTGTTATGTTATACTCTTATTTGAAGAATGTGTTAAAAGTATGTGTGGCATGTTTAAATGTCTTGACATGAAGTTGTATTTCACGTGAAAGCTAATGACAATTCTGTAAGAAATCTCAATGTACCTAAAACTCTCAACTGTTTATATGTGTGGTTAAATGTTTATAAAAAGAAATGCCTTGTTGTTGGAAATCTATGATTATTATTGAAAGTAAAATATGAAATATTGGATACAAAGTGAGGAATACTAAAAATGAAATATGAAATACAGTGAACGTGCCAAGTGAAATAATATAATTGTGGTTGTTGTCTCTTACAAGATGGTCTAGCCGATTGGGTCGTGATTGGGCGACATACCGTATACATGATGCTGACTCTGTTAGAAATTATAATTGAAATTGCAACTGCGGTTGATGTTTCTTATGAGATGGCCTAGCCGATCGGGTCGTAATCAGACATTATGTCGTACACGTGGTAGAGACTTTATTGGAAAATTATAACTGAAATCGTGATTGTGGTTGATGTTTCATATGAGATGGCCTAGCCGATCGGGTCGTAATCGGACGCCATGTCGTACACATGGTGGTGATTGTATTTAGAATTGAAATCGAAATGGTGAATATTGGCATATTGATATTAAAGACTTCCCTGACATAAAATATGGAAATTTAGTTAGAAACTTATCTTATTCATTGTTTGATGTTTGGTAAATGTTCAATGTTTTAACTGATATTACGAGTGTTCTTACTTATATTATCATTCGTTCTATTGAGGTGGTGTTTAGTTATACATACCAGTACTACTCGACGGTACTAGCGTCCTTTTTGTCGGGGTGCCGCATCTTTAAATGGATGCAAGTGGTTCCAAGCATTGATTAGTGATAGCGGTACATCCTCCTCCCAGCAGTCTTAGTGAGACCCATTTTATTTCGGGATTATGCATCTTTTGTTCTTTATGTATTGTACTTGAGGTATAGTCGGGGCCTTATTGCTGGCAATTTTGTTGCACTCTTTTGTATCTATTAAAGGCTTTGTAGGCATAGTGTGGGATGTATATGGGTGCTGGAAAGACTAGATGAAACATTGTGGTATTTGAATCATTTGTTCCACTTCCAACTATGAAAAATATTTATATTTTGAGATTTTATGATAAATTAACTTATGAAATGATGTTCCAATTATCTAATTAATGAAAATATCCTCTCTTTGTTCATGAGTGAGTATGGGTCGAAGGAATATAATAGACTTGCTCGGTCAAGTTTACTCAGTTGAGCGCAGGTCGCGCTCTCTAAGTTTAGGGCGTGAAAATTTTGGTATCGGTGCCAGGTTTTAAATTGTCCTAGGACGTCTCTGAGCCATTGGTAGATCTCTTCTTATCAGTGTGTTATAGACCACATCTATAATGAGGGAGCTACTTGGAAATTCAGGAATAATACCCTTCTTTGATGTTCGATATTGTGCGATATAGCTAAATATGAGGTTCTTCTCCCCTAACTCGTGTATTGCTCTAAATTTTCAGTACATGTCGCCTAAGAAGAAAGCAAGAACTAGCCAAGGAGCCAATGTCGCCCCAGGAGTCGCAGTTGATTCATTACTTGATGATGCGGGTAAGTACCCAAGAGGTGAGGATAATACCCCGATTACTACATTGCCTGATTTCACTACACATGAACAGACTGCACCAGTTCCTACATCTACTGAGGGTGCAATAATCCCTCCAACTAATATTACAGTGCCACCTCCAGCCCCAACTTCTTGCGATTGGGATCTTAGGGGAGCTATACAGATGTTGGCTCTGATAGTAGCTTCCCAGGCATAGAGATCTAATGTTGCACCCACTTCTTCTAGCGATCAAGGGGATCCTATTGGTTCCAATGTGAATATATTTCTCCAGATAGACCCTCCAATGTTCACAGGTACTAATCCCGAGGCGGACTCTTAGGATTTCATTTATACAATGCATAAGACTCTCTGAGTTATGCGTGCTACTGAGATAGAGGGAGTGAAGTTGGCCTACTACTGCCTGAAAGGGGTGGCCTATTCATGGTTTGAGAAGCGGGAGATTCCCGTGAGAAGGGGAGTCCTCTGGCGAGGTGGAATGAGTTTGTAGAAGCTTTCATGGATCATTTCTTGCCTGCCGAGACAAAGGCAGCCCGTGCCACTGAGTCTGAAAACATAAAACAAGGAAACAAGAGTGTGCGGGAGCACTATATGGAGTTCACGCGCCAGTCCAAGTATGATATTCACATGATGCTCACTATGGAGGCAAGAGTGCACTGGTTTGTGCAAGGCCTTAGCCCTTTGGTTATTAATGAGGCTACCATATTTGCCTTAAATTCTGATATGAACCATGGAAAGATGGTTGTGTTTGCTCAAGCTACAGAGTCCCGTAAATTGAAGAATAAGATGGAGTGAGAGGGTAGCAGTAAGTCCCGATCTGCGGGAAACCTGGATATTCATTTGGTGGTGGTAGGTTAGTATTCAGATGAGGGTTATCAGGATCATCCTAGTCTTTTGCTCAGGTATTACAAAAACTTTGTGGAGGGATTCTCTACTCTTACCTCTCATCGAATAAATTAACGTAGAAAGCGGTTTGTTTTAATGGTCTGATGCTTATGAAAGGAGCTTCCAACAATTGAAATCAAGATGGACTACGACATTGTTGTTGACTCTACTAGAGGTATGGCTTTCTAATGGGGCGGGATGAAATTAACAGTACATGAGGGGACAAGACGACATTTAGTCGGGACGGTGGTGGGACGGGACAAAACGAGCTGGGATAAACGAGACGAAATGGTCGTCCGTCCCGCTAACAAACGAGATGGTACGTGACGGGACGTGACAGGACGATACGGAATGGCGGGCCTTAAGTGGTCTATTTAAAAAAACAAATTAAGCATTAAGTTTGGCAACGGCTAGTTTTTTGACAATTACTCGGTTTTTAAAGTTTGCAATGACTATTTTTTTGACTTATTTAATAAATTAAATGTTAAAATGAAAATTAAGTAACCAAGTAAAGGATTATAAAATAATAAAATAAAAGACTTGTAATGAAATATTCTAGTAATTAAGTGGAGTTATAATTTATTTAATACAATTTCAAGCCATTAAGTAACTAAGTAAGAGAGTAAGATAATTCATAAAAATAATTCAACTCTTAGAGCTTTTTATTTTATTAATAGGACATTAAAATCTCACATACAAATATAATTCTTTTGAAAAGCACCTAATCTACGCATCCATCTTCTTAGGAAGTGTTCTGTTTGAACTAGGCTTATTGGTAGCCAATTACAAATTATCATATTAATATTTTGTAAGCTCCTATATAGCTGCATTCTAACTTATCTATAATTTCTCTCAGGTATTGTTCCGGAATTGACAATGTTGATTGATGTTCTATGAGCTTCAGGTCGTCATCGGTCCCAATGCTAAGTATCTCATTGTATTTTTCTTCTTCCTAGTAGTTAACTTTTCAAAACCAAGATTTCTTCTTTCTGCATTAATTTAATCTCAGAATAATATGGAAATCTCTAGGTTTTCCTCTGCTAATGAATGTCAATGGTCTCTGATCTGAAATATTGTAGCGCTAAAAGCATTCTTCGATGCTAAGAATCAAGTTCACCATCAATAGAGGAATCAAAATATGTTATATCATCCATAACTTCCCATAGAACTTCTACTCTAGACTTAGAAGTAGAAGGAGCATTTTCACCACTTATTGTTTCCATACATTTATATTTATCAAACATTAATCTAGATTCTAGCATAAAAATATATGTTAGCTTGGAAGTCTTTGAGAGATGGTTGTTCATTTTCTTGAGTTGCTAAATTTTGATAAAATTTACGAACAAATCCTTTTGCACATCTTAATTTTAAATATGGGTTAAATATTGTAGAAATTAAATAAACTTGCGAAATAAAGAAAAAAATACTTTTTATATTTTGCAATCATTTCATTAATGGCCGGTGCATAAGTTGGATTTGTTTTATACTTACCAAATACAACATAAATTTCACAAACATACCATAAAACTCGTGGGGCAGCCGGGATAAACGGGACGGGATGGGACGGGACAAATGGGATGAAATGGTTGTCCTGTCCTATCACGTGTCCCGTTTAACAGTGTCCTATCCTTTTTAAAATAAAGTGATACGGGACGGGACGGGACAGGACACGGGACGGGAACGGTACGGCACGGGACGGCCCGTCCCATTGGACAACCATAATCAAAGGGTATAGATGGGTTCATAGTATATTGTGATGCTTCAAGGATCGGGTGTCGGTGTGTATTAATGCAACATGGCAAGTTATAGCTTATGCTTGTAGACAACTCAAGAATCATGAAAAGAATTATCCAACACATGACTTAGAACTTGCAACAATGGTTCGCACTAAAAATTTGACGTTATTATTTGTATGGGTCCATGTGGATGTATTCACAGACCACAATAGCCTTCAATATATTTTCAAACGGAAGGAGTTAAATCTGAGATAGAGAAGATAGCTTGAGTTACTCAAAGACTACGATATCGATATTCTATTTCACCCAGAAAAACCCAATGTTGTGGCGGATGCTCTTAGTCGGAAATCTATGGGTAGTTTGGCTCACTTGGAGGCATGTCGAAGGTCGTTGGCCAGGGAGGTTCACCAGTCGTCTAGTTTGGGAGTTTGTCTTGTGGACTCTAATAAAGGAGGGATACTTGTACAGAATATGGTCAAATCACCGCTTGTGGTGGAGGTCAAGGAGAAACAACACAGCAATCCATCGTTGGTGCAGTTGAAGGAGGGTATTCATAAACATAAGACCATAATTTTTTCCTTTGGCATGGATGATGGTACACTACGGTACGAAAGGCGACTATGTGTTCCAAATATAGATGGTTTCGGGAAAGAATCATGGTTGAAGCTCACACTTCTAGGTATTCCGTGCACCCAGGTTCTACCAAGATGTATCACGGTCTTAAGGAAGTCTATTGGTGGAATAACATGAAGAGGAATGTAATGGACTTTGTGGCAAAATGTCCAAATTATCAGCAGGTGAAGGCTGAACCTCAAAGGCATGGTGGGTTGGCACAAGACATAGAAATTCTAATGTGAAAATGGGAAATGATTAATATGGACATTGTGGTAGGACTATCGCACACTCCGCACAAGTTTGACTCAATTTGGTTGATTGTGGATCGACTCACGAAATCAACGCACTTCTTGCCAGTTAAATCTACCGATACAGCGGAACAACATGCTCAGTTGTATATCAAGGAAATAGTCATTTTACATGGTACTCCCATTTATATCATTTTGTATCAAGGGGCACAGTTAACAACTAACCTTTGGAAGAAATTTCAGCAAGGTTTTGGTACTCAAGTAAATCTTAGTACAACTATAATCCATAAACCGACAGGTGGGCAGAGTGGATTATTCAAACGCTTGAGGATATATTGTATGATTGTGTTCTTAACTTCAAGGGTAGCTGGGATGATCATTTTCCACTCATAGAGTTTGCTTGTAACAATAGCTTTCATGCTAGATGGCACCATTAAGGTACTATACGATAGGAGATGTAGATCTCTTATTGGGTAGTTAGAGATAGGGGAAGCTGAGTTGATAGGACCAAACCTTGTGTATCAGGCTATAAAAAAGGTTAAGATCATTAAATAGTGGTTGAAAACCGCTCAGAGTTGTCAAAAGTCATATTTGGATGTTCGTCGTAAAGATTTGGAGTTCAAAGAAAATGATTAGGTATTCTTGAAGGTTTCCCCCATGAAGGGTATAATGCGGTTCAGAAGGAAAGGGAAATTGAGTCTGAGGTATATGAGGCCGTACAAAATCATTCGGAGGATTGATCAGGTGGTGTACAAGCTGGAGCTCCCACCCGAGATGCCATTAGTACACCCGGTATTCTATGTGTCTATGTTGAAGAAGGTAGTTGAAGATCAGTCAGCTATTATATCGATCGAGACCATTGAGGTTAATAATGAACTGTCATACGAAAAGATTCTAGATGTTATTCTTGATAGCCAAGTCCGAAAGTTGAGGAATAAAGAAATTGCCTCCCTGAAAGTGTCGATCAGTGATAAAGCGGTGCATCCTCCTTCGAGCAGTCTTGGTGACCCCATTTCATTTTGGGATTATGCATATGTTGTTCCATATGTATTGTACTTGAGGTATAACGGGGGCCTTATTGCCGGTGCTTTTGTTGTGCTATTTTGTATCTATTAGAGGCTTTGTAGGTATAGTGTGGGATGTATATGTGTACTGGGAAAGCCAGGCGAAACATTATGCTGTTTGAATCATTTATCCCGCTTCCAACTTCTAAAAATATGTATATTTTGAGATTTTATGATAAGGTAACTAATGAAATGATGTAGTATTATATACATTATCTCCTTATTATCTAATTAATGAAAATATGTCATCTATTTGTTCATGAGTGAGTTTGGGTAGAAGAAATCTAATAGGCGTCTTCAACCGGATTCACTCAATTAAGTGTCGGTCGCGCTCTCTAAGTTTGAGGCGTGACATAGAGATGGAAGAATGATATATTTGAATGGATTGCCATAGGATATGATGGAAGCAGTAGCATAGCTAAGAATCTTATCCAAAGTATTCAAAATTTTAAAAAAAATTTAATAATCTTTTGATGAAGCGAAAATTCTAAATAAAGATAGACAACATTTAGCTAAATTATAAAATATTTGTAATAAAACCATAATTTTATTAGTCAAAATTGACATTATAAAAAGATAATAAAAGAAATTTTGCTAATAAAAATAAACATAAACCCAAAAGAAAGAGAGAGTCGAGAGGGCTTAGTTTTTATAGATTTTTTTGTTTGCTACTATGATCCACCAGGCACTGACGCAAGTATTTCCCAAAGCAGATAGTGTGGATCGACTAGCACATGCAGGGAATGATTGGTCATAGACATTACTATTCCACATGTTATTTCGATTTCCAATGATAAGAAAAAGAAAAGAAAAGAAAAACTCATGAGACACATACAAATTACCAGATATGGATTTGGAAGGTAAAGTCAATATACCATACATTGCATTATGAATTCATAAACTTTTAACGATATTCTTAATAATATTGAAAGAAATGTTAAGGCTAGCATGCAGAGGCTGATCTTGTATTATCATTACAAAGCAGATTGCATTAGGAGAAATTATATAAGAGGAATAAAGGGCGCAGAAATATGCGAAGGCAAAAATGTCACAAGTGGGAGTTGAACCCACGCCCTCTCACGAAGACCAGAACTTGAGTCTGGCGCCTTAGACCACTCGGCCATCCTGACTTGGTGTTTATTTCATGCAACCAAAAGTATAATATTACTTTTCTCGTATATGAACATTTATCCTCCTCAGTAGTCTAGAACATTGTTTTCGATAATCCTCATTTCACAAAAACTTCATTTTCTTTACATGATATAATATCTAAGTCAAACTTGTCCGTTTTGGGTGTTGAGTTAAATCTAAACATCGTTTTCTTTATATGGTATTTGAGTTAAATTCATCCATATCATTGTGTTTCACAATGTTCAGCCCTTGTGTTATGTTTTCTTGTCCAGGTCTGGATGTGGTAAAGGACAAGAGGGGTTGCTCTAATGGTAAGCAACCCCCACTTCCAACCGAGAGGTTCTGAGTTCGAGTCTCAAGCAAGGTGGGAAGTTCTTGGAGGGAAGGATGCCGGGGGTCTATTTGGAAACAGCCTCTCTATCCAAGGGTAGAGGTAAGGTCTGCTTACACACTACCCTTCCCAGACCCTACTAAGTGGGATTATAGTGGGTTGTTGTCTGGATGTGGTAAAGGGTGTTGGAGCTTACACAAGTTTAATGAACGAATGTGTTACTGCCTCTTTATATGACTTTGGACCTCACCTCACTAGTAAGTTTTTAGAATTGAATCAAACCCAAACTCCATCTTTTTTACATTTTTGTCATGCCAATCTCTCTCAGATACTAACAGATCTGTAAACCGAATATGCTAGGTTCAGACAGAAGACTATTCTCACATCATAGTTAAAGGAAACCTGATGCACAAAGTATCTTGCAAGCATATTAATTTTGAAAAGGATGTAATGTAGGCACCATACCTTACACAAGTATCAATAGCTAATTCCACGGCTTAAAACAAAAATTCTCTCTAGGTTTGGCATAAACTACGAGGGTCAACACCACCCAAGCTAAATTCATCCTGCTACTTGCAACACATTATCCAAGGGTGCAGTTTATCAAAAAAAAAATATATAGAGAACAAATACAAAACAATAAAAGAGCTTGATGACTTAGTTTGGGACAATATCCCCATTGACATACACATTTAGGAGCATTAATAGAAGCCGATGAAGAAGTAACTGGACGTAAACTGAAAAGAACAGAGGGGGCGTGGAATTTAACTCAACTTTATAAATATCATGACAAAAAAAAAAATTAAATGTGATCTTGAACCAAACTGTCTTCGATGAAACGCTTCTGTACGACAGTCACTCAAATGAACATGCAGGCTTTGAATGAATGGAGAAATTACCGACATCGTAGGGTGTTTTGTTGTGAATGGAGAATTAATCAATGAATGCATTGAATGAAATTACTAGTTATGAAACTATCATAGAGGCTAATATAAATATAATGAGAACCAGACATTTCCAACTACTTCAACTCGTGCTTTGCAGGTGCACTGCTGTTTTGCTGCTGCTGTTGCTTTGTCTGTGCATGCTGTTGATGATGCGATGATGCTTTTTCTTGTTGTTGTTGTTGTTGCTGCTGCTGATGCTGCAACTGATGCATGCTTAGTTGAGTAGCCTGCTGTCGCTGCAAGTGGAACATCTGGGGATTGAGAGAAAGCTGCTGAAACTTTGCAGCATCTCCATTTAGTTCAGCAGTAGCAATCTTCAGGCGTTGAACTTCAGAAGTTAATGCTTCATTTAGAGCTGCCATATTCAAGAAAATACACAAGGTTTGAAACTTATTCATAAATTAATAAAAAAGCAAAAAGAGGTTTTGATACTTGACTTCTAGACCACAAAACCTCACAGGCTTTAAAATTTTGGAGATTTGCATTTTTACTATTAGCATTGTCATAAACAGAATATCATAATCAGTCCAGAAACCATGCTAAACGCAAGCAAATATCACAGTCATTTCGGAGGAAGATATGCAACATTTGGGCTGCAAAAGAAGGTTTTGATAATAGACTTCTAGACCGCAAAATCTTACAGGCTTTAAAATTTTGGAGACTTGCATTTTACTATTAGCATTGTCATAAACAGAATATCATAATCGATCCAGAGACAATGCTAAACGCAAGCAAATACCAACCAGTCATTTCGGAGGAAGAGCAACATTTTGGCTGCGGTGAAACCATATCACATAAAGTGAATACTTGAGTACGAACTCACATATAATTTGAGTAGAGATATGAAAGTAATGTATCGCGAAAGAAAGATGCATACCATCACGGAGATGAGCCTGCTGCTCCATAGCTTGCAGACGGAATTTTAGCTCATTGTTTTGGCTTGTGAGTCCAGAAGAATCTCTCTGAATGCAGTTAGAAGACATGTCAAAGATATGAGAACAGGAAGACAAGAAGATTTGAATTAAATGATGCCGAACGTTACCTGCAGTAGAGTGAGTTGAGCAGACAATGTGGTGGCTTCGGTCTGTAAGGTTTGTACCTTGTGTTCCAATTCTGCAATATATCTCATCTTTCGCTCTTTTGAACGAGCAGCAGACTGACGATTGGCCAAAATCCTAAAACAATAAAGACGGAATATATGGTAAGCCACCAGCACGGAATAAAGGAAATCAAAATCCATGCATCACTTTGAAGGGAACACTACCTTTTGGCACGTTTTGGATCAGCTAAGGCTATCTCAGCAAGTTTCTCATTTGCCATAATTTTCTTCAATTCAGCTCCATTAAATTCGCCATTCCCAAACTCCAAACTGAAACTATCTGAATTCGCATCAAGTGAATTTGAGGGTGAGAGTTGGCCATGGTGTGGTCCAGGAGATGGAGGCAACTTCGGTGACTCGTCACCAAAGTTTAACTTCCCCATAAAACTGTCCATCGAAACACTCCTGTAGTGTCTGACGGTCGGAGCAATATCTCCCTCGGCACTCCTTTTGATCCCCTCCCTCTTCTCAGTTGAAGAAGACATCCCTAGTGTATGCATACTGCTGCCGCTGTCATTCACACTGCTTGTCGCTTCATTGTCACTGCTGTCACATCCATTTGTCTTTGTACCGCTGGCTCTACTATCTAAATCTTCACGGTTATCATTACCCTGTTTCTCGTCTATACCTGAGGAGTTCAATGACTCAATATTGTCCAAATTCATATACGCGGAAAACAGGTCATCCACGTCTTCTCCTTCAGATTTTCTTTCACCCATTCCCTCAGAATTTTTATCATTGCTTTTATCCCAATAAGCTTCACGTTTAACCAACTGTGCAGGACTCCTTGAGGGAACAAGCGGTGGTGAGGACTGCATAATACTAGAAAAGCCAAATGGGATATCACTGTTAGACCTTCTATGAGCCTTACGAGGAGGAAGACTCTCTCCTACCCTTGATGAATTACACCTAGAGAAAGGTGAGGGCGGCAATGAGGAATGTGAATTGCCATCCCGATCCTCCATTGACACATCAGCTGCGACAGGGTCAGAGATGAACGTCGAGAGGGATTCCATATATGGCGAAGGGCTCAGGGGTGGCAATGAATCGAGCGAGAAAAATGATGGTTGTGATAAAGAACGCGAATGTGAGGGCCCTTGAGTAGTAAAACTCTGCATACCGTGTTGCTGACTTGTCGGCCTGCTAACTGGGATATGAGAATATGGCGAAATAGGGGGCATTTGCAAATGAGAAGGCGATACACCAACCCTTTTGGTACTATTTTCAACACCAAAATTAGGAGAAAACTGCCGCATCTGACCATGAAACTGGGAAGTAGACAACTGAGGTATGTCAAGTTGGTTCGTCGAAATATATTGGGGTTTCTGTAGGGAAGAAGATGATGTCCCAAATGATGACTGAAGTCTCCGCATCATCTCAGTATTAGCTTCATCACTTTCACCCCCCATCTGCTCCAAATTTTCAACTATTATCAATCAGTGATATTATTAAAGCCTCCACTTCTACAATAAAAGATTCCTAATTTTGCAGCTCTTCGCACCTGAATTTAAAGCTAAAATCTCAGGTCAAGCTCATCAATCGCACAAACCCCAAAAAGGGATTCAAACAAAAACCAAAAAATGACCAATTTTACTCATAAAACCAACAAACAAACAATCAACGACAACAAAAACAAACCCACTGTAATTCCATAAGTGGGGTATGGCGAAGGTAGAGTATAAGCAGACCTTAACCCCATCTACCATCTTGAAAGTAGAAAGGTTGTTTCCTATAGACCCTCGGCTCCCAAACAAACAAACAATCACTGAAACCAAATTACAGTGCAAGCTCCAAAACAAGGAATAATCAAGAAATGGATATTCAGTAGGAAAAAAAAAAGCTGCAATCTTTGACCATCAAGTTCATAAATAACACAAAACCCAAAAAGGGCTTCAAACAAAAACTAAGAAATATCCAAGTTTAATCTTCCAATATAAATAAACCAAGAAATGAACATTAACTACTATAAAAACTGCAATTTTAGACCATGAGCGGATCTACATATTTGAACTAACTATTTTCAACTCAAACTAAAATCAAAAGGTCTTTAAATTACACAAATTTATACAAAATCCGAGCTTAAGAGTACCTGAAACTGAGCAATGACTGAAGGGTCTGAATATACAATGGCAAAGGAGGAAATTTCTTCTCTCTATTTTTCTTCTTATTTTTTTCTTGTATTATTGCTGTCTTTTTGTTTGGTATATAATCTCTAATCTCTATAACTATGAATAGTTACAACTACTACTGTGATTTGCACGGATTTCATGAATATTACTACTACTGTCTACTGGTGCTTTGTTTCTGTAATTAGGAGTACTAGTACTCAAGACGCGTGAATTTAATACTATCAATTTCAATTTCATTTAGGTGGAATGTGAATTTGGGCTGCATTACAATTTCATTCCGACTGCATTTATCCAATCTTTTTAGCTCTATCACCGCAGATTATGTAGCAATGAATTTCTCCTCCATCTGATATACTTATATTCCCTCGTTTTATTTTTTGTCCATAACTTTTTTTAAAAATGTGTTCCATGTTATAAACTAAAGCAAAAGACAAGAACAATAGAACAAGAACAATAGCAATAGAGAGAAGAGTAGAGAGAGTTCTTCTTATTGAGTTGAGAGGGGTCTCAAGGGATGATTTACAATGGTAGGGGGCACCTCTATTTATAGGGGAGAGGAAGATTTAGCTACCACTAATAGAACTCTAAAATCTCTCTAATTAAATACATTAAAGACATTCACCTTAAATAGAAGTGTAAGAATCTTCTATTTCATAACACTCCCCCTTGAATGTCTATTCAATGATGTGCCTCATAAAACCTTAAAACCAAAACCCAATGGGAAAAATTAAAGTAAGGAAAAAGAGTACACATGTTTGAATATGCGCCTATTGGTTGCCTCGTTAAAAACCTTGCAAGGAAAACCCAGTGGGACAAAACCTTGTAAGGGAAAAAGAGTGCAACGCGCATTGACTCCCCCTAATGAGTACATCGATTTATATCCTTGAGCATTTGCATTCCAATCTTGTGCATCATCTTGAAATCATCATTCTTGATAGATATGAACATCTTCATATAATGTCGTGGAATAACTCTTCAATATCTCCATAGATGCATTCTCAATGCCATCATGCTTATAGTTATAGCAAGATACATATGTACACAAATTGCACTTAGGATGTGGTACTTCAGGACCAAGAATTGCATATGCTTCAAGCAACTTAAATCTTTCAAGTTAAGTCATATAAGTCGCATAATAGACTTTAGCTGCATATCAAGTTTTCATTAGTGATACTAAACAAATAAGATATCGAAAACTGACTATACATACCTTTGACGTTTATATTTTCAAGCATTTGAACTATAGGTTCAAAACTTCATGTCTTTCATATGGAATCAATTCTTCTTGAATTGTATCTCTTCCATTTAGTTACTTTCTTTGAGTCAGCAAATGCGTATAGCATGTTTTGCAATATGTTGCAATTGCATTTCCCTTTTATGAACTACAGGTTCATATCATGATATTCGGGGATATACATATACAAATGAAAATTCATCCCATGTAACACTTTCTCAAGTGTTTATCATGTCTCCCCCTCATGTTAGTAAAGCTAACATGTTTCCTCAACTTTGGAAAATCATCTTTGTGCATTATGTCAATATACACAGCACCTTAATATAAGATGAAATTATTTGGTTCCTGACCCTGAACCACTTTTGAGGGGAGAATATACTCTTGTATACAACTTATATCAAACTGATATATACAACTTCGTTCTCATAAGGAACAGTTTAGCTATTAAGTGGAAGCACTCAATAATTATCTTGCTAAACCAACTTTAATATAAACCAACTTATCAAGATGAACTGTCTTGAGTAGAGAATCTGGAAACTATGCTCGAAGTTAGATTACTGAGCGATTTACCTCGCAAGCACTGCCAGGCTGCGGGTTAATAACAATGGCGCATGTAACCATATCATAGATGCATCATATGTGGTTTACATGGCAGGTGAATGGGCCCATACTCACCTTTCATATTTCCAGAATTTATGGGCTTCAACCCGAACTCTTTAGTTGGTCAGTTCATTAATGAGAACAAGAACTTCTAGTTCTTTGATATTCACCTATGTGAATTTGCACATCATACTTAAAATGAGATGGCTAACATGAATGCCAACTGAATAAATTATCAATATTGGTAAACTTCAAATTTACACCATGACATGTGCACTTATCAATAAACTTCGGGTTTATTATGACATGGGTTTTATACCAATAGATATCCACTTTATTGTGGCATTCTTTCTTTTGTGTAGTACAAACTGGAGAACAAAGCGGGTAGCTTTTCATATACAAATTACCCCGCTACAAGTTGTAGTAATAGGAGAATCAAAGCCTTCCTTTATTTATAGTCTCAATACAATCAATCGCTTTCGCGTGTACTTTGGAAACTGAATAAGTTTCTTTGAGACTTACTACAGCACAATACTCAATTGTGTTTCTCCAACATAGTAATAATTGGCTCTTCGAGAGCTCTCAATTAATTTTGTACTACCACAGACTGAGGTTCGAGATCCTCACATTCTTGCATTCCGTATTTTCAAGAGTCTCAGGCTCAATAGATTCTTCGTGAATCTCGGAATTAATCAAATCATGAGCGTCCTCATGTGATTCTTTCATAGTGTCATTTAGATCGTTCTTTTTCCTCTTTCTAGGATTTCGATCTTTGGAACCTAATGGTCTGCCACGCTTCTGGCGTGCATTTGACTCATCGGATATGACACTAGATATTTGTCCAATAGGGACTTCAATACGGATCGGAATATTTTCCGCGTGAATGTGGGATTTCGTTATCCTCTTCAAGTCGGTAAATGCGTCAGGCATTTGATTTGCTATTCTTTGCAAATGGATAATCTTTTGTACCTCTTTCTTTCAAATAGAGGTATGTGGATCAAGATGAGATAATGATGCATTTTTCCACAAAATTTCCCGTTTGGTTTCACCAACTTCTCCCCCTAATTTTGGGAAAAGTGTCTCATCAAATTGACAGTCTGCAAATAGTGCAGTGAACAAATCTCCTGTCAATGTTTCGAGGTAGCGAATAATGGAGGACGCGTCAAACTCAACATATATTCCTAACCTCCTTTGCAAACCCATTTTGGTGCGGGATGGCGGTGCTACAGGCACATATACTGCGCATCCAAAGCTTCTTAAATAGGATATATTGGGTTCATGACCCAAAACCAATTGCAATGGGGAATATTTGTGTCAATTCGTCAGTCAGAGACGAACTAGCATTGCTGCATGCAACATGGCGTGACCCCAAACCGAAGTGGGCAGCCGACGAACTAGCATTGCTTCATGCAAAATGGCATGATCCCAAACCGAAGTGGGCAGCCGACAAACTAGTATTGTTGCATGCAAAATGGCGTGAACCCAAGTCGAAGCGGGCAGCCGACAAACTAGCATTGTTGCATTCAAAATGGCGTGAACCCATACCGAAATGGGCAGCCTCGTTTTCATGAAGAATTCAAGATTATTCTCATCTATTGTCTCAATATGATATCCATTTTGAATGATATCTTTAAAACTCAACAAGTTCCTTTTAGACTCGGAGGAGAACACTTTGATTGATATCATTAAAACTCAACAAGTCCTTCTTAGACTTGGAGGAGAACATTGCATTCTCTATGATTAACGTCATGCCTTTGGGCAGAGTTACAATTGCTCTTCCGGAGCCTTCAATCAATTTACTACTTCCATAGATTGTAGTAATGTTTGCCTTACACAATTACTCTTCTTTTCTTTGAGTATTGTATGTGTAGTACATGAATCAACTAGGCAAATACTTTTACAATTGGACGTTGGTCCAAGTTCGCTTTGTGAGATATCCATATTTGCTATCCCATAGTTTAACATACAAAAGAAATACACGAACATAAGAATAAATAAGTTCAATTCTTTTGTGTCACATAATATTTTCAAAATCTGCTACTAACAGTTGGCTAACAAAATCAGATATGTTATCCATAATCAATTCCTTTGCAGTTTGAAAATTTTCAGCGTTTTTCATAAGACAATCGATTATTAAACACACACAATCGATTGTTTGAACATAGACAATCGATTGTTAAACACAAACAATCGATTATTTGTTATTTTTGAAAAACTTCAGATCACACTGCCTAACGACAATCGATTGTTAGACATAGACAATCGATTGTGGATGATTTTTGAAAAATTCCAGACCTCACTGTTTCAAGACAATCGATTGTTAGACAAAGACAATCGATTGTTGGCTATTTTTGAAAATTTCCGGACCTCACTGTTTCAAGATAATCGATTGTTAGTCGACGACAATCGATTGTTGATCATCTTTGAAGAATTCCAGGCCACTATTTTTAAAGACAATCGATTGTTGATCATTGACAATCGATTGTTTTGCAGTTTTATGCGAAACGTGAGATAACCGACTAGTTTTTCAGGCTAGTCGATTACCTCTACTGGAAAATAAAGGTTTTATTAATATTTGAGCATATTGAAAACATTCTAATGAACTACTACAAACATCACATCATGAACTAACTAATACGAGCTAATGCTAATGACTATTAATTTATTCATTGACTAATACAAGTAGAATCAAACAGCTCCATCTTCTTTCATCACGGTTCCGTCACCGATTAGGTGGTCTATCTTTCCATCGGGTTGCTCAAAGAAGTCTGCCACATTCAAGTTGTCGTCAGAGACAAAATTCGTTATGGGGCGTTTACTCTTTCGAGATGCTTAATAAAGGTCAACCAAATGTCTTGGTATACGGCAAGACTTAGACCAGTGCCCGTTTTCACCGCAACGATAATATATAGTTTATAAACTATTTGCTTTTGGATTCTTATCGTATCGTGCTTGTGGCAGAGTGACCAACTTCATGTTGTCATCTCTCTTCTTTAAGCCTTTCCACAAGATGGGTGAATCCTTGATGTTGAGATATTCAATCTTCAAACTTTCATCAAGGTGATGGCGCAAGAAAATCAAGGCCTTCATACAGTTTCAAACCTTCATTAAGGTAATGGCGCAAGAAAATCAAGGCCTTAGCATAGGTTCAAACCTTTATTAAGGTGATGGCGCAAGAAAATCAAGGCCTTAGCATAGTTTTGGGTGGATGCACTATTTCTGTTTTTAATGGCGTCTTCGAGACACATAGCATCAAAGTGGATTTCATCATCCAACACCCATGTCATATAGTTCTTGCCCGAAATTTCGAGGGCAACGAACTTTCTTTTCATATGACACAATTACATCAAGAGCGTGTTCATACTTACGGGCTCTATTACAATTATCACATTCACTTCAGGGAATGGATCAAAATCATGTGCTTTACACAAGCTGCTACCACATTCTCTAAAGGGAATGGAGCAAATTTAATTTGACGGAATTCTTTGTCACGTCCACAATCATACATGAATTTAATCATGGAAGGACATAGAGATTTTACCACTTCGTGTGGTTATAATTTCTCACAAACTCCATTAGAGTTATAATCAAACTTTGTATATAAAATTTATAGAATTCCAAGAATTTGAAAAGGAAAAGTAAATTACTTACCTTTAAGGTATACCAAATATATTTTCTTCCTTTCTTCCTTTCCTTTCTTTCTTTCCTTTTTCTTTTCACGTTTTTCTTTCTTTTCTTTTTCCTTTTGCTTTCCAGAGAAAGTTTTCTGTTTCTCTCTTTGTTTTTCGTTTCCCTTTTTTTTTTTTTTCTTTTCCTTCTTTCTTTGAAGCAAAACCCTACACAAACAAAAGTTAAGACAATCGAAAATTTCAATTGGTTAGAGACTCGTGCTGATAACGTGTTATAAACTAAAGCAAAAGACAAGAACAATAGAACAAGAACAATAGCAATAGAGAGAAGAGTAGAGAGAGTTCTTCTTATTGAGTTGAGAGGGGTCTCAAGGGATGATTTACAATGGTAGGGGGCACCTCTATTTATAGGGGAGAGGAAGATTTAGCTACCACTAATAGAACTCTAAAATCTCTCTAATTAAATACATTAAAGACATTCACCTTAAATAGAAGTGTAAGAATCTTCTATTTCATAACATTCCATAAAATTTTGCAAATTTTTGAAAAAAATTCAAAAATAATTTTTTCAATAATTTATTTTTCCTCACTCACAAAACTGCAATGTTTTTTTAAGGAGTCAATTACACAAATAGTCACTCAATTATCTCAAATTATCTCCTAAAGTCATTTTGTATTCGATTATAATAATAAAGCCATTGAACTATGTTTATTGCACTTAAAATGTCACTCCAACTAGTTTTTTCAAATATTAAATTGCCAAATACCTATTTTACCCTCTAAAATATAAATATTTCTCTTCCTTTTTTTTTTACTTTTTAATATTATAATTTTTTCCTTTATAATTTATATTATGGACTTATCTATAGAATAAATAATTATTATTTATAAATTAAAAAATAAAAATAATTAAGAATCTGTAATATTGAAATAACAAAATAATGATCATAATAAATAAATTAATTAGAATAATTTGTTTATAATAATAATGTTAATATTAACAACAAAAAATAAAAATTTTATTTACACATTCAGACTAAAAGAAAATAAAGGTTGTAAAATATATTCCATGCCCGTAATATAAAATTACTTATTTAAATAAAAGTAGTTTTATAATATACAGCTACTTAACATAGAATATTTTACCCTATATAGATAGTCCCATTGCTTTCCGGTGACATAACTTTGTGTTGTCGGAAAGTTAATAGAAATATAATAATATAATTGAGTATAATTTTTAACAATATATAATTAATGTTATATTTATTTAAATAATTATTTTTATATTACGTGCATGAAATATATATTTTACAATATTTATTTTCTTTTATTATGAATTGTGTAAATAAATTTTTGAATTTTTGTTGTTAATACTAAAATTTTATTACTAAGAAATAAGTCTAATTAATTTTTTTACTATGCTCATTATTTTGTTATTCCAGCATTATATATGCTTAAATAATTTTTTTTAATTTATAAATAATATTTATTTATTCTATAGGTAAGTCCATAAAATAAATTAAAAGGGGAACTCATAATATTAAAAAATATAAAAAATAAAAAGAAGATAAATATTTATAACTTATAGAGTAAAATAGGTATTTGATAATTCAAAATTTGAAAAATCTTGCTGACTGACCTTCTAAGTGCAATAAATATAGTTCAGTGACTTTGTTATTACAAACGAAAATAAAGTGGCTTTAGGAGATAATTTGGGATAGTTGAGTGACCATTGGAGTAATAGATTCTTTTTCAAGTGCTACATATCCAAGCATAATTTTAAATTTCAAATATCATTTTTAAAGTTAACTCAAGATACTACTCCCTCCGATTCACAATAAGTAATTAGTTTCCTTTTAGCACGCCCATTAAGAAAATGCTAAATCCTATAACAAAATATTTAGTATGACTAAACTGCCCTTATTAAAAAATTGGTAACATTGTTATAGTGAGGAGTGAGAAAATTTTTTAGGGATATACACATAATGGTAAAAAAGTAAAAATAAATTAAATTTTTTCTTGATTGCATAACTGGACACTTATTTTGAACCAAAATGAAAAAGTAAATTGATCACTTAGAGCTTATTGTGAACCAAAGGGAATTTTTTTTTTGAAAATTTAATTTTAATGTCCAAACGCGTACTTAGGCGTTTACACACCGAATAAAATATACTTAATATTAATATGAAAATATTTCAAAGTAATGACTGAAAAATTGCTTAATATAGAAAATTTGAAACGGGATGTGAGCAAACTCATAAAAACGGTGTTACAAATTTAAATAATTAGACAAATTTCATTTTTGAGAGCTGAGGTGCAATATATATATATATATATATATATATATATATATATAACAAAAGTTTTGAATATTGCGTGATTAATTTTATGCACAAACGCTTGCTATTTAGATAAGAAATCAGTTAAAAACAATTGCAAGAGAAGTTTTATTTTGTGACTTATATAACTGACATTAGTTGTATGAGGTTTTTTTTTGTCTCATAAATTTATGGATTCTATCTTATATTTTCGGGTCCTTAAAAATTTAAGTCCACAAATTTGTAAGATAAAAAAATTATTTCATATAACTAATATTAATTATATGAGACACAAAATAAAATTTTCCCAATTGTAATAACAATTACATTGATAGTATGGAAAAACTTTACATTATGTCAGTCTATTTAGAAAAGTTAATATACAGAAAATATGTCAGTGCGCTAACTCCAAAAATATTATCGAATGCAATCTTTCAGTAATGTATGAATTTTTATATACCTTTATTAAAAATTATTATCTAAAAAACAAAACTGTTAATTTGTTATAATATATTAATTCTCGATATAAAGCAAAAATATTTACGAATAATATATACATATAAATTATCGACTATTCATTTTTAAAGAGGTTAAATATGAATCTGGAATCAAAATGTGATTCTTTTGAATAAGTAGTACCTTAATAGGTATAAGAAAATGATATTTTTATATATAGCGTTCAAATAATAGACGATATACATTAACGTTAACTGTGTCGTTAATGTATAGCACCGAGTATTTGGGCGTTATACATAAAAAGTTGACATTAACTGGTATATCATCCAAACACCCGACGCTATACCCCTTTTTAAAAAAACGAGCCGTCTTTTTCAAGACGACCATTATGCTTCTTCTTCCTCAATATTTTATATCTTCTTCTTCTTGGTCCCCCACTCCTCCCATACCCGCTGCCCCACTATTTAAAAAAAAAAATTTGGGTCCTTCCGCAACATAAAAGATGAAGAACGTAGGTCCCACATTCGAGTAGAGTTTCGTATTATTGTTGATTTACAGTTCCAGAATCAAAATTTCAATCTACCTGCTTTTCGAAAATTCTAAATCGAGGTATCGGTTTATTTTAGATGAAACTTTTATAATAATGCATATTATTTGATTTGTATATGTTCTATTTCGATCTTTTTTTTTTTGTGAAACTAGTATATTAAATTTATCCATATTTAATATTAGTATATTATAAAAAAATATAAAATTTTCAAATATAATTTGTCTGTTAATATCTTGATTTATGTATATGTGCTTTCATGCCGTTTTGTATTTTATTTGCTATTAAATTTATTTGTTATTTATGTTTAGTTTAGATTAAGTTTTAGAGTAGTAAAATCTAGACCTTTTTAGTATAGTAAAATGTAGACCAGGTATCACCGGAGTTGGCGAAGGAGGTAACACCAGCTGTGACTAAACATTCTCAGTGGCTACCAGAAATGGGATCGGCACCGACAGTTTTCCAGAACCCTAGCGGAAATGGAGGATCCAGAACGGAGATAGCGCCGGAAATTAGCGTCCAGCAGAAGATACCCGTAACTTTTGGCAGCTTTCTACCGTTGAAGTTCCAACCTATCAGAGAGGAAATTGTTGAAGGTGATGGAGATTTGTAGGAACAGGAACGTGTCGAATCAGTTCATCGTCGACTTCAGTTCACTGCACAAACAAAGTTAACTCAGAAAGCTCTAACAGAAGGAGTTCATGTGACCGAAAATGGCAGTAAAGGCACCATGCATCAGAATAGAAGCACTCAAAAAGAGAAATCACTAAGCTATGTACCACCTGCAATACGAGAGGGTACGTTTGTGGTACAAATTGATGAAGATGATACTAGGGAACAGGAGTCCTACTGGGGAAATGCTTTGATAGGGTTTGTACTAGGAGAAGATCCGTATGAGCGAGCTATGGAGAATTTCATTACAACAGTCTGGGATTTTGTCCCGAAACCTCAAATTCTGCATCATGATGAAGGGTACTTTATTTTTAGATTTGATACTGATGAAGAAAGAGATCGAGTTCTCCAAGCTGGACCTTACACTTTCCATAATAAACCACTGATGCTGCAATAATGGAGTATGGACTTTAAATATGAACCAGGAAATGTGAGTGTAGTACCCCTATGGGTCACATTCGCTGGTTTACCTCTAGGATACTAGTCCAGTGAAGCTCTTGGGAAGCTGGCAAGTGTAGTGGGAAAGCCTATGTACACTGATAAGATCACGGCTGAACAAGAGAGGATTTCCTTTGCAAGAGTGTTGGTGGAAACAGATATTTCCCAACCTCTGCCAGAGACACTGGAATTGCATACTAAGAGGGGGGTTCTGGTACAGCAGATTGACTATAAATGGAGGCCAAAATTCTGTAGTGACTGTGTTAGGTTTGATCATTGTACTGAGGACTGCTGGTATAAGAAGAGGCAAGGTAATGACCAGGAAGCAAAGGTCCGACACAGGGCTGCTGGGACTAAACAGAAAGCACAGACTGATATATGGCAATGGGTACCAAAAACAAGGAAGGAAAGTGCAATGGTAACAACTGTTGAATCAGAGGAGGCTGGAAAACAAAAGGAACATGCTGATAACAGGTTAAACAACAGAGGATCGTTAAAAGGAAAGACTGTACAACAATCTGTTGATGCTCCAGTGAATACAACCAACAGTTTCTCTTTACTGCAGAGAGGTGATGATCCAGGGGACGCTGGCCCTTCCAGCTTTACCCAACTATGATTATCTGCACATGGAACATAAGGGGCCTAAATAAGGCCCATAAACAGAAGGAGTTGAGACTCTTTCTAAATAAACATAAGATAGATTGTATTGGTTGCGTAGAAACAAAAGTAAAGGAAGCAAGGGTAAATCAGATTGTAACAAAGCTAGGTAATGAATGGAGGCATACTGGCAATTACAGTGAGCATGCTAATGGTAGAATATGGATATTATGGAAGGCAAATGTGGAGTTACAGGTCCTGATGGTTGACGAGCAATTTATCCACTGTGAGGTTAAAGCGAGGGGTGCTACTTTCAGAATAATGCTAACTGTGGTATATGCCAATAATGATTTGTGTAAGAGGCAGCAACTGTGGGCAAAATTTGTGGCACTAGCTGCTAACATTCAGGGTAGTTGGCTCATAAGTGGTGACTTCAATAATGTAATTCACTCGGATGACAGAATTGGAGCTCCAGTTGTACAACAGGAGATACAGGGATTCCAGGATACACTCAATATCCTTCAACTCTTGCAGCTGAAGACCATGGGTTGTTTCTATACCTGGTGTAATAAGCAGAAGTCTGAAACAAGAGTTTATAGTAGAATTGATTGGGCCGTTGGGAATGTACAATGGATGCAAGAGTATGGCCACATTGAAGCAGATGTATTGAGCCCGGGAGTGTTGTTGGAAACACGTTTCAAATGCAATATACTAAACGTGTGTTCTTTTGTAGGTTTTGATAAATGTCAAACAAAGCAAAAAGCGATATATAGCAGTACTCAAGGACAAGCACAAAATGGATGCATTACAAGAAGCTCAAGACAAAGTTTAGAAATGTTATAATTGAGTCAATATTAATTGTGATCTTGATTCCTCAACTTGGCTCATAACATGGCTTCTCTACTAAAATTATTTTTCCAAAATCATGCATATCTAACTTAAGTGTCAAATGATTTTAAACTATGCATATTTATATTTGTTAAAATGTTTTTCAAACATGCCTCAAAAATCTGGGCTAAGATAATCGATTATGTACTTATGATAATCGAGTATCTCTAAGCCAAGACTGCATGACAATCGATTGTGAATTAATGATAATCGATTGTGAGTAAGTCAGTTAACATCAGGTTTTTGCAAACTGCATAACAATCGATTGTGTACTTTTGATAATCGATTGTTAACTGAGGCAAAGTTTTCAAAACTCAGAAAAAACGATTATGAACTAATGGTAATCGATTAGAATGAGAAAAATGTCTCCCAGTGTTTTTAAATAAATTAATAATCGATTGTGGCTTTTGATAATCGATTATATATGAGACAGAAAGTTTTGAAATTAATTAATAATCGATTATGGCTTTTGATAATCGATTATATATGAGACAGTAAGTTTTGAAATTAATTTATAATCGATTGTTCTATTTGATAATCGATTGTTGGAACTAACCGTTGTCATACATTTTCAAATTACCTTCAGGTAATCGATTGTTGATATTTAACAATCGATGTTTTGCGTAAAATCTGGAAAAGATTTTCTGAACGTTGTTAAAATAATCGATTGTTGATTTCCTGATAATCGATGTTTTATGCCAAAAATTGGAAAGGATTTTTTAACGTTATAAATAATCGATTATTGATTTGAAGTAATCGATTGTTGACGTAAAATCTGGGATTGAATTTTTGATCTGATAGGCAAACAATCGATTGTTTAGTCTTGACAATCGATTGTCACTGAGTAATTTCAGCAATCCTTAATTGGCAATTAGACAACGGTAAGACTGAGTTTTTCACCTATAAATACAGGCTTAACTCAGTGTTTTCACAACAACAACATATACAATTTAAGTATTTTCATTGCTAAAAGCTTTCTTACATTGATCATCATTTTCATTCATCCATAAAGCTTTTTGAAGAGCCATTCTATTGAGCTAAGTTGTTGTGATCTTGAGCGTACTATTTCTACTCATATCTACTCATTGAGGAGTACTTTGTAAAGTGAGTTTGTTTTGTGTTTGTAAGAGAATTGCGATTCTCGTTTGTTGAGGAACTTGTGATTCCTCAGTTGAAGTCTTTGGGATTGTTATCCCCGAGCAGTTGAAGTCTTTGGGATTGTTATCCCCGAGCAGTTGAAGTCTTTGGGATTGTTATCCCCGAGCAGTTGAAGTCTTTGGGATTGTTATCCCCGAGCAGTTGAAGTCTTTGGGATTGTTATCCCCGAGCAATTGAAGTCTTTGGGATTGTTATCCCCGAGCAATTGAAGTCTTTGGGATTGGTATCCCCGAGCAATTGAAGTCTTTGGGATTGTGATCCCCGAGCACCTAGGTGAGGCTTGTGTCCTCAGCTGTAACGGTTTGTTAAGCACCCGTAAGCTTGACAAGTTTAGTGGAAATCTCGAGAGAGTCTCTCGGGGACTGGACTAACCACGTTTGTGGCCAACCAGGATACATCATTGTGTAAGTTTATTTTACTGCACTTGTTTTAATTTCTGCAAAGTTTTTAAATTCCGCACTAAAACGCTTAATATTTTTAAAACGCTATTCACCCCCCCCCCTCTAGCGTAAAGCGTTATTTCCAACAATTGGTATCAGAGCCATACTCTCTGAAAAACTTAACAGTTTGAGAGAACCATCCATGGCTTCTACTCATGATTATTTTGCAGGAATCGGTGAAGGCAATTGCTACACGATGCCTCCAATATTTGATGGAAACAACTACCTAGGTTGGAAAGATCGGATGAAAATCTTTATCATCGCCAACGACCTTTATCTGTGGCAAATCATCAAACTTGGCGGTCAAATGACAACACAAGTCGGGAAAGCCAAGGTAAAGGAATATAATACTAATGCTATAAATATGTTGTATAGTGCCTTGAATCAGGAAAATCATCAAAAAGTCTCCCACTGCAAAACTGCAAAAGAAGTATGGGATAAACTTGAGGAAATATATGAAAGCACGCCTCAAACAGAAAGAGACTGCTCAAATGAGAAACCAACTACCCGATGTCTAATGGCCGACAAAGAAAACAACGAAGAAGAGGTAAGTATCTCTAACTCTCACTCGTTCGAAGAATTACAAAATGCATATGAAGATTTGTATGGTGAATTTGGTAATGCTGTCAAAATGATTAGAGTTTTGAAGAAATCACTTTCCCAGCAAAAATTAGATTTTCAGAAAAATCTCTCTTTAAAAGAAAAGGATTTTGAAGAACGTCTCTTATTGAAAGAAAAAGATTTCAAAAATCAACTTTCTTTAAAACAAAAAGATTTTGAAAATCTGTCTCTTGATAACGAGAATCTTGTAAAAGAAAATCAGTTTTTGCAAAATGATAGTGTAGAACTTAGACAAGTCATTAAGACTATGCATGAAGCTTCTTATGTTGATGAATGCTCTACTTGTACTTCCTGCGATTCTTTGAAGTTAGAAAACACAGAACTTAGGAAAACTTTAGAATCACGAAGTATAGATGTCCCTAAGGTTATTGAAGAAAAGGAAACGTCGAAGAATAATCAACGGCATAAAAGCAGAAATCCCATTAGAAATTTTACTGCTCCACCTAGAAATAATTCTAGGGCTGTAAATGAGTCTAGGACAAATTTCTTTAGACCACCTAGACATTTTGCTAGGATGTATGAAAACAAGTCTAAAACTAACGCCTTTAGATCACCTAGATACAACTCTAGAAATTGGAATAATGAATCTAGAGTTAATCACTTTACATCGCCTAGAATCAATACTAGGACTATTGTTGATAAGCCTAGAACGAACTACGTTAGACAACCTAGAAATGACTCTAGGATTCTCAACGCCTCTAGGAATGACTCTAGATCACCTAGAATGTATTTGGCGCAACCTAGGCATTGGCACAATCCGAACGTAGTATGCCATTATTGCAATCGGATAGGTCACATTGCACCCGTGTGTTTTGCTAAACATAGAGATTTATCTTTTGGTTATAATTATTATTTGCCTAACCCCAAAGGACCCAAAAAGATATGGGTACCAAAAACCTCTCCGTAGGTATTTTTGCAGGTGTGCTTGAAGACTACAAAATTGTAGTAGATGCGCCAAGCACGACACCCAAAGGCATCGAGAGGAATTTCGGTTAGCTATTCTTTTTGATAAAACCGAATATGTGCAAGCTATTAATGTTGACAGATTTGTTGATATATGGCAGCTGGTGTTATTAACATATAAGTTGTCAACTTGATTCTCACCCTGAAAAACGTTGACATGCGTTAATTGTAAGAATCAATTTGTGAAATTTCTTGTTGACTATACTTGTTGATTGACATGCTGAAAATTCATTTTTGATTACTAGTATCAACTATTAAATGCTTGATCCATGCTTTGACATATGTTGATTCGTGCATTGAATGAGTACCTACTAAAATCATGTTTAGTTGAATTATGTCTTGACAATCTTTTCAAACAGCAAAGTGTTTTAAATCATGTTTTAATATATGTTTTGATAAATGCTTTTTATATTAGCATACTCTCATAATCGATTTTCAGGACTTAAAAACCTTTTTGGTCTAGTCCACAATCGATTGTTCACAGGCACAATCGATTGTCCGTGGTTTTCTGAGTTCAAAAACTCTGTTTCTTGCAGATTTTTCAGGAACTAAGTGTCAAATAGTTCAACAATCGATTGTCCCTTTTCAACAATCGATTGTCAATCGGTAAAAATCTCAAGATTTGTTACCATTCTGAATTCTGAACTCGACAGCTATCATTTATCATCGTGTCAGTTCAAAACAGGCATAAACGTTCTTGAACTTTTTTTAAAAAAGGCTAGGCTTTCATTTTTATCATGCCCAATTGTATGTGTTGATATGTCTTTGTTAACCATCCGTATCAATTCTCCTTGAATCATGCTTTGTTTTGGTTCTCATTATTGCAAATGCGCTTAATTGAAATATTTGACATTTGTTGCAATATGGATTGCTGAAAATAACCTTGTGTATCACTGTTAATAAAATAACATTTGATGCATTTGTTATGCTCTCCGTCAAATGGATTTTTCATTGCTTTTGTAACAATCGGTATTTCCTGAAAAATGTCAAATTGATGTGTTGTGCTTAAACAGGTGATAAGATGGTTGATTCATGATTTGACTATCTATTTGAAACAGCATGCAATATATGTTTTGACAAATGCCTTTCAAAATAACAATAGGTATTTTTTTTGTTGATATAATTGATAAATTTATAGAAATCGTCATATTGTATATTCCTCAATATCCTTCCTATTCTTATGTGAATATGGTAAAAGGAATTAGCCTTAATACAATCTTCTTATCAAAAGAAGAAATATTTTAGGCAAATTTGTTACAAGTAAGAGGAATGTCATTACATTCCATTTTGTCTTACTTAAGAGGGAACTTGTGCTTTGAAAGAATTGATTGCATAAATTTTATTGATGATATTCTCTTAACAAATATCTGTTTGGGTTTTGAAGTGTTATTATGGTGATAAATTGTTTATATATATATATATCGGAAATGGCTTCACTTGATTAAGTGTTGGAAATGCTAATGTGCTCGCATGAAGCATTCAATTCAATCTCTAGCAAATTGAGATGTCAACGATGGAGGATGACATCAAGACAAACCGGGTATGATCGTTCCTTACTCTACCCTTTAGCTAGTTGAATTGGTATTATATGTCACAAGTATTGATATGAATGTTATTTTGATAAATTGCATAATTGATTAAGTGCATAAATTGTATTGAGTTTTGATTTTCTAAATTGGTATTTATAACAATTGGTGTTGATTATATGTATTCATGATGGAAAATCTATTTTCATAAAAACGTTTTCATCCGAAGAATCATTATCTTCCACCATGTGTTGATGACGTTGTTTCATTCATAATCAATTGTCATAAATCCAAAATTGATTATAATATATTCAAAATTGATTACCATACTTCCAAAATCAATTTTCAGGACTTAGACCATTTTTGCCCAGTACACAATCGATTGTCAAGTTCCACAATCGATTGTCAGTGATTTTCTGAAATTTCAAAAACATTCTGTTTCAAGCCAAATTCTCAGAATCTAAGTGTCAAACTTGACACAATCGATTGTCTCTATCACACAATCGATTGTCCAACGGTATTAATTCAAAAATTCTTACCATTCTGAGTCCTGCAGCTCTCGTTAATCGATTATCAGTTTTTATCAGTCAATCCAACTGGCATAACACTGTTCAACAATCGAGTGTCTCAGGTATACAATCGATTGTCTCAACGGTCAATTCCAAAACTCGACCGTTTTTGAGTTAACTTCAGGCATAATTTTTTTTCCTATTCTCCCCTCTATAAATAGGAGATGGTGTCTTCATTCTCATCACCAAATATTCAAGCTCAAAGCCTCAAATCCTCCTCCAAATCAAGATCCAAATTCGGATATTTTAAATCATCTTACCCGCATTGAGACAAAAGTTGATCTTAACCCGCTATGTCCAGGGATACTTTGACCATGTCAACTATCAATATGGTGCTGTTGTCCCATTTGAGGCACCGCCGCAAAACATGGACGAAGATGATGATAACGAGGATTAAAATATTTTCTTGTATTTTTATTTATTTAATGGCCTATGTAATATTTTATCTATTTAATGAAAGTTGATTTTTATTTGAAATATCTCTCCTATTTCCATTATATGAATTATTTGATATTTTCAAAAGGGGGAAGTACATATTTTTTAAAAGGAAGAAAAGAAAGGCTATATGCAAGACTAGAGTTTATGTATACTTACATGCTTTCTTTGAATGTGTTGCATAAATTCAGGGGGAATCTTATATTAAGGGGCAATTTTTTTTCCAGTGCAAACGATTCGATTATCCCATATAATAATCGATTATGTTGACGTTTGTTGAACTAGCATGCTATTATTAGACTTGTTATCTAGCCACTTTTTGTTAATGTCAAAAGGGGGAAAATAAACGGGCTATGCATGCATAATATATTTCCCATGCACTTTGATATAACTGCACACATTTAGGGGGAATCATCATTTGAGGGGAAATATCTTATGAAACATGAACATGTCTATGATGCATATTGAATTATCTTGAACTGTTATTATTATTGCATATATCCCGCTTATGTTTGCCATTATCAAAAAGGGGAAAATTGTTGGAAACACGTTTCAAATGCAATATACTAAACGTGTGTTCTTTTGTAGGTTTTGATAAATGTCAAACAAAGCAAAAAGCGATATATAGCAGTACTCAAGGACAAGCACAAAATGGATGCATTACAAGAAGCTCAAGACAAAGTTTAGAAATGTTATAATTGAGTCAATATTAATTGTGATCTTGATTCCTCAACTTGGCTCATAACATGGCTTCTCTACTAAAATTATTTTTCCAAAATCATGCATATCTAACTTAAGTGTCAAATGATTTTAAACTATGCATATTTATATTTGTTAAAATGTTTTTCAAACATGCCTCAAAAATCTGGGCTAAGATAATCGATTATGTACTTATGATAATCGAGTATCTCTAAGCCAAGACTGCATGACAATCGATTGTGAATTAATGATAATCGATTGTGAGTAAGTCAGTTAACATCAGGTTTTTGCAAACTGCATAACAATCGATTGTGTACTTTTGATAATCGATTGTTAACTGAGGCAAAGTTTTCAAAACTCAGAAAAATCGATTATGAACTAATGGTAATCGATTAGAATGAGAAAAATGTCTCCCAGTGTTTTTAAATAAATTAATAATCGATTGTGGCTTTTGATAATCGATTATATATGAGACAGAAAGTTTTGAAATTAATTAATAATCGATTATGGCTTTTGATAATCGATTATATATGAGACAGTAAGTTTTGAAATTAATTTATAATCGATTGTTCTATTTGATAATCGATTGTTGGAACTAACCGTTGTCATACATTTTCAAATTACCTTCAGGTAATCGATTGTTGATATTTAACAATCGATGTTTTGCGTAAAATCTGGAAAAGATTTTCTGAACGTTGTTAAAATAATCGATTGTTGATTTCCTGATAATCGATGTTTTATGCCAAAAATTGGAAATGATTTTTTAACGTTATAAATAATCGATTATTGATTTGAAGTAATCGATTGTTGACGTAAAATCTGGGATTGAATTTTTGATCTGATAGGCAAACAATCGATTGTTTAGTCTTGACAATCGATTGTCACTGAGTAATTTCAGCAATCCTTAATTGGCAATTAGACAACGGTAAGACTGAGTTTTTCACCTATAAATACAGGCTTAACTCAGTGTTTTCACAACAACAACATATACAATTTAAGTATTTTCATTGCTAAAAGCTTTCTTACATTGATCATCATTTTCATTCATCCATAAAGCTTTTTGAAGAGCCATTCTATTGAGCTAAGTTGTTGTGATCTTGAGCGTACTATTTCTACTCATATCTACTCATTGAGGAGTACTTTGTAAAGTGAGTTTGTTTTGTGTTTGTAAGAGAATTGCGATTCTCGTTTGTTGAGGAACTTGTGATTCCTCAGTTGAAGTCTTTGGGATTGTTATCCCCGAGCAGTTGAAGTCTTTGGGATTGTTATCCCCGAGCAGTTGAAGTCTTTGGGATTGTTATCCCCGAGCAGTTGAAGTCTTTGGGATTGTTATCCCCGAGCAGTTGAAGTCTTTGGGATTGTTATCCCCGAGCAATTGAAGTCTTTGGGATTGTTATCCCCGAGCAATTGAAGTCTTTGGGATTGGTATCCCCGAGCAATTGAAGTCTTTGGGATTGTGATCCCCGAGCACCTAGGTGAGGCTTGTGTCCTCAGCTGTAACGGTTTGTTAAGCACCCGTAAGCTTGACAAGTTTAGTGGAAATCTCGAGAGAGTCTCTCGGGGACTGGACTAACCACGTTTGTGGCCAACCAGGATACATCATTGTGTAAGTTTATTTTACTGCACTTGTTTTAATTTCTGCAAAGTTTTTAAATTCCGCACTAAAACGCTTAATATTTTTAAAACGCTATTCACCCCCCCCCTCTAGCGTAAAGCGTTATTTCCAACAAGTGTCTGATCATTCCCCTATCTTAATGCAATGTAACAATGTGCAGCAGAGAAGGAACAATCACCCAAAACCTTTCAAACTTTATGCTTCTGTTATGAACCATGCTGACTTCTCTGACAATGTGGAAAGTTCTTGGAATACAAACTAACAGGGAGGGCAAATGCACAGAATATTGAGTAAACTGAAGACCCTAAAACTGGACTTAAAGGAGCTGAATTCACATATGGCTAAGTACAGAATACACCTAAATGAGGCAAGGCAGAAACTAGAAACCATTCAAGTCCAACTGCAATCAAATTGCCTGGATGAATGGTTGATTGACCAGGAGAAGTTACTGTTTATGGAGGTGGAGAGGTGGAGCAATATTGAGGAGCAGATACTGCATCAGAAATCCAGAGCTCAATGGATAGCCTGTGGTGATGCCAACACCAAATACTTTCATGCCCAACTAAAGATGAGGATCAGTTTTAATACAATCACTTCCATATATACTGATGGTGGGATTAAACTAACAGATCCCTGGATGGTGGAAGCAGAGTTCGTGGACCGTTTCAAGTCTCTTCTGGGGGGAAACAACAGCACTGTCCAATGTCCTAACATTAAAATCATACAGCAGGGGCACTACCTCACCCTGCAGCAGAAGGATGAGCTTGTCCAACCAGTAACAAGGGAGGAAATAATGCAGGCAATAAAGGACATGCCACATGACAAAGCACCTGGGGTTGATGGGTTCCCAGTGGAGTTTTTCATCAGGCAGTGGCACATTGTGGGGGATGATATTTGTGAAGCTGTGATAGACTTCTTTACAACTGGAAAATTACATGCTGGAGTTAGTAGCACTGCACTGACTCTCATTCCAAAGGTACAGAATCCAACCACAGTCAAAGACTACAGGCCAATTGCGTGCTGCACAACAGTATACAATATCCTCACAAAAATCATTACAGCCAGGTTGAAAAGGGTTATTGACTCTCTAGTGGGCAGATCACAATCTGCATTCATTGAGGGTCGTAGCATAATTGACAACATATTGTTCACACAAGAGTTATTCAAAGGCTATTCTAGGAAGGGCCTCTCTCCTAGGTGTGTGCTAAAAGTGGACATAAAGAAGGCGTATGACTCTGTTGAATGGGTGTTTCTGAGTAGACTGCTGCAGGGGCTGGGATTTCCTTCCAAATTTGTTGGGTGGATAATGGAATGCATTTCAACTGTATCTTACTCTCTCAACTTTAATGGGGGACTCACTACTCCATTCAAAGGGAAGAGAGGGCTGCGACAAGGCGACCCGATGTCACCATACCTTTTTGTCCTGGCATGGAGTACTTACATAGGCAGCTCTTGCAAGTGATGATGAGAAAAGACTTCAATTCTACCCTAAATGCAAAAAACTGGGGGTAGCTCATGTTTGCTTTGCGGATGACCTTCTCTTATTCTGTAAGGATGATTTTCAATCAGTAAACTTGCTTAAACAGATTCTGCTGGAGTTTTCAAAGACATCTAGTCTTCACGCTAATGTGGACAAGAGTGCAGTGTATTTGGCAGGGGTGAATAATTGGCAGAAACAACAGATACTTCAGATACTGGGCTTTCCAGCAGGTACCCTCCCTTGCCACTGGACTCCAAGAAACTGTCTGTTGCACAATGCTGGCCATTGGTGGAGAGAATTACACAGAAAGTCACCTGCTCGTCATCAAGGCTCCTATCGTATGCTGGTCGGCTTCAATTGATAAAATCTGTATTATTTGGTATTCAAGCATTCTGGTCCCAGATCTTCTTGCTACCCAAAAAGATTTTGAAGATGACATAGGCTATTTATAGATCCTATTTGTGGACCGGAGCTGCCACAGTAACAAGAAAGGCTCTTATTGCTTGGGAAACTATGTGCCTACCTTATAGTGCAGGGGGGCTGAATGTGTTGGACCTTGTTAAATGGAACAATGCAGTTGTGGTTAAGCATTTGTGGGCTTTAACAAAGAACAAGGATAGCCTATGGATCAAATGGGTCCATACCTTCTATATCAAGAACAAATGCTTGGATGACATGATGGTTCCAGGGAATGCTGCCTGGGTAATCATGAAAATTTTCGATTCAAGAACTGTGATTAACAGTTTAGCAACACTAACTGGGAATCTAGTGGATAGGCTGAGACAAGTGCAACAGGGTGAGGTGTTCAGCATCAACAAACTCTACAGACAACTTCTCCCTCAATGCAGCAAAGTTCAATGGAAATCAATCATATTACAACCTCAACTTCATCCCAGGTATAAGTTCATACTATGGCTGGCTTTACATAAACGACTCGCAACTGTGGAGCGACTCCAAATGTTTAATATAGTGGTTCCGCAATAATGCATATTCTGTGGTGTAGATCAGGGGACCTTTGAGCATTTGTACTTTGAATATTCAAAAACCAAAGAGCTCTGAAATCGCCTCCTTAACTGGTTTGGGCCATAAGCGTATCATTGCTGACTGGAAGGAGGAGTGTGCGCGGATTAGTAGCTGGCGAAGAGGAGAAATAGGTTAGCAAAAATTACAGCATGCCTATTTGGGATTCTGGTGCCAACGATATGGAAAGAACGGAATAAATTGAGATTCCAAGGTGGCAGGTTGATGAGGGATACCGTGTGTAAGGAAATCATGGTCCACATTCATTGCAGAGGAGCTTCTAGACACAAACGGAGGGCGATTCTTCATAGCTTAGATCATTTTCCCTAGTCGAATGAGATGGCATAAATCACAAAATTATATCACACGTATTATCTTTGTATGTATTGCTTTCTTCTTAAATATATAGTAGAGTAGCGTTTATGTATAGCATACGAACATTAGATGGTCAGCATCTATGCTTTGTAAGTAGTTTTTTGATGAAATGAAATGGATACTTCTATCTAAAAAAAAATGTAGACCATTTTAGCGTAGTAAAATTTAGAGCCCTGTAGCGTAGTTATGTGTAATATTTTAGCTTAGAATTCCTTTTGTTTAAGTATCTTATACGGGTAGTTGAAAATGCAAATTTTGTACGATTAAATTAATAATTGTATTAACAATATCATTATTAATGTTAATTTGGTGTCACTGAGCCTCAAAATATCGAGCATGGAACCCATATATATATATATATATATATCTATAGATTTGGCTATAAAAATTTTAATTTGTATTTGGCCATAAAATTTTTAATTTATATTTTTGTTTGGTCATTAAATTTTTAATTTTCACTTCAAGATGAATTTTGAAATTTTTTAAAAATTTTTAAAAATTCAAAAAGGTATTTTTAAAAATTAACTTAGATCACTCATAAAAACTTTAAAAATAACCTAAATTATATTATATACAAACACAACTTAATCTTCGAATACTATTTTTACTTGAAATATTTTTTTACTTTTATTTGGAATTTTATAATTGTCATGTCCAAGCGCCCACTTATTATTTTGCAGAAAATGTATTTACGGAAATACTGGAAATTTTGATTGACTTGAAATTTTGGGGGTGTAGGTCCCTTTATGTTGGACACACGTGTTTGAATGTTATGCTTCTGAAATGGATAATACCGCTTTAGCTTTCCAATTGCCAATTCTGAAGCATTAATGGCCCTATCTGGCAACTAAGTGGGGCCTGCCCAAATAGAGAGGAGAAGAACCTTTCTTGTCAACTTATATACCTTTGGCATCTTTATTGGTCCAAATAAATTAATAGTCCAGACTAATCATAATAATAACTGATTAATTTACCTTTTATTTTGATTAAAATAAGTATTTATTTATATAATAAAAATAAATTAATTACTTTTTATAAAATTATCTTTATATATATATTTCTAAAAAAAATATTACTCATCGCATTAAATATTTAATGAAAAATAGTTTAGTCATACTAAATATTTTTATATAGAATTTAATATTTTCTTAATAAACGTATCAAAAATAAATTGATCACTTATTATAGACAGGAGAAATAATATTCATTAATTCTTTTTCAAATTAATCTAAATAAATGTCCGCTGAATCACTTAAATTATGTTATAAATAGAACTCTATTTAAGGTGAATGTCTATATTTAGAGAGATTCTAGGGTTTACTACTTGGTGGCTAAGTCACCACCTCCCTATAAATATAGGGCTTCTAATTCCATTGTAATCCATCTCAAAGTATCAATAAGAATATTCTCTCTCCCTATTCTCTCTATATTGTTCTTGTCTTTTATATTATTTCATAACACGTTATCAGCACGAGTCTCTAACCAATTGAAATTTTCAATTATTTTAACTTTTGTTTGTGTAGGGTTTCACATGAGGTTCTGCCGCAACCAAATCCCAAAATCTTCTATACGGAAAATAGAAGAAAAACGTTGAAAAGAAAACAGAAGGAACGAAAGAAGAAAAACATTGAAAACAAAGAAGAGACGGAAACAAAGAGGGACAAACGTTGAGAAAACAAGAAGAGAAAACATTGAAAATATAATTGGTATACCTTAAAGGTAAGTAATTACTTTTCCCTTTCAAATTCTTGAAATTCTACGATTTGATTTTATATACAAACAAAGACAACAAAGTTTGATTATAACTCTAATGGAGTTTGTAAGAAATTATAACCACGTGAAGTGGTAAAATCTCTATGTCCTGCCATGATTAAATTCATGTATGATTGTGGGCAAAGAATTGAAAATCCGTCCCATTGAATTTGCTCCATTCCCTTTAAAGAATGTGGAAGCAGTATATGATAAGTCTGAAAGAAGACAAAATTATTACCATGAAGGTATCAATGAATGTGGACGTGGCAAAGAATTCCGTCCAATTGAATTTGCTCCATTCCCTTTAGAGAATGTGGTAGCAGTATGTGATAAGTCTGAAAGAAGACAAAATTATTACCGTAAAGGTATCAATGGATGTGGACGTGGCAATAGACGAAATTATAATCGTCATTATTGTGATAATGAGAATAATAAAGATTCTCAAAATAATCTTTCACTTTATGAAAGTAATATTTGACATGAGATTGTGTAAAGCATATGATTATGATCCATTCCCTGAAGTGAATGTGATAATTGTAATAGAGCCCGTAAGTATGAACACGCTCTTGATGTAATTTTGTTTTATGTCTGACATTATGAAAAGAAAAGTTCGTTGCCCTTGAAATTTCGGGCAAGAACTATATGACATGGGTGTTGAATGCTGGAATTCATTTGGATGCAATGGGTCCCGGAGACGCCATTAAAGACAGAAATAATGCATCCACCCAAGACTATGCTAAGGCCTCGTTTTTCTTGCGCCATCACCTTAATGAAGGTTTGAAACTGTGCCAATGGCCTTGATTCTCTTGCACCATCACCTTGATGAAAGAAGATAGAGTTGTTTGATTTTATTTCACTTATTTGTAATAGTTAGTGAATAAACTAATAGTCATTAGTATTAGCTCGTATTAGTTAGTTTAAGATATAATGTTAGTATTAGTTCTTTAGAATGTTTCAATATGCTCAGATTTCAATAATATTTTTATTTTCCAGTAGAGGTAATCGACTAACCTACCAGTTAGTCGATTATCTAATATTTCGCATTAAAACTGCAAAACAATCGATTGTCAATGTTCAACAATCGATTGTCTATGTTTAACAATCGATTGTCTTAAGACAGTGTGATCTGGAATTTTTCAAAATAGTCAACAATCGATTGTCTATATTTAACTATCGATTGTCGTAAGACAGTGTGATCTGGAATTTTTCAAAATAGTTAACAATCGATTGTCTATGTTTAACAATCGATTGTCTTAAGACAGTGTGATCTGAAGTTTTTCAAAATAGTCAACAATCGATTGTTTATATTTAACAATCGATTGTCTTAAGACAGTGTGATCTGAAGTTTTTCAAAATAGCAAATAATCGATTGTGTGTGTTTAACAATCGATTGTCAATGTTCAACAATCGATTGTGTGTGTTTAACAATCGATTGTTTTAAGAAAATGTTTAAACTGAAATTTTTAAACTGCAAAGTAATCGATTATGGAAAACATATAATCGACTATCTGATTTAGTTAGTCGAATAACCTCAGCAGATTTCGAAAATATTGTTTAAGTATGAAACAAACGGACTGAATTTGTTTATTCTCATGTTCGTATATTTTCTTTTGTATGGCAAACTATGGGAATTAAATTGATTGAAGGCTCCTGAAGAGCAACTATAACCCTGCCTAAAGGAACGATATTTTAGAGAATGCAATGTTCTCCTCCAAGTCTAAGAAGAACTTGTTGAGTTTTAATGATATCAGTCAAAATGTTCTCCTCCAAGTCTAAAAGGAACTTGTTGAGTTTTAAAGATATCATTCAAAATGGATATCAGATTGAGACAATACATGAGTATAATCTTGAAAACCTCATTTACTCATGAAAACGAGGCTGCCCACTTCGATTTGGGGTCACGCCATTTTACATGCAACAATGCTAGTTCGTCGGCTGCCCACTTCAGCTTAGGGTCACGCCATTTTGCATACAGCAATGCTAGTTCGTCTCTGACTGACGAATTGACACAAATATTCCCCGTTGCAATTGGTTTTGGGTCATGAACCTAATATATCCCATTTAAGAATCTTTGGATGCGCAGTATATGTGCCTATAGCACCGCCATCCCGCACCAAAATGGGTCCGCAAAGAAGGTTAGGAATACATGTTGAGTTTGAATCATCCTCCATTATTCGCTACCTCGAAACATTGACAGGGGATTTGTACACTGCACGATTTGCAGACTGTCAATTTGATGAGACATTTTTCCCAAAATTAGGGGGAGAAGTTGGTGAAACCAAACGGGAAATTTTGTGGAAAAATGCATCATTATCTCATCTTGATCCACATACCTCTATTTGTGAAAAAGAGGCGCAAAATATTATCCATTTGCAAAGAATAGCAAATCGAATGCCAGACGCATTTACAGATTTGAAAAGGATAACGAAATCCCACATCCCCGCGGAAAATGTCCCAATCCGTATTGATGTCCCTGTTGGACAATCATCTAGTGTCATATCCAATGAGTCAAATGCACGCCTGAAGCGTGGCAGACCATTAGGTTCCAAAGATCGAAATCCTAGAAAGAGGAAAGCAAATGATCAAAATGACACTACGAAAGAATCTCATGAGGAAATTCATGATTTAACAAATTCTGAGATTCATGAAGAATCCATTGAGCCCGAGGTTCTGGAAAATACGGAACTATCCATAAATCCAATCAATATTAAGGAAAATATTAATCGAGTAGATATAGTGGTGGATAATGTCTTTGCTTATAATGTCGCATCTAGCATTATGCAAGAATGTGAGGATCTCGAACCTCAATCTGTTGAAGAATGTCGAAAAAGACATGATTGGCCAAAGTGGTAAGAAGCAATTCAATCAGAATTGAATTCGCTGGCAAAACGTGAAGTTTTTGGCCCTATAGTTGAAACACCTAATGGTGTTAAGCCTGTTGACTATATATATGGCATGAATGATCGTTGGTCACGTACCTATTGTACGCCAAAGTATTTTGGAAATATGACTATTAAAGGACAACGATAATGCAAGAAACATATCTTGCATATAAGTTTGACATGACCATAATGGTATTTCTCTTTAAGAAAGATATTTACCACATGGATGTTGATGAATCTGTGGTAGTACAAAATTAATTGAGAGCTCTAGAAGAGCCAATTATTACTATGTTGGAGAAGCACAATTGAGTATTGTGCTGTAGTAAGTCTCAAAGAAACTTATTCAGTTTCCAAAGTACACGCGAAAGCGATTGATTATATTGAGACTATAAATAAAGGAAAGATTTGATATCTCCTATTACTACAACTTGTAGCGGGGTAATTTGTATATGAAAAACTACCCGCTTTGTTCTCCAGTTTGTACTACACAAACGAAAGAATGCCACAGTAAAGTGGATATCTATTGGTATAAAATCCCATGTCATAATAAACCTGAAGTTTATTGATAAGTGCACATGTCATGGTGTAAATTTGAAGTTTACCAATATTGATAATTTATTCAGTTGGCATTCGTGTTAGCCATCTCATTTTTAGTATGATGTTCAAATTCACATAGGTGAATATTAAAGAACTAGAAAGTTCTTTACGAATTCTCTTGTATCACTTGTTCTCATTAATGAACTGACCAACTAAAGAGTTCGGGTTGAAGCCCATAAATTCTGGAAATATCAAAGGTGAATATGGACCCATTCACCTGCCATGTATACCACATATGATGCATCTATGAAATGGTTACATGCGCAATTGTTATTAACCCGCAGCCTGGCCGGTGATTGCGAGGTAAATTGCTCAGTAATCTAACTTCGAGCATAATTTCCAGATTCTCTACTCAAGATAGTTCATCTTGATAAGTTGGTTTATATCAAAGTTGGTTTAGCAAGATAATTATTGAGTGCTTCCACTTAATAGCTAAACTGTTTCTTATGAGAACAAAGTTATATATATCAGTTTGATATACGTTGTATACGAGAGTATTTTCTCCCCTCACAAGTGGTTCAGGGTCAGGAACCAAATAATTTCATCTTATTATTAATGTGCTGTGTATATTGACATGATAATGCACAAAGATGATTTCCCAAAGTTGAGGAAACAAGTTAGCTTTTCTAACATGAGGGGGAGACATGATAAACACTTGAGAAAAGGTTACATGGGATGAATTATCATTTGTATATGTAAATCCCCGAATATCATGATATGAACCTGAAGTTCATAAAATGGATAATTCAATTGCAACATATTGCAAAGCATGCTATACGCATTTGCTGACCCAAAGAAAGTAACTATATTCTCACTACAAATGCTCATATTAAGTGCCAGAAGGACAAAGTCTTTGATACGCTTAAAGTGTATAGACAAATACTTGATTCCATATGAAAGACATGTAGATTTGGACATGTAGTTCAAATACTTGAATGTATAAAGTCAAAGATTTAAGTTGCTTGAAGCATACACAATTCTTGGTCCTGAAGTACCACATCCTAAGTACAATTTGTGTACATATGTATCTTGCTATAACTATAAGCATGATGGCATTGAGAATACATCTATGGAGATAATGAAGAGTTATTCCACGACATTATATGAAGATGTTCATATCTATCAAGAATGATGATTTCAAGGTGCGGAATATTTATTCAAGTCAATATGGTTGATTTATTTATCAAATCTCTACCAAAGATTGTTTTGAAGATGGTGCACAAGATTGGAATGCAAATGCTCAAGGATATAAATTGATGTTCTTATCAGGGGGAGTTAATGCGCGTTACACTCTTTTTCCCTTACAAGGTTTTGTCCCAACTGGGTTTTCCTTGCGATGTTTTTAACGAGGCAACCAATAGGCGCATATTCAAACATGTGTACTCTTTTTCCTTCTCTGTAATTTTTCCCATTGGGTTTTGGTTTTAAGGTTTTAACGAGGCACATTGTTGAATAGACATTCAAGGGGGAGTGTTATAAATAGAACTCTATTTAAGGTGAATGTCTATATTTAGAGAGATTCTAGGGTTTACTACTTGGTGGCTAAGTCACCACCTCCCTATAAATATAGGGCTTCTATTCCATTGTAATCCATCTCAAAGTATAAATAAGAGTACTCTCTCTCCCTATTCTCTCTATATTGTTCTTGTCTTTTATATTATTTCATAATAAATTAAAAATAATCAATAAATATATATTACACATATAATTTATGTATGCCATTTAGAAAATTCAACTGACTATTACAATATTCCAGTACTTTTTTTCTCTTTTCCATTTTGTATGGGAAGAGGGTATTTGCATGAAAATTATTTTTTATACTCGAGGTTTATGCCAATCTATATATATATATATATATATATATATAAAGAAACATAGATCCGGTGATGTGGCACTCCCTTTTCTCTTATCTACTGCTTTCTCTTCTCCTGCTTTCCCCTTTTCCCTTTTTCATTTGAGAGTTCCCTTTTTTGTTCCCATTGTTCCAGTTATGCAACTTCGTTAATATTTTAGTTTTATAATGCATCGAAGAATGTTATTGTAGAGAGTTTTGGGAGAAGTGATTGGTTTGAGGCTTCTTACAAAATATATTGCTTACAAAGGTATATATAGAGTACAGAGAGAAACCAAATCCTATCAACTATAGGACTGTACAATAAACCAAATCCTACCAACTATAAGACTGTACAATAATAAATGAAATCAAATCATACCAACTATAGGACTGTACAATATATTCTAATACGCCCCCTCAAGATGCAGGGCCCGGAGGACACGCCAATCTTGGACGTCAGCAGAAGAAGCCGAGGAGGTCGTAACCCGTAAGGAGGGTTCGGAATTGGAATTTCCACGCCAGGTAATTAGTGGAATTCAATTTAAGTGGGATCTGAGCCGATGCATTGATGGCAATCGGCTGGAGAAGATCGTTGGATGTCGTAGCGGCCATGAAGCACGAGGCAAAGGAGGCGCTGATCGACGTCGAGAGAGAGAGGATTGCCGGTTAGTGCAGCGGTGCCGCGGTAAGACGCCGGAGAGACGCGGTGGACCGAGAAGGTCGGCGGCGACGGGCTGCCGGTTAGTGCAGCGGCGGCGGCGGGTAGGGAAGAATTAGGATTTCTTTGGCGATAAGCCGCGTATGATACCATGTAGAGAGTTCTGGGAGAAGTTTTGGGAGAAGTGATTGGTTTGAACTTTGAGGCTTCTCACAAAATATATTGCTTACAAAGGTATATATAGAGTACAGAGAGAAACCAAATCCTACCAACTATAGGACTGTACAATAAACTAAATCCTACCAACTATAGGACTGTACAATAATAAAGGAAATCAAATCCTACAAACTATAGGACTGTACAATATATTCTAATAGTTATATGTTGTTGGTAAAAAAAAAAGTACAACCCAGTATAATCCCACTTAGTGGGGTCTGGGGAGGATAGTATGTACGCAGACCTTACCCCTACCCAGGGGTAGAGAAGCTGTTTCCAAATAGACCCCCGGCATCCTTCCCTCAAAGAACTTCCCACCTTTGAACTTACAACCTCTTGGTTGGAAGTGGGGGTTGTTGGTAATTGTATTCTTATATAATGCACCGTAGGAGGTAATTGTACAAGCACTTATTGGCTAATTTTCGCGTTGAAGCGTCTTTTCCAAGTTTTGACTAACACTCTATACCATCAAGTCTGGGTTTTCTCCTTACCACAGGTAATCTTACCCATTTGTGCTTTTTGATTTTAACTGCTATTCTTAATTTGTGTTTTTTTATTTTATTTTAATTTTTATTGTCAAGAGGGGTTGTTCTGTAAGTAACTCCACTTCCGATCGAGAGGTTGCGAGTTCGAGTCTCCCCAAAAGCAAGGTGAGAAGTTCTTGGAGGGAAGGATGCCGGTGGTCTATTTGGAAACAGTCTCTCTACCCGAGGATAGAGGTAAGAATTGCGTGCACACTATCCCTTCCCAAACCTCACTAAGTGAGATTATACTGAATTGTTGTTGTTGTATTTTAACTGCTATTCTTAAATTTGTGTTTAATTTTTCTGGTAAAACACTTTACTTATTCGTTCTTATCGCATTGAACAATTCACTATTCCCTCTTCTATTCCGAGGATGGCCTATAGATATTTCTCTAGAAACTTCTATTAGTTCATTTACCTCGATGTATTATATTCTTCTACTTTAAGTTTTTGTAATTTGAAAAAAACATATATTTTCTGTTTTATGACTAACACTTAGAGGTTATGAAGAGAAAATCTTATGCACCTCATGAACTATTTATACTGAAATTAAAAAAAAATATGTAGACATTTTCTCAAGTAGGATATCAAATACTCCATGTAGCATTGTATCTTCTATTCAAATTAAACATGCAGTTGATAAAAAATTATTTCTTAAAATAGAAAGTAGATTGTATGTATATATTCTCTTTTTTCGTTTCCTTCGTTCAGGTGAAAAGTTGCCTCCAAAAAATTTATATGCATAACTAGCAACTCTTCCTTCAGATGTACACCTCAAAGGATTTGATGTGTGGAATTCTTATGGTAATGTTTAATTCCACAGAGTCATCAAGGTTTCTTTTTCTTTAGTTGTTATCTTTTCTCCTCTGTTGCTATAAAGAGTGATAGTTTCAGATTCATCAATCAGAATTTGACTTCCTTAAATGGTGACAATGTCTAATGTTAATTGTTGTATATATAGTGATTGATGCCTTTGCGACTACTTATATAATACCATTAAAAATGCCGGTGAAAGTTGATGCCCCTAGTACTAAGTTTCATAGTAATTTATGGCCTTTGAATGGTGACATTGCTAGAGTGTATTACACTTTTGTTCGATTTTTTCCCATTGTAGCTCATCAATGAAAGAAGAGATCAAGTGGCTGCTAAAGATTTCAGCTTTAGAAATCTATGTTGGCTATGTCTCCCTCTCTTCCTTTTCTTTCTCCCGCATCTCTTTTTAAGATATGAAAAACGCATAATGGACTTACATCAACCACCACCTATAACTAAAGATACGCTTTTAAGTAGAAACAAGTAAGATACTTTTACATATGTTACTTTGTACATTGGCTTTGTAGAGTTTAGATTCCTAATAAGAATGCTTCTCATTGTAAATTTGTAGTGCTTAGCGAATGGGTTTAGCATTCCTGAATTTGAGATCCAAGTTCAAAGAAATACCAATTCCATGTGTTACACAAATGGGGTACTTAGAATCCCATTCTAACTCTCTTCTTGCTTCAGAATTTTATATGAAAAAAGGTAAAACATATAAATTACAGATTTGCATACATATTCTATATGCCTTCAATTTTCTACTATAATCAGAGTGTTGGAAAGAATGATAGAGAAAATTACTACTGCTCATGTTGCCGAAATAAAAGAATGAACATTGGAGATGAAAGGACAAAATAATCAACGACTTTGAAGGCAGAAAAAAGGAGAGAAGAACATGTTACATTTGTTGAAATGATGACAAACAAAGTTTATAGGGTGAGACGAAAAGAATTGTAAAGCGATAAGTAGACACTTATACTTGGTGTAGTGGAGAAATGATTTGAAAATATAATTCTAAAGAACACCGAAGATAGAGATTGGCTTGATCATATTTCAACGTCAGAAAGTTTGTGCTTTTTCCATCCAATCCAAGGAGTTGTCCAATGTGACAAATTATTTTATGATCAAATTTGTAAGATCATATATTATGTGTTTGGTACTTTAATACTATCTTTTGCAGGCAAATTTAATGTACAAAATAAAATATATACCATGAAAATGTTCTAAGCACGTTCTTTACATGCAAAACAAAAAGAGTAGTGTCTCAAAATGTAAAAGAAAGAAGTTTACTTTTAGTTCTTGATGCAGCTCCTTCCAGAAAGACAATAAAACATGGAAGAATTTTTTTCCTTTTCAAAAAAATTCCTTACTTTGTCTTTATGAGTTGTAACATTTTGGGATTTTGATCTTGTTAGCTTTTGATTCGCCTACTAACGCAGGAAGATGTTTGAAGTAACAGCTAACAAACACATGGTTTCGGGAAAGAGCTCAAGCTCAGGCTGGTAAAGGAAGAAAATATATGATTTCTTGATTGCTGAAATCTCAAAAATATATGATTTCTGAATTGCTTATTGTTGTTTGTTATTATGGGATTTTAAGTTTAATTGTAGAACTGCAGGACATCAACTGGACTATGAGTCATAAAATTGCCTCTACCTGTTTATCAAAAGGAACTCATACTGTTGGGATTGCTTCCCATGTACAGTAGGTATTTAATGACTCTATTATGAGCAAGCGGTTTTTCAAGAGTCCTCATCGGCGGAGAACGCCAGAGCAGATAATGCTAAGGTCATTGCTATTCATGTGCTATTCCATAGTTTCAAGGTAGAAATCGATAAGACTAAATTTGTAATATTTTTTAATTTTTTCATGTGGTTGTCTCGCCTTTTGAATTTGTTTCTTTTTCTAGTTTTTTTTTTCATATTTGGAAGAAGTTTATTTCAGAGTAACAAGGAAATGCATGATATTCATGTATGAATTAATTTTATGTGTTGTCATATGCCGCGAGAAGCACGAACAAATTAACTAGTGACTATATAATAAGGGAGCAAATAAGTTTTTATCGAGTTTGTGTTAATATAATAAATATATGACATGTATCTCTATAGTTAGCACATTCTTGAATCATTTTTATCACCATCCACCCATCGTGATTAAATAATATTATAATTTAGTGTAAACGTTAGTATAAACTTTTTTTTTTTGAAGAAAGGAGAGAGTAAAGTTTGTTGACGAGATTTGAACTATATATGTACACCATTGGTGTGGACTGAAGCGCAAAAGTAGAATGCAACTATTTCTTCTTCTTCTTCCCTTCCTTGTGTTTATTTTTAATTTACTTTAGTTAACGATGAGGAAGAAAAGTTCAACTAAAGTGTATATTAATTAGTCAAGATGTAATTCGAACAATGATACAACTATTCTAAACTGTGACTATACGGGGATTTGTCTTTTCTGAATCGAGGATTTATTGAAAATAAATTCTTTATTTTTATGAAATTGAAGTAAAATTTATATACACATTATCGTCAGAAACCTTATTTTGTGGGATTATATTGAATTTGTAATTATTGTTGGTTATATGGCAACTTGGCTATCCCATTAAGGACGTCTGGAACTTAATTATTTTGACAAATAAAATATACTATACTCTTTAACATAAGTAGTTCTTTATCCCACAGGCTTATTTATAACCCTTTTATTACGGTATAGACTAATTAAACCATCCAAGAACAAGAGCTACCCCACCAGTTTGACTAGGCTAAAATTGATAAGTGTAATGATTACGTTTTGGCTCAACGGAATTTTGGAACATTTTCATAATGAGTCTAATGCTGCTTATTTCTTCTCTAGGATAACCACATTGTATTGTGAAAAATTAAGTTTGTATATATTAAAGTAATTAAAAGATGATATGTCATGATATAAAAGTTAGTCAAAGAACGATGAATAATAAAAAAATACGAGTAGCGACAGATACGAGTAGAGGTACGAGCAGAGGCACGAATAGAGGTATGAGCAGATATTTAAAAAACTCGGCACTCTTACCTATTCAAATCCAAAAAACAAGGAGAATGAATCTGACAACACAAGAGGGTATAGATACATTATTTAACGAATATTAAATACTGAAAATGTTAGAGACCTGTATTAAATTACAATGATTATATAACGTAAAATTTAATGCCTTTAATTGTCTATAATGACCACATTATGACAAATGCAAAACGTATATCTTAAAGATAGTTATAAAAAGAAAGAGACTGGTCATTTGTAAGGATACAAAATACTATTGGAATATACTGATCTACTTTGCGTTCTATTCATTTTATTAGCAAAATTAATTTCTTTTATTTATTTTCGATGATCAGTAACCCGAATTCTTCTAAAAATTAAAGCTTTGACCGAAATTTTATTTTTGGTTAAACAAATTTGTTCCGTTATCGGGAATCTAGTAATCAATTATTTCTTAACTAACCTTTTTTGTTGCATCAACAACCATGTCAAATATTAATGACAACAACCAACCAAGGAAACCCTCAACTCCAGAGGAATTCACAAGATGACCGCACCCCGATTCCTTCTCCACAAAGCTCTCCTCGGTGATATCGAGAAGACACTCTTGATGGATCTCATTCAAATGCAAATGCTCAATTTGAAAACGAAGAAGCTATCAATGAAGCTTTGCAAAAACTAATAACTTAACAAGTCAATAAAGCTCTTGAGGCCTTCGCCAACCAGTTACATGTTGCACTACAAACACCAACTCCAAATAAGAACACTTTGGAGAATCTCGTTCTGGGCTTTCTAATTCAGCCAGTGGTGGATTCCCTAGAAAATCACGAGATGGAGAACCAAGCAACTTAGTTAATTCTGATTTACAAAATTTGTATTAACATTGCAGAAATAATTCAAGGATCAAAGTGACAGTATAAAGCAAATACCTGGAGTACCGCCTGTGATCAAAGGGATAGATATAGACAAATATTCACAACCACCTTGGAAGCCAAGTGCTGCTCCTCTCCCAATTCCAAAGAAGTTTAAAATGCCCAACATTCCAAAATACAATGGAACAACTAATCCACGAGACCACGTGATTGCATTTATGACTGGCATGAAAGGCAATGACTTGACCAAACAAGAAATTGAATCAGTATTGGTCAAAAAATTTGGTGAAATACTTACTAAGGGAGTTCGAGACGGGCAGAAACAGAAAAAAGGTCCGATAAAAACATGTACGAACCATATATGGGTCCAGCAGGAAAGGATTCACGATCAAAACATGACAAAAGGTACGATTATATAGATCAAGTAATATAGAGTCGAGTTCATCATCAAGATTTGGGAGCGATCGAAACACGGAGAGACGTGCGATGGTGATAGAAGCTTGAAGGAAAGATTTGGCGACTATAATTTTAATGTAAGCACTTCTGAGCTTTCTATTTTAAGAAGCATGGGTGATAAGGTACAATGGCCAAAAGAAATAAGGTCAAATCCAAAAAGACGCAATCCTGACCACTGGTGCGAATTTCACAATGATCATGGTCATAAAATGGCAGATTGTAGGTAACTACAAGGTGAAGTTGATCATCTATTGAAGCAAGGGTATCTCACCGAGTTATTCAGTGAGAAAAGTAAGCAAGCATATATGAAGAATAGGCAGGATCTCTCTAAACCGCCTTCTCCCAAAAGGAATGTTAGTGTTATAAGCGGAAGTGAAGAAATCAATGGTGTGACGTACACATCAGCCAATAAAGTTTACAAAGTCACAATTACCCACGGGAAGCGGATGCGACATGTCTTGGAGGAAGAAAATATTACGTTGATGATGCAGATACGGATGGCGTATTAACTCCACGTAATGATGCACTGTAATATCTCTACTTGTACGTGATATTAATGTGAAATGAGTTTTGATTGATCCAGGTAGTTCCGTGGAAATTATTATACTAAAAGTCACATGAGATGCAAACTGGAGATAAATTAGTACCAAAGGCGCATACTTTGTCTAGATTTGACAATTTCGGTGTCGCGACGAAAGGGGAGGTAATACTTACTACATTCGCAGAAGCAATGATCAAGGATTCCAAGTTTTAGGTGGTAGATATGGTTATGGCTTACAATGTGATTCTTGGGAGATCATGGATCCACGAGATGGATATTGTTCCGCCGACCTTACATTAAGTTATTAAATGTTCATCATCAGGGGGGATATGTTAGATCCCTGGGGATCAACAGATGTGCAGAATCATTAACTTTGTAGTAGATTCAAGTACGAGAAACGAAGAAAAATAGAAATTACAAAATCTAGTTGAGGATACCACAACACAAACCTCATCTAAAGAAGGGCGAACAGATGTGGATTCAAGGTCCGATACCATTCAAGAACCAGAGGAAAACAAAAATATCAAAATACAATTGAAGAGCTAGAGTTTGCCGTGTTATCTACATAATGGTGAGAAAGGAAAGTCTACGCGGGGGCCAGCCAGGATATAAGAGGTAAGTTGATTGAATTTTTGAAAACTAATGTGAATTGTTTTGCTTGGTCCCATTCTGATATAACAGGAATACCACCAGAGTTAATAACTCACATACTAAATGAAAACCCAACATATCCATCTGTCAAACAAAAGAAGAGAAAGCAAGGAACTTTCAAAAATTAGGTGATTCAAGATGAGGTTCAAAAATTACTAAAAATTGGGTCTATCCGCGAGGTAAAATATCCTAACTGGTTAGCCAATACTGTTGTGGTACGGAAGAAGAATGATAAATGGCGAGTTTGTATAGATTACACATACCTTAACAAAGCTTGTCCTAAAGATTCTTTTCCATTACTACATATAGATCAACTAATTGATGTTATTGCATGGCATGAGTTGTTAAGTTTTTTAGATGCGTATTCAGGATACAACCAGATCAAGATGGATCCTATAGATGAAGAAAAAACTTCATTTATAACAGACATGGGGACTTACTATTATAAAGTAATGCCCTTTGGTCTTAAAAATGCTGGTGCAACATATCAAAGACTAGCGACCAAAATTTTTCAAGAATATTTGGGAAAAACTATGAAGGTCTATGTAGCCAATATGCTCGTTAAAACTCAACATTCAGGGGATCATATATCGCATTTGTCTGATACGTTTCAAATCTTGCAAAAATTTAATATGAAATTAAATCCTGTGCATTCGGTGTTGCATCAGGTACGTTTTTGGGTTTTCTTGTTTCTAACGGTGGTATTGAAGTTAATTCCGCACAGATTAAAACCATGAAGAGATCCCTAACATGCTTACAATTAAAAAAGAAATGCAAATATTGACAGGAATAATTGTAGCCTAGGGGAGATTTATTTCTAAATCATCAGAAAAGTGCTTTAAATTCTTTTTAGCTCTTAAAAAGAAAGATAAGTTCGAATGAACTGATGAATGTCAACATGCACTCAAAGATTTGAAGAATTACTTATCAAATATGCTATTGCTCGCCAAACCAAAAGTTAGGGAAAGATTGCTCATCTACCTTGCTGTCTTCGAAGTAGCAGTAAGTACTGTGTTATTTCGCGAAAACCAAGATAAACAATCTCCGATTTATTATGTAAAATCCTTATTAGATGCGGAGACACGATATCCTCAACTAGAAAATCTTGCACTTGCATTAATCATGGCATCTAAAAAATTAAGGACTTATTTTCAGTGTCACACTATTGATGTAGTATCTGCTTATCTATTACGCAATATATTGCACAAACATGAGTTGTCAGGTAGGTTTGCTAAATGGGCCATAGAACTAAGTGAATATGACATCACATACCAGCCCAGAACCGCGATAAATCCTCAAGTATTAGAAGACTTTTTGGCTGATTTTAGCCAAGAAATGCAATTAGAAGCAGAAAAAGAATTACATGTGTTCAACGGCTCTAATCCAAGAATTTGGACCTTATTTACTGATGGCTCATCTAACGTGAAATGAGCAGGTTTAGGAGTTGTTTTGGTACCACCTACGAGTGAAACCATTCGTCAATCTATAAAATGTCATTCTATATCTAACAATGAAGTAGAGTATGAAGCTGTGATTGCAGGTTTGGAACTGGCACGAGAACTTGGTATTAATCAAATTATAATCAAAAGTAATTCACAGCTCGTAGTTAACCAAATGTTGGGGACTTATTTAGCCAGGGAAGCACGAATGCAGCAATACTTAGAGAAGGTACTGGATTTGATTAGGCAATTTCAAACCTGGAAAGTCACGTCGACCAATAGATGAAAATGTGAAAGTAGATGCCCTAGCTAATCTCGCATCTACGGCAAACGTAGCGAGCAATAAATATGCTTCTGCAATTCATTTGTTTCATTTGGCACTCGATCCAGACAATAATGAGGTAAATATTAATAACTTAACTTGGGATTGGAGAAACGAGATTGTCGTTTTTTTGCAGTATGCTACCGTCCCTGAAGACAAGAAAAAAAAGCACACACGCTTCGAAAAAAGGCTACTAGATATTACATAAAGCCAGGTAATCTTTATCCAAAAATGTTCGGTGAACCCTTAGCTAGGTATCATGGACCTTCTCAAACAGAATATGTAATGAGAGAAATACACGTGGGGCACTGAGGAAATCATGTAGGAGGCAGATCACTGGTAAGAACCATGATTAGAGCAGGCTACTATTGGCCTAAAATGGACGAAGAAGCGGAGATATTTGTGACTAAATGTGATAAGTGCCAAAGATATGGTAAGAACATACATAGACCCACGGAACTATTACATCCGGTCATTGCACTGTGGCCTTATATGAAATAGGGGATAGATATTGTAGGTCCACTACCACAAGCAAAAGGATATGTTAAATTCTTACTTGTACTTATTGACTATTTTACTAAATGGATGGAAGCAGGAGCATTAAAATAGATACGAGAAAAAAAGTTAGAGATTTCATTTGGTGAAATATCATACGTCGTTTCGGTGTGCCCAAGAAAATTGTGTGTGATAATGGCCCTCAATTTATAGGTGCACAAATCACAGAGTTTCATCAAAGTTGGAAGATCAAAAGGATTACATCCACACCTTATCATCCGATGGGTAATGGCCAAGCCGAGTAAAAAAATAAAGTCATTATCAAAAATTTAAGGAAGCGTTTAGAGGAATCCAAAGGTAATTGGCCAGAATTGCTACCTGGTGTTTTATGGGCATATCACATTACAACAAAAACAAGTATGGGAGAAACACCATTCTCATTGGTTTATGGAGCTGAAGCCTTAATTCCAATTGAGCTAGGAGAGTAAATCACGAGGTTTACACAAGCATCAAAAGAATCCAATAACAAAGAAATGAGCATAAACCTTGATTTACTTGAAGGAAAAAAGGAAGCTGTATTAATAAGAATGGCAGCACAAAATCAGGTCTTGGAACGATACTACAATCGAAAAACGTGCCTAAGATACTTCAAGATTGGGGACTTCGTGCTTAGAAAAGTTTTTCAATCTATGAAGGCAGCTAATATGGGAAAATTAACTCCAACCTGGGAAGGACCCTACAGGATTCATGGTATGACGGGAAAAGGAGCATACGAGCTAGAAACGATGGATCACAAGATAGTACCTTCACATTGGAATTCCCTCTATTTGAAAAGATACTATTTCTAAGGAATACCCACGGTCAGGTACCCATACTATAAAGTTTATTTTTTAAATTGTTAAAATTTTACTAATGATTTTGGATTATAGGCTAAAAGCTAACCCGTATTAAATGATTAGTCTCGACCTGCAAGGCACGTGGAATTAATTAAAATTCTCGGTCTAGGATTACAATTATTTTGATATAAATTTAAAGGGGTTAAGCAGTCCTCATCTATAATCATACATCCGAGTCCCGTATATTTTTCCTTTTCAGGGAAAGGACCAAATAAGAGGAACAAATCAAATGTTCGAGACTTCATACTTCAAAGTCAAGCACTTGGGGCAGTATTATACAGCTTTCCTACCCAACTACGGAAATTAAATATTTCATAAACAATTCCCATGGTTGCTAAAAAAGAAAAGGAAAATTAGGATAATAATCATCAAAATTTTAAAAAAAGGCACGAGAAAGTTTAAATAAAAACTCATGTGAAAAATTTCGCTTCTCGGGGGAGGTAACATTCCATCACCCACCAAACCAACAGTGGGGGCAGCAACAAACTCGGCGTACCAGCCATGGTCTCTGTCACCTTCTGGACTAACTAGAAGTCTTTTGCTCCTTGCTTCTAAAGTGAATACACCTTGGTGAACGAGTCTGGGAGAGAAAAGGTGAATTAGATGGGAGAAAGTAAAAGACACACCAGCCATGTTAGTCAAGTACCTCAAACAAGCAACAACCCTCCACACTATAGGGCCAACTTGACCTAAACAGACGCCGGAAAAATGACAGAATACTAGGATGACGAGATCAATAGCAGTTATGAATCCTAATGTGAAAAGGTATGTATAAACAAAGGAAAATCTAGTTAAATAGGAGGTGATTCTTTGATTCGCATTAGGAATTATGATAGGGAAGTCATGACTCCAATGACAGTCTTTACGAACTAAAGAAATCAGACCTTCAGTGATCTGAGTTGGGTAGATATCAGCACGATCTAAAGAGGACATTTGATTTATAAGAGACTCTCTATCATAATAAAATAATAGTTCCGCAGGAACTATTTCCTCTACTAAAGGTTCACAAAGAGGTTCAGAAGATTCCTTACCCCTAGAAGAAGACCTTTATGAAAGAGAACCTCTGGTTCTAGAAGAGGGGCTGGATCTATATGAAGGAAGAGAACAACCACGTATGGATGGGGACCCTAAACTGCGTAGTCTATCTCCTCTTCTGCTCCTACTAGGGGCAAGAGGAAGACTAGCAAATATGGAAACCCTCCTAGGGTTAGGGTTTGATTAAGACATGACAGTACAAGGAAGATGAAAAACGAGAATTGAATATTCTGAAGACCTTGAACTTTATGTGAGAAAGATAAAGATGAAAACTATGTTTATACTACGAAGCAACCGTTAAAGGAAAAGGCGCAATGATAGAAAGGTCATGATGAGAACTACCATTCGTAATTGATGAAGCTGTAAAAAAGCCTTAAAAAGTGCTGCAAAATCGCAGAACCAATAAAAAGATGCCACATGTAACAAGCATTAAAATCACAAAATAATGCTCCAACAAACAAAGACTGATCTCAACAGAACTTTACCAGCATAAAAGAAGTTTGTCAAGAGAATTCCAACTTGAACTCTATGAATTTCAATAGTAGCGTCCATTGACACAACTCAATTCACACAATTTCCAACAAGCAGCTTCTGAATTCTAAAACTAACCTATGTGGCTAAAAGTAGCTAGAAGTGCAAGATCTGGCTATGACCTCACAAAGCTAAGAATCTAAGATTTACAAGGAAAACTGAACCCTACGTGGGTTGCCTACGTATCACGCCCGAAAGACGATAATCATGCTTGCGTAGTTCGGGAAAATTGGATTCGGGCAAAATATAAAAAAATAACTAATTTTTTAAAGAAAACATTTTCTTTTTTATCTTTTGAAAAATGATGAAATGTGTAAACTATTTTTGGATTTTTTTCTTTTTTCTTTTTTTATTTTCAGGAAATAATAAAAAGTGCGAAATATTCTTTTTTTGAATTTGTCACATATCCTTTGAAACTTTTTAATGAAAATATAAAATAAAAAAAAAAACAAATCCTACTTGCTTCATTTTCACCCTTCACACTCTTTTATTTTTATTGTTTTTCTCTTTTTTATTTTCTCATTTATCCTCAGCTATCATTGGTCCGCCAAATGACCCTTTTACCCTTGGAGAAATGCAACATATATCATATTAGGATGCATCAGGATGGTCTGTTATTTTGGGTACATCTATCCTAGACGGACCCAACCCTTGTGTAGAGAGCCCTAAGTCAAATGCATGATGCAGATAAGCGTTCCTACTAGGGATCCATCATGAGGTTTTGCTACACTAAGTTCAGCACCTGGGTATTTGTTTTAGACTGTGTACCCGAGCGGAAAACTTGAGTCGAGGAGGGGGCTACATACAGGGGGCCCGCAAGATCGTCCGGATTTGTAACTTGTCCGAGCCCCTTTCTTATTTTAAGGTATGACACTAATATAATAGGGAGTCTCGACCAGCGAGCACATCCCCAAAGATAAAGAGAAAAGGGTTTCGTGATAGTTTATATACAGTTAAAATAATATCAAAGCGGTAAAAGCATCATTTTGCACATTAAGCCAACATGTAAAAATCAAATAATAAACAAATCCAAATAAAACGATTATTCTAAGCTCGAATTCTTGAACCGTGAACCAGAGATTCTGGGTTACTTCCCCAGCAGAGTCGCCACAGCTGTCACACCTCCTTTTGGCTACTACAACTCGGCGAAGGGCGTAAGTGATTTTTTCCAATTAAAGGACAATCAAAACGGCATTCAATTTTTTAAGAGAGTTTCAGAGTTTTCACTTAAGAGATTCATGGTGTCCCAAGTCACTAGTTAGAATCCCGAATCGAGGAAAGAATTACTCTGTTTAACAGTCCGCAAACCACAAATCCGGGTAAGGAATTATGTTAACCCGGGAGAAGGTGTTAGGCACTCCCGAATTCCGTGGTTCTACCACGATCTCTCAACTGTTATATTTTTCTTAAATTATCTGATTGTATACAATTGTGAACCTATGTGTATTTTGAATCTTCAATCATCATCATCATTATTATTATTATTAAAGAGAATTGCAACTCGTTAAAACATGCCTCGAACCACGTCACATAAATGCACCCATGGATTTTGACACATTTCAACTTCATTTAGATTTAGATTTGGATCACATAAAAGTGCATCCGAATTTAGGAAAGGTAAATTATTAAACTAACGCGCCTAAACAAATTACGTGTTTGCAAATTTGCGAGGGCCATGGAATTTACTAAATGGAACGCCTCGGAATCTAGGGATCAATTCAAGATTAAATAAAGTGAGGGCCATGAAATTATCAATTTTTAAGCATAGCGCACCTCAATTTGTTCCAAAGGAGCTTTACTCAACAAAGACAAACCAAAGATATTCATTAGCGTGATTCAACTACTCTTGAAAAATAAAATAAAATGGAGACCCGAATTGTGTTAGCAAACTTATCCAATCTATACCAATTACTCTAAATAAAATCTTCATTGATACATAATAACAATGAAAGAGAACGAAATGCTACTAACAAATAGGTTCAACTCCTACACCCACTTTACTGCCAAACACCCAAATTCTTAGACATGGAATGGGTCACAATGAACTAAAATGAGGATCGACACTCAATCAATGGACCAGATTACAATTGATGCGATACTCACTGCAATCCTTGAGCAACTGCATAAGCTTTATATTCATACACAATCATCTCAAAATAAACCGCAAGTGATCTTGAGCTTCACGTTTAAACTCAATGTATATAAATCTACTCAACTAGTGACAAAGATCTATATACTCGAGGTATTACCACAGTCAATTAAACCTCTTCAATCAACAATAAAAATGCAGGCACAATTCTGTTAAATAGAAAATAGGACAACTACCATTAATTCACGTTTGAGAATCAAGTGAAATCATAATAGAACATAAATCGGCAGTGACAGTGATGGAATTCAGCCGTAACAACAATAGAATTCAACCGTGAAGAACAGATAATTTTATTCCAGCAACGATCACTGACAAACATACATGATTTACTAGATCTATACAGGAAAGGAAATCGAGAATTAGATAATACCTCGACGTGGCTAAATTGACGGAGAAAACCAATGAGAAACTATACTTAATTAAGTGCAGCGAGCAGCAGAGTTACAGCTCCAAAACCGCAAATTCACAAAGAAATTAGATCCAAGATCGTCAACCGCAACTAGAACTACGGTCGAAACCTCAATCGGTGCTGAACTAAAACCTGAATGGAACCATAACCAGGCCTCGAAACTCGCCAGATTTTATTTACAAGATACAATCTGACTGAGCTTGGACGACTGTTTTGGACATCGCAACGCCAGAGTTCTATTGTTGATTATTGTTTGGTGATTCGCCGGAGTTGCTCAGCCATGGGTGTTGCTGGATCTTTTAGGGTGCTGGTCATTTATGGTCAAGAAGTTGATGAGGAATTAGAATGGATGGATGGTCTGACTTGGTGTGGAGATGAGGCTGTCGATGGGTGTGTTGAGAGGTAGGCTCTATTGGTGTTTTTTGAGGTGGGGTGTGACGAGGAAGGTGAAGTAATAGGGGGTCGTGTCGCTGAGCCTCTCCAGGCTTCTCCTACTATATAGATGTGTGTATTGTATTGTGTATAGGCGTGTATGTTCAAGAGAAGCCCAGCCGCCAGCCCTCTTCCAGGCGTCCCCTCTTCTTAATTGTGTGAGTTGCGTATTTTAGTGTGTGTTGGTCTTTTAGGTTAGGAAGTGGATTTGGGTATTGGGTTGGGACGGCCCGGTTTGGGGTTGGTTAAGGGCTAATTTGGGTTGGGTTTAAAAGAGAAATTATATTGGGCTTGAATTTTAATAAGATTTGGCCCAAAAATATGATTCCTTTTTTTTTTCCATATTTTCTTATTTCTTGTAAATTAATACTAAAAATAATACCTAAATTAATTCCTAGTCAAATTATTTTAAATTAAACTAATTACTACTACTAATACTTATTGCAACTAATTAAAACCAAATTAAACGAAAAACCACCGAAATTCAAAGATTAGAATCAAAAATGTAAAATTAACCATTTTTATGATTCTTTTTTTTAAAACACAATTAATACAATGTAATTAATCTCTAAGTGCAATTTGAACCTAAGGTGACATAAAATTAAAACGAGACACTTTCTATGGCTTTTCTATGATTTTAAAAATATTAAAAATGTATCAAATGCAACTAAATAAAGAAAAATACCTAAAATTAATAAAAAATTATTTTGGTCTATTTTTAGGAGTTATTTTCATGTAGGACAAAAATCGTTTGCTCACAACCATTAGCCTGTAACTTTTATTCTTCCCGTTTTTGTTTTATTTGTTAGCTTAGTGTTATACCCCCAACAATTGAACTCGGCAAGACAACAAGAGTGTTGTCATGAGGCAGCAAGAGTGTTGCAAAATTGGTGCAAGAGTGGCGCCAAAAGTCAAAAAGGGAAACGGGCAAGCGATGGCCAAGGCTTTGAACGGATGCGAGGCAGCTTGGCAAGGGCTTGACAATGAGTTGCGGGTTACAGATAGCACTTGATATTGATTATAGCATCAAGTCATGAGGCGTTGATGCCAAGGCATGGCATAAACGGATGGGCAAAGACAAGTAAATGTGCAAACAGAAAGGCGAAGTGCGGGCATATTTGGCGTGGGTTCGAGTTGCGGCAAACGGGCCAGGTTCGTGGGCAATGTTAAGGAAAATTGCGGCACAATGCAGCTGGATATAATGACATTGGCGCCTGGTCCAAGCCAACACACGAAATTGGGCAGCAACATGAGAATGGACCAAGTCACACGGCGTTTACCGGCACATGCTGTGCACATGGGCAGCGGTTGAGCTTTGTCTATCATGCTGGCGAGAGTTAGCACGAATTGAGACCATGATTTCATGATCTAAACATGTTCCTAGTAGTTGGGGGTGTCAACTACCCTTAGGATAAAGTAGTGGGCAAGTGCAAGCCTAAAAACTAGGCTACTATTGTGAACATGGGGCTGCTTTCATAATCTATAAATGGGCAGCACCCTTCTCTTTTGTGACATAGAGAAAAAGTGTGAGAGTACACTTTATGAGTGAAAACGTGTAGAGTGCATGTTTTCTCATTTAGGAAGATTCCTAAGTCTTGTTTTCAAGAGTGAAAACAGTAAGGCTAAGAGTAGTCTTGTGAGAGTCAAGAGTGATCTTCATTAAAACGTGTAGAGTGCATGTTTTCTAATTTAGGAGGAGTCCTAAATCTTATTTTCAAGAGTGAAAACACTAAGGCTAAGAGTAGTCTTTTGAGGGTCAAGAGTGATCTTCATCTTTGTACGCGGGGTGTACTACGGAGTTTGTGTTTCTTTGTATGCTCGAGTTAAATACAAAGTTGGGAAAAGAGTTTCCTGTAATCTTGTGTCTTGTGTTCATGTTTTGTTTCTGTCCCTTCATTATATTTTGTTGCCTAAGTTCAATCTAAGCTTACTATGTTGAAAGCTCCCTAAATATACCAAAGTCCAAAGTTGCTGAAATTTTGGCCTAGTGTTGGAGCAGGCTGAAGTCAAGTCGGTGCTTGGCTGCCGCGCGAGCTGTTTTAGAGTGACACAAAATAACCCCGTGACAACTGGTATCAGAGCATATCGAGAGCAGATCGTTTTCGTGGTGGAGACACGACGGGCTGTGGCAGATTTTGTGGTCTTTATCGAGAACATGCCCGGTGGTAACAATAAACTGCGGGAAAGGCTAACAAAATTGGAAGCATTGGTGGTAAATGTTCCGGAAGGGGTAGAAATTCAGTCTCTTGTGACTAGACTTGCATTTCTTGAGGCAGAAATGGCAAGGTTTAGTCGAGAAAATGGAGATATGAAGACCGAGATAGTGGTACTACGACGTGATACGGGCGAGGATGCTCAACGTGGTGCTGAACGTCTCAAAGTGAGAATACCTGAACCTAAGGCATTCGGAGGTGCAAGGAGTGCACGTGAATTGGAGAATTTTCTTTGGGATATGGAGCAGTACTTTCATGCTATTCGTGTGCAAGACGAGACAGAGAAAGTAACCTTGATTAACATGTATTTGAGTGATCATGCTAAGTTATGGTGGCGCACTCGTGTGGCTGAAGATGAAAGTCTTGGTGGACCAAAGATTAGGTCGTGGGAGCGGCTTAAAAAGGAATTGAAGGATCAACTTCTTCCTAGTAATACATCTTGGATTGCTAGGGACAAACTGAAAAAGTTGAAACACACCGGATCAGTTAGAGCATATGTGAAAGAGTTCACATCGTTGATGCTTAGTATCAGCAACATGTCGGAAGAAGACAAGTTGCACAACTTCATGAGCGGGCTGCAACAGTGGGCACAACTTGAGTTGCAAAGGCAGAATATTCAAAACCTCGCAAGTGTTGTAGCTGCTGCGGATGCATTGGACGATTTTCATATTAATGAGGAGAATTCTGCTTCAAAGTCCAACGACGGAAAGAAGGACAAGGCAAAGGAGTGGAAGAAATGTGAAAGTGGCAATGCACATGAAGATCAAGGGAAGGGAAAGCATGAAGCTGGAACTTCAAAGAGCAAGGAGAAGGGCAGCAAATTCAGTGGTTGTTTCCTTTATGATGGACCACATCGAGCTAGGGACTGTCCAAACAAGGCAGTGTTAAATGCAATGACTGCCGCGGATAAGAGGGCCGCATTGGAGGCGTTGAGCAGTGATAAACAAGCTGTTGATATCAATGCAATTGTGGCTGGAGAGAGAGGTGGTCAAGGGGCATTGCTTGTCAACCCCTTGGGATATATAAATTGAGTTAACCTCGACGAGGACGTCGAGTTTCAAAGAGTGTGGGTGGTTTGTTAGACCCCTAACAATTGAACTCGGCAAGACAACAAGAGTGTCGTCATGAGGCAGCAAGAGTGTTGCAAAATTGGTGCAAGAGTGGCGCCAAAAGTCAAAAGGGGAAACAGGCAAGCGATGGCCAAGGCTTTGAACGGATGCGAGGCAGCTTGGCAAGGGCTTGACAATGAGTTGAGGCTTGACAAATGTGCAAACGGAAAGGCAAAGTGCGGGCAGATTTGGCGTGGGTTCAAATTGAGGCAAACGGGCCAAGTTTGTGGGAAATGTTAAGGCAAATTGAGGAACAATGCAACTGGATATAATGGCATTGGCGCCTGGTCCAATCCAGCACACGAAATTGGGCAGCAACATGAGAATGGAACAAGTCAAACAACGGTTACCGGCACATGCTGTGCACATGGGCAGCGGTTGAGCTTTGTCTATCATGCTGGCGAGAGCTAGCACGAATTGAGGCCATGATCCCATGATCTAAACATGTTCCTAGTAGTTGGGGGTGTCAACTACACTTAGGATAAAGTAGTGGGCAAGTGCAAGCCTAAAAACTAGGCTACTATTGTGAACATGGGGCTGCTTTCATAATCTATAAATGGGCAGCACCCTTCTCTTTTGTGACATAGAGAAAAAGTGTGAGAGCACACTTTAAGAGTGAAAACGTGTAGAGTGCCTGTTTTCTAATTTAGGAAGATTCCTAAGTCTTGTTTTCAAGAGTGAAAACACTAAGGCTAAGAGTAGTCTTGTGAGGGTCAAGAGTGATCTTCAGTAAAACGTGTAGAGTGTATGTTTTCTGATTTAGGAAGAGTCCTAAATCTTGTTTTCAAGAGTGAAAACACTAAGGCTAAGAGTAGTCTTGTGAGGGTCAAGAGTGATCTTCATCTTTGTACGCGGAGTGTACTATGGAGTTTGAGTTTCTTTGTATGCTCGAGTTAAATACAAAGTTGGGAAAAGAGTTACCTGTAATCTTGTGTCTTGTGTTCATGTTTTGTTTCTGTCCCTTCAATATATTTTGTTGCCTAAGTTCAATCTAAGCTTACTAAGTTGAAAGCTGCATAAATATATCGAAGTCCAAAGTTGCTGAAATTTTGGCCGAGTGTTGGAGCAGGCTTAAGTCAAGTCGATGCTTGGCTGCCGCGCGGGCTATTTTAGAGTGACACAAAACGACCCCGTGACACTTAGGATAGTGTAATGGTTTGATTTTGTGACCTTTTTGAACTGGGTAAATTGAGTAGGGACAAGTTAGATGGAAAACTTGAGCAATAATTACAAAAATACTGAAACCCTAGCTTAGTGCCTGCAGCAAGAACCTTTCGGACTGCAGTCACTTTAGTGCGGTCCGCGATGGTGTTATGCGGTCTGCGATACCATTCTATGTGGACCATTGTTTTCGAGTGTCTGAAAGTTGAATTGTACCCAGCACGACCGCATTGTACTTTGTGCGGACCATAATGGAGGGATTTAGAGAGGGAGTTTTCAGGACCCTGTCCCAATGCGGACCATGGTCGCCTTTGTGCGGTCCGCGGTACTCCTAATACGACTACACTCCTTTTTGTGCGGGCCGCAGTGTAGTGTTCTGCAACATGTTCTGATGTATTTGATCTACTGTTCTACAATTCAGTTCCATCTTCTGTTTCACTGCCAGTGCTTACACTAACAATGTTAGATGTGTGTGTTTGCAGATACTAGTAAAACAAAAGGGAAATGGCTCCAAACAACCCGACAAAGGTGACTCTCCTAGGGAGGCAAAGGAAAGATGATAAAACTCACTCCCCAAGTTTGGGAAGTATAAAAAAGACAAGGAAGCTAATAAAAGGTGCAGATAGAGCTGCTTCTCATTCTTTGGGGAGTGAGTACGTGCCTTGACAGGACGTCTCTTCGGATTCCACTCCCACTAATGTCCCTGAATGGCCCGGAAGGTTTAGACTGACTGATCATACTCCTCTGCCATCATCCACTACCCGATGGCCAATTAATGTTGTGCATGAGTCTTCTGAGGGCTCGACATCCGGTAGTAGGGACTACTCTACCTCCATCACAACTTCTTTGTCTAGGGAGAATGCATGAGAAGGCAAGGAGGAGGTTCAAGGTTCTAGAGAGGTACAGGGGGGTGGTATACCTCAGGTTGGGGGTATTGACTGGACTAGATATCCTGCAGCTTGGGAGGATAGGTTCGTCAGTCAGGTAGTGTTCCACAAGTTTAGGGAATGGTGCCCTCTATGAAAGTTATTCTTGAGAGGAGTTTTATTGAGCGAGACCTTCTACCACTACACCCAAATGTGCATAGACAATTTCAAACTCAAGTGGTTTGGGAGCATTTTTGGAGTGAATGTGTAAAGGCGAATGAGCACATGGTCAAGGAGTTCTATAGAAATGTGGCCCACATCTTGAAGGGCACTAAAGTGACTAAAGTGCGGAACAAAAAGGTGGTATTTATTGGGAAGGCACTCAATGAATACTTGGGGTTAATCAAGAAGGTGAGACTCTTTACAATGGAAAGTTGGCAATGGGAAAAGAGGTTCGTCCATGGTTAACTTCATACCTAGCAATCCCGGGTACTGTTCTAGAGTGGTTGCAAGCAGGGACCAAAATATTTCAGAAGACCTTTAACTTTGAGTCTAGGGGGTGGTTGACTTTTGCGTGCAATCGGCTTGACACTGCTACCCATGATCAGACTATTCCACTTACCTGGGTTGTCCTTGCTAGTTATATAATGGTGGGCTACCCTATCAACATCGGTAATGTGATGTCCCATGTGATTTCTGTAGTGAAGGTCGAGCATGATCGGAACTACCCTTTTCCCAACACCATCACCATGTACTTCCGGGATATGAAGGTGGAGAAGAAGCCCTTTGATGTCATAGGTAAAGTCGGTGACTTCATTATCGTGGTATAGCTTAAAGGAGCCAAACAACACCAAAGACAAAAATTACAAGTCACATGCCTCTACCGAAATTGGCCAGTCTGAGGAGCCGGTTGTGGTAGAGCTTTCCAGTGATCATGCTGCCATTACCACTGCCATGCCTTCCCGACTCTCCACTACTGCTAGTCCCTCTACTTCAGCTAGCCCAGGGATTCCATCATCTCGGGACCATCCTATCACTGCCCATCAGCTGAGCCAGACACTGCATAGCTTGAACAACCGGGTGCGGGCTGCGTCATCCAAGTTGTCTACTATGTCTTGCACTATTGAGGCTCAGCCAGTACCACAGACAGCTCAGATTTCCCAGTCTACTGAGAATACGTTGAAGAAGATCCTAGAGAACCAGGAAAAGAGCATGAGTACCTAGACTGCCTTATCTAAGGTAATGGAGTCACAGGGCAAGGCTCTAAAGGATCTTTCCTGGGAGCACAAGAAAATGAGAAAACACGGGCTTCTAGGGAGTCGGTGAAAGAGCTCAGAGAGGATGTGGACAAGTTGATGGTGGACCAAATACCTTTAGACTTGCTATTTGGGAATCCAACCCCAGCAGCAGCACCAGTAGCAGAGCCACAACAGGAGTAGACACAGAGGCTCCCGAGGAAGAAGAGGAAACTCCCCAGTGCAGATGAGGCGATCATCTAGTTGGCCAACCAACTAGTGGCCCACAGGATGCCCTTGATATTCAGCCCGTCTAGGTCCAGACCCCAGTCCCAGTGGCTGAGCAGCAGGAGATAGGGAACCAGTCTGAGGTTCCCCTGCATACAAAGGACCCAGGGACCACTCATGTTCCTATGAAGACGGACGAGGCTTAGGGAGTTCCTATATTCTTTCATTATGTTTTTGCTTCTTATTAGCTTAGTTGGCATTGGGGACGATACCAGCTTTTATTTGAAGGGATGCACCCTATATTTTTATCCATTAGATGAGTGTATATATAGATTGACTTAGCTTATGCTTACTGTTGATTTTCTCTTTGGTCTGTATATAAAGTTACATTATTGTATATATTCATCCTCTGTTGTATATTCTAATCCCCTATTGAAAATATTCATTCTATTTCTATTTTCATAAAAAAAATTCATTTTTAGCTTCGTAGATAGGCTTGTAGCCTTTTGTTTCGTTTTTGGCGCTTTCGATAAGCCCTTGGTTTTCTTAATGCCACGGTTCTTTCCAAGGGTGGAGTATTGTGTGAACCGGGTGGCTCTTCCAGATGATGGATGGTGTGACAACCTTCTTAAGGGTTTGAGTCCGTTTTTGTTTTTCTTTTGTTTTTAGTAATTTATAGTTAAGGGTACCTCAAGCAGCTTCACTCGGGCCTAACACCTTTGCCTTTGATCCCATGGTCAAAGACAAGTGGGTGTGTTTAGGATATGAAAGTAGTGAACTTGAGACTCTTGTGTTGTCAAAGTAATTATCATGTGGTCTTTCGGGACAATTGTGTGCTCGATCAGGTCTAAGGTTGTTGTGGGCCCCCGACTCCATGTCTTTAGCAATACTTGAGTGTGTATGGTGAGAAATTGAATTTTGAGTCCAAGTCCCAAGCCAATGGTCTAGAACTTGCCCTAATGTTTGTTGATTTGTGTAAAATTCAACTTGAGAAGTGATTATAGGCTCTCCTTGATCCAAATAATAGTTGAACAATTCCATAGCCTGCTAATGATATAATCCCTATCTAACCCTTTTGAGCTTTAAACCTTTTTCTTTCAAGAATCAATGCTATAAGCCAATACCCGTTCTAAATTGCACCCTCTATTGGCACACAAATCTTCCCCCGAGTAATGGAAAAAATCTAAGTTTGGGGGAGACGAGAAAGGAAACAAAGTGGTAAATGGTACAAAAGCAAAAGAAAAGGAAGGCAATGAAAAAGAAAGAAAAGAAAAAAAAGATAAAAAGAAAGCCCAATGTGAACAAGAATAAAAAGGGATTCAAGAAAAAAAAAAAGGTGTGGAAAAAGTAGAAAAAGGAGAAACGTTCTGAATTGTGTAAGAAAGAGTGACAATGTGTCTCTCTAACCCCTTGAAAAGAAGTGAAATACTCAAAGATTCAAGAGAATTGTGCCAAAATGAATCAATAGAAGTGGTTGAGGGAAGATGGAACCCATTTAGACCAACAACGTTTCCTACCCTAAACTAAAAGCCTTCACAGTGACTCCACAAAAGCCCTATATGATCTTGAGTTAGATGATTCTTGCATTAGTGGATACTTACATGAGGGTCAAGCATATGGTACTTAGAGTCGGACTTGTGACCTTTCCTTGAGAGAGACAAGTGAATTCCCATTAACCTCGGTTTGTGTGCTTATACTCTAAAAGGTGAAATTTCCTTAGGGAGAGTTAAGGATGTGTGAGTTTGGGTTCCACAGTGACCAAAGTAATTGAGAGAGTTCTTTGATGTAATGAGTCAATTCTTGATGCTCTAGTATCACACTTGATCCATAGTTTTTCAAAGCTTAAATGTTGTTAATGATCCATTCGTATTGAGGGCAATTGGTAGTCCCAATTGATGCTTGTTGAACCTTAGGACAGTTGGAACTACTTGAATTTTCCTTTTAGGGGTGTGTCTTATTTTTAACGTCTTTTATGCTCCTACTTGCCTATGCTTTGATTATAAATTGTTACAAAATAGTCCCAAAAGGCTCATAAGGTGTGCTTGATTGTAGGTTTGATCGACAAAGTGATGAAATGTCAAATATCGGCTAAAAAAGGAGTGAAACCTGCTCATGTATCAAAGATCAAGAAGTCTAAGGGAAAGAAGGCCTAGTACGAACCGCGCAAAGTCGAATGCGGCCGCACTAGGTGGTTTAGAGAGTTGGCAAAAAAAGCTTCAGGCAACTCGTCCACGATACACATCTCACGGTCCGTGGTGAAGGCTCCGTGGATGCACTACCTTTTTGTACGGTCCGCAGATGAGAGATTCAGAGAGACTGATAATTACCAAATCCAAGCAAAGCGGTTCGTGGTCCTGATTGTGCGGACCGCGCCAGCTCCCTCCCTGGCCGCGGTCCATTTTATGCAGTCCGTGGAGCCCAAGTCATAGAAGCCAGAATTGGAATCAAAGAGCCCAGTGCGATCGCGGTCCATTTTGTGGAATCAAAGAATCCAATCCGAAATTCGAAACTTTAATAAACACAATTTGAAATCCGATCTAATATAAAATTTGAAACTTTAATAAATACAATTCAAATCCGATCTAATCTAAAATTCAAAATTTAAAATTCAATGGATCGGTTTGAATTTCGAATATTCAATCCGAATGAACAACCTTAGCTACTTGTACAAGATAGGATAAATGAAAAAGGTTTTGTTTTTTATTTAGTGAGAGGTTGGAGAACAAAGTTTTTTAGAGCGAGAAAGTCACATTCATTCCACCAACAACGTACGCGATTTATAACAACTGAATAAACTATATTAGGCAAATTAGTCACTTTTTAGCCAATAATTAAAAAATAATTATTATTATGAAATTTAAATTCCACAAATGGAACTCAAGGATATTGTCATGAAATTTCACATGTGAAATTTAAAACTTCATGACAGTGGTCAATGAGTGCTATTTGTGCTAAAAAATTATTTATATTATTATATTAAAGTATATACTTTTTTAATAATTCGCTACATTAGAAGAGCTTTATTGGTTTATACCGTTGGTGACCAGTTTCAACTTGCAAATGTTTGTCGATATAGGATGTGTTTGGTACGAAGGAAAATATTTAAAAAAATATTTTTTTATTTTTTCATATTTTATTAGTTTAAATGTATCAAAAAATATTTTTTTTATAAACTCATTTTCTTTTAAGTGGAGAAAAATATTTTCCTTATTAAGAGAAGAAAAAATATTTTTCAGAATTTTTTCTCAACCTTCCTCACCCTCATCAACCCATTCTATCCTATACCCCCACACAAATCCCATCCCACCCCCTCTCTCCAATAGGGTTTTTTTCTTTTTCAAATTTTAGCTTTTTTTGTAATTTTAAATTTCAATTTTTTGTTTTTCTGCAACACCCACTATCCCTCACGCCGCCAAACCTCACCCCACCCTCGCATAATTTTTTTTACTTCTTGTTTTTGTAGTTTTCAATTTTCAATTTTTTGTTTTTCTGCACCATCATTCCATCCCGCCAAATTGCCCCTCCCCCAGCCTTGCACAAAAAAATTTATTTTTTTGTAATTTTCAAATGTGTGTTTTTTTTTGTACCACCCATCTCCCACCCTCCCTCCCCACCATAGTGCCCCCTCATCGCACAATTTCTTTTTTACTTTTTAAATTTTGTAATTTTAAATTTTTATTTTTTTGTTTTTATGCACACATTCCCACCCTACCCCTCCTCCTCCCCACTCCCACCTGGATTTTTTTATTCTGTTTACATGTTTGAAATTTTACAAGTTCCAAAGTAATGAATTCACATGTTTATATGTTTAGAGGTTTAAGGATTTAGAAATTATAAAGTTTACAATTACAAAAGTTTGCGGTTCGAAAGTTTATGAAATTTCTTGGTTGAGAAGGCTGTTCGTTCGAAAGTTTACGACTTCATGTTTATTGTATCTAAATTATTTATGAATACTTTTGAAAAGTTATTTGCCTTAATTTGCATACCAAACACCAAAACAAAAAAATATTTTATACGAAAAAATTTCTGTTATACCAAACTCCAAACACACCCGTAGACCTTAAGTATGAAGAATTAGCCTAAATAGTCATCTATCTAATCGTTTAAGTTAAAAATTATTAAAGATGTATAATTTATATATGATATATATAGAATCAATATAAAATTTTATATATCGGATAAAAAAATATACAATGAACCAATTAGTTATTTGTATAAAAATTCCTTTGAGTATCGACCTTTCTGGGGTACGCAAGCAACTATTATTAGTGCTATTATTTAGAGCTTAGATAATACTTATTTTTTTCCAAAATTTTCAAGACAATTCAAGTTATTTGTGTTCTGAAAAATTGAACAAAGAAATTCAAATTTAAAATGCTAATTTTTAAATATAACCCAGAGGGTGGCTACCTGCTGTCATTTCTGCCTTTTTATGTTCTGCAATCAGCCCAAAATGCCCAAACCTGTAATAGCACGTGAATATCACCGAATTATCAATTATTGCGTCAACAGCCAATCAAAGAGGGAGAGAGAACGAGGGAGGAGCAACCAGAAACAGATCTATTCAACTCCAAAACTCAAAAACACTGTATATTTACAGTTCTCAGATCCAAATCCTAACGACAATGTCGACCTTCGCCGGAGATGAAACTGCTCCTTTCTTCGGCTTCCTTGGCGCCGCCGCGGCCCTCGTTTTCTCCTGTAAGTCCCTCCAACCCTACACCAGATCTGCAGATGAATTATATATAAAGTTGATTATTAACTTTTTGAAAAAATATGTGATATTATTCTTATAAAATACAGTCATAGTCTGCATACGCTAACCTAATTCTCTTTTTCGTGAACTATATATAATTGATTTTTTTAATAAATATATGTGTTTTATTAATTCTGCACCACAGATTAAGCTTCGAGCAAATTTTTATGCTTTATGCTTATTGCAAGCTTATGGAGTACTACTTATGCTTATTCAGTAGTAATTTGAGATTTGTTCTTGCGTTACATGTATAGTTGATTTTTTTTTTGTGGAAATTTAAATTTATGCTTAATCTGTACCATTGTCACCACCAAAGACTATGTGATTTTGCATCTGTAAGCTTTCAAACGTTCGATCTGCCTTTGCAACAGATACGAGTATGTTGTTCGCTTATTTAAAATGGATCTCGAATCTAATGTTTTTGTGAATGATTTGTAGGTATGGGGGCAGCTTATGGAACAGCAAAGAGTGGTGTTGGAGTGGCGTCAATGGGAGTGATGAGACCTGAGTTGGTGATGAAATCTATTGTGCCAGTGGTTATGGCTGGTGTGTTAGGTATTTATGGGTTGATTATTGCTGTGATCATCAGTACTGGGATTAACCCCAAAACGAAGTCGTATTACCTATTTGATGGCTATGCTCATCTCTCCTCCGGTCTTGCTTGTGGTCTTGCTGGCCTTTCTGCTGGAATGGCTATTGGTATTGTTGGTGATGCTGGTGTTAGGTATTGATTCCTTGATTTTCTTTTCTTTGTTTTTGTCGTCATTTTCTTTCTTTGCTTAGTGCCTGTTGGATCAGAATTCATTAATTAGGACTTTTAAATGTGAAAGATCATATATGAATAACTCCTGCACACTGAGTTTTAGTACTATGTTGTTAAAACAATCTAGAGTTGGTTTTAGTACTGTTGATCTCTTGGTTTAACGGCGAGGATAAGTTTTAGTTTCCGAGCCTTTAAAAAGCAATTTTTAGTAGTAGAACTGGAGTTTCAATGCGAGTGGCTCCAGTAGAATGTAGAATGTTGCAATTTTGTATTGATGACTTGGTGTGTGTTTTCATGAGCTTTTAGGTTTGTTAAAATTGCTGCTAACATCTGCAGGAATTTTTTTTAAAGGTGGTAAAAATAAGAAGCTCAAACAGAGAACATAGTTGCTTGGTAGGTAAGTCAAATTTAATTGTTCAACTAATGTAGAGCAGAAGGCTCTTAACCTTGTGTCATGTGTTCGACCCCCATGTTGGGAATACCAAATGTAATGAGTAAATATATTTACGACCTTACTTGAACAATTTCTGTTCTATAGGCTCTAAGGAGAAAGAAATAAAGTCTGGTGGATGAATCATTGGCATGAGAACAGAGCAGGAACTTTTCTGAATAAATTGGTTAATATATCTTCAAATAAAACTAAACTAATGTTTTATTTGTTTTAATTATCTATCTTAATTGCCAGATCCCCTCCCACATATCTCAACTTTTAAATTGCTGCTAAACTGAAATCCATATGATAATGGTGAATACTCACAATATCTTACCCTTTCGTGTTAGAGAACCCAGCTTTTTATATATTGGAATGTTCTGTCTCAAGTTTGGCATTGAGGTGTAGTTGTTGTTTGCATCTTGGTTTTTCGAAAATTTGAAAAATTCTAAAAAACAGTTTTTCAAAATTTCACTGAAATCACTCACAATAATTCAAAACAACTGTAAATTATATTCATGTCCAATCCAAACACAACTCTAATTTTCAAATACTATTTTCACTTGAAAAAATTTCACCTTTTTTTTCGAAATTTTACAATTCTTATGTCCAAACGCCCACTTAGTACTTGTGTTTGCCAATGTGTTTCTAAATATGTAGTTTTTGTTTTAAAAGAAACTTACAGATTTTATGTCCGAATTCCCAATTAAAGTTAACTCATTTGACTCTTGACATCTGCAAACCACCACATATATTGGGACGGGAGAGTTAAAAGAAAAAGAAAAAAAATTCTGTTTGACAATGGCTGCCTCGTTTTGTCCTTTTTTTCTTCCAGTTTCAAGCTGCTGGCAAAATTTTACCCATCATTATTCCATTGTCTCCAGAAAATCTATACCAAAATGACCTTTTCCAGTCTCTACTAGATCACTGGTAGATGCTTTAAGATAGCTTATTGTTTGATCAGCTTGCAACGTTCCTGAAAAAGAAAATATCTAACGTAAAATCAAGGACACAAACTAAACACCCTGAAGTCTAGTAGAAGAATGTCTCTTAAGAAAGTGGGGAGTGGATTTAAAACAAAACAAAAAAATAGTATTTTGCTTTTCAAGATCAGTGGACAGTTACAGCTCACTGATTTCCTTCAAATCTTACAACTTTATGGTTCGAGGTGAGCTGCGAGCAAACTGTTCCAAACAGAGGTGCATATTCTGCAGTATATAAAGTCGAAATATGGTAGTATATTACAACAGAATGGGCGGCTTCCATGGGTAATTGCTGCCTTGCGATTCCTTCTCTCCATATCTTTTAGCCACTTGCCAACTCTTTGCTTAGCGTTCACAACATAAGTTTTTAGAAACAGCCTCTTGCAGATAAAGTCTGTGCAAAATGGACCCTATTCGGTCCGGTCTTTCCCTGGGCCACACATAGCGAGAGGTTTGTGCACTAAGCTGTCTTTATTGTTTTCAAAATGCATTGACTTCTATTACGTCTAAAGAAAACATACATTGGCTTCTAGAAATCACCGGTTCTCAAATCTATCTTGACTTTGCCAAAACAATGGATGAAATGTAAAACCAAAGGCTCAATCTAATGACTTGCAGGATTATTGTTACATATTCAGCTTGGGGCTGTTCTGTGCTCTTCATTTTGTTTTGAATGTCTTATTTGTTTTTCTCTTGTAATGCTGACTATTATTTTATAGATGATTTTCTTTCTGTACTGAACAACTATTTTTTAGGGCTAATGCACAACAACCTAAGCTTTTCGTTGGGATGATCCTCATTCTCATTTTCGCTGAAGCTTTGGCTCTTTATGGACTTATTGTTGGCATTATCTTGTCTTCCCGAGCTGGCCAGTCTAGAGCTGAGTGAAGTTAACTCCATTCTTACCGCGTTGTATGTGGGACTTCAGTAGACCAAGGCAGTCAAAAGTATCTAATACGTGTATTGTTATTCATTATCCCACAGCTGGAACTTAATTCAGTGGTGCAATGTTCTGTCTGTAGAAATAGGAATTAAATTTTTCTACTCAATAATAATAGCTTAAAGAGCTGTGCAATTTGGTCAGTATTTATCGTATATTTTGCGGTGAACGGTCTGAACCATTTTGTTTATGAGATTCGTGCATGTATCATTTCATCTTGATTTATTATGTTGATTGTGCAACATCTATGAGTTTGAGCTTGAATATTTCTTTGATCAACCAGTAATATTTGGTTGTACTACTTGGAGATGCAGATACTTGGTGCTCATCTATTTAGTTGATATTCTGGGAGTTTTTGACCAATATTGTGCCTTATCTTTGAGGGTAGGTTAATTTGGTCCCTCAAATATAACTCTGAGCATATTTAGTCCTTTAAGTATGTTAAAATGGAGCACATTTAGTCTCACAGACATAATATATACACTTTATATGTTGATGTACAATAATTATACAAATTTTATTTACTTTTTCGGCTATTTGATGTAAATATTTTTTGACGTGGGCTAAAAGTGATTAGACAATTTAGTTATTCGTTTGCCTCAAATATGCCTAGAAGTGATCTTGGCAGCTTTATTTTTTAAAGAATTTTAACTTTTCTTTTTGAATTATCAACTAAAATTGTTAAAAGTAAAAGCTTTAATGTTAAAATCTTAAATTTACCAGCTCCATACTATTAGTGGATGCTGATTTATAAAATAGTTTTAATAAGTAAATTAACAAGATAGTGGGTGCCGAAACCAACCTCGTAATTGATTTTGGACAGACTCTGTCAGTGAGACTAAAGTGTTCTACTTTAATATACTTAAAGAACTAAATATAGTCAGAGTTATATTTGAGGGACCAAAATAGACTTATTCTCGAAGATAAGAGACAATATTGGCCAAAAACTCATATTCTGGATTTTCTCATATAATTTTGGGCTGCACAAGTTCATCCTAGGTAGTCTTATCTGGTCTGACTATAAAACTTAAGAGCTTGCTGCCTTACCAAGATTTATTCTTTTCCTCAAGACTCAGATTTATTCTTATTTAGCTATGTGATGGACCATCTCCAATTTGATAATAGTTCACTTTCTTTGTTTCTTAATATATTATTCGTAGACTCTTACGTTAGAAGGCTTATATTTGACTAGTAATTCAGTTTAGTATAAAGAGAGTTTTACATGGTTGCTTTCTTTTCAAAAACTATTTTGATAAATGATAGTAATCTTTGTTTATTTTAAATCTAGCACCTTTTTTTTAGCACTTTCACGTTGGTAATTCATTAATTAAGGATCCATTTTCCCTCTCTTTTCTATACTTTTCTTCTATTCTTTCATAAATAACACTTACTAAATATACTGAAAAAAGAATATCTAAAAAATAATCTGCTCTTTAACGAGGTTGCACAATGAAAATTTTAGTATTTTTTTCTTTTAGTTTTAAATTTTTTACTATACAATTTTATTTTTACTCATAATCTACCTTTAATATATTTCAAGTATATTATATTGTGATATTTTATAGTGTAAATATTCCATTAATATGTCATATATAATTTTTTTATGCATTTTATTATATATATATATATATATATATATATATAATCATAATATGTAAATAAACAAAATATACCATACATATTCTTTATAAATGTGTATTATACTTTATATATACCACTATTATATAACTTATCACATATACCAATAAAATTGAAAATATATAAGCACCACCATACAAAGTTATTAAATATTAAAATAATATGTTATTATCCAAATTTAAACTCTAACAAAGGAAATGAAAAGAAGAATTTTACATAAGAAAATAAGAAAGAAAGGCATTAGAAAAGGGAGGACAAAAAAATGGAAGGATTGTACCAGTTATGAAAGATAAAAAATTTGAGCGAAAAAATAGGAACAGTTGTGGGATTGATAATTGTCCAGCTGACTTTTAGGATCATTTATTCGACAACTATTAGGATATGTAAATATTTAGATGTCATGGATGAAAATAACTAATGTTGCTATAATTTTGTAAGTTTTATTTAGATACTGCCTAGTTATGTTATATTATTCAATAGAGTTAATACTATTATTTTGGGAGCCCTCAAAAATATAGAGTTGAGACAGATTACCACACAACCAATTTTGGTAAAAACTGTATGGGGTAGTCACTTTTTAAAGTGGTATTTACTTGTTATTTTGCTTTTTTACTGCTTAGCAATAGTAGTCATTGATCTATTAAAATTAATATGTAAAGACTGTGTTACCATTTCTTCTATCACTTTCATGTGTTAGGAAGAAGAACTGTATCGCCGATTAGAATTTCCGATGAGCAAACTCCTCCGCTCTACTTTTCCATTTTTTTCTCTACTCTATAATTGTTTAATTCGGGAAATTGATAATTACAATAGTACTAATAGTAAAATGATCAGAATTCGAAATGAAAAATAGTAAGAGTTAGGTTAACGCTTTAATAAATAAAGATATAGATAGAAGGAGTTATGAAAGAGACCGAAAGATTTAAGAAAGTTGACGACGTGACGGGAATTGCATTTTCACTGAGCATTGTAAGCATGTAATTTTGACCTGTGCAACTTTTAAAAGAAGAATATTTAGGATATTTATTTGTGGTTATACGATTTTACTTTATACTAATTTTAATTCTATTTCTAAAGCAGAAAAACTAAAAAATAATTTATATATATATATATAGCTTCATGATTTACCTTATTTCTATTTATTTTAGGTTATTAAGATTTTATAGCCATGTATTTTATTTTTACTACGATTTTACTCTTATTTTTAATTTATATAAAATATAATATATTAAAAAATAACATATAGTTTCATATATTTTTACATAGTTTATTAATTAATTGAAATTAATTTAGTTTTAATTTAAAAGATTGGGTTGGTTTAAAAATTGAAGAAGTGTAAATTATTGTGCCTTGTTTTGTTATTACTAGGGGTGTTCATCGGGCGGATTGGGCGGCTTTTACTCTTAACGGTTTGGCTTAACGGTTATCGTCTTTTAAATGTATTAATCCGTTAGCCATCCGATAAGATATCGGGCGGATTGGTATCGGGTTAGCTCTTATAGGGCGGTTATTGGGCGGCTTATCGGCCTAACATACATGTTTACTAGAATTTGATAGATCTCTTCAGGCAATTATAGATCAAACACCTATTCCAGTATACCTTCATATGAGCTAGCTTGTTAATGTCTTTTCAGGGCATTCATTTTATCCCTGAGGTAGTATAGCTTTGCCCTCCTTACTTTTTTCTTGTCCATCACCTTCATCTCCTTTATGTTGGGCGAGTACTTGCAAATCATCTAAATCCCGAGATTAAAAATGCTTAGAAGTAGAAATAAACTTTTGTTAATCATTTTTAAGGGTTTTAGTTTTTTTATATTTAATATATACAAATAAAAATAAATTATATATATATATATATATATATATATATATATATATATATATATATATATATATATATATACATAATATATATTTATATTCTTAACGGGTTAACGGATTAGCTGTTAAGAAAATTGAATAATCCATCCCCAAACCGATAAGCCGTTAATAAAAAAAATTCAATCCGTTCCCCGTCCGTTAAGCCGTTAAGCCGTTACCAGTAAGCCGTTAAGCTCGGTTTGGATTGGTTTTCGGTTACGGATCGGTTTTGAACACCCCTAGTTATTACCCTCATATTCCATGTTTTTGTTACCAAAAATGTACCAAACGAAATTTTACTGATTTTGCAGCCTACAATAACGCCTGTTTTTAAGGCTCCACTGTATGTTAAGTATTTTGTAGCCTAAAATAGCGCCTGTTTTTAAGGCTCTCAATTAATCTTTGATTTTGTACCAATTAAATGCTCAATCAAAAACGGTAAAATCTCTTAACTAGCGTGAATCTCTCCTCTTTTCTGTTTCGAAAATCAGTCATTCTTCCATCGCAAATCAGAATTTGTAGTTCTTCCGTGATAGTCAGGTTCGAAAATCAGAAATTGTAGTTCTTCCGTGATTGCCAGTTTCGAAAATCTTTCATTTTTCTACATCAAATACCGAAAATCATAATTGACACCGTGATAGTCAATCAGTACGGAGATTCTACAATGTCAAAAATTCCGATAATGCTGAAATGTAATGGTTATTGGGATAACTATGGCAGATTCCGAGATTTTGAAGTTGATGCCATTTTGGTTGATGATAATGCAAGCTACGGAATTCTCCAGTCTACAATTGCAAAACAAATATCGATTGATACATCGGATAAAATTGTAGAAATAAAATACATTGTGAATGATAATTGTCCTCCATTGTAGATTAGGAACGATATGGGTGTTCGTGTATATATGGAAACGAAAAAAGAGAAAACTTAGGTTCGTATCCCTTATGTATTAGCGTAAGAGATTTCAATATGGAATTGGCAATCACCAATGAATGTCCCATCAGTACAGGTATGTTTGCTTCGAAACCGAAATCTGAGATTTTTGTGTTCTCTAATCAACTACAATTTGACGCCATTTATCTACAATGAAACTACAATGTGAATGTATTATCTGCAGGTTCTTCAGGATCATTAAGGTTAATAGAAATTCCATCTTCACCAGCTATTGAGGAATATCAAAGTGAAATAATATTGAATCTTCTCAAACATGTATTGAAGAAGGACAAGTGTACCAGGACAAGAAGACGATAGTTACTGCAATGAAGAATTATGCAGCTATGCACAAGTTCCAGTTCAGAGTGAAAAGATCAAGTTATAGAAGGTATGTGGTTAGTTATTGATTTGAAAATTTACTGTATTATTTCTATCTAGGCAGTTGAATTTAATTGTAGTCAATTGTAGTTAATTGTAGTCAGTTTGTAGTTAATTGTAGTCAGTTGTAGTTAATTGTTGTCAGTTGTAGTTAATTGTAGTGACGTGAAAGCCAGTTTGTAGTTAATTGTAGTAAGGTTGTAGTTAATTGTAGTCAGTTTGTAGGTAATTGTAGTCAGTTGTAGTTAATTATAGTCAATTGTAGTTCATTGTAGTCAGTTTGTAGTTAATTGTAGTGTTTAATAAATATGTCTGAAAATTGGATTTTTTTGTAGCTACTGGCTTGTATGTGTTGCTGAGAACTGCAAATGGCATTTCACGGCCACGTCTATTCATGATTCATCATTGTTCAAGATAAGAAGTTTTAGCCGACAACACACATGTTGCCGAATGGACGAAACATTCATAAAGCGCAAGTGTACTGCAACAATAGTTGGTAGCATTGTCGTTCCAAAGTTTTGTGATCCTAAGACTGTTTACACGCCAAAGGACATACAAACTGACATGTTATCCGAACATGGAGTCAACCTAAGCAACATGCAAGCATGGAGAGCAAAGGAAAAAGCATTACAGTTTTTGAGAGGGAATCCATGTGACTCGTACAACAGATTACCAAAATATTTTTATATTCTTGAGAAGAATTATCCCGATTCTGTTGTTAAATTGAAGAAGGCAGCAGATGATTGCTTCTTGCATGCATTTGTTGCTCTTTGTACATCAATAAATGGTTGGCAACATTGTAGGCCGGTAGTAGTAGTTGATGGGACATTCTTAAAATCAGCATATAGGGGTATTATGCTGACAGCAAGCACCATGGATGCAGCAGGTAATAGATGTAATAATGTTGTAGTTATAATGTAGTTAGTTTGTATTTATATAAATCAATGTAGTTAAATTGCCTAAATTCTCCATATATATTTGTATTTAATAGTTAGTCTCATGTTATGTCTACAAATTGTAGGTTCTATTTTGCCCTTGGCATATGCTGTTGTTGATTCTGAAAACAACGCGTCTTGGAGGTGGATCTTTGAACAATTCAAGGAGGCATATGGTGAAAGACCTTCTATGTGTGTTGTCTCAGATAGGCATGAGAGTATATTGAAGGCAACATCAGTTGTCTATCCGGGAATGGCACACTACATTTGCATGTGGCATATATGAACAAATATAAGGTCAAAATTCAAGAAGGCACATCTACAATTATATGAATTGTACTTTGCTACAGCACGATCATATACTCTTGATGAATTCAATGAAAGGATGATGAAGATTCAGGAGGTAGACCCACGTGTATCGTCTTACCTATATGATATTGGCTATCATAGATGGTCAAGAGAACATGCAACGGCGAATAGAACTTTTACTATGACGTCAAACATTGCAGAGTCGTTGAACGCTGTAACAAAGGAGGCAAGAGAGCTGCCAATATTTGATCTATTGGAGTATATGAGGACTATTCTAGAACGTTGGACAAAAGATAAGTTATTGAAGGCAAAGGGTACTTTCACATTACTTGGGACAAATTCAACAAAGAATTGGAAGATAACAATACATTATCCCAGAAACTAAAGGTAATATATTCTTGTTTGGTGCAGGAAAAAAAAACAAAAAAAGTAGTAGCTGTTGAAGTGTTTCCAGGTGTTTTTAAAATGTAATCAAATGTGGGTAAATGTAGTTAACGTTTATATGCAGTGTTTCCAGTGTGTTTTTAAAATGTAGTCTAATGTCGGTAAATGTAGTTAACGTTTATGTGCAGTGTTTCCAGTGTGTTTTTAAAATGTAGTCAAATGTGGGTAAATGTAGTTAACGTTTATATGCAGTGTTTCCATTGTGTTTTTAAAATGTAGTCAAATGTGGGTAAATGTAGTTAACGTTTATACAAATCAAGCCTCTAAATAAATAGTTGATCATTAAATCTTAAAAATAAATTTTGGTACATAAATTGAAACGCGGTATACTTAAATGTAATAAACACTAACCTTAAACATGAATGGTTATAAGGTTTGCTATATGGGATGTATATGTAAAAATTCCAACTTACTATTCATATATTTTGTTTATCCCAAGCTTAACCTCTTCTATCTTTTTATAATTGATAATCATACTTGTGGATCAGTGCTATTGTTTTTATATGTTTATCCAGCTAGCCGATGTAATGCATCGATTGAAAACATGATTTATATATTTTAAAAAATAGAATTCTTGAGGAAATAAAAAGGCATGTGCAAGAAAGATTAGTTATCCGTTGGTAAATGGTAACCATATTAGACATTGATAACTGACTAATGCTACTCCTTTTTATCTCATGAAAAACTTGCTCATGCTAAATACCCAAACTTGAGTCTCTGCATTTTGAGCTTTTGATAGCAAGATATGCACATATATGAGGGTTATATAGATCTCTTGAGGAATGGAAACCCAAAATCTACACTTTAAGTTTTCGTAAAAACTTTATGTTTATTAATTTCAATGTTTGTAAATAAACTGAACATTGCAAAGAGGAGAATAAAGGAGAAGTTTTTATCCTGCAGGGGCACCTATTTACCTACTTAACACTAGATGGTTTGATTTGTATACCGCGACTGTAAAATTTTTACACAATCAACAATAACCAGTGGTAAAAGGTAACTGTCTTATTTTCAGGTTACTAACTCCACTTTTTATAGACAATAATTTTTGTTATTTCTTAGGTGATATGCTAATGTAAAATACTTTTATACGGTGAGTGTATAAAAATTTTGAATTCTATATGTAGTGTATCTAGTGCAACAATTGTAAAGTTGTCTTCGTGTGATTTATAAGTCTGATTCGAATCATGAAAGCAGTCATTAATATTTAAACTATTTATATCACACCCCTTGGGATGCGGCCCTTTACTGAATCTTATTGAATGCGAGATGTTTTATGCAGCTGGCTATCCTAGTGCGAGCAAAGTCTATCCTATTGGTGAAGTGCCTCGCAACTCAAATCGTTGTGTTTGCTCGAAACACCCTCCCAAAATCACTTACTCCCACACACACTTTCCACGTAGAGTGGCTTTTACGCAGCCATAACCATCTTTTAATGAAATGAGCTAGGAAAAGGTTTAAATTAATGTATATTGTATTGTAGAAGGAAGCGTATGGAGTATAAAGGGTAGACAAGATCCGAACTTGAGCTTCCTGCAACTATGCATTAATGTTTTTTATTTTTTTAATCTCTGCATTTGCAAGTTTTGCTGCCAACTACTCCTTAGCACCTTCCCAATAAAGGCAGCCCGGTGCACTAAGCTCCAACTATACGCGGGATCCGGAGAAGGGTTGGACCACAAGGGTCTATTGTATGCAGTCTTACCCTGCATTTCTGCAAGAGGCTATTTTCGCGGCCCGAACTCGTGACCTCCTGATCATACGGCAGCACCTTTACCAGCTATGCTGAGGCTCCCCTTCTTTAGCACATCGTCAATGTCACATAAATTTTAGCCCAACACTAACACAGCTTCCTACAAGAATGGAGCTTCAAGAATTTAGCTGAAGACTCGAGGACAACGTCTCTATGGCACATGGAGAAAATAGTAACTGTATCTGTGATGTAGAACAAGTCCTTGAACACGGCCATGATCTCTATATTCTGCCTGATCCTACTTCATTTCCCTTTGTTCTTTCCACTATTGAGTAAACTTGTTTCCATGAGGTATAAGGGCAAGGGAAACATTAGGGAGTACATTTTGGAAATGTCTCATCTTGCTTCGAAACTTAAGTCACTCAAGCTAGTATTACCTGAGGAATTGCTTGTGTACTTTGTTTTGATATCTCTTCCTGCACACTTTAATCAGTTTAAGGTCAGTTATAACTGCCTGAAGGAGAAATGGACTCTAAATGAGCTCATTTCACATTGTGTGCAAGAAGAGGAAAGGATAAAGCAGGATAAGACTGAACGTGCTCATTTGGCATCCTCTTCTAAGGAAACTAAGAAGAGGAAAGGTAAGGAAGTTGCGGTTGCAAGGCCCAAGATTAAGCAACATAAGGAACCTAAGGTTGAAATTACTGAATTAGGTTGCTTTTTCTGTAAGGGGACTAATCATGTGAAGAAAGATTGTACCAAGTACCATGCCTGGCGTGCGAAAAAAGGTACATTTCTTTCTCTTGTTTGTTCTGAAGTTAATTTAATTTCGGTACCTAAGGATACTTGGTGGGTAGATTCTGCTGCTACTACTCACATAAGTATATCTATGCAGGGTTGCCTGAACTGCCGAAAACCAAATGATGGTGAATGATACATCTATGTGGGTGACGGCAAGAAGGTGCCAGTTGAGGCTATTGGCAAATTTAGGCTGTTGTTTAAGACCGGTTTTCATTTAGATTTGGATGAGACTTTTGTTGTACCGTCTTTTAGACGGAATTTAATTTCTGTTCCCAAATTGGACATATCCGGTTATACATGTTCTTTTGGTGATAATAAAGTTAGTCTCTTTCGGAATTCAAATCTTATTGGTACTGGTCTTTTATCAACATTTGATAGCCTATATTTGGTTGATACAATAACCTCAAATAATGAAACCTTGCATACAAGTTTAAGTGGTACCAAAAGAAAATTAACTAATGAGAATTCTATATCACTCTGGCATAAACGTTTGGGTCATATATCCATTCAAAGAATTCAGAAACTCGTGTCAGATGGAATTCTTGAATCTCTTGATTCCTCAAATTCGGATATTTGTGTTGAGTGTATCAAGGGAAAACAAAAAAACAAGACAATATTAGGTGCTAAGAGAGCTTCAGACGTCTTAGAATTGATACATATGGATATTTGTGGGCCATTTCCTACTCCTTGTAGGAATGGTCAACAATACTTTATCACATTCATAGACGATTACTCTCGTTATGGGTACCTATATCTTATTCATGAAAAGTCCCAATCCATAGACGTGTTCAAATCATTTAAGGCTGAAGTTGAAAATCAACTAAGCAAAAGAATTAAATCCATTAGATCTGACCGTGGTGGTGAATATTATGGTCGATATGATGGTTCAGGTGAACAACGTCCAGGGCCATTTGCTAAATTCCTAGATGAGTGTGGGATCGTCCCTCAGTATACTATGCCAAGCAGTCCTACGATGAATGGTGTAGCTGAGAGACGAAATCGGACCCTTAAGGATATGGTAAGAAGTATGCTTTGTCGTACTACTTTGCCAGACTCACTCTGGGGTGAAGCATTAAACACCGCAGCTTATATTCTTAATAGAGTTCCAACTAAAGCTACAATCAAAACCCCATATGAACTTTGGACTGGGCATAAACCCAGTATTAGGCATTTACACATTTGGGGTTGTCCAGCTGAGGCAAGGCCTTATAGGCCGAATAAAAGGAAACTGGATGCTAAGACGGTTAGTAGCTATTTTGTTGGATACTCTGAAAGATCCAGGGGTTTTAAGTTTTATGATCCCACTTCTAGAACTATTTTTGAGACGAGTAATGCTAGGTTCTTTGAGGATATTGAGTTTGGGGGGTGGGGAGATAAAGTTGTTAGAGATTTTGTCTTTGAGGAAGAACATGTGTCTTTCCCTCAAGGTGTTGATCTTGGTCAGGGAGTTCTCATTCCTGACACGGCTCATACAACTCCAGTTCAAGACAATCTCGAAAATCTCCCCAATCAGGACCCTGTAATTACTAATGAAAATCAAACTCAACAACCTCAAGAAACTGAAGTGCCATTAAGGAGATCCACTAGAGAGAGGAGAAATGCAATTCCGGATGATTATGTAGTATTTCTCCAAGAACAAGAAAGTTATATTGGACTTGAGGTATATACCATAAGTTCAGTGGGAGTAAGTATATTTTTCTGGTTTTATATGTCGATGACATACTGCTTGCCTGTAATGATATAGCATTATTGCATGAAACTAAGAAATTTCTTTCAAAGAAATTTGAAATGAAAGATCTTGGTGAAGCTTCTTTTGTATTAGGAATTCAGATACAACGAGATGCTCCAAAGGTGTTCTCGGTCTGTCACAAAAGGGCTATATCGATAAGGTTCTTAAAAGATTTGGCATGCAAGATTGTAAACCAGGCAACACCCCTGTTGCTAAGGGAGACAAGTTTAGTCTCAAACAGTGCCCAAATAATAATTATGAAATTTCGGAAATGCAGAAGACGCCTTATGCTTCGGCTGTAGGTAGTCTGATGTATGCTCAGGTATGTACATGACCTGATATAGCATACATTGTTAGGATGTTAGGCAGATATCTAAGCAATCCGGGAATGGACCATTGGAAGGCAGCCAAACGGGTCATGAGGTACTTACAGAGAACAAAGGATTACATGCTTACATACCGGAAATCGGACCAGCTTGAGATCATTGGGTATACCGATTCCGATTTTGCTGGATGTCAGGATAGTTTGAAGTCCACTTCAGGCTATATTTACATGCTTGCGGGTGGTGCTATCTCTTGGAGAAGCATCAAGCAAACTCTTACAGCCACTTCCACCATGGAAGCGGAGTTTATGGCATGTTATGAAGCATCCAATGAGGCATTATGGCTGCGGAATTTTGTTGGTGGACTGCGAAATGTTGATAGCATCAAAAGGCCACTTAGGCTATTATGTGATAACAGATCGGCAGTCCTTTATGCTAATAACAACAGTAGTTTGACGAAAGCAAAACATATGGACGTCAAATTTCGGGTTGTTAAAGAAAGAGTACAAAATGGACAATTGTGCATTGAGTACATTAGTACAAACTCCATGCTTGCGGATCCGCTCACTAAGAGATTGACACCAAAAGTATTTCATGAGCATATTGCTTGTATGGGTGTCAAATCAGATAAGGATTATGTATTTTAGTAGGAGTTTGTATTGTACATTTATGTATTGTCCATTATATTCAGAAATTCAGTAATTCAGTTATATGCGCAGATATTCAGTTTTAAAGTTTTTTTGTACTCTTACAGTTTATGATTGATCTCAATAAAGAGAACCAGTTGGAAATAGACATTCTATTAACCACACTTTATGTTATTTCCATGCTACATACCTACACTTGATCCATGTCGTTGGTTATATTGATATACGTGATCTATGTTGGTTCTAGTTACGAATGAGTAACGAAGAGCACTTAGTTCCTATGTTGGTATGATTGATGGACCGCATTGTTCATGACAATTTTATTGTGATAGCAATTTTGAGCTCCTAAGGTTTGTAACATATAATGCTAAGGTTTGTACATATGTATGTGTATCTCGTCCAAGTGGGAGATTGTAAGATATATGGACTTATATCTACATACATATGAACAATATATGGATAAATTATATGTTATGTGCTATTTTTTGGTTTGGCCTAATTTTGTGGTCTTATGGACATTATGTTAAGGGGGCCAATGTATTGTCATGTAAAGTGTAGGACTAATGTGTGGATACCCAAAAGGGTAACCTTAGTTAATGATGGGCTAACTAAGATTACATATATGTAACCATGGTTACATGCTTGTGACTCTTGAGTTATGTAACTCTTTTGTTATAAAGTGGGGGTTATGGTTCCCACATTATTGCAAGACATAATCTCTTCTTCCTCTCATTGAATCAAGAGAAACTCCATTGTTGTCTTGCAAATTCTTGTGAAAAACCATTCCCATATTTGGTCTTGTGTGATATTCTTGTGGAAAGCCATACACCAACTTTGGTTATTGTGATATTATTGTTGTTGTGAGATTCATACTTCAAGAAGGATCAAGAAGACAATCTTGAAGGAAGGACTAAGGAACTTGCTAAGGCACACTTCAAACAATCATCAAAGGAGGTTCAAGGATTTCCACATATGGATTCAAGTAAGCTTCCGCTCATGTAGTTGTTGTTCCAAATTGTTCAATATGAAGGTTATTGTATTTTAGTCGAAATCATTATTCTAACACGAAATACTATCCTCGAACATGACTTTCGTCATACCAAACGGCAAACACACTCAGTACTATTCAGTGTTTTTAAAAGCAGAAGCGACAATTCATGGAGCTTAAAATGAAATGCACGCTTCTACACAAATTACGGAAAATAAAAAATACTTGACATATATGAATTTGGTACTACAACAATCAAATTGTAATTGAAATAACTAATTTTAGCATCCAATCTACTAAATGGTGATATTAATCCGACTCTGCAAAGTTGAAATTCAAGTAATCCGCTTCTGTTTAGGATCATTTTTCGTGTTATTGTTTCAAATGCAAACTTCTCTGAAGCACATTGCTTTCCCTGTGAAGTGAGAACCCTTTCATCACTTTAAGCGACAAATGATCATAATCTCAATATTCACCCAAATAGAGAAGTACATTACTATCTAAATTTAGGCTCCTCTTAAACAAACAAAAAAAGAACTGTTCCAAACCCATTCTTAATCTCTGTCAGTCAAAGTTAGCATATCAAAATTGGGAGTAAATAATGAGCCCGTTTGTCTTAGCTGATTTAGAGTAGCTGATAGGCGTTAGGTGCTGAAAAGCACTTTTTTTAAGTGTTGAAGCTGATTTAAAAAATAAGCAGTTACGTGTTTGGATAAAAGTGCTGAAATTAGTAATAAGCAGCTGAAAAATTGGATATACGAAGAGTTTGTTTTAAAAAGAAATATTTTAGGGATAGAATAGCAAATATTTTGGTCAAACCTAAATTGATTATAAGCTGAAATTTGATAAGTTGAGGGAGATCTACTTATGACTGTTGGCTTATTTTTGACTTATAAGCTCTTAACTTATACGCACTTTTAATTTTACCAAACATATCGATAAGTCAAAAAATATTTATAAACCAGTTTGACTAGCTTATAAGCTTAGCCAAACACCCTCAATATGTATTGAGTATGTCATTATTCTACACAATATCCCTATAAAGAACGCTTACATGCAGACATAAACATGCTATAAAGGTGTGTCAGTGGACACACACATAAACACATGACTATATGAATAATCATCACTACCACATTAAACTTTAGACTGGTCATGTGGAAAGAAAATAAAACCACGTTAATCTCACCTTCAGTAACATTCAAAGATTCCACATTTTGCTGCAGAAATTTGTGAACAAAGACCTTGTTTGGATTGGGAAAATCGTATAAATTTTCCTTTTTGATTTTTGACTGTTAGAATATCTGAAAATCAAATACGTAAAAAAGAAAAAACAGAGAGAAACAAAAATAAAGAGAAACTACAATATGCTATGGAGAGAAAGAGAGTAGAGAGGATCATTGGTTATGTGATGAGTGGCACCAGAGTCCAGGATCCAATCAGATGGAGAGTGATGGGCTGTGTGAGCAGCCGGATAAGATGACGCAGCGTATACTGGTCGCGGCAGTGGTCCACCGTAAGGTGGCTGATTTGCGCCGGAAATAGAATAGGACGAACAGCGGCGCGCAGAGTGGCCAAATTCACTGCAGAGCTGGCACTTCCCATTGTACCCGCCAGATTGGGCATTGTTGGAGTAACCACCGCGGCCGGAGGATAAACCACGGCTGCCACGGCCGCGCCCGCGGCCACCGAAGCGGTTACGGCCGGACTGCTGTCCGACGACGAAGGCAGCCGACGGAGCCAAATCAGATGCGGCGGAGGTGGCCGGCGCACGGGCAGTAATCTGAGCCTCCATGCTTAACAGCTTGTCATGTAATTCAGCAAAAGAGATTGGAGATTCACGGGCTTGGATAGCATGAGAGAGCTCCATATACGGATCATCAAGATCATTTAGAACCTTAATGACAAGATCCTCAGAATCAACAGTAACACCCAAGAGAGATAATTCATCCACAATCACGCGAATACCGTGCATAAAATCAGTAACAGATTTAGAACCTTTTACCGGATTATGGAGCTGCTGTTTGAGAGCCATGATACGACCACGAGAAGCAGTGTCGAGGATGTCCCAGGCCTCCTTAGAGGTTTCCGCAACGGCAATAAAGGAGATAATCGTCGGTGTGATCGACGAGATGATAGCACTGAGAATAAGATTGTCCTGGCGAATCGAGTAAGGATATGCTGGGTTGGGGGAAGTTACCTCCTTGTCGACGATAGTGGCTGGTGGGCACGGCTTCGATCCGTCCAAGAAGCCAAGGAGGTTGTAACCCGTAAGAAGGGTTCGAAATTGGAATTTTCACGCCAGGTAATTAGTGGAATCCAATTTAAGTGGGATCTGAGCCGATGCATTGATGGCAATCGGCTGGAGAAGATCGTTGGATGTCGTAGCGGCCATGAAGCGCGAGGCAGAGGAGGCGCTGATCGACGCCGAGAGAGAGGGGGTTGCCGGTTAGTGCAGCGCTGGCGCGGCAAGATGCCGGAGAGAAGCTGTGGACCGAGAAGGTCGGCGGCGGCGGGCTGCCGACTAGTGCAGCTGCGGCTGCGGCGCGGGTAGGGAAGAATTAGGGTTTCTTTGGCGATAAGCCACTGGCGTATGATACCATGTAGAGAGTTTTGGGAGAATTAATTTTCTCGTATTGCTCACAAAAGTATATATAGAGTACAGAGAGGTATAAAATCCTACCAACTATAGGACACTACAATAATGAAAGAAATCAAATCCTACCAACTATAGGACTGTACAATAATGAATGAATATTCTATCAATAATAAAAGAATACACACAATATATTCTAATAGAGAGCAGAGTGAACAAGAAAGGATGAAAATGAAGCGTTTTCGTTTGTTAAAAGGCAAGGAAAGGAGGAGGAAGACGATGCTGACGTGGAATAATTTGAGTTGTTAGATGATGTAGTCGTGGAAATCAGATGCCATAATGTGTTTGTGTTTTTGTTATTCCTTTTTTTTTTTGACACTTTTATTGTAGAAATTATAGAAGTGGAAAGGGCCAGAACAGTAGTAGTATTTAGAAAAGGGAATTTAGGTTCTTTTCTAGATTAGGCTAAGGAAGATTTTCATCTTGTCTCCTCTCTAAAACCGCCCTATGAAATCTTGAAATCAAAGTACAAGGATCGATGTATCTAAGGGTTGAGATATTTTTTACAGGTTTAGAAGCTAGATAAAAAATGTTACGAATCACAATTCTACAATAGAAAATCTTTAAAATGATTATATTTAAAATTTGTTTGATGTATGATCATAGAACAAGTCCTTTATTGGATGAATTCACTAATTAAATCCATTTTATTTTTAAGAATTAGAGTCCAAAAATTTTGGATTTAATTCCAATCTTGACTCAAGTGAGCTGCATTCTACCATACCCATTGACCTAGTTCTTTTTTTTGCAAATGACTTTTTCCTTGTTTTAGATTTTATATGATCTTCTTTCTTTTGGCGCTTCATTTCAGTTTGATACATATTATATTTGTTGGTGAATGAATACAGTTAACATTAGATTGTAATTGTTGCGCGAACGAATATAGTTAATATAAGTTAATAATAATTAAACAATAATTAAGAATGATAAAAATTATTTATACTGTATTGTATTACTATTCGTAAATATACTTTTATAAAAATTATCATTGGTGGCTATATTTGAATTTTATAGCAAATCTATGAAATAAGATATTAATTATTTTAAACTGATCAGAAGAGCAACAAGCTCTCATAGCTCGGCTTAGCTAGCGAGGGTCTTGAGTTTGAATCAGAACAAAAATTTTTTACTTTTCTATATTTCTGTATTTCGCCTTAGTTGTATTTTTTGCGGAAACACATATAGTCGATACAAATAATATCATTTGTATATACCCACATATATAATTGATACAATTTGTATCATTTGTATACGATACATATTAAATTCATTGCACGAATGAATACAATTCAATGAACGGATACAATTGATACATGTTGTATTCGTTGCGCGAACAAATATAATTGATACAAGCTGTGTTCGTTGCACATTTGAATACAAATGACATAAAATATAACATTTTGTTAGTTTCAAACTTAACATATAAAATATATTTTTCATATATAAATTTATTTGATATAATTCGGTACTTTTTTTATAAAATTAAAAACCTATCATATTGTTCTATATGATTATAAGTTTATATAATAACTGATTGTTTGTTAAAATAAACCTAGTAATCGATTTGGTACGGTTCAATTTATACTGCTTTTCAAAGATTCATTGACACCCCTGCGGTGAACAATCTGGTTGACTGACCACTGTAATAACTAGGGATGCCAATGGTTCGGCTCGGCCGGTTATTTTATAAATTTTGTAGCATACCAATTTTTCGGTTATTCTATTATATATCACAAAAATTAGACTTTTCGAAGCCGTCCCAATCATATCGGTTTCTATTCATTATCGGTATGGTTCGGTAATTTTTTAAAAGTCATGTAAAAGTTACTAGTAGAAATAAAATTTACTACTTTTATATGACTTAGCAAAACTCGCTAAGATAGTTTTACAGTTTCAAATGTGATTAATTAAGAAAATATGAAAGATGGCTAGCGTATAGACCCTTCAAATATTCTACAGCAGCTAAACGAAACTAAGCAAACACAAAAAAATATAAATCCCACGAGTGAAAAGATGTTAATCAAGTTGTAGTTCAAGAATAAAATATGTAAAAGATTAAACATTTCAGAAAGATAAATCTAATTCATGCGAAAGTAAATATATTCAATACATTGTAGGTTGCAACTCTTAATCGCTACAATATTTTGTGTTTTGCTAGTGAATATGCTGGGAATAATTTAGTTTCAATAGAAGTAGCATAATAAGTTTGGGAATTATAATTTGAGTTAATTACTTATTGACCTTTTCTATTTCATAATTCTAAGATCCAAGAAAAAATTTAATACTTTATTATTTTTAAAATTAACATATAATATATTTTTTACATTGTGAAATTTATTTGGCTCAGTTTAGTAATTTTTCGGTTTATTTTCATAAAATAAAAAAACTACCTTAATTTTCGGTACAGTTATAGATTTATATAAAAACTTTTAATTTTATTAAAAGAAACCTAAAAATCGATTAGATTTAGTATTGTACGATTCAATCGATTTAATTAATTTTTAAATATTTATTGACACCCCCTAATAACAAGTTTCCAAGAGACCTCTGCCGACTAGAAAAATTAGCTAAATGTACTAAGCACCGAGAAGCAGTAAAAATAAGAAACAATAATAGGCATGGAGTCATGCATACGCCCTACTGCCGCACAGACATTGGTATTTTGAACAACCTGGTGGAGTTTGTAGATCAATAACAGAGAAGTATCTAAATTGTTGTCACTAAAATTCATAACTTCAGCAAGCAGAGGCTTCCTCACATACTCCATCTAGGTTTTGGAAGATCTCTGTGATTCTACGTCGAACAAATGCTACTTTGGAGGCCCAACTCATCAAGTATAGGGATTTTTTTATTCCTATACATTATTAAAAAATTTATTATTTTAAATGTTCAAGTTTAGTAAATTACTATACTTATACAAGTTTGTTTACAAAATATATGTATTCTATTTTCTAAATCAAAGGATTTAGTTACACCTTCTACTTTTTTTTCTCTCTCCTCTCTTTTAATATCTTCATTAGTAATAGAAATTATATTGTCACTCGATCATCTTGTGACTAGCTATTCACACCATCTGTGAATTTGCACTAACTCATACAATTTGATATCACCCAATATTAGTTTTAGTTGAAATCTCTAGACTATTTTAGACCGATATTATTCTTATTTCTTAGTTTTATTTTCAACATTTTGTTCTTCTTATAGTTTACACCAGAATTATTCCTTAGTTTTTTATTTTTACTTTCTTTCCTTCTTATTTACGGGGAAACGTGTCGGTTTTATTTTCGTACACAAAATAATTATAACAACCATGATTCTAAGAAAGGCAGTTTCTATATATCTTAAAATATGATACCAATAAAAATATTTTTTTTATTACAATTTTGTCTGTTGTATGTAGGGTCTATCAATTTTTAATAAAAAAGAAATTAATTAGTTCCTAAATAAAATGTGAAATTATTTTATTTAGTGTATGGTTGGATTTAACGATTTGATATCACATTGTATACATATTCAGTAATGAAAATTTCAACTAACAGTTTGAAAATTTTATCCTAAAGCTACATTACACAAGTGGAAATATATACATGAAGAACATCATCAATTTTCATCTTTTTATAGCACAACTACAATACCCTAGGATTTGGGAATTTCCTGAACTTAAACAAAAATCAATCCCATCACTGTCAACAAAATTTTGACATGGATCCATTATTTGGAAGATTTTCCTCCATGGACAAGTTTTGAGCAAAACGATTGACATTGAATCTGGAATTAGAGGAAAAATCTATATATGTAAAATCTAAAATTAAAAAGTATGTACTATTCTGTTTGCTTACAAGCTGAGCATATTTTTAGGATTCAAACGAACTAATCTACAACTTTTATACATTATTTCAACACAATTAAATACAACTATAATACCATACAACTTAAATACAGTTGTTATACAAGTTTTATACAATATATCTTTTTCATCCTTTGTATCTAATTTATACATAGTAAAAATAAGATTCATACAACCAATTATATATATACAACTTATTTACAATTTTCATATATTATTTCTACTAAGTTATATACAACTACAATATCATACAACCTAAATATAATTTTTATACAATGTTGTTCAATTTTATACAATAGTTAAATAAATAAAAGAAAAATATATAAAAAAACATAATATAAATTTTCTATAATTTTACTACAATTTCATACCTATAATGTATATAGGGTCTTCTTTTTCGAGTTTCAATATGAAATTAAGCCAAACCCCTCAAAATTAAGATATAAACTCCAAACCATATTTTCAATTAATTTGTAACAATACCCAATCCAAACAAATAATAATTTTTGAAAATCCAAATTCGAAATCAAAGCTTTAAAGCTTTTTAATAGCTGTCAATGGTAAAATTGCTGCTCTCTTTTTCTTTGCATTACATTACTAAAATTAGGAATTGAGAAATATAAAGAGACAGAGAGAATTCTCAATTCTTTGCAATCATCTAATTCAAACAAATAATATTATTTGAGGAGAGAGAAAAAAGGTAAAATGTGTAACTACATCCCTTGATTGAAAGGACTAATAATGGATTGAGAGCTTCTTAAGATAGAATGTATATATTTTGTAAACAAAACTTATGTAGGTAAGGTAATTTACTAAACATGAACATTAGGATAATAAAACTTCCAAGTGTATAGGAATAAAAGAATCCCTATACAAATTAAATCCCTGTAAAAATTCCTATGGAAAGAAGTCATTGAATCTCATTAGGCCTTCGCAATATGAAAGTTCAAGCCCAACAAGGGCATCCACTATTACAAGCCAGAGGCGAAGATGTGGCTAAAACCTTGCATGGATAAGCAAATGTCCATCGGTAACCTCGTCCCAGCTATTGTAGAGCCATCAGTCCTCGGCGTCTTATTGACACCATCCCCAGTCTTTACTCAGTATCCAACCACTGAAGTCCATATTATGCGACTTTCCAGGAACCTAAGCTCTAAAAACAATGAACTCCCGGAGATAACACAACCAAGCAAATTGGGGACCAATTCTTCACTTGATACACAGCCAAATATTTGCAAAAATGATGTCTTCGGACTAATATAAACGAGTCTGAATGAACGCGCTAAATGAAGTCAATGTAACTACAGGGATTCTCAATTCACCAGACTATACCTACCTACCATTCTCTATATGTTTCAAAATTCTCACGCCTTGCTCATGAAGCTGGAAAATATGTTGTTCTACCCATGGGAACTAAACATACTATGCCACGTCTGGCATGCCAAGAGTTACTCACATAACTTCAAGAGATAACATTTTTCTACACTGTCTTTTTCAGTTTTACACCTTGATTTCGAGTTCTACCCTCAGATTTTCCAGACTTCTGACTAGATCTCTGCTTCTTCTTAATGATCTTTGAGGCTAATGTTTTCAACGGAATAGTAATGGCCAAAGGCCGAAGAATTTGTTCCAACTCATGCCACTCAAGATCTTCGAAATCGCCATCTTCATACTTCACCCTGAACCAACCAACTTCCTCATCAAATTCACTAACTTTCCCAAAGTAATACTTGTCCCCAAACAACTTGCGAACTTCTCTTCCTTCAAGCCATTGACCAAAACCAGAATTCTTACGTGGTTCTGCAACAGTAACTGTTGGACAGAGTAAAACGGTGTCAGCACTTGAAGAAATGGGAGGTAGCCCATTAATAATGACAGCTGGCTCTCCAGGTAACTCAAATACTCCAGGTGATAAAGACTCCTCAGCATCACTTTCTTTACATGTAAAATCCATTTCCAGCAATCCTTCTAATCAACCCTATAAAAAGATGATCAAGTATTTTCTGTGATATAAAGAAGCTTATCACTTTCATATGAAAAGAAGTAGAAGAAACGTCCAATTAGATTCAACCACTAATCTCAACATTTAGCAATTCAGATATTTGTCAAAGCAAAAAACAGAGTTACCTGCATGCAAAGTTGCTGAAATTACACTATACAACAACAACTACTACCCAGTATAGTCCCACAAAGTGGGGTCTGGGGAGGGTAATATGTAGACGAGCCTTACCCCTACCTGAAAGGGCAAAGAGGTTGTTTCCAATCGACCCTCGGCTCGATTGGAAAAACAAAAGAGCATTAGTAACTCCCACAGAAATGGCATAAATAATTATCTAAACATAAGAACCATAAGTAAAAATAGCATGCAATAATATCATACAGTAACTACCATGAATAACTACCATAAGGGAGACATAATCCAAAACACAAATCATCTATGGATAGCCCATAGCCCTGCCAAGCCTCACCCAACCACCCCGGGTGAGGAGTACGAAAAACTCTAGGAGCCCCTATCCGACAACCCCGATACTAGACCTCTAGACTTTCCTATCAAGGACCATGTCCTCGGAAACCCGCATTCTAGCCATGTCGTGCCTAATCACCTCTCCCCAATACCTCTTAGGCCTCCCTCTGCCTCGCCGAACGCCGACCATCGCCAGCCACACACAACTCCTCACCGGGGCATCAGGACTTCTCCTCCGCACATGCCCAAACCACCTCAGCCTCGTTTCTCGCATCTTCTCATCCACCGGGGCCACCCCCACTTTCTCTCGAATAACTTCATTCTTAATCTTATCTAACCTGGTGAGCCCGCACATCCACCTGAGCATCCTCATCTCCGCAACCTTCATTCTCTGAACATGAGAGTCTTCACTGGCCAGCACTCCGCCCCATACAACATGGCAGGTCTAACCACAACTCTATAAAATTTCCCCTTGAGTTTCTGTGGAACTTTCTTGTCACACAGGACTCCTGATGCAAGCCTCCATTTTGATCACCCCGCTCCTATACGATGAGTGACGTCCCCGTCAATCTCTCCGTCCCCCTGAATCACCGACCTAAGATATCTGACACTGTTCCTCTTGGCGATGACCTGAGATCCAATCATTACGTCCCTGCCTACTTCGCTCGGTTCGGCGCTAAACTTGCACTCCAGGTATTCTGTCTTAGATCTGCTTATCTTGAAACCCTTAGACTGGAGAGTTTGTCTCCATACCTCTAACCTCTCAATAACACCGACCCTCTTCTCGTCTATCAAGACTATGTCATCAGCAAATAGCATACACCAAGGCACATCCCCTTGAATATGTCGGGTTAGAGCATCCATCACCAAGGCAAACAAGAGAGGGCTAAGTGCCGATCCTTGATGGAGCCCCATAACCACTGGAAAATGGTCTGAGTCGCCACCCACCGTCCTAACCCTAGTCTTAGCTCCATCGTACATGTCCTTTATTACTCTGATGTAGGCTTCCGGCACGCTCTTCACCTCCAAGCACCTCCATATCACCTCCTTGGGACCTTGTCATACGCCTTCTCCAAGTCGATAAACACCATGTGCAAGTCCTTCTTCTTATCCCTAAACTGCTCCACCAGCCTCCTAACAAGGTGGATAGCTTCTGTAGTGGAGCGACCCGGCATGAAACCGAACTGGTTCACAGATATAGATGTCATCTCCCTCACTCTCGCCTCGATCACCCGCTCCCAGACCTTCATGGTGTGACTTATTAATTTGATACCCCTATAGTTGTTGCAGCACTGGATGTCCCCTTTGTTCTTGTAAAGGGCACCATTGTACTCGACCTCCACTCATCCGGCATCCTTTTGGTCCTGAAGATCGCATTGAACAACCTGGAGAGCCACTCCACTCCTGACCCATGCACTTCCAGAACTCCACCGGTATCTCGTCAAGGCCCGGTCGCTCGACCCCTACTCATCCTACGCAAAGCCCCCATGACCTCATCCGCCCTAACGCGCCTGCAGTACCCAAGGTCTCTATGTTGCTCTGAATGCCCCAACTTCCCTAGCTCTATGTTATGATCCCCCTCCTCGTTAAGTAAGTCTCGAAAGTACGCATGCCACCTCTGCTTGACTTGAGACTCCCCATCAGAACTCTACCATCCTCGCCCTTGATGCACCTAACTTGGTCAAGATCACGCGTCTTCCTTTCTCTTGCTTTAGCTAACCGGAAAATTACACTATACATAGGTAAAATACTACTCCCTTCGTTCTAGTTTATATGAACCTATTTCCTTTCTGGTCCGTTCGAAAAAGAATGACCCTATTTCTCAATTTAGAAATAATTTAGCTTAAACTTACAATTCTACCCCTAATGAGAAGTTTTTATAACCACACAAATACTTTGGGCCCTTTTGGACTTGTTTAGGACCAAAAATTTTAAAAGTCTTCATTTTTTCTTAAACTCTGTGCGCAGTCAAATATGTTCACATAAATTGAAACGGAGGGAGTATGTTTCAAAGATATATAACACAAAATGAACGCCTTTTGTCGGAATTTCTTTTAATACTTATTTCAAGTTTGAATATCATTGGAGAAATTTCTAGCTTTGCCACGAGCTGTGGCTTAGTGTTCAATGTTGAGAACAATGAGGACCCAAGTTCACATCCCAACAAAATCACAACATAGCACTTAACATTTTCAATTTTTTTTTGGCTTACATTACCTACCCGTTTAAATGAAGAAATGTCAACATATTAAAATTAAAAGATTGATTGATTATATCAATTAACTCAAAGATAAGTACAATATCACAACTTAGAAGCCGTTAATTGCACCAGGAAAAAAAATACAAATGCAAGTTAACTAGTGTAAATTACAAAAATTATGAGAAATCGGACTCATTTTCGTTATGCGGATCCAAAGCAAAGCACTTTAACTAAAATAATAATTTGTAAACTACGGTTAGAATTCATAGGGAAAGGGGCTTAGGGTTTTTGTTTCATGAGAGAAAGAGAAGATTATTGAAGAGTGGACAATGAGAACGAGAGAAAAGGAGGGAACGTACAATTCAATTTCACCAGCGAGAGAGAGAGACAGGAACAGCGTTCGCCGCAGAAAGAGACGGAGAGAAGAGCATTTGAATTTTGACGCTGGAGAGCTTTTTCGAAGGCGGCGGGCCAAAATCAACCGGAATTTAGGTCGCAATTTTTAGCCAAAACTGTCCCCTACGCCCTATATGTCGGGGGTAGGTCTAGTTTTGTCCTTTTAAGTATGCTCTTAATCATCTTTAATCCCTTATGTTTAGTAAAGTAGTCAGTAGAACACCTTTTAGTCAAACTAACAACCTGAAAAACTTAATTAAAACTAAGATTGAAAAATTTCCAGGAAATCCACAGCTGCTAAGGGCTATGGCAAACCCGGTTAACGAGCACTAGGAAACCACTCATTCACCTAAATCAGCCAACCCTTGCTGTCGGGATTAAAAATATTAACCACATTTTTTTTAGTCAAAGAGTCTAAGCTATTTGACTTCAATAAGGTGTAATAGAAGCAGGGCAGCCTTGCAACCCCACTGCTGTTTGTGCTAGTGTGTACATCAATAATATATCGTATTGTTTGTTAAAAAAATCTATTATATTATATTTACATTATTGAGAAAAAATGAAGAGGTTTAATAGGATATTTGGAAATTTTGCTCGGTTTGTCGAAGAGAAAGATGGTTATATAATGTTGGGTGAACTTGACGCGGAAATTTTGTATTGGATATCACACACTCCCTTTCGCTGATATATATATATATATATATATATATATATATATATATATATATATATATATATATATATGTATCCTTTTATTCAGAAAAATTAGATTCCTTTATCTTTTTGTAAGAAAATATATGGAACGTGCGATTCAAAGAGGGTAATTGCTGTCGCGTAGTATTGATAGCACTACGCATTTATGAGGGAATTGAACAAATTGGAGGCAATAATATGAGAGACAGATCTAAAATTTAAATTTTATAAATTTAATCTTTAATTTTATTAGCATTAAGCCTATTATATTTTGAATGATGAATTCATATTGATTATTATTATAATTTTAATAAATTTTTACACATAATTATACGTTACGAAAAAATAAGTGAATTTAGATAAACCCGACAGAATATGCTGCATCCTCCTTTGAATAGGTTTGATATGATAGAAGTGGTCTTGATAAAGTGAATCATTTGTATGGTAAATTGGTGTACATATATTCCAAGAGTAGGCCATGTTCGTATATATATTTGCTCTTTTTTGTTTTCCACCGAATATTTTGTATTTGAATTGAAGTTTTAACTAATTCGAATTCACATTGCACATTAGGTAAGGTTGATTTTAAGGAGAAAGTGTTTCCTACTAGAATTTTTTACACTCACAGAACTCAAATCAAAAACTTCTATTTAAGAATGCAAAGATCTTAGTTATCCCACAACTTCCTTTAATGGTATATATATTGCTCTTGTGCTTGTTGTTTTTCACCTTATATCCTGTTGAAGTTGATTAAAGTGGACAAAAGCTTCATGACAAAGGCCGACATTCCTAGCAACTCCAGTCCATTCTGCTCCACCAACCTCACATCCCTAGGCCTCCCAATAAGTATCATAGTCCCACACGTACACGTGCTTAATAGTTCCATCTTTCTACAAAACCTTTTATCTTTTTAGCCCATTAAATCCACTGTCAAATACTTCCTTCGTTTTAATTTTTGTCAATCTATTTTTTTAGATCGTGTCAAATATAATGACTCTCTTTTTTTATTTGAAATTATTTTATTTTAAAAATCTTTTCTCTTTTGTTAAACTTTATGCACAGTCAAATATATTCATATGAATTGAAACAGAGAAAGTATTACTTTTGGGTTATTAAGTTAATCTAACCCAGAATGGACCATGCAAATTGTTGGGACACTTTAGATAAAGAGATTCAAAATCATATCAACTTCTCATTATCCACGTGATTCCGTTAGTTTAAATTGCTTTCAACTAGAGTTCTAGTTTTACTGAGATTCTAACTCTTGTGCAAATATATGTTGTACTTATCTACTTAGATTTGGATTCATAAATTCAGTGTATAAATATACGCAGCAAAAGCGATGGAAGATGATCACTTTCAACAACTATTTGTGTTCCTTTATGGTATGAAGAGCATCAAAGATTCCAACGAGTAATTGATTCTGGGAATACCTTTTTTTCTGTCAAACCAAACCAGCAACAATGCCCTTTTCAAATACTATTGTTGTTGCTGCTCCTGGTGGAAGTGCCCCTCCACCAAATCAACTAATCACCATTAATCCTGCATCCCAACTACCTCTCAAACTCACTGGCAGTCACAATTTCTCGACATGGAAAGCTCAACTTTCCACTCTCCTTATTGGATATGATCTTATGGTTATGTAAATGGCACGGAACTGTGTCCCCCCACAGTTTCTTACTTTAACAGATGGTTCAAGCAAGCCCAACCCAGCCTACAAAATCTGGACAAGGCAAGATAGCCTTCTTCAAAACGCAACTATGGCCTCGGTGGATTGCACAATCGCACCAATGATAGCCAATGTCACCACAACTACACTTGCTTGGAAATGTCTTCACACTACATATGCCAACAAATCCCAGGATCGAATTTTTATACTTCGTGAACAACTATCTTCATTGCAAAGGGATTCCAAATCTATTTCTGATTTTATGGGTGAAATAAAATTCTTAGTGGATGAACTGGTAGCACTGGATCTCCTTTAACCAGCGAAGAATTGACGATTAAAGTTCTAGTGGTTTAGGATCTGAATTTAAGGAAACTTCTGCAGCCATCTGAGCCCACACATATAAGCTTTGAAGAACTATATGATAAACTACTTGGTCATGAAATTTTCCTAAAGCATGGAGATGCCAAGAAGGAACAACTTACTATCACTGCTCAACTCAATCAAAGAAACTTCTCAAACAGTCGACCTCGTAATAACAACATCAACACTAATAGCAAGTCATTCTTTACAAATGGATAGTCCAGCAATCATCTCAGACAATAGAATGGATATAATTCGCGACAATCCAACAATCAACGAGTTCAGTGTCAACTTTGCGATAAATTTGGTCATATAGCTAAAGTTTGCTGCTCAAAATCTCACTATGCTGCTCAAATGCAAGCTAATTTTGCTACTCGTAACAACATGCTCAAATGGTCAGTGGGTGATTGAATCAGGAGCATCACACCACATGACAAATGATCCACAAAACCTCATGTCTACATCAGATTTCACTGGCACGGACGAGATCACCGTTGTTGACAGTAATGGTATTCCTATTTCACATATAGGAAACACCCCTCTGTCAAATTCGAATTTTAATTCATTTGTGCTTAATAATGTCTTGTGTGCACCTCACATAAGAAAAAATCTAATTTTAGTAGCTAAGTTTTGTAGACAAAATAATTCCTCCATTGAATTCTTTCTATATTCTTTTGTCATGAAGGATCTGAGAGCGGGAGCATCCCTTCTTCGAGTCCAGAATAATGGGGATTTGTATGAATGGCCATCAATTGATCGTGTCGCAAAGCAATCCCGACCTTCAACTTAGTTTCCAATGTCAACTAGTCATCCACCACTACATTTGTGGCATGCTCGTTTTGGTCATACTCAACCTCGCGTCATAAAGTCAATGGTCTCGTTGTTGAACCTTTCGGTGTCTATATCCAAGTCTTTTATTTTTTGTGATTCTTGCTTATGTAATAAGAGTCATCCTCTCTCATTTGGAATAAATACTTTGCAAAGTATTAGACCTCTTGACATTTTGTATTCAGATTTGTGGGGACCCTCTTCTATTCCTTCCTTTGATAAGTCTCGCTACTATATTATTTTTGTCGATCGCTTTATGAAGTATTCTTGGCTTTTCACAGTTAAACAAAAATATGATTTCATGTCTGTCTTTGGTAACTTTAAAATTCAAGTTGAACGATACTTTAATACATCAATTTATTTTGTCCATAGTGATGGTGGTGGCGAATACATTGGCCTATGTTCTTTACTTAGTCACCTGGGCATTCTACATTTCACCAGTCCATCGTACACTCCCCAACATGTTGGGACGGCTGAACGAAAGCATCGTCATATCATAGAGACGGCTCTTACTCTGCTACACCATGCATCCGTTCGACTTTATTGTTGGTCACTTGCATGTCAAGCAGCCATATACTTAATCAATCGCATGCCTATTCCGATTCTCAAAAATAAATCACCTTATCAAGCATTATTTAACATTGCTCCCAACTACTTGAAACTCCGTATCTTCGGTTGTTCATGCTATCCACGGCTTAGGCCATAAACAAGCCACAAGTTAGACAATAAATCAAAACCATGTGTATTTATGGGGTATGAAAAAATGTCAAGCAGTTACATTTGCTTCGACCCTCAAAATCAAAAATTTTACTCTTCTCGCCATGTCATTTTGTAGAGTCGGTATTCCCTTTCAAAAATTATCAAACTACTCTACCTCGTGTCAATCCTACACAATTAGGTCCATAGGTAATTCATCATGTTGAAGTTTCTTCACCAGTCAAACTCCTTCCAAAGCTCTTCTATCTGATGAGATACAAATGTCGCCGATGAACAGAGATTCCCATTACTCTTCCTTGATCAATGATGAGCCTTCTGTATCACCATCACAGGTAACTACTTTGTTTTTTGATTTAGCTATCAGGTATTTAAATTTATTAGAGGCTCGAGTAATTTTAATTCGCTTTAGATAGGCTCAATAAAAGGTTAAATGCTACCTACAAACATATTTTTAATTTTCGTAACTTAATGAAACTTTTTACTAAAGATTCATCCCACCAATTCCACCACACTTCTCGATTGATTTATTCTCAAATGTACCAATATTTCACCAAACTGGCCGCGAGTTAGTTTGTAAACCACTGGCGTTGCTTATAGTCTTGAACTGTTATCTTGTTTTTCCTCCTTTCGTGTCACTATCATATGGCCATAATTTGGTTAGACTTTTCTTTGCCTTTTTTCTCATGTGGATAGAATTAACTCACCTTGTAATGTAATGATTAATTATTGAGCGACTAGGAAATACATACTCATAGCAATCACTTTGTAATAATTTAATATGATATAGTCATAAAGTAAAATACACACCTCTATAAATTAAGCCCACATGTTCCGAAAAACTCAATCCATAATAATGGAAGATCAAAAACACTTGGAATCCATAATCATGGCAGCTCTTTCTACGTTAACCCCTTCGCAACTCACAGATCTAACTCACTATTCCTCCTCCCTCTACCATTGTTACCACCGCCGTATTTTCTCTCTCCTCTCTTCTCCCACCCTTTTCTCTCTCACTCTCTACTACCTCAACTCCCTCTCTCTCCCCCATAAATTCATCCTCATCGCCCGTCACCTCTTGTCAAAACTCGCAATTTTGGTATACTTCATGCAAAAAAAGATAATTTTGCCCCCACCCTCGACCACCACAATGAATCTCCGGGACTTAGATGCAGTTCTCCTCATCCTACTCCTCTGTGAACTGCGCCAACACGAACCTGAGGCACTTGATGCCCCACCATCGCATTGGCGCGATATCCTATGTGACTATGTAGCCAAGGACATGTTGAAACTATCTAGCTTTGGAAGTTCTAAAAGTGAAGTCACAATCAAGTTCGTTGAGCTAGTTGCAAAGTGCAAGAATTTTGTCAATGTTATGGCCTATGATGTTGGTGAACTCGGGCGGAGCTCCAGGTAAAAATAAATTTTTTTGTACATGTATAAACTGTAGTAACTTTTAGTCAAAGATGAATATAATGGACCAGATAGTTAATGGATCCAACTGAAGCCTTATTTTCTACACGGAGTATAGACACCCATGTAAAATAAAGGTATCACAATTAATGTCAACAAAGTATTAACTTTTAAACTCATAAATGAGAATTGCAATGAATTCAGCTGGTAAGACCTAAAAGATTCACTTTTGCTAGGTTTAAAAATTATTTTAGGTCATAGGTTTAATCCATGTGTGATTCTTAATTTTTCCCCAGAATTCTTGACTCCGCCACTAGTGGTGAAGGAAAATATAGCAAGACGTTAGCGACATCCGTGGCGGTGGTGGTGGCGCTGCCGTCAGTGGAAGTGATGAGTGGCAGTGAAAAGGAATGTGTGATATGCAAGGAAGAGATGAGAAAAGGCAGAAATGTTTGCAAATTAGCATGTGATCATATTTTTCATTGGAAATGTATACTACCTTGGTTGAAGAAGATGAATACTTGTCCATTTTGCCGGTTTCAGCTGCCGTCCGATGATGTTTTGGCTGAAATTCAACGGCTGTGGGAAATGCTAGCCAAGATGAGTGGTGCTACGTAGTTTGTACATGCATTGCCAGAAGATTAAATTAATTAGTGGATGAAATTATAATAGCAATCTTTTTCAGCGAAAAAAAAAGCCTCGCTAGCTAATATATCCAAAAAATATCTATACAGAAACACAGGTTATAGTTCCAAGTGGAGTACTCTTATAGGATCTTATCCTTTTAGAACAGGTGGAAAATGTAAATATACACGTATACGTATTTGTTTTCAGGGGTTATGGGACCATTGGAAGTTAATGTGAGAATAGGTTCAATTATTCGACCCTGAAATTCTTTTATTGTGCAATATATAGTATGCAGTCTGTTTGTTATTTTTGATAAATATTTGTGTATTTTTATCTGTTCATGTAATGTATCAAGCTCGTAACCATAGGTCTACTAGTCGGTTTCTTATTATCTTGAATTATTAAACTAAACCAAAAGTATCCTGACATATCTAAAGGTATGCCTTGAGTCCAAAAGAAGACTGCATAAAGGGATTTTTAATCAAAAAGTAAATATATTTCAATGCTATAATATTCAATGTGATTCAGTTAATAAAAGCTAAATTTCTCGTTATTTCTTGGGTAATAAGAAACTCATTTGAACAAACCAGTTCTACGAATTCCTTTCTCGTGTTTCCTTCTTCTTTCACCTCCTATTATTCGGTCACCGAAATTGCGCTATACGTTCAAGAACCAAATCTTTCAGTAAATACACAGAGACAGAGGATTCATCAATTTTCAGAAAGTGAAGTTTATGCCTTCGAAGTTAAATCTCAATAAAGATCAATACATGCGTATCATAGCTTGAACATTGATTACATGATTAATAGTTAAATTTATACGCGGTTTAAAGAATATACGATTTAAAGAATACGCGATTTAACTTAACAAAAATAATCAACTAGCTGTAAATAATTGAATTGAAGTGAGATAAAACGATCTAACCAATGTGGGGAAATCATTAAACCTTGCGTTATGTTTAAACGTGAACGGTCAGTTTCAATCGAGCCCTCAGAGATGGAGCTCGGATCCAGCTAAATGAGTGAACAATTGAAAAACACTTAGAACAGTTATTGAGAACCAAAATGAATTCTATTTCCTTGATATGCGTGAAAAAACAGTGTCAAAAATAAAGGGGTTTTCCTCTTTATATAGTAGAGGAGGTTTAACCCTAATACAAACTAAGTCTAAATAAGGTAAAAATCTTTCCCTTCCTTTTCTCCCACAAATTATGATCCGCAGTCAGTACCGAGCATGATCCTTGCCATATTATCCGGCTGATGGCAGATATTTCGGCTCCCCATTTATCGTTTTAACCTTCTTTTCTTCATCCTCGATTCTTCATCTTACTCGAGCTTGATTCTCTCTAGGTTTGGATGTGTTCGAGACCCGATTTATCATTCCTCGTCTACTCCTTGTTCCAATATGTGGGTATCTTCGGTTCGTTCCTCGCTTCACAACGGAAAATCGGATGTAATTCTTTCCTCGATTTTACCCATATACAGTGATAGCCCCCTCACTTCTCAAAGAGTAGAATATAGGAGCGACGAGAAGTGACTAATTGACCCCAGTTCCTTCTCTCGTAAATCATACTCAAGTTGACGAACCGAAACGTCCCATCAGTCACATAGCTTTGACTTTGGACACACGTCGATCATTGTTGAATACCCCCGGTAGTTACCGAATCCGAAACATCTCGCAATCATTACTCTTTACCTATACAAGTTCCGGTTTCCCACTTTTACTTTTCTACTTTCTAACTTAAAATTTCCTTTAGTTACCTTCGAGTCTTTTGTATCGTCATCTGTTCATCGATCCTTCAAATCTTTATAACATATTCTTCACATCTTCAAACATCCATAGTTCATCTTCAAACCTTCATACGTTACCTTCAAATCTTCATAACAAATCTTCAAAACCTTCATATCAAACCTTCAAATCTTCGTATTCTCAGATAGAGATGGCGAATACTTCAAAATCGGTACCCCAAAACACCGCACTGATGACTTCTTTCTCAGCCATCGGCACCGAGCCACTGCTTCCGGTGGTAGCCCCCGGACCTCCTCTTACAGATTTTATCTCCGATGTCTCCTCCATAGATAATGACTTTTAAGTCGAGAAAGCCTCCGCACAAGGGGATCGGGGGTGAGGATGAGTGCAGGTATGTTTGCTACATTATGAAGGAGACACTTGAGGCTATCCGACAGGACTGTAAATGGGAAGGCCATGGCATAGTTGTTCCTAGTTTTGATGAGGACGTCACGACATACGTGGAAGTATACTTAAGTGTTTACATGCATCTTTTCACATTTGGTCCAGTTAATATGGTGATCTACGAATTCTGCAAGAGGTATGAAATATGCCTCGGGCAAGTTCACCCATTCTTTTGGAGGGTCGTGACTCTTCTACGCTATTTTTTGAACAATATGGAGGAGCCTGGGTTCAAGTTCGATAAGTTGCTCTGAGTTTACAGCCCCCGAATCTTCTGAGAGGGGCTTAATCAAGCTTGCCCATCGGGCAAAGAAGGCTCCCTTATCCTGTATAGACGAAGACAAGGATCGAATTGGCATGGTATGTTCATTCGAATAAAGATCGAGGACTTCATTCCTTTCGAATTCATGTTGTTCCCTGAGAAGTGGAACCCAAACCGAAAGTTAACTTCCTCTTAAGTCATCAAAGTCCTTTCTTGAACCTACTTTTCATTCTCATTACATGTTTTATTTGGCATGCAATCGTCCCCCGAGTCCCTAACATGGTCCTGCATTTTAGGGAGCGGGTTGAGGTATATGAAAGTAACTCACCTATTTCAAGCGTGTGTGGCGTAAGTTCTCCAAAGGCAAGTGGGAGGCTCGTTCTCACTATGAGTGCCTTTTCCTGGTTGAATTTCTTCCTAGTCATTTTTATTTTGTTAATTTCATGGCTAAGTCCTTGTTTCACAAGCTTACCTAATACCACTAAGCTTTGGGAAACCATTGACGCCATGATCTCGACCACATCAATAAAACCCTCCACTTCTCTACAACCCGTTGTCGAAGCTACTACAAAGAAGAGGAGAAAATGAAGAATAAAAGATTCCCTTGTTGGGGGTATGTGGATCGATTGGGCGTTGGTAAACACAAATTTGAGAGAAAAACAACCTCTATTACTCACAAGAATAGATTACACGAGTATTTACAAAACTCATAAAAAACTCTCAAAAACTCACAAACGAGGATCACTCTCTAGGATCACTCTTGTTCTCACTCTTCTTGGTGATGAACACTCTAATTGTGATGATTTCCAATGAAGGCAAACACCTCTATTTATAGCAAAAATGGTGAGGGTTTTTTGTGGAAATTCCCGTGTGAATAAGGAAGCTTCCCATGGAGGCTATGGTTGACTTGTTCAACCATTGTGGGCTGCCTGTGTGAATAAGGAAGCTTCCCATGGAGGCTTGTCAATGTTTTCTAGTTTGAACATCTAGAAGTACGGCTGGAAGTCATCAATTCTCCCCCACCAACCGTATCTGAAATAAACATCCCGGCTATGTCTCTGCATAACTCTAGCTTTTCTCGAGTCACTACCTTTGTTAACATATCAGCTGGATTCTCCTTCGTATGGATCTTCACTAGTCTCAACAGTTGTCAATCCATTACCTCGCGTATCCAATTATAGCGAATATCAATATGTTTTGTATGGTAATGGTACATGGAATTCTTGCTCAAATCCAAAGCACTCTGACTGTCACAATGTACCTTGTACTCCTTTTGTTTGATTCCAAACTCTTGGAGATAACGCTTTAGCCACAACATCTCTTTTCCAGCTTCAGCGGCAGCAATGTATTCTGCTTCGGTTGTGGATAAAGAAACACACTTCTGTAGCCTAGACTGCCATGAAACAGCTCCCCCTGCAAAAGTGTAAATGAATCCTGAAGTATTTTTCTACTATCAAGATCTCCGGCCATATCTGCATCTGTATAGCCTTCCAAGATTGGATCAGCTCCCTCGTAACAAAGACATAATTTAATTGTACCCTTAAGATACCTAAGAATCCACTTTACTTCCTCCCAATGCTCTTTCCCGGGGTTGGAGAGAATACGACTCACCGTTCCCACTGCGTGAGCCATATCGGGCCTCGTACACTCCATAGCATATATCAAACTTCCAATTGCTGAAGAATATGGTACTGACGACATCTCCCCAATCTCTTCCTTGGATGAGGGATAGGAACTCTTGCTCAGCTTGAAATGGTTGGCTAATGGAATGCTAACTGGTTTGGCATTGTTCATATTGAACCGTGCAAGCACTCGTTCAATATACTTCTCCTGAGATAGCCACAACCTCTGGTTCTTCCTGTCTCGGGTGATCTGCATTCCCAATATTTGTTGAGCCGGTCCTAAGTCTTTCATGTCAAAAGACTTAGAGAGTTCCTTCTTCAGCTGGTTGATCTTCGTTGCGTCTTTCCCCACGATCAGAATATCGTCTACACATAGTAGAAGAGCAACGAAATTCCCGTCCGAAAATTTCTGAATGTAAACACATTCATCTGCGGCAGTTTTCTTATACCCTTGACTCACCATGCACGAGACAAACTTCTTGTACCACTGTCTTGGTGCCTGCTTCAAACCGTACAAACTCTTCTTCAGCTTGCACATGAGGTTATCTCCTGAAACCTCAAAACCTTCGGGTTGCTGCATATAGATTTCTTCTTTAAAATCTCCATGAAGAAATGCCGTCTTCACATCCATCTGTTCAAGCTCCAAGTTCATACTTGCGACCAATCCAAGTATGACTCTGATTGAAGTCATCTTGTCTACGGGTGAAAAAATCTCATCAAAGTCGATTCCCTTCTTCTGCTGGAATCCTTTGACTACCAATCGTGCTTTGTATTTCACCACTTTTCCACTGCCATCTTTCTTCAGCTTAAACACCCATTTATTTTTCAGTGCCTTCTTCCCTTTTGGAAGTTCTACGATCTCATAAGTATGATTTTTCTGCAGAGATTCCATCTCGTCCTGCATTGCGAGCAACCACTGTTCTTTGTCCTTATGAGATACTGCTTCATGGAAACTCTCTGGTTCTCCATCTTCAGTAAGTAAAAGATATTCTGATTCTGGATATCTTCTCGATGGAATCCAACCTCGTTCAGATCTACGAACTTCTGGAATATGAGGAGATCCACCATCATCTGAGTCTTGTGATGGTTTTGGAACATCTGGCAGAGCGGGTTGTGGCTCCCCCTGCTCAACACCGTCTTCTTCCTCATTGTCTTCTACTTCTGGAATATCTTCTGGCACTGTATCTTCATTTCTCATGAATGATTATGTTGTTGCCTCTGGCACCTGAGAAGCAACATTTGGCTTCTGAGATATTGTGGGCTTTTCAATATCTTCTATTGTTTGGTTTTCATGGAAAACTACGTCCCTACTTCTGATCACCTTTTTCTCCTTTGGATCCCATAATCTGTATCCAAATTCTTCATCTCCATAGCCTATGAATATGCATGGAGAGGTCCTTGCATCTAGCTTCTGCCTGAGCTCCTTGGATACGTATGCATACGCCAAACATCCGAATATTCTCAAGTGAGAATATGATGGATCCTTTCCAGACCAAAGTTTCTCCGGAACTTCAAAATTCAATGGTACTGATGGAGATCGGTTGATTAAGTAATAGGCGGATCTGACTGCTTCTCCCCAGAATGGCTTTGGTAGCTTAGCCATACTGAGCATGCTCCGAACACGTTCCATGATTGTTCGGTTCATTCTTTCAGCTACACCGTTGTGTTGAGGGGTGCGTGGGACCGTCTTCTCATGTCAAATGCCATATGATCTGCAATAGGTATTGAACTGCCTGGAAGAGTATTCACCTCCATTGTCGGATCGAAGACACTTCAACTTCTTTCTTGTATCACGTTATACCATGACATGGAACAGTTTGAAGTAATCGAACACCTAGTCCTTCGTCCGTAAGAAATACACCCACACCTTTCGAGAAGCATCATCAATGAACGTTAGAAAATATCGATTGCCGCCGAGTGATTCAACCTCTAAGGGACTGCAAACATCAGAGTGTACCAGACTGAGTAACTCTGTTCTTCTCGTTGAAGAGGAATTAAACGAGACTTCTATGCTGCTTACCAAACAGACAATGATTGCAAGGATTTAGTACATCATCCTTGTCCACATTGATTAACTCCTTTTTTATTAGGGTAGACAACCCTTTCTCACTCATGTGGCCGAGTCTCTAGTGCCATAAATTTTTAGAAGCCTCCTTTTCTGCAAAGTTGAGGCTGTCTGTGCATATCTTCACATGAGTCTTGTATAGCGTGCCACAAAAATGTCCTCGGGCGACTGTCATAGTGCCTCTTGATAACTTCCATGTGCCTTTACTGAAGTGACTATCATAGCCCTATTTGTCAAGAGTTATTCCTGACAATAGATTTAGCCGAAGATCTGGCACATGGCGGACATCCTTGAAAGTGATTGTGCTCCCGGAACTTGTATTTATCTGGACATCACCAATTCCGAGAATCTCAGCGGAACTGGAATTTCCCATTTTCACAGCTCCAAAGTCACCGGCTTTGTATATTGTGAAGTATTCCTTGTATAGAGTCACGTGGTAGGATGCTGCAGTATCTACCACCCATTCTGTGTCTTCTCGTGATACGTGAAGGCATGTCTCATCTTGGGTTGAACAATGAGCTACATCACCAGAGATAGTAACTAACGTTTCTCCACCCTTGTTCTTCGGCTGCGAACTGCTCTGTCCTTGCTCCTCTTTCCATTTGTAGCAGTTCTTATTCATATGTCCCTCTATTCCACAATGATGGCACTTATATGTTGGTTTTCTGCCATCAGTGGACCTGCCCCTGCTCTTGCTTCTGCCTCTCCATTTGCTTTTGCTACTCTTTTGTTGCCTCCCCCGGTTCTCTGTGACAAAGGCATGGGTCTGATATGTGCCCATCTCCTTTCTCCTTGCCTCTTCACTGAATAGGGCGTCCTTGACCATTGACATGGTAAGTTTGCTATTAGGGGCTGAGTTGGTGAGTGATACGACCAACGTTTCCCGACTATCGGGAAGGGAACTGAGTAGTAACAGCGCTTGAACTTCATCGCTAAGTGGCATCTCTATAGACGACAACTGGTAGACCAGGTTTTGGAACTCACTGCTACGCTCGGCAACTGAAGTTTCATTTTTTAGCTTCCTGTTGACTAAGAGCCTCATCAATAGGGCCTTATTCCGAGCGGTCTTGGCCTGGTACATGTCTTCCAACTTCTTCCAGAGGGTATATGCGTCTGTTTCTTGTGCAACATGGTGGAAGACACTATGATCAATCCATTGACGGATTTGACCAGTAGTTTTTCGATTTGATTTCTTCCAGTCTAACTCCTTGGAGGGATCAGGATATTTACCCATCAATTCTATGGGATCAAACAAATCTATACAGCTTAGGAAATCTTCCATCTGAGGTCTCCAAAGCGTGTAATTTGTGGCAGTAAGCGTAATCATGGCTCCGAAAGATGATGTTGACTCTTCTGTGGACATTAGCATCTTACAAAATAATTTTTCAACACGATCAGGGTTGAATCCTTAAACACGGAGTTCACCGTTGCGTACGGAACGGTCGAAAATGGTGGAATTGACACTTCGTGGCTGAAATTCCACTATAGGGGCAAAACTATAATTTTTGAAAGTTGAGGACCAATCTGCAATTTAAGAGAGTTGACTGGTTCGCTACAGTTGACCGGTCGTCTTCTCCGGCAAAATTTCCGGCGACAGTTGTCTTCTCCGGCGAGTTCCCGGCGAACCTCCGGCAAAGTTTACCAAACTTTGACCGCGATTTTTGGGTTCGTTTGAACTCCGATTAGGTTGCTGTTTGGTGCGTTAGACTCCGTTCGACGAGTAGAATCCAATGATGCCGTCAGAGTTGGATTTTGAGCAAGGATCCCAAAAACCAAATTTGGCCCCTCACCTAAAAACTCGACCAACGCCTCTAACCTCGCTCTGATACCACTTCTTGGGGGTATGTGGATCGATTGGGCGTTGGTAAACACAAATTTGAGAGAAAAACAACCTCTATTACTCACAAGAATAGATTACACGAGTATTTACAAAACTCATAAAAAACTCTCAAAAACTCACAAACGAGGATCACTCTCTAGGATCACTCTTGGTCTCACTCTTCTTGGTGATGAACACTCTAATTATTGTGATGATTTACAATGAAGGCAAGCACCTCTATTTATAGCAAAAATGGTGAGGGTTTTTTTTGGAAATTCCCGTGTGAATAAGGAAGCTTCCCATGGAGGCTATGGTTGGCTTTTTCAACCATTGTGGGCTGCCCGTGTGAATAAGGAAGCTTCACATGGAGGCTTGTCAAAGTTTTCTAGTTTGAAAATCTAGAAGTACGACTGGAAGTCAACCTCCCTGACCCTTCAGACACTCCTGTCGAGGTCAAGAAGAGAAAAAGCATTGTGCTTAAGGTTAGAAAGAGAACAAAAAAGACTTCTGGTGCCCGGGTCATGGATTCCAACTCTATATCGGCTCAAATATTTTCCAGAGGACGACGAGGACATAGTCTTCATCACCCATAATCGCGATTGATGCCGACCAAGAGTCAGTGGCCTTAGACAAGGATGCTCGTAATGCTGAATCCTCATTAGTTCAGGGTCCCAAAGAAGATCATGGGGCTGCTGCTTCGCAAGAAGCCCTTCCGGTTCCAAGAAGGGCCATTTCTGAAAGGTGACACTATTATCCACATTCTAGAGTCACCACCTCATATGGAGGACATTTTAACTGAAGCTTGAGCCACTCAAGGGAAGCTAAGACGTCTCGGCTTGTGGATGATGCCATCAACTCATTTTTTCCCGGGCGTGCATGTTGGTATGTTGGAAGACTATTCTGGCTTTGTCTACATGGAGATCGCGAAAAGAGTCATGCAACCGGAATTGGGTGGGCCGAATTCGAGCATCAAGCTTGAGAAACAGTTTCTCGCCTAGACTATACCTCCCAAATGAAAGAAGACGGTTATGTTCGTTGTCCAGGCCAATTGAAGTTTCCAGCTATTTCCGTTCCTTGGTAACCGAAGAAGACCAAGTGAAGATGAACGAGGTAGATTGGTCATGTGTTTTCAATGAGGCCCAGCAGGTGCTGAATTGTGTATACCTTCTTCCTTTTTTATTTGAATGAGTTCCTGTTTCCTTAACTATTTTTAAATGATTTGTTTTCTCTATATCTCATGTCGTAGTGCTTCATCATAGAAGCTTTAACCGATCTAAGATGGAGGTGAGTCACCTCGAATTAGAGCTAATGGAGAAGGTTTGGTAAACAGAGATGTTTAAAGCTCTCTTTGAGAAGAATATGATGTTCTTAGGGACATGGTAGACCTCCGCACCCTTCGGGCCAAACCGGAGAAGGCCCAAAAGGAGTCCTAGAAAGCAATATAAAACCATGCTATTCTATTGAGACAGTAAGAGTACTCGAGATTGATAATGAGAGGCTAAACGTCGATGCTAACATTACAACCTCACAAGTCTAGGAGAAGATAAATTTGATCAACCAGCTCAGGATCGAGATGGACACGGTCAAGGCTTCAACCGATAAGCTAAGGGGCAAAATAGACTTCCTATCACTGGAGCTAGATTTCACTAAAACGGACTTGGCATCGAACAAGTGCCACTGCGAATTATGAAATAAAATGATGACAAATGAGCTCGGCTAAATAAAGAATTTGGGTGCAACTCACCTCGGCAGTCATAGAGCTTGACGCTCTTGACTGGGAATATACTGTGTGAAGTAAAAATTGGAGATGGATATGAACAAGGTATTGGAATCCCAAGATATGCTAGCCTAATATAAGGCCGATGTTGAGATAGTCGAAGCCCAGATCATAACGAAGGCTGAATACATGAAATGGCTATCTCAGAGGGAGGCTCTCGAGAAGATCTATGCGGAGAGGTCGATGTAGCGGCCAAGATCGTAGATGCAAAGAGAGTCGAGACCGAGGCCAAAGCAAAGTATCAACACGAAGGGTCAATATCGAGCTGGACTCCGATGAAGGTTATGCATGGAATGCCTTTGTTTTATATTATTTTTTATTTTTCTATACTCATATACTTTACACTCTGAGGCCGTTCTGTTGTGCCTATGTAAATATGTTTTGGTAAATATATGAAGTTAGTTTTCAGCTATTTATTGTGTTCTTTAACTTTTTTGCATTTGCTTTTGCTTAGGACTAAGAATTTAATAACTTGTTTCTATGATTAAGTATTACTAATATATCATCGATGACTTAGCATAAATTTTGTGATTGCTTGAATTGTTTGGCTTCTAAAGCCAAATAAGGTCCGATTTAAATTATGGCTCCAAATTTCTTTGACTTCGAAGGATCTAACAAAAATGAAATGAAGTCTTAATTAAAATATTCGAATTATTTATCTAGACATAGTAAATATTTACTGAAGGTGGCGCTTTCTTTGGCCGTAATTCAAAACTGATTGACTTAATCAGATCAGACATAATCTTTATAAACTTATAATCTGCAAGGACCTTACTTTTAGCAAACTCAGACATATCCGAGTCGTTCATACATCGGGGCCGAAGCTCCAATGGCTTCATACCTTAAGTTGGTCGTAGCCTTTAGTATTTAGGCCCTGCCTTGTAGGCTCGTTGCCCTCGGGGTTTAGTAGCTTGATTTACCGCGTCTTACCATCAGACGACAGTCCACGGTTCGGCGAAACCCCGTAGTCTTTGTGGTCTTTAGATAATTAGGTACAATCTGGTGGACTCTTACAACCTTTGGGATTTCATGCCCGTAGTTAATGATGAACCAAGGGCTTAGAATGTTTTGAATACAATATTTATTCGAAGTGACGTGAAGATAACATTACTCGTGTAAGCATGAACTGATGAAGTAAGAAGGTTAATTTCTCACTTTACTACTTCAAATATAGTGTAAATAATTGAAGATATAAAAACTATCTGCCACGACGAGAACGAAATGTCTGGGCATGATTCATTTAATCCTTTGACCCTTAAAAAAATCCTATTATTCAAGACTTGGATTTTGATGCTGAATTAAATTGTCTTCAAAATTGCCGAACTCAAACCTTTGAATCTTGATTCATGGTGTTGTAGCCCCTTATTGCTTCAAGACAAATTTTGAGGGCTCGAGTACTAACTATCTGATGGGAGCAGTCCCTAGTCCCCAGTGCTTGACTAGTCTTCAAATCTAAAGTAGCATGCTTATTGTTGCCCTGTTAAAAACCTTGTCATAAAAGCCACTTCAAAAAAATTGATCTAAGAGAATAAAGAATGCCATATGTGCTTTTAGATCTAATTCTTGGACTTGGCTTCGAACTAATACATGCATGGGTTAGTTAGAATGATAATAAACCTCAAAGCAGATTAGGTATTCATACCTTGGTTGTAGTATAGCTTTAAGAATGCCACATTCCAGTTATTTTGCAGTTGCATGCCATTTTCGGACTCAAGCTGGTACGAGCCCTTTCCGGTTATACCAGTGACTCTATATTGTCCTTTCTAATTGGGGCCTAGTTTCCTGTCATTCTTGTTATTTATATATAGTGTGACTTTTCTTATTACTAAGTCCCCGACTTGGAAGTGTCGAAGATTTGAGCTGCTAACCGTACCAGGGAGACTTCTCGTTGTTTGTCTGCTTAATGCAGAGTTATGGTCATGGCCTCATCATTTGATGCTTTTGTAACATATTGGAACCTCAATATCAGTTCCCCCAGATCTAAATCAAAGCCTCTACACCGTGGTCTAGAGAAAACAGTGTCTCACTGGTATTCGTCCTCGAGGTTGTTCGATACACCCATATGACCTTGGGTAGAATTTCCTTCCACCTTTGTTTTGAATCCGTGAGTTTTTTCTTTAGGTTCTGCAGTAAGGTCTTATTTGTTGGCTCCGCTTGATAGTTCGCGCTTGGATGATAAGGGACCGAGAAAACCTTTTTGATTTTGTGATCTTAAAAGAATTTATTGACCTTATTACCGATGAATTGTCCCCTATTGTTACATGTAATCTCGGTTGGTATCCCTAATTAGAAAATTATGTGATACCAGATAAAGTCGATGACCTCCTTCTCTCTAACTTTCTTAAACGCCTATGCTTCAACCCACTTGGAGAAGTAATTGATCATAAGCAAGATGTACTAAGCCTTACCGGGTGCCATGGTAAAGGATCTACAATATCCATACTTCACTTCGTGAACAACCAATGGGAAAAGAACGGGTAAAGCAATTCCCCCCGTTTGTAGATCACTAGTACATGCCTTTGACACTCATCGCATTTTTGAATAAAGTCCTTTGCATCCTTCTCCATTTCTTTCCAGTAATACCTTGCCCTGATTAATTTCTAACCAACAATTGCACTATTCAATGGTTTCTGCAAGTCCCCTCGGGGATCTCCCTCATCACGTAATCAGCCTTCCCGAGCCCCAAATATCTTGCTAATTGTCCGAAAAATGGTTTTTTGATACAGCAGGCTTTTAACATGTAAAACATAACAGCTTTAGTTCGAATTCCCTATATTCTTTTTGATCCAATGGTAGTTTCCCCTTCTCAAGGTAGCCCGGGTATTTCTTTTACCAATCCCAAGTCATACTCATTGAATTTACCTTGGCATGACCAACCTCTATCATTCAAATAATTAATTGCACTACTATTTTAGAGTTAAATTCTTTAGAGTCTACTGACAAACCTAAGTTAGCCAAAGCACCCTCCTTACTATTTTGATCTCGGGGCACATGTTGTAGCATCCATTCTTTGACCCGATGTAACTGTGATGACCCAAAAGGGTCATCACCTATTTTTACTCAATCCCATGCTTCTGAGGCCTTGAAAAAATCCTTTAGATCTGCCTCATTTTGCGTGCACAGTCCGGGCGCATAGCCGAAAAGCTTAAATATAAAATTCTATGAAAAATACTAAGTTTTGATGTTAAAATGAATAAATTTGACTTTGGTCAACATTTTGGATAAACGGATTCGGACCCGTGACGTGACGGTCCCAGAGGGTCTGTAGGTAAATATGGGATTTGGGCTTATGCCTGGAATCAAATTCCGAGGTCCCGAGCCCGAGAAAATGAATTTTTAAAGGAAATTGTTCTTTGAAATGTTTAAGAAAATTGGAAATGAAATTTGATTAGAAAGCGATGGTATCTGGCCCATATTTTAATTCCAGTGCCATGTATAGGTCTTATATATTTTTTAAGTCGTTCCTATAAAGTTTGGCTATAATCGAACATCGTCTGACGTGTTTCGGACTTAAAGTTCTAAATTTGAAACTTGATGAGTTTTCGAAAAATTCATGATTTTGAGGTTATTTAGGCGATTTAATCGCACTGATAAGTTTGTATGATGTTGTTGAGTCAGTGCATGTATTTGGTTGGGAGCCCCGAGGGCTCGGGAGTGTGTTTTGGAATGGTTTTAGGCTCATCAAAGTTTCAGGCTTTCCAGTTCTAGTATTGCGTTCTTCATGTTCGTAGGAGGGCCCTCGCAAACGTGATGAGTAAAATTATGCTGAAGGAATTTCCTTCTACGCGAATGTGTAGGCCTGGCCGCGAACGCGAGGCAGCGGGGGGCTATACATTCGCGAACGTGTTCTTGGCTACACGAACGCGTAGGGTCATGAGGGAGTGGTCACCATTTATGCATCGCAAACACGACACTAGGACCGCGAATACGAGGGCTCGAGGAGCTATTGCTTCGCGAATGTGAGCCCGTATACGCGAACGCGAAGGCCAAAAAGCCTAACCCATCGCGAATGCGTGAGATCTGTCGTGAACGTGTAAGGTCTATCGCGAACGCATAGCATTAATTCGCCCAGTTGTTTTTAAGCTTCAAAAACAAAATTCAAATGGGATTTTCATAAATTTCACGAACACTTTCTTCTCTAAAGTTCTTGGGCGATTTTTGAAGCATTCTTTCTCCACAACCTCTTGGGGTAAGAAATATCTAACTAGTTTCTTCCATTTTCATCAACATCTAATGAAATTCTAGTCCTTAAATGTATGGTTGAGGATGGAAAATTAGGGATTTGGATGAGTTTGGGCTTTTTGATTTTCCTTTATTCAGACTTCATTTTGAGGTCGAATTGGAAACAAATTATATATTCGGGCTCGTGGGTGAATGAGTGATTCGATTTTCGTCCGAGCCTCGTGTTTTGACCAAGCGGGCCTGGAGTCGATATTTTAGTTTTTGGAAAAAATGATGGAAAAGCTATAATTAGGCATTGGGTTCGCATTGTTTAGCATTTATTGATGTATTGAAGTCATTTATGTATAGATACAATTGAATTGGAGCCGAATTCAAAAGGAAAAGCGGTTATTGAGGATTGAATTGGCTGGGGAACTTTGAGGTAAGTGTTCGGTCTAACCATTGCTTCAGGGATTAGGAGTTGAGTCATATCTGCTACTTGTTTCTTGTTGAGTACGACATATAGGCATGGTGACGAGTATCAATACGTTGGTGTCGAGCATGAGCGTGAGTCTTATATTGATACGTGTTGAATCCTTGGATAATGCTATGGTTGAAATAATGAGAAAATCTGTGGTATTGAGTAAAGGCTTAGTTTAGTTTCATGAAAGTTAATTATGAGTTAGAAGCGATGAAAATAGAGATGTTAGAAATTGAGTTGAGATAGTTACAGTTGATTCTCCCTTGCCGGGACATATATACTCGAGCTGTTATGTTACCTTGCCAGGATAGTGTATATTATAGTTAATCCCTTGCCTGGACTATTGTTGTGATCACTGTAAGTTGTACATTTGGAACGGGTTGCGCCGCAACATTTTTATTTAATGAATATATATATATATAAAATTGCACGTCGCAATAGATATTATATTGGATCAGGTTGCACACTGCAATAGATATTATATTGAATTGGGTTGCACGCCGCAACAGATATTATATTGGATTAGGTTGCACGCTGCAACAGATATATTATATTTATTGGATCGGGTTGCACACCGTAACAGATATTATATTTATTGGATTGGGGTTTAAGCCGCAACATATATATATATATACATACATATATATATATATATATACATATATATATATATATATACATATATATATACACACACAGAGACACACACATACGGATCGGGTTGCGCGCCGCAACAGTAGTATGATTATGTTGTTTTAGATATTGTACTGATCCTTCATATTTATTATTTTCTGCTAAGTTAATTGTTCCCCGAAGCATGTACCCCCTTCCTTTTTATTGTTTATTACTTTTTTATTTCCGCTATATTATTATATAACTGCACAGGTTTATCTGGAGTCTGGTCTTAGCCTCGTCACTACCTCGCGGGGTTAGGCTAGACACTTACCAGCACATGGGGTCGGTTGTATAGATGCTACACTTCTTGCTCCTTTACACAGATCCAGGTATTAGAGCAGCATACGTTGTGCAGTAGTAGTTCGGGAGCCAGCCTTCAGTCCACGAGATCCCCAGGTAGTTCTGCAAGTGTCCGCAAGCCCAACATCGATTCTATCTTTATTTATGATCTGTTATCTCTTGTATTCGAGGAAGACAGTGTTACTTCTTTCAAAAAGTTATATGTAGTAAATCTTAGTAGTCCGTGGATGTTGTGACACCAGTTCTGGGTAGAGGCATGTGTGGATTTTCCTTATTATTTTAGTTTATTTCATTTAAGTCTTCCGCTAAATTATTAATTCTGCTGTTGGTAAAAATGGATTTAAAACAAAAGTATTCATGGATTCTAAATATATGGCTTGCCTAGCTTCTACTAATAAGCACCATCACGACTCTAGAGGGTGGGAACTCGGGGTTGTGACAAGTTGGTATCAGGGCTCTAGGTTGCATAGGTCTCACAACTTACTGACAAGCATAGTAGAATTTCAGGGATCGGTACGGAGACGTCTCTATTTATCCTCCAGAGGCTACATAGTTAGGAAAACTTCATATTTGTTCTTTCTTGTCGTGTGGTTTGGTTCCTCAATGCTAATTGAATTTCTACTCTATTCTTTCGCATATGGCAAGAACACGTGCTACCTCATCTACTGCTCCGCAGCCCGAGTCCCTAGCCGCAGCTTCCACTAGGACAGAGGGCGAGGCCGTGCTAGAGGCCGAGGTAGGGGCAGAGCTCAGCCCCGAGCAGCAACACTAATGGTGGAGCATCAAGTTTATTTTGAGGATGAGGTTCTGGTCCCAGCAGTTCCGGTGGGCCAAAGTCAAGTCCTAGGGGTGTTTATTCCTACCCTAGTTCTTTAGGATGCTCTGGTCCGATTGGTGGGCCTCATGGAGAGTGTCAGCCGAGCAAGTTTGCTTCCTGTAGCACCAGCCACTTCTCAGGTTGGAGGAGGGGCTCAAACTCCTGCTACTCGCACTCCGAGTAGATGACTCCCTAGATTCAGACTCCAGCGATTCAGCCAGTTGGAGCAGTTCACTCGGGGGTAGTAGCTCAGACGGACAATGGAGAAGCCATGTCTGTAGATGCTTTGTGGAGGCTGTATAGGTTCACCAAGCTCTTCACTTCCACATTTAACGGTGCATCTACTGAGGACCCAAAGGATGATCTAGATAGTTGTCACGAGGTTCTTCAGAACATGGGTGTTGTTGAGACCAATGGGGTTGATTTTGCTATATTTTGCTTGTCTGGATCCGCCAAGACTTGGTGAAGGGATTATTGCTTAGCTAGACCAGTGGGGTCACCAGCTTTGACCAATAGGGATCCATGATAGTCACCTAATATGAGACGAGGTTCATTGACTTAGCTCGCCATTCTCTTATTATACTTCCCACTTAGATGGAGAGAGTGAGATGGTTTATTGATGGGCTTATTAGCCAATTCGTCTTCAGATGGCTAGAGAGGTTGGTAGTGAGATATCCTTCCAGGAGACGGCCAATGTAGTCCGGAGTGTTGAGATGGTATTATCACAGGGGGTGGTCATAAGGCAGACAAGAGACCCCGTAATTCAGACTGATTGAGTGGTGCCTCGTTTGGAGGCAGAGATTCGTATGATATGGGTCATTCTCCTAGGCACTTCCAGTCAGCACTCTAGGTTTCTCACGCTGCTTCAGGTGGTCGTGGTGCTTGCGGGCAGTATTCTGATTAGCAATCCTACAGTGCAGCACAACCTCCTATCAATGCTCCGCCACTCTAGAGTTTTTGGGGTGGTCATTCAGGCTGCCAGGGTCAGTCTCAGTTTTCTTAGCCACAACATTCATGTGGATGTTATGAGTGTGGTGAGTATGGTCATATCCTGAGGGTTTGTCTGAGGTTGGTGGGTGCTCAGTCACAGTAGCAAGGTCCCCGTGATACGATTCAGGCACCAGATGCTCCACAGGCCGCTTAGCCAGCTAGAGGCAGGGGTAGAGGTTCCAGAGGGGGAGGTAGAAGATTTATAGGTAGAGCTCAGGCCACTAGAGGTGGAGGCCAACTAGCTGCAGGCCGTCCTAGAGAGGCAGATCAAAGTGGTCGGCTCAGCTCCGATGCTATGCTCTTCAGGCCAGACCCGAGGCTAAGGCTTCAGATGCAGTTATTACAGGTACGATTCTGGTTTGTGATAGAGGTTCTTCGATGTTGTTTGATCCGGGGTCTACATATTCGTAGGCGTCATCTTATTTTGCTCCGTACTTGGTCTTGCCTAGTGATGCATTGGGTGTTCTAATTTATGTGTCTACACTGGTGGATGATTTTATTGTGGTCGATCGACTCCATCGTTCTTGTATTATGGTGATTGGTGGTCTCGAGACTAGCATAATATGTTACTTTCAGACATGGTTGACTACGATATTATATTAGGGATGGACTGGTTATCACCTTATCACGCTATCTTGGATTGTCATGCTAAGATTGTGACCTTAGCTTTACAGAGTATGCCTCGTTTAGAGTGGAGAGAGGGACTCCTCGTCATTATACCATTGTGTTATCTCGTATATGAAGGCTCGGCGTATGATCAAGAAGGGGTGTTTGGCCTATTTGGCATATGTTCGTGATTCTAGTTCTGAAGTCCCCTCTATTGATTCTGTGCCTGTTGTACGCAAGTTCCATGATATCTTTCCTTCAGACATGCCGGCTATGCTGCTCGATAGGGATATTGAATTTTTCATTGATGTGGCTATGGGCACTCAGCCCATTTCTATCCCGACGTATTGTATGGCCCCGCCTGAGTTGAAAGAGTTAAAGGAGAAGTTGCAGTACTTGCTCGAGAAGGGTTTTATTAGACCTAGTGTATCACCTTGGGGTGCACCAGTGTTGTTCGTTAAGAAGAAGGATGGTGTGATGAGAATGTGCATTTATTACCAGCAGTTGAACATGGCAACAATCAAGAATAAATATGCGCTGCCAAGGATTGATGATTTGTTCGATCAGCTTTAGGGTTCCAAGGTATTTTCCAAGATTGACTTGAGGTCTAGCTACCATCAGTTGAGGATTAGGGCATCCGATGTCCCTAATACAACTTTCTGCCCTCGGTATGGGCATTATGAGTTCTTGGTTATGTCATTCGGGTTGCCAAATGCCCCAGCATCTTTTATGGATTTGATAAACCGAGTGCTTAGAGCTTATTTGGATTCATTCGTAATAGTCTTCATTGGTGATATCTTGATATATTCCCACAGCCAGGAGGAGCACGAGCAGTATCTTAGGGTGGTTCTTCAGACTTTGAAGGATAGCCAGCTATATGCTAAGTTCTCGTAATGCGAATTCTGGTAGGGTTCAGTTGCATTCCTGGGTCATGTCGTATCAGTAGAGGGTATTCAGGTTTATCTGAAGAAGATTGAGGCAGTTAAGAACTGGCCTAGACCAGCATTAGCTATAGAGATTCGGAGTTTCTTGGGATTGGCAGGGTACTATCGATAGTTCATGGAGTGGTTTTCATATATTGCAAGCTCGATGACTAGATTTACCTAGAAGGGTGCCCAATTCAGATGGTCGAACGAGTGTGAGGGGAGATTTCAGAGGCTCAAGACAGCTCTAACTACGGCACCGGTATTGGTTTTGCCCAACATGTTCAGGGTCTTATACAGTTTATTGTGATGCTTCCATTATTGGGCTTGGTGCAGTATTGATGCAGGATGGAAAGGTCATTGCCTATGCATTGAGGTAGTTGAAGATTCATGAGAAGAATATCCAATTCATGATTTAGAGTTGGTATCGACCATTCACTCGTTGAAGATTTGGAGGTACTATTTGTACGGCGTGGCATGTGAGGTGTTCACTGACCACAAGAGTCTTCAGTACATGTTCAAGCAAAAGGAGTTGAATTTGAGGCAGAGGATGTGGTTGTAGTTATTAACGATTATGATATCACCATCTTATATCACCCGAGAAAGGCTAATGTGGTGGCCGATGCTTTGAGTAGGAAGTCAGCCAGTATGGGCAGTCTTGCTTATATTCCGGTAGGTGAGAGGCCACTTGCTTTGGATGTTCAGGCTTTAGCCAATCAGTTCATGAGACTGGATGTCTCTAAGCCCAGTTGTGTGTTAGCTTGAACGGTCGCTCGTTTTTCATTATTGGAGCTATCCGTGATCGACAGTCTGATGATCGCCATCTGTGTGTCCTTAGAGACACGATGCAGTGCAGAGGTACCAGGCATGTTACCTTAGATGATGATGGAGTTTTGAGTTTGCAGGTTTGAGTATGTGTGCCTAATGTGGATGGGCTCCGAGAGTTGATTTTGGAGGAGGCTCATAGCTCCTACTACTCTATTCATCTGAGCACCATGAAGATGTATCAGGATTTGCAACAATATTATTGGTGGCGTAGAATGAAGAAGGATATCGTAGCATAATATAGCTCGTTGTTTGAATTGTCATCAGGTTAAGTACGAGCATCAAAGACCTGGTTGTTTATTTCAGAGGATTGATCTTCTCGAGTGGAAGTGGGAGCGGGCGACTATGGACTTGTTACTGGACTTCTGTTGACTCGGAAGAAGTTCGACGCAGTTTAGGTCATTGTTGATAGGCTGACTAAGTCAGCACATTTCATTCCTGTGGCAGTCTCCTATACTTCTGTAAGGTTAGTTGAGATCTATATTTGGGAGATTGTTCACCTTCGTGTGTGCCCGTATCTATCATTTGGGACCGGGGTACACACTTTACCTCGCGCTTCTAGAGAGTAGTTCATTAAGAGTTAGGCATATGGGTCGAGTTGAGCACATCATTTCATCCCCAGACAGACGGTCAGTCCGAGGGGACTATTCAGATTTTGGAGGATATGCTATGCGCTTGTGTTATTGACTTTGGAGGTTCGTGGGATCAGTTTTTGCTTTTAGCAAAATTTGCCTACAACAACAGCTACCAGTTGAGTATCCAGTTGGCCTTTTATAAGGATTTATATTGTAGGCGGTGTCGATCTCCGGTTGGATGGTTTGAGCCGGGAGAGGCTCGGTTGTTGGGTACAGATCTAGTTCAGGAGGTCTTGGACAAGGTCAGGATCATTCAGGATAGACTTCATACAGCTCAGTCTAGGAAAAAGAGCTATGCAGACTGCAAGGTTCGAGATGTGGCTTTCATAGTTGGTGAGCGGGTATTGCTCTAATTGTCGCCTATGAAGGGCGTGATGAGATTTGGGAAGAAGGGCAAGCTTAGCCCTAGGTTCATTGATCCATTTGAGATTCTTGATCGAGTGGGAGAGGTGTCTTATAGACTTGCATTGCCGTCGAGCTTGTTAGTTGTACATCCACTGTTTCATGTTTCCATGCTTTGGAGGTATCATGGCGATCCATCCCACGTGTTAGATTCCCGCACTGTCCAGCTGGACAAGGACGTGTCTTACAAGGAGGAGCCGGTGGCTATTCTAGCTGGCAGGTTCGTCAGTTGATATCTAAGAGTTTTCCTTCTGTACGTGTTCAGTGGAGAGTTCAGCCTCCTGAGCCATTGACCTGGGAGTCCGAGTCTGATATACATAGCCGTTATCCTCATCTTTTTCCCGACTCAGGTACTTCCTTATTCTGTCCGTTCGAGGACGAACATTTGTTTAAGAGGTGGAGAATGTGACTACCCAAAAGGGTCATCACCTGTTTTTAATCAATTTTGTGCTTACGAGGCCTTGAAAACCTCCTTTAGAGTCGCCTTGTTTTGCAGGTGCAGTCCGGGCGCGTAGCCGGAAAGCTTAAATAAGAAATTCTGTGAAAATGCTAATTTTGATGCCAAAATGAATAAATTTGACTTTGCTCGACATTTTGGGCTATCGGACCGATACCCATGATTTGACACTCTAGGAGGGTCTATAGGAAAATATGGGACTTGGGTGTATACCCGGAATCAAATTACGAGGTCCCGACCACGAGAAAATGAATTTTTAAAGGAAATTGTTTTTCAAAAATGGTTAAGAAAATTGGAAATGAAATTTCATTAGAAAGGGATGTTATCGGGCCCGTATTTTGGTTCCGGCGCTCGGTACAGGTCTTATATATGTTTTAAGTCCTTCCTGCAAAGGTTGGTTAAAATCGGACAACGTTTGATGTGTTTCAGACTCAAAGTTCTAAATTTGAAACTTGATGAAGTTTGGGGAAAATTCATGATTTTGAGGTTTGATTCCTTGTTTTTAGGTTATTTAGGCGATTAGATCACATGGATAACTTCGTACGATGTCGTTGAGCCAGTGCCTGTGTTTGGTCAGGAGCCCTGAGGGCTCGGGAGTGTTTTGGAGGTGTTTCGGAATGGTATTAGGCTTATCAAAGTTACAGGTTTTCCAGTTTTGGTATGGCCTTCTTCGCGTTCGAGGGAGGACCCTTGCGAACACGATGAGTAAAATTATGCTGACGGAATTTCCTTCTACGCGAACGCGATGAGTAAAATTATGCTGAAGGATTTCCTTCTACGCTAACGCGTAGGCCAGGCCGCGAAGCTGAGGCAGCGGGGCCCTATACCTTCGCAAGCACATTCTTGGCTACGCGAAGTCATGGAGGAGGGGTCTGCATTTATGCATCGTGAACGCGACACTAGGTATGCAAATGCGAGGGCTCGAGGAGCTATAGTTTCGCGAACGTGTAGCCTTAATTTGCCCGGTTATTTTTAAGCTTCAAAAAAAGAATGCAAATGGGATTCTCATAAGATTTTACAAACTCTTTCTTCTCGAAAGTTCTAGGGCAATTTTTGAAGCATTCTTTCACCACAACCTCTTGGGGTAAGCAATCTCTAACTAGTGTCTTCCATTTTCATCAACATCTAATGAATTTCAAGGCCTAAAGCATATGATTGAGGGTAGAAAATTAGAGATTTGGGTAGAGTTTGGGCTTTTTGATTTTTCTTGATTTAGACTTCGTTTTGGGGTCAAATTTGAAAACAAATTATATATCTGGGCTCGTGGTTGAATGAGTGATTTGATTTTGATCTGGACCTCGTGTTTGACCAAGCGGGCCCGAGGTCTATTTTTGAGTTTTTGGGAAAAAAGATGGAAAATCAATAATTAGGCATTGGATTCGCATTGTTTAGCATTTATTGATGTATTGAAGTCATTTCTGTATGATAAAAGTTAAGTGTTCGGTCTAAGCTTAGCTTGAGGGTATGGAGTTGAGTCATATATGCTACTTGTTTCATGTTGAGTATGACCTGTAGGCATGGTGACGAGTATCTATATGTTGGTGTCGATCATGACCGTGAGTCTTGAATTGATACTTGTAGAATCCTTAAATAATGCTATGGTTGAAATAATGAGAAAATCCGTGGTATTGAGTAAAGGCTTAGTTTAGTTTACTTGAATTTACTGGCACTCTTAATAATTCCTTGATTATTCGAATTAATAATATATGATTATTGGACTCCTGGTAAGTGTCGAAGTCAACCATCTTGTCTCTACTTCTTCGAGATTAGACGAGATACTTATTGGGTACATGTTGTTTTCGTATTCATACTACACTTCTATGCATTTTTGTTGCATGGGTTCATGTGTTATTAGTGGCCTACTGGTCGTAGCAGCATGGATGATTCTGGGACTAGGTGAGTGACATTATTCGAGGCAGCCCGCAACTAGTATAGTCCCTTTCCGGCATATTGTATTTACTTTCTGTCCACTGTATTTCGGATGGATGTTGTATTTTATATCCTTCCTAATAAATGCCCATACACTTGTGACACCGGGTTCTGGGGATGTCTTTGTGTTTATTCAGAAAATCTAAAAGTTGTTAAATGTTTCACTATTTATTCAGAGGAATTTACTATGTATTGTTTATATGTATAAAAGAGGTGATTTGAGAAATGGTTAAAATGAGAATTTAATTAAGTATTTTGGTTGGCTTTATTGACAGCGATGGCTGGTGCTACCATGACCCTTAGTGGATTTTGGGTCATGACAACATGGTATTAGAGCACTAGGTTCCTAGAGTCTCACGAGTTATGAGAAAGTCTAGTAGAGTCACGCGGATCGGTATGGAGACGTCTGTACTTATCCTCAGGAGGCTGCAGAACTATTAGGAGTACTTCCCTTCTTGATTCCTTATCGTTCGATTTGATTCCTAGAGGCTTATGCCTTTGTTTCTTCCTACTCAATACTATGCGGCGCAAACTGCTTGTTGTAAATCGAGAATTGAAGAATCGTAATGGCACTACAATTGTGGTGCGGGATTTTTCTCCCGGTGTAGTTGATCGGATTATTATCGTTGCTTTCTGGAAAGATATTCTATTATTTCAGCCCAGTAGCAGTGTTTCTGAGAGCTTTGAGGCTAGGCACAAGTTATTATGATGCTTATGAATGATTGTTCCACAATATTGATTTGATGGTGGGATGTTTGCCTATATGTAGGGGCAGTGAATGACTTGAAGGGAGGTTTACTTAGTACACGATCTAGAGATTCAGTAATTATTCGCGGCAAGAGAAAAGCAATTGGCCTATGAATGTCCAGATTTGGCTTGACGGGTAATGAGGCTTAGTGTTTTCGAGCGTGGTGGAATTTTCATCTGCGATCTAGTGTCGTCGTCCTCAACTGCATGTGCTAAGTTTGCTGGTATTATGATCTTCTACAATTCGCCTTTGGAGAAGGTTAATGCGGGTTAGTATTGAAGAAACGACTGTCATAGATCGCATGGTGTAGTGGTTTAGCATTGAATCGGTGTCTCTAATGTCGGCGATCGAGAAAGATGATCTTTGGAAAAGTTTAAAGTTAGTAGCGATTTATGGGTTCAAGTGCTATGAAGATAGATTTTATCTAAGGGAACAATTGAGCAGCAACGGACAAGGAAGGACATGTGGGGAGTGTCAAGTGGTGTTTAAAACTTCTAGAAGGTCAGGTATAAGAAACGCTGGTCGAGTAGTTGATTAAGGAAGCGAGTTTGCCCAAAATGGGAGAGTAGCGGAGTTGCATATGGGCTTTGTGGTAGGATTACAACGTACTTAAGGAGAGTTCGGAGGGATTTGAGAACATTAGTGATTGGTGAATGGGATCTATAGATTTAATCGGAAGTATGGGCTATTATGCGGCATAAGACTTCGTATAACGGAAAGGAGTTGCTTGAAATGAAGAGGATACAACGTAGCTTTGAATGGGAAGGATGTTACCACACATTTAATTGATGTCCACGAGGGGTGGACTTATGTAGCTAGAGGGTTAGCTCAGACTCAGGATGGGTCATTGATGACATGGTGATTGTACCATGTGCAACAGCGTTGGAAAATGTCGGAAAGTTATTTCCACATGTGGGTTATTCCATGTGAGCAGGTTAGCAGTCGCGTGGTTGGCGAAGCTTCCGTGAAGAATTCTATTGGTTATGTAGAAAAGAGATTGGTTGTGTAAATGTGTTTGATGATTCAGAATATAAAAAGGGGGTGTTACAGAATAATTTCAAGAATTTTGGCGGTTGATCTCCCAAGGTTATGTCAGTAAGAGTTAAAGAATCTTGGTGAATTCCAGAGTTGTGTAATAAGTGGCTTCAAGCTAAGTGGGAGAGTCCCACCACCTATGATTGGGTTGCATAGTTAACTACCTGCGAGGTTTCTGGTTATTAGCATATTGATGGGTTATTTCAGCTACGGGAAAGGAAATAAGTGGTAATTTGAGCAAAGAAATTGTTAAAGGGGTGCTATGGTTGGCCTTATTGGCTCATGTTCACACTTGGGGAAGGATTCAGGATTTATGCGTTGTATGGATGCGGATTTCAAGGGAAGTGATTCTGCCGGGTGCTTCGTTGAGAGAGTATTCATGGGCTAGAAGATTCATATAGTTGATCATATTCGGGGCTAAGTCAGAGCGGGTGGTTCTCAACAACGGTCCTAGTGAATTCAAAAGATAAGGTGTGATGACTAATGATTTCGAGCCTATAGATATGGTTAAGAATCAAGCTTGATAGCAACATATGAGAAAAGGTATAGAATGTTCTATGATGTTTTGGCTTGTGAGGTAGGAACTGGGAGGTACGAAATGGTTCATGGGATTTGAGACAGCATGTCTCGTGATTCAAGGTCACTCGGGATAAGTATAGATGGAGGGTATTATGTGTTTAATAGAGTTATTATTATTTGTAAAATAATCAAGGATAAATTGGAAGGAGATATATTGGGTAACCATAGTTGAATTGGCATATTTGTGGTAGTGATCGGTTTCTTCAGCGTGATCAAGTTATGCAAGTGATTTTTGACGGTGCATGTGAGGCTTGTCAACCGCCGCAATTGGTGTTAATTAAAAAGTATTCTACTGTTGTGGCTTGTTATGTGGAGGCGGGACCCGAAAGGGCTATGATGGCTTAGACCACTACTTAGAGGTTTGCATGTTCTACGGTTATGAGAATTCGCCTGCGTGTTGCCATAGTTCTCCTGAAGTGAGTCAAGTGAAAAGTTCTTATATGATGAAGTGTTAATCTATTAGTGGTTCTGGAGTTATGACGAAAATCGTGTTCTATCGTATATTGGTGTGTCGGGGTGCAGTGAGTGGTATGGAATTTGAAGTAAGGATCAAGGCTGCAGATCGGTGTTAACAATGATGTCACGAGCTCGGATAAGCAGGAAAGGGGTTTAGATGATTAAAGTAAGTTGGTATTGTCTTCGGCGTTTCTTGGGATCGGTGTTTTGTGAAAAAAGCTTTGCATCCTGGTTAATGATTCTTGATCACTTTTCAGGTTAGTGTGGCCAGTGGCTTGGAGGTACGACTCAGTTATTCATCATGGTAGGTTGTGGGAGTGTGTCCCACATGAAGATTGTAAAAGTGTGGCAGGTAGTCACTTGATTGATTAAAAACTTAAACCAAGTAGGAAGGTTGTGATAATATCATTGATTTGAGAGTATATGCCTGGAGGGCACTCAGTCTATTAAGCTGTGGCTATGGAGGATTTCTCCAGTTAGGATGGTTGTACTTATGCGTTATGAAAGAAAGGAGAGACGTTATGGACCTTGGAAAGGTTATTAGCCTAGTCAGTGCAACCAAAATCATCTTGAGGTCGGTGGATAGATTCAAATGCGAATATGGGCTCTATATTAGGCCAAACGTGTTCATTTCATGCGCACCTTATGGAGGAGTAGTCAGGGTGTTATTTCGTTGTCAGATATTTCATGTAGTGATACATTGCGCCGTGGGAGTTGTGAGAAGGCTTGAGGAATTTCTTATGGTTGAGGGTCCATGTAGAAATGATATTACCTGAGCAAATGACTCTTGAGATTCAGACCATTATCGCACCTCAGTTGTGCTTGAGTTTTGTAGCTTATGGCACTATATGTTCCCCCAGGGAAGATATTATGCACTTAGCGTGCTTGTGACCGATATTCGGTATTTTGTTGTAATATGCAATCTAGCTCGGTGTGCATCTCCTTATGTGAGTTCTTTTTGTGGATCGGGTGGCACGCCGCCATGGGTATGTCATTTGGATCGGGTGGCACGCCGCCATGGGTATGTTATTTGGATCAGGTGGCACGCTACCATGGGTATCTTAGTTGGATCAAGTTTCATGTCGTGATAGTGTGATGTTCAGTACAGTTCCCCATATCTGTTTTATGTATTCGGTTTCCTATTTTTGTAAGGAAAGCTCATATTAGCTCTGCACCAGCGTTGCATATATGATTCACGAGCGGAGTATTTGTTAAATTATATTGACCGCGTCGCATATGTGATTCGCGAGCAGTGTAATTGAATTTCCTTCTCAAAGTTTGCTTTCCATGGTATCGCATTCGATATGGTAGACTATTGGCACATTGTAGAATCAAATGAGACTTTTGGTCATGTCGGGGTGACTTATTGCCTGAGTGGTTCGTACTAGGTGAGACGAGATCATTGAATTCGAGATCAGTGCAATCTGAGTATATGAAGTATATTAATGAGCTAAGGCCATTATTTATTGATTTGGCATTTTGTTATGTTTTTCTACATATCTCGTTCGTGTCAGTATTGTAAGAGTTAGAGCAAGATCTATGTGTGTCATGTGGTGCAATCGGAGCATCAAGTTTGTGAAATTTTGACTAATACATTTAGAGGATGTTATTGTGGTTCTATGAGTAAAGCGGTGAAAATTATGAATTCAAAAAAGGTATGTAGTCATGTTTTGGTGCATTGTATGGTGATTGATATGGTGTTCGTATGTTGGAAACAGGCATGGCAGAAAATTCTGAATGTTGGAATTGGACTCTAAGGCTTATTTGCTTGAATAAAAGGGGGTATCTTCAGAATTGATCAAGCTAATGTGCTCAACTGAGTTGTGGTAGCATGGAAAGGTGTATGAGGTGTTAAACAATGATATAAACCACTCCAATATAGTTCTCAGCACGTTCGAGGACGAACGTATGTTTAAGTGGGAGATGATGTAGCGACCCAGCTGATTGTTTTGAGCTCTAGCGCGTCGTTCAGTAGTTTAAGGTCATGAGCAGCTTCATTTTGGGTATTATGACTTGTGTGCGTGGTCAGAATTGAATTTCGGGAAGATCAAAGTTGATTTGGAAAGAGAATTCTCCTTTCGGAAGCTCTAAGTTGAAAGAATTAACTAAGATTGAATTTTTATGTAAACAACATCAGAATCGAGATCTAAAGGTTCTAACAGGTTCGTATGACCATTTTGGACTTAGGCGTATGTCCGGATCGGGCCTTGGATGACCCGGGAGCGTTTTGGCGCCTATTATGGAAGATAGCATTTTGGAAGAAATTTCATAAGATTGGCGAGAAAATCATATATTTGAGTTCGTGAGTTTATGGGTAAACTTTATCTTCGAAAAATTTCGAATTTCCGGGTACATGGGCCCGAGGGCATTTTTGTTAACTTTTCGATCAGGGTTATGTTATAAATTGGATTATAATGAGTACCTTAGCATATATTAATGGGTTTACATAATTATTGGCTAATTTTGGAGCGTTGTGCATCGATTCGAATTTTCAGAAGGGCATGGAATGTCGGTTATGGATCTTCGGAGCAAGGTGAGTCTCCTTTCTGACCTTGTAAGAGAGAATTATCCCCATAGGTAAATTAATTATTTATGTGCTCCTATTTTTGTGGGCTACGTACACATGAGGTGAAAAGAGTCCATGCATAGCTACTATTATGCTATTACCGGGGTAGTCTAGGACCCAAAGGCATGTTGTACTTGGATTAATTGTAAACTTATTGATGGCATGAATTGCTTAAATCACATCGAAACGGCAAATGAATTTCAAAGGATTAACCTTTATTTTTCTTAAATCGTTAAATAAAAATTGGCTTTTATTGAAATGAACATTTCCCGATAAATTCTTAATTGGTTGTTTGACTCCATTTCCCCCCCCCCTCTCTCTCTCTCTCTCTCTCTCTCTCTCTCTCTCTCTCTCTATATATATATATATATATATATATATATATATATATATATATATATATATATATATATATATATATATATATATATATTTGATCGTGTCGCATAGATGATTTGCGAGCGGGGTGTTGTTTATCTATATTTGGCCGCATCGCATGGATGATTCGCGAACGGGATAATGGATGCATCTATGGTTCGAGCCGTTTGACCCGCGGCAGTGCACAATTTACTTTTATGTTGGATCGGACCGTACATCCCACGGTGATTATTTGCATATGCATGTATTGCTTGTCTTGAGATTAGTTGAGATTGATCTTTGCTCTCCCCAACTTGAGATAATTGGAAACTTATTGGATTATGAATCCGGAGGTTTTAATATAAAAAAGAACTTTCACATGTTCATGACTTACTTGAATTTTCTGGAATTTTTAATAATTCCTTGATCATTTGCATTAAAAATATATGATTATTGGACCCCTAGTAAGTGTCAAAAAATGGATCATCTTGTCTCTACTTCTTCGAGATTAGAGGGATACACATTAGGTACACGTTGTTTTCGTACTTATACTACAATTTTTTTTATTTTTGTTGCATAGGTTCGTGTGTTATTAGTGGCCTACTGGACATAGCAGCATAGATGATTCTGGGACTAGGTGAGTGGCATTATTCGAGGCAGCCTGCAGCTAGTATAGTCTATCTCCAGTTTGTATTTATTTTCTGTCCACTGTATTCCGAACGGATATTGTATTTTATTTTTTTCTTAGTTAATGTTCATGCACTTGTGACACTAGATTCTAGGGATGTCTTTGGATTTATTCAGAAAATTTAAAAGTTGTTAAATGTTTAATTAGTTATTCAAAGGAATTTACTATGTATTGTTTAAACGTATAAAAGAGGTGATTTTGGAAATGTTTAAAACAAGAATTTAATTAAATATTTTTGTTGGCTTGGTAACAGCGGTGTTCGACGCTACCACGATCCTTAGTGGATTTTGAGTCGTGATACGAATACTCTTAGATAATTGGTACATGGCAAGAGTTTTTATATGTGGCAATGATTTATAGCCAAGTGTTAATGGCTTTTACAAGTGGCTATGCAAATCTACCATGTGTTTTCATGCATGGAAAACTAGGTACACTTGTTAATATTAAAATCAAGTGGACTAATATATTTGGACAAGTGTTAAAAGACTCTCCACACTTGTCATACATGCAACTTCCCTAATTGTCTTTAAATAGGATGATTATAGGCATCATATTCACTCAATTCTTAACCAAGAATTCATCTTGCTAATCATTATTTTCTTCCTACAACATTTTAAGTGTTGTAACAGTTACAGAAAATACCTTAATCGTCTCTTTTTTCTGGGAAACTATTTTGTACAAATTCTAAATTTCACCCATGAGTGCACGTCTTTGGAAGTACTGTGGAACATTGGGGAGCGACCGATCATAACGATTTGTGCCCAGTCCGAAATTACTTTCAAGATAGTGGCTTGCCAAATATTTTTTTATAAGTTGTTCTTCTTCCTTCTTGTTCTTTGTCAATATTATCTACTTATTTTTTTTATAGTGTTCAGTTGCATTTTTTGGGTTGATGAGGGACGTTTCTGGGATATTTTGAGGAGGATATGAAGTAGAGTTTTTGGAAGTTAAAATGGAGGAAATGAGTGGAGTTTCATGGGTGGTTAACAGCTGGATTTTGGAGTTTTTTTGTTAGGAAGAAGGCTATTTTGGGGCTGAAATTTGTGGGAATTTCACTAGTTTTTAGATGAAGAAGTAGTGATTTTCATGGCTTTAATTTTTGAGCTTTTCCGTGGAAAGCTTCAGAATGTAGAAGCTGCCTTTTCCTTTTCTCTTTATAGCTCCTCCCGTTGTGTGTTTGTTTGTGTCGCTGATGCTCTTGAATAAGAGAAAAATGAGTGCTCCCAAGGGGTGGGGAGATGGCTGTCATTTCTCTATTTAAAATGAGATAATAATACATAAAAAATAATGGAGGGCTTTTTGGGGAAGATGATGGGTTATGGGCTAAGAAGATTGGAATTGCCAAGTTGAAGGGTAGGGTGAAATTTAAAAATAGTCAGATTTATGACTGATCGTTCAAAAATAGTCCAGTTTCAAAAGTAATCAAATTTGGTCATTTTTTATGTAAAGATAAATCTGAGCGAAAACACTGTTCAAAACCCGGAAAATACGCTAGTATATTATGCTGGAGTTCCAGCATAAGTATACATGAACTCCAACATATTATACTGGAGTTCCAGGATAAGTATGCTGGAATTTCAGCATAATATGATGGAGTTCCAACATAAGTACACTAGAACTCCAGCATAATATACTGGAGTTTGGAGCACCGGTGCTCCAGTATCTAGTATATTATACTGGAGCCAGCAAAGTATGTTGGTCCAGCATAATATGTTGAGTTCATACACAAGTGCACTGAACTCCAGTATATTATGTTGGATCGATCTCTATTGCAACAAAGTAGTGGCTATTATATTGACTTGGTAAACGCTGGCTATTTTTGAATGATCAGTCCGAAAACTGGCTATACAGTGATATTGTTACAAGGTATTGAGTTACAAAATTGACCCTTTCTTACAATTTGGCTAAAAATATTAATTTCTTTTCTAAAATAACACCATCAAATATAAAATCAATCCTAATTAATTAAAATAAATATATTATAATATGAAATAATTTTTTGGTATTTTCAAGGATTATACTAAAATAAAAATGGGTTAAAGATATATCTTTTAAAAAATACATAAATTAAATAAAAAAATGAAACTATTTTTTTCGTGCGTGCTTTCAGTTTTATATTATACGACTAAAATTGAAGATAAAAATATTTATAAACTCAAATAAACATTAAAACTACTACGAATACTAAATATAATCTTTAAAAATCTTACGAGTAAAAAATTATGTGCTTACATTGTGTACTTTTTCTTTCTAGTGTTTCAGCTAAAATCTTTGCACTTGCAGAATATTTAATACTGACAAATCGTTATTTTGGTTGTCATCTTCTCCTCATGGTTATTCCCGGTGGACGTACGCTAGCATAACATGCGCCAAGAACCTAGAGAGAGAAAGATCGTTCACTTTTTTAAAGCTTCACCATCAATTTTAATACGAAAGGCCTGTTATATATGTGTACAAACTAAATTTTCTTGAAAAATAAAAATCCTAGTGTATGTCTTCATTAACCTTGTCGGAAGATTTCAGTTATCTTCGTTGATACAAACTTTTGAATAGATTTCTTTTGTCAGAGCCTCTTAAAATCTATTTGGGATTTAAGGATGATGAAAAGTTTACCCATATGCATCAAAAACATGCACGGCACTGGTTATGGAGTCAATATTGGTCCAGTGAAAATTCGAGCATATAAAAACAATATTACCAAATATATTTCTCTTTTATGTTAATAGTAGTTTTATAAATATAGACAATTCATTAAATAAAAACTACTTGTAGGGGTAGGTTTTCTTATTTATGCGCGTTAAAATTAGGGGATTAAATATTCTTCCAGATCTTCCACAATGCAAATCACGCATATTAATCTTCTTCGTCAGTTTCGTTTCAAGTTTAGAGTCTCTGCTTTTTTGATACACTGTGTTTCGAACTTTTTTCTGATTTCATAAATCAAAAACGACTAAATCTTCTATAATTATTCTACATCAAATGCAATTATATCCAAATTTTAGTAATACAAAGCAAAGGAAAAGAGAGCAGCCATTCCACCATTGACAGCCATTAAAAAACGTTTTGAAACTTTAAATTCAAATTTGAATTTTTTAAAGTTATTGCAAATAATTGGGAATATGGTTTGGAGTTTATATCTCAATTTTAAGGGGTTTAGTGAAGATTAGACTTGATTTTGGTTGAATATCGGATTGAAAGTAGAAGTAGAAGAAGAAGAAGAAGAAGAAGAAGAAGAAGAAGAAGAAGAAGAAGAAGAAGAAGAAGAAGAAGAAGAAGAAGAAGAAGAAGAAGAAGAAGTGATATTCATTATATTGCAGAAATTGTAAAAAAATTATACGAAAATTATAGTTAAATTGTAGAAAAATTGTATTCCGTTGTTTATTTATTTTTCTTTTATTCATTTAACTATTGCATGAAAGTTGAACAACATTTGTATAAAAATTATATTTAAATGATATTATATTGTAGTTGTATATAATTTAGTAGAAATAATGCACGCAATTGGTAGATAATTTGTAGATAAGTTGTATAATATATAATTAATTGTATGAAAATTATTTTTAATATGTATAAATTAGATGCAAAATATACAAAAGATATATTGTATAAAATTTACATGTAAGTTTTATGTTATTGTAGTTGTATTTCACTGGTTGGAAATAATGTGTGAAAATAATAAAAATTGTAGATAAGTTGCATTCCTCTATGACGGAAGATATTGGCATATCAAGTAACTTTAGTGTTCCAGACAAATATGTATGAAAATAAAAATAAATTCGGTTATGAACATTTTGTAAAAATTTTATAGATAATTTGTAGAAACATTAAAATTCTGTATTTTCATATTAATTTTTCAAATGATATGCAGTTTTATTGTAGAATAAATGTAGAAAACAACCCATTGTGGGTCTTATTTGACTTATTCCTTACATTCAAAATATTTTACAAATTCACGCTTATTTAAATACAATACAACCGTACTTTCTTTTATTTAAAGGTATAGCAATATATATATATATATATATATATATATATATATATATATATATATATATATATATATATATATATATATATATATATATATATATATATATATATATATATATATCTTCTCCTCTGCACAAGTTAGCTCCCAAACAGACGAAGTGGAATAACAAGCTCCCATCAAAACTTTTAACACAAAAATACAAAGCTCAAATTATATGTTATTGTAGTTATATTTAACCGGGTGGAATAATACTTGAAAGATGAAAAAAATTATAGATAACTTGTAGTAATACAAAGCAAAGGAAAAGAGAGCAGCAACTCTACCATTGATAGCCATTAAAAAGCTTTGAATTCAAATTTGGGTTTTCAAAAATTATTATTTGTTTGGATTGGATGTTGTTTCAAATAATTGAAAATATGGTTTGGAGTTTATATCTCAATTTTGAGGGGTTTTAGTGAAGATTAGACTTGGTTTTGGCAGTATTTCGGATTGAAACTCAAAGAAGAGAAAGAAGAAGAAGAAGACATGACATACATTATATTATAGAAATTGTAGAAAACTTATATATAAATTGTAGATAAATTGTAAAAAAAAATCTATTATTTATTTACTTTTATTTTATTCACTTAACTATTGTATGGAAGTTGAACAACATTGTCTAAAAATTATATTTAAGTGGTATTATATTATAGTTGTATATAACTTAGTAGAAATAATGTACGAAAATAGTAGATAATTTGTAGATAAGTTATGTAATACATAATTAGTTGTATGAAAATTATTTTTATTATGATAAAATATATACAAAATAATCAAAAGACATATTGTATAAAATTTTTATATAAGTTTTATGTTATTGTAGTTGAATTTTACTGGGCGAAAATATGTGTGAAAGTTATAAAAAATTATAGATAATTTGTATTCCTCTATAACAGGAGATGTTAGCATATCAAGTAACTTTAGTGTTCCAAATTAACATGCATGAAAATAAAGATAAATTTTGTTATGAACAGTTTGTAGAAATTTTGTAGATAATTTGTAGAAGTATTGAAATTCTATATTTTCATATTTATTTTTCAAATGATTTGCAGTTTTATTGTAGAATAAATGTAGAAAACAAGCCATTGTGAGTCTTATTTGAATCATTCCTCACATTCAACCTACTCTACAAATTCAAGGCTCTTTAAATACAATATAACCATACTTTCTTGAATTTAAAGGTATAGCAATATATATAACTTGAAAAACATCTTCTTCTCTACACAAGTTAGCTCCAAAACAGACGAAGTGGAATAACAAGCTCCCACTAAAACTTTTAACGCAAAAACACAAAGCTCAAATTTTATATTATTATAGTTATATTTAACTAGGTGAAAATAATATGTGAAAGTTGTAAAAAATTATAGATAAGTTATATTCCTCTATAACGGGAGATGTTGGCATATCAAGTAACTTTAGTGTTCTAGACGAACATGCATGAAAATAAAGATAAATTCGGTTATGAACAGTTTGTAAAAATTTCTTAGATAATTTGTACAAACATTGAAGTTCTGTATTTTCATATTATTTTTTTAAATGATATGTAGTTTTGTTGTAGATTAAATGTAGAAAATAAGCCAATGTGCATCTTATTAACTCATTCCTCACATTCAACATATTCTACAAACTCACGCCTCTTTAAATACAATACAATCGTACTTTCTTGAATTTAAAGGTATAGCGATATATATAACTTAAAAACATCTTCTCCTCTGCACAAGTTAGCTCCAAACAGACGAAGTGGAATAACAAGCTCCCATCAAAAACTTTTAACACAAAAATACAAACCTCAAAAATAAATAAACAATAGTCTATAATTTTTTACAATTTTTCTATAAATTATTTCCAAAATTTCTACAATATAAATTATGTCATGTCTTCTTCTTCTTCAATATGAAATTCAACTAAAACCAAGTCTAATCTTCACCAAAACCTCTCAATATTGAGATATAACCTCCAAACTATATTTTTAATTGTTTACAATAATACCCAATCCAAACAAATAATGATTTTTGAAAATCCAAATTTGAATTTAAAGCTTTTTAATGGATGTCAATGGTGGAATTGCTGCTCTCTTTTCCTTTCATCTTATATTACTGAAATTTGGGATTGCGAGATAGAGAGAGAATAAAGAGAATTCTCAACTCTTTGCAATAACATCCAATCCAAACAAATAATGTCTTTTAAAAACTCAAATTCGAATTCAAAGCTTCAAAGCTTTTTAATGATTGTCAATGGTGGAGGGGTTGCAGATTTTCGCTGGTTTTAGAAGAAGAAATCATGGGTGTTTAGAGAGAAAATCGTGAGTATTAGGAGAGAAAAACTTGGGGGAGTGTGAATATATGATAGAGTAAATTAAGAGAGTGTTATAAATAGAACTCTATTTAAGGTGAACGTCTATATTTAGAGAGATTCTAGGGTTTACTACTTGGTGGCTAAGTCACCACCTCCCTATAAATATAGGGCTTCTATTCCATTGTAATCCATCCCCAAGTATCAATAAGAATACTCCTCTCTCTACTTTTCTCTCTATTGTTCTTGTTCTTGTATTATTGTTCTTGTTCTTATATTATTTCATAACACGTTATCAGCACGAGTCTCTAACCAATTGAAATTTTCGATTGTCTTAACTTTTGTTTGTGTAGGGTTTCACATGAGGTTCTGCCGCAACCAAATCCCAAAATCTTCTATACGGAAAATAGAAGAAAAACGTTGAAAAGAAAACAGAAGGAACGAAAGAAGAAAAACATTGAAAACAAAGAAGAGACGGAAACAAAGAGGGAAAAACGTTGAGAAAACAAGAAGAGAAAACATTGAAAATATAATTGGTATACCTTAAAGGTAAGTAATTTACTTTTCCCTTTCAAATTCTTGAAATTCTACGATTTGATTTTATATACAAACAAAGACAACAAAGTTTGATTATAACTCTAATGGAGTTTGTAAGAAATTATAACCACGTGAAGTGGTAAAATCTCTATGTCCTGCCATGATTAAATTCATGTATGATTGTGGGCAAAGAATTGAAAATCCGTCCCATTGAATTTGCTCCATTCCCTTTAGAGAATGTGGAAGCAGTATATGATAAGTCTAAAAGAAGATAAAATTATTACCATGAAGGTATCAATGAATGTGGACGTGGCAATAGACGGAATTATAATCGTCATTATGATCCATTTCCTGAAGTGAATGTGATAATTGTAATAAAGCCTGTAAGTATGAACACACTCTTGATGTAATTGTGTCTTATGTATGACATTATGAAAAGAAAGTTCGTTGCCCTTGAAATTTCGGGCAAGAACTATATGGCATGGGTGTTGGATGCTGAAATCCACTTAGATGCTATGGGTCTTGGAGACGCCATTAAAGACAGAAATAATGCATCCACCCAAGACTATGCTAAGGCCTTGATTTTCTTGCGCCATCGCCTTGATGAAGGTTTGAAACTGTGCTAAGGCCTTGATTTTCTTGCGCCATCGCCTTGATGAAGGTTTGAAACTGTGCTAACGCCTTGATTTTCTTGCGCCATCGCCTTGATGAAGGTTTGAAACTGTGCTAAGGCCTTGATTTTCTTGCGCCATCGCCTTGATGAAGGTTTGAAACTGTGCTAAGGCCTTGATTTTCTTGTGCCATCACCTTGATGAAGGTTTGAAAATTGAATATATCACAGTCAAAAATCCACCTATCTTGTGGAATGGCTTAAAGAAGAGATATGACAACCTGAAGTTGATCACTCTGCCACAAGCACGATACGATGAGAATCCAAAAGCAAATAGTTCATAAACTATATATTATCGTTGCGGTGGAAAAGGGCACTGGTCAAATGCTTGCCGTACACCAAGACATTTGGTTGACCTTTATCAAGCATCTCGAAAGAGTAAAGGCCCTGAAACAAATTTTGTCTCTGACGACAATTTTGACATCACCCATTTGGATGTGGCAGACTTCTTTGAGCAACCCGATGGGAAAATACCACCTAATCGGTGATGGATATGTGATGAAAGAAGATGGAGTTGTTTGATTTTATTTCACTTATTTGTAATAGTTTGTGAATAAACTAATAGTCATTAGTATCAGCTCGTATTAGTTAGTTTATGATATAATGTTAGTATTAGTTCTTTAGAATGTTTCAATATGCTCAGATTTCAATAATATTATTATTTTCCAGTAGCGGTAATCGACTAACCTAACAGTTAGTCGATTATCTAATATTTCGCATTAAAACTGCAAAACAATCGATTGTCAAAGTTCAACAATCGATTGTCAATGTTCAACAATCAATTGTCTATGTTTAACAATCGATTGTCTTAAGACAGTGTGATCTGAATTTTTTCAAAATAGCAAACAATCGATTGTCTATGTTTAACAATCGATTGTCTTAAGACTGTGATCTGGAATTTTTCAAAATAGCAAATAATCGATTGTCTATGTTTAACAATCGATTGTCGTAAGACAGTGTGATCTGAAGTTTTTCAAAATAGTCAACAATCGATTGTCTATGTTTAACAATCGATTGTCTTAAGACAGTGTGATCTGAAGTTTTTCAAAATAGCAAATAATCGATTATGTGTGTTTAACAATCGATTGTCAATGTTCAACAATCGATTGTGTGTGTTTAACAATCGATTGTTTTAAGAAAATGCTTAAACTGAAATTTTCAAACTGCAAAGTAATCGATTATGGAAAACATATAATCAACTATCTGATTTAGTTAGTCGAATAACCTCAGCAGATTTCGAAAATATTGTTTAAGTATGAAACAAACGGACTGAATTTGTTTATTCTCATGTTCGTATATTTTCTTTTGTATGGCAAACTATGGGAATTAAATTGATTGAAGGCTCCTGAAGAGCAACTATAACCCTGCCTAAAGGAACGATATTTTAGAGAATGCAATGTTCTCCTCCAAGTCTAAGAAGAACTTGTTGAGTTTTAATGATATCAGTCAAAATGTTCTCCTCCAAGTCTAAAAGGGACTTGTTGAGTTTTAAAGATATCATTCAAAATGGATATCAGATTGAGACAATACATGAGTATAATCTTGAAAACCTCATTTACTCATGAAAACGAGGCTGCCCACTTCGATTTGGGGTCACGCCATTTTACATGCAACAATGCTAGTTCGTCGGCTGCCCACTTCAGCTTAGGGTCACGCCATTTTGCATACAGCAATGCTAGTTCGTCTCTGACTGACGAATTGACACAAATACTCCACGTTGCAATTGGTTTTGGGTCATGAACCTAATATATCCCATTTAAGAATCTTTGGATGCGCAGTATATGTGCCTATAGCACCGCCATCCCGCACCAAAATGAGTCCGCAAAGAAGGTTAGGAATATATGTTGAGTTTGAATCGTCCTCCATTATTCGCTACCTCGAAACATTGACAGGGGATTTGTACACTGCACGATTTGCAGACTGTCAATTTGATGAGACACTTTTCCCAAAATTAGGGGGAAAAGTTGGTGAAACCAAACGGGAAATTTTGTGGAAAAGTGCATCATTATCTCATCTTGATCCACATACCTCTATTTGTGAAAAAGAGATGCAAAATATTATCCATTTGCAAAGAATAGCAAAATCGAATGCCAGACGCATTTACAGATTTGAAAAGGATAACGAAATCCCACATCCCCGCGGAAAATGTCCCAATCCGTATTGATGTCCCTGTTGGAAAATCATGTAGTGTCATATCCAATGAGTCAAATGCACGCCTGAAGCGTGGCAGACCATTAGGTTCCAAAGATCGAAACCCTAGAAAGAGGAAAGCAAATGATCAAAATGACACTACGAAAGAATCTTATGAGGAAATTCATGATTTAACAAATTCTGAGATTCATGAAGAATCCATTGAGCCCGAGGCTCTGGAAAATACGGAACTATCCATAAATCCAATCAATATTGAGGAAAATATTAATCGAGTGGATATAGTGGTGGATAATGTCTTTGCTTATAATGTCGCATCTAGAATTATGCAAGAATGTGAGGATCTCGAACCTCAATCTTTTGAAGAATGTCGAAAAAGACATGATTGGCCAATGTGGCAAGAAGCAATTCAATCAGAATTGAATTCGCTGGCAAAACGTGAAGTTTTTGGCCCTATAGTTGAAACACCTAATGGTGTTAAGCCTGTTGGCTATATATATGGCATGAATGATCGTTGGTCACGTACCTATTGTACGCCAAAGTATTTGGAAATATGACTATTAAAGGACAACGATAATGCAAGAAACATATCTTGCATATAAGTTTGACATGACCATAATGGTATTTCTCTTTAAGAAAGTTCACCACATGGATGTTGATGAATCTGTGGTAGTACAAAATTAATTGAGAGCTCTAGAAGAGCCAATTATTACTATGTTGGAGAAACACAATTGAGTATTGTGCTGTAGTAAGTCTCAAAGAAACTTATTTAGTTTCCAAAGTACACGCGAAAGCGCTGATTATATTGAGACTATAAATAAGAAAGATTTGATATCTTCTATTACTACAACTTGTAGCGGGATAATTTGTATATGAAAAGCTACCCGCTTTATTCTCCAGTTTGTACTACACAAACAAAAGAATGCCACAATAAAGTGGATATCTATTGGTATAAGAACCCATGTCATAATAAACCTGAAGTTTATTGATAAGTGCACATGTCATGGTGTAAATTTGAAGTTTACCAATATTGATAATTTATTCAGTTGGCATTGGGGTTAGCCATCTCATTTTAAGTATGATGTGCAAATTCACATAGGTGAATATTAAAGAACTAGAAAGTTCTTTACGAATTCTCTTGTATCACTTGTTCTCATTAATGAACTGACCAACTAAAGAGTTCGGGTTGAAGCCCATAAATTCTGGAAATATCAAAGGTGAATATGGGCCCATTCACCTGCCATGTATACCACATATGATGCATCTATGATATGGTTACATGCGCAATTGTTATTAACCCGCAGCTTGGCCGGTGCTTGCGAGGTAAATTGCTCAGTAATCTAATTTCGAGCATAATTTCCAGATTTTCTACTCAAGATAGTTCATCTTGATAAGTTGGTTTATATCAAAGTTGGTTTAGCAAGATAATTATTGAGTGCCTCCACTTAATAGCTAAACTGTTTCTTATGAGAACAAAAGTTATATATATCAGTTTGATATACGTTGTATACGAGAGTATATTCTCCCCTCACAAGTGGTTCAGGGTCAGGAACCAAATAATTTCATCTTATTATTAATGTGCTGTGTATATTGACATGATAATGCACAAAGATGGACTCTCAAAGTTGAGGAAACAAGTTAGCTTTTCTAACATGAGCGGGAGACATGATAAACACTTGAGAAAAGGTTACATGGGATGAATTATCATTTGTATATATAGATCCTCGAATATCATAATATGAACCTGAAGTTCATAAAAGGATAATTCAATTGCAACATATTGCAAAGCATGCTATACGCATTTGCTGACCCAAAGAAAGTGACTATATTCTCACTACAAATGCTCATATTAAGTCCCAGAAGGACAAAGTCTTTGATACGCTTAAAGCGTATAGACAAATACTTGATTCCATATGAAAGACATGTAGATTTGGATATATAGTTCAAATACTTGAAAGCATAAAGTCAAAGGTATGTATAATCAGTTTTCGATATCTTATTTGTTTAGCATGACATGAAAACTTGATATGCATCTAAAGTCTATTATGTGATTTATATGACTTAACTTGAAAGATTTAAGTTGCTTGAAGCATACACAATTCTTGGTCCTGAAGTACCACATCCTAAGTACAATTTGTGTACATATGTATCTTGCTATAACTATAAGCATGATGGCATTGAGAATACATCTATGGAGATATTGAAGAGTTATTCCACGACATTATATGAAGATGTTCATATCTATCAAGAATGATGATTTCAAGGTGCGGAACATTTATTCAAATCAATATGGCTGATTTATTTATCAAATCTCTACAAAAGATGGCTTTGAAGATGGTGCACAAGATTGGAATGCAAATACTCAAGGATGTGAATTGATGCTCTTTTCAGGGGGAGTTAATGCGCGTTGCACTCTTTTTCCCTTACAAGGTTTTGTCCCAACTGGGTTTTCCTTGCGAGGTTTTTAACGAGGCAACCAATAGGCGCATATTCAAACATGTGTACTCTTTTTCCTTCTCTTTAATTTTTCCATTGGGTTTTGGTTTTAAGGTTTTAACGAGGCACATTGTTGAATAGACATTCAAGGGGGAGTGTTATAAATAGAACTCTATTTAAGGTGAATGTCTATATTTAGAGAGATTCTAGGGTTTACTACTTGGTGGCTAAGTCACCACCTCCCTATAAATATAGGGCTTCTATTCCATTATAATCCATCCCCAAGTATCAATAAGAATACTCCTCTCTCTACTTTTCTCTCTATTGTTCTTGTTCTTGTATTTTTGTTCTTGTTCTTATATTATTTCATAACAGAGAGTAATTAATACCATTTAAATTCTAAAACGATACATAAATGGTAACTAGGTAAATAAAAAGTAATTATATTAAAAGTTAAGCATGAAGGATAATATAGTTTACTATATAATATAGGAATGTAAAAATTCCAATTCAATATGAACTACACCTATTATATAAGAGTTGCCCAAAATCACTAAGCAATTATTTGGTTACCGAGATTAGTATAAATCTGGGATTATATTTATTCAGTATTTAATTTTTGGTATTAGTTAAAATATTATAAATTTTATACCAAAATTTTGACATTAATTATGGGATCTTTGTATAAATAATCGGGCATATTCGTTGTCTACTTTTTCTAACCATATATATAATTAATTATATAATTATATATATAGAGAGAGAATGAGAGATAAAGCAATTATTTAAGTTAATTCTTCATCAATTAATAACATTATCCCATACATGATAATTCCAGAATATTTTTGTTCCGAACCAAACAACCCCTCGAAATTCTAAAAAGGCAATGACTAGAGCCTTATGGAAAATAGTAACTTGAGTAATGAGTGTTCAAGTAAACAGCAGTGGCCTCGAATTGAATTAGCACAATGTAACTTGATTTGTAGTCTTTTGTTTATTGAACCGTTTTCTCGAAAATGAGACAAAAGACTTTCTTCCACCCTCTCTACCCCATTAACACCATCGTTGGGATATTGTTATTCATTATTTTATAATATATTATATTATATTATATTATATTATATTGTATTATATTATTTTATAAATATAATATTTAAATAGAATATATCACTTGTTGTTGTTAAGTATCATTTTTATTCTTTGATTTAATTATAGCGTATTATATATATATAATAACTGATAAGTTTATTGAAATATTCGTAACTATTTTAAATAAAATTTGCCAAAAATTACACATAAAAATAATTTTAATAAACTTCTTTCTGCTAATTTATTATTAATTACGTAGTTTGAAAATAAAAGCAAAAACCTTTAAAAAAAGGTTAACTAATAGTATTAGCAACAATAACAAAAAGATTATGGAAAGGGACGATTAATCGATTAGAGACTTCGATAAAAGAATGGGATAAAGCAACTCTAGAAAAAATGAAAGAAGCGAAAGTAGGTCAATAAGTCGGAGATTTGGAGTTAAAATAAAATAAATAAATGATAAAATAGAATTATGGAGTAATAAGTAACGGTACGAATACAAAAGAAGATAGGAAACGATCCCACCACATCGGCTATTTCATGAAATGGGGCTTTTGATTGTTCCGGAACAATGGATTTAACAATACAATAATCAATTTTAAATCAACAATCAAATCAAGCATTGTTTTTGGATAACAATACAATACGATACATTAGATAACAACCGTCCAAAGAAGTTGTAAAGCAGGGGCGGAGCGAGACTACTATATGTGGTTTTGGTTGAATTCAGTAAGTTTTACTTTAAATGTTGTATCTATAATATTTAATTTCATAACAAATAATAAAGACGAGTTATGAATTCCATATAAAACCCAGAACTCATAATTTTAAATCATGAATTACATCTCTATTTTAAAGTACTTTCTGGTGGTTTGGTTGATTTTATTGAATGATTAACTCCAACATAATTTTCTTTTACAAAATGATACAATGTTTGGTTAGCTGCGTAAAAAAAATAATCTATGTATTATTAATAAAATATTATTTGGTCGGCCGTATTAAATAATACCATATTAAGTTATGCAAGAATATTTGTATTAATTTGTATGAGATAAAATGCGGATAAATTATTTAAAGACAAAAAAGATACCCTGTTAAAGTAAACAATTCATGTATTACAATCTCTTAATTATTTCACACGACAATTCCTTCATTATTAATCATAGTCACAATGTTATGATCTTCGCATGACTAATATGTGAACCAAACGACTCTTTAGTTAAGAAATGATTTTAAAAGTGGTTAGTACGCTACATGTACGTTAGTAGGGGCTGGGCTTTTGTCCTCTTCTTGTCAGGGAGTAGAAGTTTCCGTGCCTAAACAACACGAGCAATGAGTGAAGCCATGAGATAAAGAGACACACACTGCGATTTGGACGGTTGAGCTACGGACAGATGCAGGGTAAATCACGTGATTATAGGCTAGCCAGATGCCAGAAGCTCAGTTGAGCATCTCACTAACTCAAAGCTAAAAACATAAATAATGACTAAATCTTAGATCAATAAGAAATGATCGGATACAAATCGAGATTTGCCCAATGTACATAGATCTTAGTCATAAACAAAATTCACTAGTAAATTTGAAATATGCACTTATTAGTCCTCAGAGAAAACACTTAGATTGGTTAGAAACTTTTACAAAATACTTAATGGGCGTCTGGACATAAGAACGGTAAAATTTGATATAAAAGTACAATAACAATAATAATATATTCAGTATAATTTTATGAGTAGGCTCTAGGAAAGATATAATATATACAAATTTTACTTCCTACCTTTAATAAGTCAGAAAGGTTGTTTCTGGTAGACCCTCGTGATGGGTTTGCAGTACCTTAGCTTTATATTTTGATTATCTAACAAACTTATTATCAGAACCAGATAAGAGACGTAACACACTTGGTACATAACTCAATCAATGGACTCAAGCTCAGTTGAGTTGTTATAGCTTCAAAAGATAAAGAATCAACACATGGACCTGATCCCTTTGGGTTTCCCTGACAGCAGTATGAAGTCAACTATCTATAATTGGAAAGTGGTTGTCTGCACTGTACACGCAAACAGTGCAACACAGTACATCAGTCACTCTACTTTGACCAACTAAGTGATTATATCATTCAAGTGATGTCATCCAAGTTGTATTAACAAAATGCATTACAACAAAACATCAGTTAAACACTTGAGAGTTCGTTCAAGCACTCTAACCATTCATCTGTCAAGCATTCAATTCTCAAGTGCATCAAGAACAAAGTACAACGCTACTACGGACCAGTTCCTACAACAAGTATCTTGTATGTCCTTACTTGAGTTGTAAGTTTGCAATTGTTGTTCATTGTAATTCCTACTTTTCTTATCTAGAAGCTTTAATTAGGAACCTCTTGTAAACCATAAACCTTTAGTGTTTGTGTCGTGACTAGAATTAGTCATGAGTTGAAGTCTTTGTAATAGGTATATTGCAATGTGGCTTGAAATAGGTGTATCAACAGTTAGTGAAGGATTAAGAGTTTAATTCCTATATTGCATAGGTTGTAATCTAAAGCTTCTCATAGTGAATATGCAATCCTACCCGTGTAGGTTGTGGATTTTTTATCCCCTTGAGCAGGGATTTTTCCACGTAAAAGTTCCATGTTCCATTTACTTACTATTTCATTAGCACTGCCAGTGAAAACCTATAGAGAACCTGGAATCTATATAGTTTGGTATACTCATATATTCTATCAGTTGGTATCAAAGTGAGTTCTTTCTATCAGGTTAACACCTAGAAAAGATCCTCATGGCTAATCCACCAAATTTCAAAGAGGGTTAGTCTACATACAGACCATCCAGGTTCAATAAGCAATACTATAAGTGGTGGAAGACAAGAAGTATTATTTTATCATGGTAGAAGACTCTGAGTTGTGGAATGTTATTTGTGATGGTCCTTATGTCCCAACGAAGAAGGTCAGAGACCCTCCAGTGACGATGCAAAAAATCGAGAAAGAATACAACGATGCATATAGGAAAGTTGTGGAGAAAAACTTTCATACCAAGAAAATTTTGGTGTTTTGCATAGTACCTGATGTATACAACATGATCTTAGCTTGTCAATGTACCAAGAAAATATGGAAAGCTTTGCAAACAGCACACAAGGGAACCGCTCAAGTAAAGCAATCTAAGATTGACATGTTCACCTCTGAGTATGAGCTCTTCAGAATGAAAGACGATGAATCCATTCAAGACATGCACACAAGATTCTCTTCCATCATAAATGAGCTACACTCACTTGGTGAAATCATTCCTAGGAACAAACTCGTAAGGAAAATTCTCAGTGTCTTGCCCAGTTCATGGGAGAGTAAAGTGAATGCCATTACTGAAGCAAAGAATTTGCAGGAGCTGACCATAAATGAGCTAGTTAGAAATCTGAAAACCTACGAAATGAAGAAGACGAAGGACATGTGAAAGAAGAGAACCAAAGAAGGAAAGAACCTGGTACTCAAAGCTAAAAGCAATGACTCAAGTAAGGAGGGCAGTACATGGCTTACTTAATCAGAAGGTTTCAGAAAATGGTCAGAAAGAACGGAGGGATACCAAAGAGATGCAGTTCCAGCAAACCAAAGAACTATGACCTTTGTCATAAATATGGAAAGCCAGGGCATTTTATCAATGATTATCATCTCCTAGTGCAAGAACACCTCAAGTACAACTCTGATAAAGCATCCAAGAGGAACCCTGTTTCCGACAAATGTTTCAAAAGAAAGAATGCCTCTGATAATGTTGTGAAGCAAGCTCTTGTAGCATGGGGAAATTCCTCCAGTGAGTCTGAAGAAGCAACTTATACAGGTGATAGTTCTGTGAAGGCATTTGAAAGGGAAGAAAATGAATATGATTCAATATTTGGTTTGATGGATCAATCAGACAATGATGAAGATAATGATAATGATGACGTAAATTTTAGGGATGTTCAGAGAAATCTGAAATCCTACTTTCCTAAGAAACTCATCTCATTAGAAAATATATTAATTTATGCCTATCATAGTCTTGTAGATAATAAAAATGCCTTAACCATAGAGTAGGAGATGTTGAGTAAACTAGAGATGACCTGGTAGTTTGTGTGGTTGATCTGAAGGAAACCATAAGTAATTTGAAAATTGAAAATGTGGCTCTAACTGAAAAATACTTACCGAAACTGAAAATGTGGTTCTAACTGAAAAAATTGCTAGTGTAGAACATGAAAGAGACAATTTGATGGTTGTAGCTATTGACCTAAAAGAAACCATTGAAAATCTCAGTAGAGAAAAGAATGACTTAAGGGAGAAAATTGATGCCTTAGAGCAAGAAATAGGTGACCGTTTAGTTGTGATTATAGATTTGAAGGAAACAATAGAGGAACTCAAAGCAAAATGTTGGTCTAGAAATTCTAATAAAGAAAAAGGAGTTGCTAGTGCATCACATATCAGGCTAGAAAATAAATTAAGTGCTGTAAAAACCATTTTATGTGCCAAACTTAGGAAAACTAGACAACTTCAAGCAGATTTGGAAACAGTAAAAAAAACTTGGAAAGTCTCTTAAGTAGACTTGGTCTGCAGATGCTACTATTACCATGTACGTTAACAATGGTGAAATAGGTAGGGAATAGGGTTTCAAAGGAAAAAAAACTCCTTACAACCCTCATAGCAAGTATGCTACTGTACCTGATAATTGATTGTGTATCCACTATAGGAACAACGAGCATTTCAAAGAAAATTGCCAAGGCAGGGTTCGGTCTCTTTAGAAAAACAAAGTTTTTGCTGAAAGAGTAACTGCTGAAAAGGAACCAGCTGCTGCTCATAAGAAACACATGTTACTTGCAAGAACTAAAAGAGCACTTATTCGTCCTCTTGCTTATTATAAGGGACCCAAAATTTCTTGGGTTCCTAAATATAATCATTGATTCTCTTGTGGAAGGAATAGTAAAATGAAGCAGTCAATAATAGTTCATGGACAGTGGATGCTCAAAGCACATGACTGGGAACATCATGGAATTTCTTTCATTACAAGCCCTGCAACGCGGAGTGTATCATTTGACAATGGGAAAAATGGGTACATTCTTAGAGTTGAAAAGATTGGAAAATCACTCAACCACTCTATTGAGAATCTGTAATATGTCAATAGTCTCAAGTACAGTCTCATAAGTGTTTCTCAAACATGTGATAAAGGAAAAAAGGTGAAGTTTTTGCCAAAAATATGCATAGTTACTAATATAGTATCTAGTAACTGCTGAGGTGGTACTTGTGGTCAAAAGATACAAGAATATCTACGTAGATGACTTTGAGTCCCTACAAAGTGATGATTTGAGCTGCTTGAAAACAGTTGATGATGATGTTGAACTGTGGCACGAAAGACTGGGGCATGCAAGCTTTTCCCCACTGAATGGTTTAGAAGGACCTGGTTCATGGCCTGCCCAAGTCAAAGTTCATGGAGCATAAAGTTTGTGATGCCTGGACCAGAGGAAGCACGTCAAGTGCTCATTTAAGCTCAAGAAGGATGTCATCACCTCAAACTACTTGATATCCTTCATATGGATCTATGTGGTCCTATGAGAGTGCAAAATCAGGGGAAAAAAAAGATACATTTTTGTAATAGTGGATGACTACTCCATGTTCACGCTATTCCTTAGAACAAAATATGAGACTTTTGAAGTTTTTGTAGAATTTTTGAAGAAAATTCAATTGAAAATGGAATCAGAAGTAGCATTCATTAGATCAGATCATGCAACAGAATTTGACAATGCTAAGTTTGATGCTTTCTCTTTACTGTTGAATCTGACCATATCTGTGCTTTGGTCAATGGGATTGATATTGTTTTGGATGTTGTTCTGCTTGGAGACATACTTAAGGTTCCCGATGATGGTATGTCCTCTGTTAAGGATGTCTGTGGCTCAAATTTTAGGCATGCTATTATAAAGGAGGGATCAGTCGAACGGGGGGAATGGGTGCACAAGAAAGCTCTGCTTCCTGTTTATCAACTCCTATTTGAGTTGGTAAACAAGGTCCTTCTACCCTGTGCTGAGAGGATGTCCATCACTTTCAAGTTTAATATGTATTTGATGGAAGCATTGGATGGGTTCTGCTCTGTTGATCTGCCAGCCATAATGATTGAGCACACGCAAAAGGTGGGCTTTCAAATATGGCAACCATGGTCTTCTTTATGGATTTCTTCTCACGCATATCTTCAAGTTCTTTGATGTGCCCTTAGGACAGCCCAAAATAGGGACCAAGAAGAAGACCTTCTCGCAAACTACTATAGAGGAATGTGAATATGTTGAAAAAAGTGGAATGGTAGGAAGTACTTCAACAATCTCCCACTTTATCAATGCCCAGAACAGTGCTACTGAGAAGAATAGGAATTTGAAGGCTAGGAATGCCATTATGGAGAATCAGCAGGCTCAAGAGGCACCGGAGTTTGATACAGAGGTTGCACGTCTGACCAAAGAAAATACTAATCTCAAGCAACAAGTTGAGAACCTGAAGGAGAAACTTCTCGCAAAGCAAATGTTGGCCAATGCTCGAATTTTCTCATTCTCAACACTTTTGGTGCAGCTTCTAAGCCCTTTTCCTCTAAGTGTCCACTAGGCTAATCCACAAGCGACCAGTTTCCAGGTACCTTATCTGTCTTTCATTGTTCTAAACATGATTATCAATTTCTAAGTTTGTCATCATCAAAAAGGAGAAAATTTATAGGTTTACAATACCTTAGCTTTATGTTTTAATAATCTAACAAACATACTATCAAAGAACCAAATAAGGGACCTAACAGACTTGGTACACAGCTCATCAATGGACTCAAGCTCAGTTGAGTTATTATGACTTCAGAAGATAAATAATCAACACAGGGACCTGATCCCTTTTGGTTTCCCTGACAGCAGTATGAAGTCAACGGTCCATAGCTAGAAAGTGACCGCCTGTACTGTACATGCAAATTGTGTAGCACAATACATCAATTACTCCCCTTTGCCCAACCAAGTGATTACATCATTCAAGTGATGCCATCCAAGTTGTATTAATAAAATGCTGGAATACATTCAAGCACTCCAATCGTTCATCTGTCAAGTATTCAATTCTCAAATTCATCAAGAACAAAGTACAACACTACTACAAACCAGTTCCTACAGCAAGTATCTTGTATGTCCTTAGTTGAGTTGTATCTTGTATGTCCTTAGTTGAGTTTTAACTTTGTAATTGTTTTTCATTATAATTCCTACTTTGCTTATTCAGAAGCTTTATTTGGGAACCCCTTGTAAACTATAAACCTTCAGTGTTTATATCGTGATTAGAGTTAGTCATGAGTTGAAGTTTTTGTAAAAGGTGTATTGCAAAGTGACTTGTAATGTGTGTATTACAAGTTAGTGAGCGGTTAAGAGTTTAATTCCTAGATTGCATAGGTTGTAGTCTAAAGTTGCTTATAGTGAAGTTGAAATACTACTAGTATAGGTTGAGGTCTTTTATCCCGTTGAACGGGGAATTTTTCATGTAAAAATTTCATGTTCATTTACTTACTGTTTCATTAGCACTACCAGTGGAAACCTATAGAGAACATGGTATCTATATAGTTTAGTGGACTCAGATATTCTATCACTTTGCTCAGAACGAGGAGAGGGGAAGGGCAATCACAAGCAAACTGATCTAACAATTGAAGCAGAAATACAAAACTAGCAATAGGCAATGCAATCAGGAAACCAAGACACAATTTTGCATTTTAAAATTTTCATGGCCAAACATCGATTCCGAAAAGAAAAAAAATCTCTAAAAAGAAATGATTTTTTTGTGTCCAAACGGGCCCTTCACTTTTCTCTTTCTTTTTTATTTTTTTTGAATTTTGTAAATTTGAAATATTAATATTGCATTGATGAGAACTTAAGTGTACTGACATTGGGACAGCTGCAACTTTGAAGTGAAGTAACAGAAAGCGCTGTTACGGTGGGGCAGCAGTCCAAAATTATGGAGCGTTTTCTAATAATAATAATAATCTTTCTGTTTTAGTTTACGTGAATTTATTTGATTGGATACGAAATTTAAAAAAATAAAAGTTTTTGAATTTGTTATCCTAAACAAATCAAAAAGAGGCCTAAAGTATTTGTGTAATTATAAAAGTTTCTCATTAAATGTGGAGTTGTAAATTTAAGTAAAATTATTACTAAATTTAAAAAAGGGAATTATTTTTTTGGGAATGGAATTAAAAAATAAGTTGACATAAATGATGAAACAGAGGGAGTACCAAAGTAATGATTTCAAAGAGCATATTTGTTTTTCTGCATAAACAAGTATTCCGCAAAATCTACTCTCCAAATATTCATTAGTATATAGTATTATATTTAAAAAGTTTTTAAATCTTCTACTAGTAGTTCGTATAAATCCATCACTGGTTCCCAATAATACTAGCACCGATCTGTGAGACTGACTATCTTAACTATAATCCTCTGATTAAAGATCCAAAGGGAAAAGATAGAATATGATATCTGAAGGAAATGCAGATAGAAAATGGAGGTATTTTCTTTGATCTTACCGACACCTTCTTCTTTTATTGTGTTTGTCTAAATTTTCTAACTGTTTATGTTTTCTGGACACATTTTATGACATGGGTGCTTTCCTTTTTCAGTGAGAAGAAAATGGAAAAAGAAGATGGTTTGAGGACAGTGGAATGTCTAAGAGGAAGATTACTTGAAGAGAGGGCTGCTTCAAGAAAAGCAAAAGAGGATGCTGAGCTTATTGGAAACAAGGTTTATATTTCTTTTCCATCTCAGCTTGTTTTTGAATGAATATGCTATCAACGGTAGTTTAGGTGTTTTCTTAGATTTAGTGGCGGAGTCAGAATATCACGTTCAAAAAAGAAAAAGAAATTTACAAAGTAGGAATTGTACTAGCAAGCTCACAAAAGTTTTAAATCTCTTTAACCAATGAACTATGCTTTTAGATTATGTTAAGGGATTGAAAATATAATATACCGAAGTAGAAAATAAATTTTACATCGTATATAGAGTATAATTTTTGGCGAACCCCTTCCGTCCCGTATGTTTCCCATTTTACTAGGGTTCCTAATTTTTTTTTTCCACTAGAAGTGTAACTCCTCAAATCTTTGAAATTTCAGTTGACTGAGCTGGAGAATAAGTTGAGAGAAGAGACTAGATCAAGAAACAAAGCTGGGAAGAAGCTCAAATTTTTCATAAAGAAGCTCGAGTCATTGAACATATCTTATGTTTCAGACGAATCAGAGCACTCTAGCTTGTTTGAGAGAAGTGAAATTTCATCCGTAACATCCACAACTGTTAGCAGCACCAAACTCTCCGAAGATAAAGAGCAAAATTCTCAATTTACAGGTTCTATGGTCAGTGAGTTCGTACAGTCAATTGGTAGTAGAAAATGTAGCTCTGAATACCTTGAAGATCATTCGAGAGCTTATGTCCCAAAAATGTGAGAAACAGAAGCCAATTGAGAAGGAAATATCTCAAGAAAACTCAATCAACTTAGAGCAAAATGTCACACAAATGGCTATTTTTAGCAAAGAAAATGACAGTCATTCTAAGGGTGAACTAGATCTTGGAAAATCAAGAGAGCTTTAAATCTCAAATTCAGATGTCAATAGGTATGTAAACACAATATTGAAAATCTTACACAAAAGAAATTACAATTTAAATATGTTCCGTTCTTGGAAGGGGAGCTTTGGAGCAACTGTAAGATTGTCTTAGTGTGACCTGTATATTGCGAATTTGAGCCATGAAAGTAACCAATAATACTTGCATTAGGATAGATTGTCTACTTCACATTCCTTGAGGTGCGATTTTTCCCCGAATCCTGCATGAATGCGGGATGTGTTATGCACCAAACTGCCCCTTTAAATATATATGTTCAGATCTTTATAACTCTACTATGGAATATCACCAAAGCTGGTCTAACATTTAATCTGTTTTGTTCTAGCTCAAAATCTTCACTGAAAGAGCAAGGGAAAAATGGAGAAGATGAAACACATCGGCACGAGGAGAATGTTGATAACTCTTTGGCATTAGTTCCTATAGATTTGCCAAAGCCAACGGAAACCATTGATCCAGTTGTTCTTGACACTACTGTGAGAGAAGTTCTTGACGCACTTAGGCACGATAAAGAGAAACTTCAAACTCGGATGGAGAGAAGAACTATGATTAAAGTTGGCTAATTTATATGACAGTTCATCTATGGCTTAACTAGTAGATGCCTAGTTGACATTAGAATTCTAATTATGCCCCATTTTACCACATTGGAGTAACTTATGTTAATCAAGATTTGAGGTGGTTGAGGTTTATTGTAGAGATGGGTGTATAGTACTATAGATAACGAATTATCAAGCTTGATGATATCATATTATGTATGGTCTGCGGTCACTAATCACTCTTAACCGGAAAACTATATTGTATATGTGTAGACATACAAATTTTATTAAAACTAAATCATGAAATAATATGAACTTGTTATAAATAGAACTCTATTTAAGGTGAATGTCTATATTTAGAGAGATTCTAGGGTTTACTACTTGGTGGCTAAGTCACCACCTCCCTATAAATATAGGGGTTCTATTCCATTGTAAACCATCCCAAAGTATCAATAAGAATACTCCTCTCTCTACTTTTCTCTCTATTGTTCTTGTTCTTATATTATTTCATAACACGTTATCAGCACGAGACTCTACCGTCTCAAGAATCGTTCTCAAGAAAAACTAAGGTATTTCTCTCTTCCTAATTTGATTTTCGATTATGTCTGACATTACGAAAAGAAAGTTCGTTGCCTTTGAAATTTCGGGCAAGAACTATATGACATGGGTGTTGGATGCTGAAATCCACTTAGATGCTATGGGTCTTGGAGACGCCATTAAAGATAGAGATAAAGCATCCACCCAAGACTGTGCTAAGGCCTTGATTTTCTTGCGCCATCACCTTGATGAAGGTTTGAAGATTGAATATCTCACCGTCAAGGATCCACTCATCTTGTGGAAAGGCTTAAAGGAGAGATATGACAACTTGAAGTTGGTCACTCTGCCACAAGCACGATATGATTGGGCTCATCTGAGGCTCCAAGACTTTAAGTCTGTTTCTGAATATAATTCTGCAATGTTCAGAATTACTTCTAAATTGAAGCTATGTGGAGATAAAATCTCCGATTATGATATGCTTGAGAAAACGTTTACAACGTTTCATGCCTCCAATATGGTACTGCAACAACAGTACAGAGAGAAAGGCTTCACAAAGTACTCTGAACTGATTTCTCTTCTACTTGTGGCTGAGCGAAATAATGACCTGCTCATGAGAAATCACGAAAGTCGACCTACTGGGTCTACACCACTGCCTGTAGCAGATAAGGTGTATTCTCATTATGCCAATCATGAAAAGAGCCATGGATCTAACCATGGTCGTGGTCGTAATCGGGGTCATAGCCGTGGACGTAGACAAGGAAGAAATATCCATGATGTCCGTCACCCCCCGAGGAGAGATAACTGCCGAAAGCAGAAACGGGATTATGAGGATCCTAAGGCAAAAAGTTCAGAAACTATATGTTATCGTTGCGGTGGAAAAGGGCACTGGTCAAAAGCTTGCCGTGTACCAAGACATTTGGTTGATCTTTATCAAGCTTCTCTAAAGAATAAAGGCCCTGAAACAAATTTTGTCTCTGACGACAATTTTGACATCACCCACCTGGATGTGGCAGACTTCTTTGAGCAACCCGATGGGAAAATAGTCCACCTAATCGGTGATGGATCTGTGATGAAAGAAGATGGAGTTGTTTGATTTTATTTCACTTATTTGTAATAGTTAGTGAATAAACTAATAGTCATTAGTATCAGCTCGTATTAGTTAGTTTATGATATAATGTTAGTATTAGTTCTTTAGAATGTTTCAATATGCTCAGATTTCAATAATATTTTTATTTTCCAGTAGCGGTAATCGACTAACCTAACAGTTAGTCGATTATCTAATATTTCGCATTAAAACTGCAAAACACTCGATTGTCAATGTTCAACAATCGATTGTCAATGTTCAACAATCGATTGTCCATGTTTAACAATCGATTGTCTTAAGACAGTATGATCTGGAATTTTTCAAAATAACCAACAATCGATTGTCTATATTTAACAATCGATTGTCTTAAGACAGTGTGCTCTGGAATTTTTCAAAATAGCCAACAATCGATTGTCTATATTTAACAATCGATTGTCTTAAGACAGTGTGCTCTGGAATTTTTCAAAATAGTCAACAATCGATTGTCTATATTTAACAATCGATTGTCTTAAGACAGTGTGATCTGGAATTTTTCAAAATAGCCAACAATCGATTGTCTATATTTAACAATCGATTGTCTTAAGACAGTGTGCTCTGGAATTTTTCAAAATATCCAACAATCGATTGTCTATATTTAACAATCGATTGTCATAAGACAGTGTGCTCTGGAATTTTTCAAAATAGTCAACAATCGATTGTCTATATTTAACAATCGATTGTCTTAAGACAGTGTGATCTGAAGTTTTTCAAAATAGCAAATAATCGATTGTGTGTGTTTAACAATCGATTGTCAATGTTCAACAATCGATTGTGTGTGTTTAACAATCGATTGTTTTAAGAAAATGCTTAAACTGAAATTTTCAAACTGCATAGTAATCGATTATGGAAAACATATAATCGACTATCTGATTTAGTTAGTCAACTGACCTCAGCAGATCTTGAAAATATTGTTTAAATGTGAAACAAATGAATTGAACTTGTTTGTTCTCATGTTCGTATATTTTCTTTTGTATGGCAAACTATGGGAATTAAAATTGATTAAAGGCTCCTGAAGAGCAACTATAACTCTGCCTAAAGAAACGATATTTTAGAGAATGCAATGTTCTCCTCCAAGTCTAAGAAGAACTTGTTGAGTTTTAATGATATCAGTCAAAATGTTCTCCTCCAAGTCTAAAAGGAACTTGTTGAGTTTTAAAGATATCATTCAAAATGGATATCAGATTGAGACAATACATGAGTATAATCTTGAATACCTCATTTACTCATGAAAACGAGGCTGCCCATTTCGGCTTGGGGTCACGCCATTTTGCATACAGCAATGCTAGTTCGTCTCTGACTGACGAATTGACACAAATATTCCCCGTTGCAATTGGTTTTGGGTCATGAACCTAATATATCCCATTTAAGAATCTTTGGATGCGCAGTATATGTGCCTATAGCACCGCCATCCCGCACCAAAACGCAAAGAAGGTTAGGAATATATGTTGAGTTTGAATCGTCCTCCATTATTCGCTACCTCGAAACATTGACATGGGATTTGTACACTGCACGATTTGCAGAATGTCAATTTGATGAGACACTTTTCCCAAAATTAGGGGGAGAAGTTGGTGAAACCAAACGGGAAATTTTGTGAAAAAATGCATCATTATCTCATTTTGATCCACATACCTCTATTTGTGAAAGAGAGGTACAAAAGATTATCCATTTGTAAAGAATAGCAAATCAAATGCCTGACGCATTTACGGACTTGAAAAGGATAACGAAATCCCATATCCCCGCGGTAAATGTCCCAATCCGTATTGATGTCCCTGTTGGACAATCATCTAGTGTCATATCCAATGAGTCAAATGCACGCCTGAAGCGTGGCAGACCATTAGGTTTCAAAAATCGAAATCCTAGAAAGAGGAAAGCAAATGATCAAAATGACACTACGAAAGAATCTCACGAGGAAATTCATGATTTAACAAATTCTGAGATTCATGATGAATCCATTGAGCCCGAGGCTCTGGAAAATACGGAACTATCCATAAATCCAATCAATATTGAGGAAAATATTAATTGAGTGGATATAGTGGTGGATAATGTCTTTGCTTATAATGTCGCATCTAGCATTATGCAAGAATGTGAGGATCTCGAACCTCAATCTGTTGAAGAATGTCGAAAAAGACATGATTGGCCAAAGTGGCAAGAAGCAATTCAATCAGAATTGAATTCGCTGGCAAAACGTGAAGTTTTTGGCCCTATAGTTGAAACACCTAATGGTGTTAAACCTGTTGGCTATATATATGGCATGAATGATCGTTGGTCACGTACCTATAGTACACCAAAGTATTTTGGAAATATGACTATTAAAGGACAACGATAATGCAAGAAACATATCTTGCATATAAGTTTGACATGACCATAATGGTATTTCTCTTTAAGAAAGATATTCACCACATGGATGTTGATGAATCTGTGGTAGTACAAAATTAATTGAGAGCTCTAGAAGAGCCAATTATTACTATGTTGGAGAAGCACAATTGAGTATTGTGCTGTAGTAAGTCTCAAAGAAACTTATTCAGTTTCCAAAGTACACGCGAAAGCGATTGATTATATTGAGACTATAAATAAAGGAAGGATTTGATATCTCCTATTGCTACAACTTGTAGCGAGGTAATTTGTATATGAAAAACTACCCGCTTTGTTCTCCAGTTTGTACTACACAAACGAAAGAATGCCACAGTAACGTGGATATCTATTGGTATAAAAACCCATGTCATAATAAACCTGAAGTTTATTGATAAGTGCACATGTCATGGTGTAAATTTGAAGTTTACCAATATTGATAATTTATTCAGTTGGCATTCGTGTTAGCCATCTCATTTTAAGTATGATGTGCAAATTCACATAGGTGAATATTAAAGAACTAGAAAGTTCTTTACGAATTCTCTTGTATCACTTGTTCTCATTAATGAACTGACCAACTAAAGAGTTCGGGTTGAAGCCCATAAATTCTGGAAATATCAAAGGTGAATATGGGCCCATTCACCTGCCATGTATACCACATATGATGCATCTATGAAATGGTTACATGCGCAATTGTTATTAACCCGCAGCCTGGCCGGTGCTTGCGAGGTAAATTGCTCAGTAATCTAACTTCGAGCATAATTTCCAGATTTTCTACTCAAGATAGTTCATCTTGATAAGTTGGTTTATATCAAAGTTGGTTTAGCAAGATAATTATTGAGTGCTTCCACTTAATAGCTAAACTGTTTCTTATGAGAACAAAGTTATATATATCAGTTTGATATATGTTGTATACGAGAGTATATTCTCCCCTCACAAGTGGTTCAGAGTCAGGAACCAAATAATTTCATCTTATTATTAATGTGCTGTGTATATTGACATAATAATGCACAAAGATGATTTCTCAAAGTTGAGGAAACAAGTTAGCTTTTCTAACATGAGGGAGAGACATGATAAACACTTGAGAAAAGGTTACATGGGATGAATTATCATTTGTATATGTAAATCCCCGAATATCATGATATGAACCTGAAGTTCATAAAATGGATAATCCAATTGCAACATATTGCAAAGCATGCTATACGCATTTGCTGACCCAAAGAAAGTGACTATATTCTCACTACAAATGCTCATATTAAGTCCCAGAAGGACAAAGTCTTTGATACGCTTAAAGCGTATAGACAAATACTTGATTCCGTATGAAAGACATGTAGATTTGGACATATAGTTCAAATACTTGAAAGCATAAAGTCAAAGGTATGTATAATCAGTTTTCGATATCTTATTTGTTTAGCATGACATGAAAACTTGATATGCATCTAAAGTCTATTATGTGATTTATATGACTTAACTTGAAAGATTTAAGTTGCTTAAAGCATACACAATTCTTGGTCCTGAAGTACCACATCCTAAGTACAATTTGTGTACATATGTATCTTGCTATAACTATAAGCATGATGGCATTGAGAATACATCTATGGAGATATTGAAGAGTCATTCCACTATATTATATGAAGATGTTCATATCTATCAAGAATGATGATTTCAAGGTGCGGAATATTTATTCAAGTCAATATGGTTGATTTATTTATCAAACATCTACCAAAGATTGTTTTGAAGATGGTGCACAAGATTGGAATGCAAATGCTCAAGCATATAAATTGATGTTCTTATCAGGGGGAGTTAATGCGCGTTGCACTCTTTTTCCCTTACAAGGTTTTGTCCCAACTGGGTTTTCCTTGCAAGGTTTTTAACGAGGCAACCAATAGGCGCATATTCAAACATGTGTACTCTTTTTCCTTTTCTTTATTTTTTTCCCATTAGGTTTTGTTTTAGTTAAGGTTTTAACGAGGCACATTATTGAATAGACATTCAAGGGGGAGTGTTATAAATAGAACTCTATTTAAGGTGAATGTCTATATTTAGAGAGATTCTAGGGTTTACTACTTGGTGGCTAAGTCACCACCTCCCTATAAATATAGGGGTTCTATTCCATTGTAAACCATCCCAAAGTATCAATAAGAATACTCCTCTCTCTACTTTTCTCTCTATTGTTCTTGTTCTTGTATTATTGTTCTTGTTCTTATATTATTTCATAACAGAACTATATTTTAAATTCGAGATATATTGGTCCAAATAAATATATGTGCTAATATAATTGAATTAATTGTATAAGTCCAATATAAATGGATTAAATAAATAAGTCTTAATCCATTGGGCTAAAGTGATGAGGCCACTTCATTAAGCCTAAGATGTCATCTTCCTAGAAGCCCAGCTTGGTGTCATGTGTCAAATGACGTGGCGCGCCAAGTTAAATGGAAAAGCCAATAGGATCATGTCACGTGTTAAAATAACAAAGCGTGCCAAGTCACATTAAAATGCCTATGAAATCTCGCCAGCAAGTGGCATTTCTGGCAAATCAAATACGGGTATGTCATACTTCAATTTGATTAGTCGGAAAGAGTTTGTTCTTATCATAACTCTTCCCTCCCAAAGCTATAAATAAGGGTCTTCATAACCTAGAAAAAAATACTAGAAGTTATAACAAGAAGCAAAAAAGAGCTCGTGGATCAAACATTGCAAATTCCTCCACAAGTTTCAAGCTTCAAGCAATGTAGCTCAAGTTCAAGATCAAGAACAAAATCAAATCAAATTCAAGATCAAGCTCAAAGGCCCTTGAATTTACATTAGAAAAGTAGAATCAGAAGAATCATAGAGATTGTAACACTCAAATACTACAATTGTTACAGTTCGGTCCTAATTTTATTATCTCGACGCAATTTATTGTCTACAATATGGATAATATAAACTGTATTGGTAAAGAAAAATAGGTTTTGAACACTCTTTCATAACCCACTAACAAAGGTTATTTAAGGTTTTAACACTTTTATTGAATTTCTGGCTTCGCCATTGTCACGACACGGATTTTCCATTCCCCATGAACTCAAATATATAATTTGTTTTAAAATCGGACCTCAAATTGAGGTCCGAATCTCCAATTTTTGAAAACCTAGGTTCCACCCAAAACACCCAATTTTCCCCATGAAAATCTTTAATTTTAAGTTGAAATCATGTTAAAAGATGTTATGATTGAAGTAGTTAAAAGTGACTTACAATTGATTTGGAGAAGAAAGGTTGCTTGAAAAATCGCCTCTTATGTTATAGTTTTGAAAAATGAAAAATAACTAAAAATCTCGTCTATTTATACCCTGACAAACCCCCTGTGCGGACTACATTAAATGGACCGCTGCCACACAGGCTACCTGAAGACCTGCAGTTCAACACCCTATTCGGACTGCACAAAGCCGATTGTAGCTGCACAGCCTCTACCGCTGACCGCACAAAGGCGACTGCGGCCGCACAGCCTCCACCGCGGACCGCACAAAGGCGATCGTGGCTTCACATCCTCCACCGCGAACCGTACAAAGGCGATCACAGCTGTGCTGACCCCTCCGCGGTCACACACGATTTCTCGCGGACCGCACAAGAGGGTTCAGATGCCTGCAACTTCCTGAACCTGCAACATCTGATTTCTAAGCCTAACGTATCCCGGAACTTACCGGAAACTCATTCGGGCCCTCTAAAGTCCAACCCAGATATACACAAAACTTCAAAAACATTCTATGAACATATTCATATAATCAAATTACCAAGATAACATCATCAACATCGAATTAAACCTCAAGATCACTCAAATTTCTCAAAACTCCTTTGAATATCAAATTTCCCAATTAAGGTCCGGATCACGACAACGACGTCTGTTTTAACCAAATTTCACAGGAATGACTCAATTCATATATAAGTCCTATACCGGATGCTGAGATCAAAATGCGGGCCCGATACTATCGCTTTCTGATCAGATTTCGTTTCCAATTTTTTTAAACATTTCAGTAAAATAATTTCTTTTAAAAAATTATTTTTTGGGCTTGGAACCTCGGAATTTGATTTTAGGCATGCGCCCAAGTCTCATATTTTTCTACGGACCCTCCTGGACCATCAAATCATGGGTCCGTTGTCCAAAATGTTGACCAAAGTCAAAATTATTCATTTTAACATCAAAACTTAGTTTGTTTTTTTTTTTTACAGAATTTCACATTTAAGTTTTTAGCTACGCGCCCGGACTGTACATATAAATTGAGGCGGCGCTAAATGAGATTTTCAAGGACTTGAAAATATAAAATTAATCAAAAACAGGTGATAATCCTTTGGATCGTCACGATTATTATGTTCGAGCAATGTGAGATTCACTGCTGCCATGTAATATTCTTGCAATAAAGGACATAATTTGGTGATGAACTTTCTATCCCAATTGAAAGGTCAAGGCTCTGTTCTACTGGTGTAAATATTGAAAAAATATGTATTGTATCTACTAAAGGAAAATAATACTAATATTAACAAATTGGATAGCGTTTGATAAAAACTTTTAATATTAAAATACTGATAATAGTGTACTTATGGGTGTATTTGGTATGAAGAAAATTATTTTCATGGAGTTTTCCATTTATTTTCTCTTGTTTGGTTGGTGAGTAAATATTTTTATTTTTGGAAAATATTTTCTAGTGCTTGATTAGAGAGTAAAAAAATACTTTTTTAGGAAAATATTTTTTATGGTACTCTTCTCACACCACACATTTTTCGGAAAATATTTTTCTATACGTTTTTTGGAAAATACTTATTTTGTTGAAATGAAAGAAAATATGGAAAAGACCTAAAAATGTCACTCAGCTTTCAGAAATGGTTTATCCATGTCATCTGTTAAAAAGTTACTATTTCTATGTCACTGCAATTAAAAAAATGGTCCATCCATACCATGATTGACTAACAACTCAATTTTTGTTTAGCTCATCCATGCCACTACTGTTAGTAAATAATGGCATGGATGGGCTATTTTCTTTAACAGCAGTGGCATGAAATGAACATTGTTTTAACGGATGGCATGGATAGATCAATTATGAAAGTCGAGTGATATTTTTAGTCATTTTCTGAAAAAAATACTTTTTCAATATCATAAAAAAGAAATAATTTTTTTGTTGAATGAAAGAAAATATTTTTTCTACAAAAGAAAGTAATTTTTTGTTAAAATGAAAAAAAGACTTTTTTATATGATGAAAAGAAAATACTCATTTGTTGAAATAACAAAAAAAATCTATCTATAACATAAAAAAGAAAGTACAATTAATAATATTTTTATTTAGGATGGAATTGGGTGGGGGGGGGTTGGATGGGGTAGGGTGGGCCGGGATAGGATTGGTTGGTGGGGGTGTGGGGGTGGGTTGGTGGGGGTTGGTAGGGATGGGGAATAGGTTTGAGAAGGTTAAAAAAGAATTTTGAAAAATATTTTTCCTTCTTTTGATATGAAAAACATTTTCCTCCAATTGAAGCAAATTGAGTTATGAGGAAAATATTTTTCAAAATATTTAAATCAATCAAATATAGAAAAATTAGAAAATATTTTCCGAAAAATATTTTCCTTCGTACCAAACACACCTTACATGTTGGTTGGAGTAAGTGATATCAAATTCATAAAAATGACTTTTACCTTACCAAGCACACCAAATATATTTATTTTTAAGTATGAAGAAAAAAGAAAAGTTAACAAGGTTAGCTCGATAAAATTGGTGACCTAAAGTTAAACATTAGTAAAAGATCTTAAATCTTTTTTTCAATGAAGTTTCATATAGATTTTCATTTGAAGTTTATTTTGTAAATTTTTCAGATGCAAGTTAATTTATACGGGATCTTTTCTACTTATCTTTTCAATTGAAAATCATTCTTGAAAGATTGTTAATCTTAGATAAGAATCTAATAATTTTAAACTTGGAAAGTTTCTTTCAGCTAAGGCAACTATTACACGAACTAACAAAAGTTTATAAACATATACACAATCTGAATCAGTATACAAATTAGAACATTATCTTCAATTTGTAATTTCGAAAGTAAGTCTAAATCATGAATATTAGAGTAACTTTATGTATTAAGGTTAAAAAGTTAAGAAAATGAAACTTTAGCCTTGTGATAGAAGGCTCTAGAGAGCCTATGACCACAACCATAATAATTCAAATGTCAAAATTATAACAGCCAAGAAACATAGAGAGGAACTGAAATGGAGAGAAATGTGGAGGTTCACTATGTATTACATAGACACAAAAAGATTGTCTTCAAACAATCTGAGATCTCATCTGACACCAAATTACCAAAACAAGATCATTTGGACAAATCTTCCAAAACTCAGTTTTGTTTTTGTTGCCCATAACCTCTTTTGATCCTTCTGATTCAACAACAAACTCTATCACCATCATATCTTTTATGGGTTTTTACAGCTAAGGCTGTAGTTGAAAGTTGACACATTCATAAAAGGACCACAGAGTTTGTACATAGGTTCATAGTATTCAGGAATCAAGACCAGAAAACCTCCATATTCTCTGAACTCACATAAAAATTAGTTTTACTTTCTTGTCTTGGGACACAACTATTGCTTCAATTCTGCCCATACAAATTTGTATTTTTCTTTCCTTTCTTTGGAGTTTTGCTACATATTCATTGGTCTCTAGGCCTTTAGTACGGAACGTTAAGAATTGAGTTGGGGTCAACTAAATGAATCCTCGTGACAAATATAGAAATTGAAGATTGCGAGACCATTGGAAAAACCCCATATTCATGTGTAGTAATTGCATGAGAAAAGATGGTAACATTGTGCTGGAGACCTTCTGTAAAGGGAGATGGTAGCGGGCGAGGAGGAGATACGAATGGGAGGTTTAATGGATTAATGTGGTATAAGGAATTGGGAGCTCATGTCAATGGGGAATTTTCCATGGCAGTAATACAAGCCAATAATTTGATGGAGGATCGGAGTCAGCTCGAATCAGGGCCATTGAGTTCTTTGAAATCAGGACCGCATGGAACATTTATAGGAGTTTATGATGGACATGGAGGACCTGAGACATCGCGGTTTATAAACAAAACTCTCTTCTCCAATCTCAAGAGTATGTAATGTTATTATTATTTGAATGCATGCGTTTTATTTTCTGAATTGGTTGATTTGATTCACAAAAAGATGCTAATTAGTTTATGTCTCCAATATATAACTTCTTTAGCTAAAGTACTGCATACACTTTTTAATCGAAAAGATCAAGGCTCGGAATTATTAGAATTTGGAAAAATTCTTAGTATCTTCCTTAGACCTTCCCACGAGCTTCTGCTAGTTTGTGCGGAGTATAAAGAAATCTGATTTGGTATTTGGATATTTTTTTGTATGCGAATTATCAATGTTTCTTTTCTAGGTTTTCTAAGATTTTTATCTTCCCTACAACTCTAGGGGACTCTAATAGACTAGAAATAATTTCGTACCTCTTGTGTTAAATGGATGAAACCAAGAATAATTCAACTAACAATTCGAACCCAAGAAATGGAAGAATGAAAGTTCTGTATATATGCCCTAGTGTCTAGACCTTTGCTAATCCAAGCATATTATCCTCCAGAGGTATTATTGTGTTTCAGACTTAAAAAAGTCTAAGCTCATCTATATAATGACTTTTAGTTCTTTAAGTTAACTGCATTTTATTTTCATTATCAGAATTTGCATCAGAGCATCAAGAAATTTCTGCTGATGCCATAAGGAAAGCTTTCTTGACAACTGAAGAAGAGTTTCTATCACTTGTAAAGCGGCAATGGAATGAGAAGCCACAGATTGCATCAGTAGGATCATGCTGTTTAGCGGGCATAATATGCAATGGACTATTATATATCGCGAATGTTGGAGATTCACGTGCAGTACTAGGTAGAGTAGATAAAGCTACTAAGAGTATAACAGCTATTCAATTGTCAACAGAACACAATGCTAGTATTGAGTCTGTGAGAGATGAGCTTCGCTCATTGCATCCTCAAGATTCGCGAATTGTGGTTCTCAAACACAACGTTTGGCGTGTGAAAGGTCTCATACAGGTATTTGTTTCTTATGTTATGTAGCCTGTTAAGAAAATATGTACGTTGAGCTTCAACGTGTTTAATTGATGGTGATATTCCTGATATATATATATATCTTCGTAACAGGTTTCAAGGTCAATTGGTGATGCCTATCTTAAGAAGTCGGAGTTCAACCAAGCACCATTATTGGCAAGATTTAGGTTGCCTGAACCTTTCTCGAAACCAATCCTCAGCGGCGGAGCCATCAATATCAGTTCACAGACTCAGTTCAAAGGATCAATTCGTCATATTTGCTTCAGATGGTCTATGGGATCATCTTAGCAACCAAGAGGCTGTTGATATAGTCCACAATCATCCTAGAAATGTAAGTTTTTCAATCTCTAGTTACAGTCAAACCTCCGTGTAACAGCCTCGTCCGTTCCGATACTTTTTGGCTGCTATAGTGAAGTGTTGTTATAGAATATTATAACAATAATATAATGAATGTTTGTTATATAGGAATGTTGTTATAGAGAAATCTGACTATATGATCTTTATGTTCATTTGCACTTCTGATTTATCGGGTGATTAGCCAAGAAGTCACAATTCAAACCCAAAGTACACAAATTCAATCTCAATATTCTCATATACAGAATGCGCAGCTTTTCGATCAGCTTTTACCACATAATGAACATATATTTCCTCTTTACTCATAGCAGGGAATTGCTAGAAGACTTATTGAAGCTGCTCTGCATGTAGCAGCCAAGAAAAGAGAAATGCGATATTCAGACTTAAAGAAGATTGATCGAGGTGTAAGAAGGCATTTCCATGATGATATTACAGTTGTAATTGCGTTTGTTGATCCATATTCCATGAATAGAAGTTCTTCTCGCAGTTCAATACTTTCCATTAGAGCAGGCACTCCCTCCTCCCCAAACTCTTAAAATTAAAAGAGAGGGGCAGCCAGTGCACAAGGTATTCTAATACAAGTATTAGTAGCTGCTTTCACTGTTCGAATATGTGACCTGGAGATAACTTTAGCCTCCCAAACTCCTACTTCCAACATTTTCCAAATTAGTTCAGTAAATCTACTTGGAGAATTGCAAATGTCTATTTGTCTTCTTTCATTTCTTTGTAGTTTTAGCCTTTTAGGGTTAATTGTTTTCATCAATTGATGGTTTAGAGTTGCTGCACCGTGCAAAATAGAAGAAGAGTTTGATATTTTGGAGTTCAATATTAGGTGTTGTGCAATCGTTAAGTGAAAGCCTTGAATGAGTTACTTTATTTCTCTTTCTCATTATGCTTTCACTTATTATTTGAACCAATCGATCTATCTTTATTTGTTTCATCATATTATAAGTTCTTTCTTCTCATTTACCCTAATTTTATTTATGCAATTGTTGTTCTTCTGTTGCATAGAAATTCTGGTATTTCTTTTGACATGTGTGGCAGAGCTAGTATTTTCTCTAAGGAAATAAAAATATAAACTCATAAATAAATCAAGAGAAGTTAATATATATATTATTGAATAAGTGAAATATATACCTAGTTACGGAATATAATTTTCTGACGATTTGAATACATGTGACTCTTCCACAACTTATCATAGTTTTTGCTTTTCGGTTAGTTAATATTTTATCTTTTTATTTTATTTTATAGTTTTAGACTTTTAGGTGTTATGAGATATTGTAAATAAAGAAAATTTAGGAAACAACAAGTAGAAAAATATCAAATTGACAGTTGGAAGTGAAAAAGAGGATCATGTGGCCGTTGATTAATGGTTACAAAATCCAATCGTTATTTCTTCTTATCATTTCTTTGAAAAGAGATGCTCTTCTTATTCTTTTGGGTTGGACTGGGCCCCGGAAAAATGGCATGGGCTATGCAGATTTTCAACTAGTAATAAAAATAGCCAATGTTTATAAACTCATTGAAAGCTAGTCATCATTTTATGTGATATATAATTTGGACTAAAATATTTTAATTGAAAAAGTTTCAGTATAATAAGTTGGATAATAAAGCTCATGCGTATGAGCTTTTGACATATTATGTTGGAACTTCAACATATTATAAAATTTCAGCACAATATGCTAGAATCTCATACGTAAAAATTCAAACTCCAGCATATTATACTGCAATTTTTTCGAAGTTTTAAAAATATTTAGCTTCATATTTCTTTTTACATGAGAAAGTGACTAAAAAAATTTCAATTAGCAATGGTAAATCAAGTTATTTCTGATTTTCCACCAATTTCCTGGATTAAGAATCCTGGGACTGGCAAGGTTCGATTTATACATGTAGGCCTGTTTGGGACTCGTATTCCGTGGGTCGGGTTGGTGAGTTTTGTGGGCCAAGCCAGCCCAGTTGCAGTTTTAGATGATCTTGGAACTATGAACACTTTGTGTCCATGTCACCTGATAGCTAAAATTGAGTGTAGAATTGATGCTTTCATTCTTAACCACTTATGAACAACATAACCGAATCTCAGCAATATAGGTTATATGTATTGAAGAATAATATGAAATATACTGATATTATTCTTAACAAATTGATCGATCTATTTTGATCTTTGAAGTTTTCTAACATAATTTTGAAACAAAGAAAATTGAATTGACCTAGAAATGGGAAAAAATGGAATGGTACATGACTGCAGATGACAGCGGATCTATGAATGAAACTGCTTTGGCGTCCAAATACAATCAACGGAAGCTTTATGAATTCTCACTATTTATTCGATATGTTAAAGTATAATATACAATATCTAAGTTTTCTAACAGCATGGACAAATGTAGTGTACAAATTATCGGGTGTACATAGGTCGGGTTGGTTCATATGTTATAATGATATTTTTACATTCATATTCCATATAGGAAATATTTTTACCTTTCATGTTTAAGGTTTGATTTAATTACAAACTCGTATACCAAATTACAAATCCTATAACATACTTAATTAAGTGTCTAATTAATGGCAGATTTTACTCCTTAATTAAAGGTATCCATATATTACATGTTTCTTTCTCCCCTTAATTCCTACATTTCTTTCTCCTAATCCAGCGTCATTTTCTCCCTCACATTTTTTTCTGTTCTCCATTCCTTCTTCTTCTAAAAAAATACAACGGAAAAGGGTCAGAACTGCCCCTAACGTATTGACGCCAGTTTAAAAATGCCCTCCGTTAACCTATTTTAAAAAAAATGCCCCTACCGTTAAAATTCTGGCATATTTGTGCCTCTAACGTATTGACTCCAGTTTAAAAATGCCCCTACCGTTAACCTATTTTGAAAAAAATGCCCCTACCGTTTTAAATATAAGTACAATCAGTTGTTAGACTTAGGGGCACAAATATGCCACATTTTTAACGGTAGAGGCATTTTCTTCAAAATAGGTTAACGGAGGGCATTTTTAACCTGGAGTCAATACGTTAGGGCAGTTCTGACCCTTTTCCCAAAATACAAAGATGAGACCCATTGAGTATAATCAGATTTTTAGCCAAAGAGATTCAATATGAAACCCATTGTTTCGGTTATTATAATTTCTGGTAATTGTCAGATATTGTTCTGAATTTTAACAAGTACGAGATCGAGAGTAGATATATGATACAGAAGACTTCCTCAATCGATCAATCAACAATTCTCAATTGTAAATTTGTGGGGTAGCCATATGAATCTCCTGTAAGTGTGACAGTGGGGGTGCAATTGTAGTTTTTTTGTAGTTTTTTGTAAAAATTTTGTAGATGAAGAGCAAATTTTATTGTCAACTTTTTTTTCACATAAGATTGTAGTTAATTTGTAAGTTAAATGTAGTGATTTTGTAGATACCCTTAAAACAGTATAACTTTATACAATACTTAAACCGATTTGCAGTTTATTTGTAGTTTTTTGTAGACATTTTGTAGTCAATATTTTTTTCAACATAGATTGTAGTGTAATTGTAGTATAAATGTAGTAATTTTATAGATACCCTTCAAAACAATACTGCTTTATATATACATAAACTGATTTGTAGTTTATTTGTAGAAAATTTGTAGATTAGGAAAAAATTTTGTAGTCAACATTTTTTTCAATATAGATTGCAGTTTAATTGTAGTATAAATGTAGCAGTTTATAAATACCATTAAAACAATATTGAAAAAATATTTAGTCCCAAATTTTTAGCCGCCTAATTTTAGTATAAATGTAGCAGTTTATAAATACCATTAAAACAATATTGAAAAAATATTTAGTCCCAAATTTTTAGCCGCCTAATTTGGAAGGAATAAGCTATTCAAATATTTATCCCAGATTTGTAGGCGCCTAATTTGGAAGGAATCAATTCTTAATATTTGGTATTTAATGAATGGTATAAATTTCTTAAATTTGTAGGCGCCTAATTTGGAAGGAATCAATTCTTAATATGGGTATTTAATGAATGATATAAATTTTGTAGCAAAAATATAAACATGGCAGATAATAATGAAAATATGTACATTTTTGGTAATAAGGTTTCATATTAAGGTATAGATAGCAAAAAATCCCTTTTATAATTACCAAACTAAATCAATTGCGTCGGGTTATTAAATCTAAAAACCAAACCAAACCAATAAAGCTCAGGTTTTTCAATCTCGATTTTTCTCGAGTTTTCTGGTTTTTCGGGATTTTCGAATTTTTTCCGGTAAAATCTTCGTAACACAAAATATATAACTTGTGGTCAAAATATTACTTTAATCCTAGTAAGATACAACTATATAAGGTATTTTTCAAAAAAATAATATATAAAATATGATATGTGTTATAGCATTATAAAATATTCAACAATAAAGACAATAAATTTATGTAATATAAATATTTCTAATTAAAAATCCATAATAAAATAAACATAATCTGAAAGTACTTAGTCATGCTGAAATAAGTAGGTAGACTAATAAGGGGGTATTAATTACATGACTAAACACTAATAAAAAAAAGAGGTTATGCATTTTTATCTAAATTATTGCAAAATAAAAATTAAATATTCAATATATTGCCGTTTGTAGTATTGAATTAAATATCTATTGATAGAATTAGTAATGGTTTGATTTTGATTTGGGCTTTAGTTAGCATTATTTAAGTTACTAATATTAATGGCAAAAACATATTGGAACATTCAAAAGTTCAAAGTCCAACCTTGAAATAATACCTTAAAAGATAAAATTATGAAAAAGTTTAAGAAATATTTATAAATTACATCAAAATAAGTGTATTTATATATTAAATATAACTAAAATTTCTATATATGTAATGTCGGGTTGGTTTGGTTTCGGTTTGACTTTCTTTAGTTAAAAACAAAACCAAACCAATTATGGTCGGGTTTTTTCTCTAACACCAAACCAAATCAAACCAAATTATACTCGGATTCTTTTTCTCGGTTTGACTCAGATTATCGGGTTGGTAGGGTTTGTCAGTTTTCTTTGTACACCCCTAATCCGAACCAATAACTTTAGTGTATCCTGTAGGAATTTTACCTCCTATAGCAAAGGTTAATACTTTATTTATTTTAAATAAATATCATCTAAAAAAATTATATTATATAGATAGCTTTTAATGTTTATAGAAAAATATCTATTTTGGTTACCTCCTACCCATAAGCCACTAAATACGCTATTCAGTTACACTATTTTCTTTCTCTCTCTATTTTGATATATGTCATTCTCTTCCCGCATTTGCAAAAGATACGATGCTCAATCTCAAAATTTCTCTCACCAATTTAAAGTTGCCGTTATATGAATATATCTAAATTTCGTCGTCGGAGATATTCTTTTCTCAAATTAAACCCAAAAACATCCCAGCGGTGACTCTCTAATTGAGACAATATACTTATAGCAGTATATAAACACAATACTATATTAATGCGAATGTGCTCAACAATGTTTTCTTTTTGCTGGGTTTAGGTTTTCAAGGGATGCATAAGGCATTGGAAGGATTTCTCAAAATGTAACCCTTCGGGCGGTGGTCTAATACAAAAAAAGGCTAATCTTTTCAATCAAATTAGAAGCCCTGATATTCAATTAATCGCGATGAAGAAGAAGATTTCTGTTAATATATTTCAATATATTTTCAACGTAGTACGTTGTATTTTCATGTATTTCATTGTAAGCATTATCTTGTTTTTTTCATGGTAATTCAATACATTTCGGCGTATTCCATGTATTTCATTGTATTCACTATCTTTTTTTCATTATGTTTCAATGTATCCCGTTGTATTTTATGTATCTCATTGTATTCACTGTCAAGCTATATGCTATGAATATATTCATATATTTTATTTTAATTAATATAACTTATGTATTCAGATATATTATATAATTTTTTTGAAGATTGCTATATTTTTGGAATGAGAATCTTTTCTTAGCTGGAAATACAAAATTTGTGTATTATAATTGAGTTTGTTGAGTTATATTATGAGTCTATTATGTTAATTGATTCACTTTCCATTTAAAACAGTGTATTCCCCTGTTTCATGCCGTGAATACAGTCGATTACAATAGTCTGTCTAGCTGTAATCTCATATTTCACGAAATGAATACAGTCGAATACACTCGAATACGACAACTGATTAGCTTGACTTCCCAGATTCACGCCTATTTTTTCTACTGTATTCATGAATATAATATCTTAAATACATCTAATACATCTTATAGCAACAGAAAACGTATCTATAATTAATAATATAGCAAATATTATCTATAAATAGTTAATTATTGCTAAAATATAGTATTTTATGAAAATTTCTCTATCCTGTATATAACGTCAAAACCTACTACGTAAGTAAAATAATATATTTCAAACCTAGTAAATATATGAGTCGTGGTAGAACTTCAAACTCGAATATATAAATCTAAAATCCTGACGTAGCCTCTATTAAGCAGAAGAAGTTATATTATACGTAAATTTCTCTACTATATGTCAATTTCTAAAAAGATTAAAAGGCTCATTGTAAATACTAGACCTAACGTAAGTGTACCAAAATAACTATTCCCTCGGTTGTTGGGTACAGATTTGGTTCAGGAGGCTTTGGACAAGGTCAGGATCATTCAGGACATGCTTCGTACAGCTTAGTCTAGGCAAAAAAGCTATACAGATCGTAAGGTTCGAGATGTGGCTTTCATGGTTGGTGAGCGGGTATTGCTCCGAGTATCGCCTATGAAGGGCGTGATGAGGTTTGGGAAGAAGGGCAAACTTAGCCCTAGATTCATTGGTCCGTTTAAGATTTTTGATCGAGTGGGAGATGTGACTTATAGACTTTCATTGTCGCGTAGATTATCAGCTGTGCATCTAGTGTTTCACGTGTCCATGATTCGGAAGTATCACGGCGATTCATCCCACATGTTAGATTTCAACACTGTCCAATTGGGCAAGGATCTGTCTTATGAGGAGGAGCCGGTGGCTATTCTAGACCGGCAAGTTCGACAGTTGGGGTCGAAGAGTTTTCCTTCTGAACATGTTCAGTGGAGAGGTCAGCCTCTTAAGGTATCTACCTGGGAGTCCGAGTCTGATATGCAGAGCTGTTATCCCCATCTTTTTTCCAACTCAATTACTTCTTTCTTTTGTTTGTTCGAGGACAAACGGTTGTTTTAGGGTCGCCTCAAATTGTGTGTGTAGCCCGGGCGCGTAGCTGGAAAGCTTAAATATGAATTCTGTGATCTTTTTTCTGACTCAATTGCTTCTTTCTTTTTTTTGTTCGAGGACAAACGGTTGTTTTAGGGTTGCCTCAAATTGCGTGTGTAGCCCGGGCGCGTAGCTGGAAAGCTTAAATATGAATTCTGTAAGAAAAATACTAAATTTTGATATTAAAATGATTAAATTTGACTTCTGTCAACATTTTGAGTAAACGGACCTGGACCCGTGATTTGACGGTCCCGGAAGGTCCGTAGGAAAATATAGGACTTGGACGTATGCTCCGAATCGAATTCGTAGGTCCCAAACCCGAGAAATAAATTTTGGAGTAAAATTGTTTTCTGGAAATAATTATAGAAGTTGAAAATGAAATTTGATTGAAAGTAATTGTATCAGGACCGTATTTTGGTTCCGACACCCGGTACAAGTCTCTATGTTTTGAATCACTCCTGTAAAGCTTGGTTAATAACAAACGTCGTTTGATGCGATCCAAACCCTAATTGGGAAAATTTATGCTTAAGAGGGGGATTTGAGAAATTTCCTTGATCTTGAGGTTCATTCGATGTTCATGATGTTATAATGGTGAGTTGATCACACTAACATGTTCGTAAGATGTTTTTGAGGTTGTGTGTATACTTGGATTAGAGTTTTAAGGGCTCGGATGAGCTTCGAGTAGGCTCCGGGATGCCTTAGTCTTAAAAAGATCAGATGTTGCAGGTTCATAAATTTGGCATTTCTATGAACCCTCTAGTGCGGCCCGCAAGAAATCGAGTGCGGCCGCGGTGGGTGTTGCGCGACCGTGGTCGATTTAGTGCGGTCCATATTGAGCAGTAATCTGTAGGACTTTGAAAGTCTGTGCAGCCGTGGTCCTTTTTGCGGGTCCACACAAAGAACCTCAGAGAGGTATAAATACACGTGAATTTTAGTTATTTTACGCTTTTCAAAACCCTAAAACATAAGAGGCAATTTCCCAAACAACTCTTCTTCTCCAAAAACGATTGGTAAGTGATTTCTAATTCATTTTTCCTTAACATCTATTAAGATGATTTCAACTTCAAATGAAAATTTTCCAATGAAAATTGGGTGTTTTGCGTAAAACCTAGGTTTTCTAAAAATTGGGGAGTTGCACCTCAATTTGAGGTCCGATTTCAAAACAAGTCACATATTTGGATTCATGGGGGAATGGATAACTGGGTTTTCGTTAGAACCTCGATTTTCGACCATGTGGCCCGGGGGCATTTTTGATCTTTCGGGGTAAAATTTTGTAAAACTTATTTTCATGCATCAGGGTTGACACTTAGCATTTATTAATGAGATTAAGTAACTTATGATTAGATTCTGGTGGATTGGTGGTAGAACCAAGGGAAAAAGCTATAATTGAGGCGTAAGTTGAATTCAAGGCACTGAGGTAAGCGTTCGGTCTAACCCTAGCTTGGGGGATTAGGAGTTGAGTCTTATGTGCTAATTGCTCTTTGTTGAGTACAGCGTATAGGCATGGTGACGAGTATCTATACGTTGGTATCAATCATGACCATATGTCCTAAGTTGGGAGTTGTTGTATTCTTAAATGACATCCTATATGCCTTATTACCGTATCGAACAAAGATTTGTTTATCCTTTTAGATCCTATTTAGGATTGAGCATCTCCATTAATCAAATTGAGCTGAGGGTGGTTATTGCTGATTCTCCCATGCCGGGATGATTGTTTCTATATTGTTGTTCCCTTCCACGTAAGTTGTTATGTTACTTTGTTCCCTTGCTGGGATTTCTTGTGATTATGTGATAAAATAAAATGGGATCAGGTGGTACGCCTACCACAAGATAATAAAATGTGATCGGGTGGTAGGCCTACCACGAGATGTAATGAAATGGGATCAGGTGGTACGCCTACCACGAGATATAATGAAAATGGGATTGAGTGGTACTCCTACCATGGGAAGTAATAAAATAGGATCGGGTGGTATGCCTACCACGATATGTAATGAAATAGGATCGGGTGGTACGTCTACCACGAGATGTAATGAAATGGGATCAGGTTGTACGCCTACCATCAGCTGTAATGAGATGGGATCGGGTGGTACGCCTACCACGAGACTTGATGAAATAGGAGCGGGTCGTACGCCTATCATGAGATAAGAGAAATGGGATTTGGTTGCACGCCTACAACGAGAATTTTGTAACAACTTTATAGTTGGCTTCTTTGTCAGTTCTGAGAATTTTGTTCATTTTCCAATCCCCAGAGCATGTTTCCCCTCCCCAGTTTCACTTTTTGTTTCCTGCTGTTTCTTTCACCATATGTTATAGAACTGCACAGGTGTATCTGGAGTCTGGTCCTAGCCTTGTCAATACTTCCCCGGGGTTAGGCCAGACAGTTACTAGCACATGGGGGTCGGTTGTGCTGATGCTACACTCTGCACTTATGTGCAATACCGGAGCAGCTTTTGAGCAGCAGCAATAGTCTGGGAGCGAGCCTTCAGTCCAGTGAGACACCGAGGTAGACTTGCAGGAATCCGCATGCCCGACGTCTCCTCTATCTTTTTTTCAGCTTGTATCTCATGTATTTCGAGACAAATAGTTATATTTTCTTTCAGACGATTGTACTTAGCATTCTTAGTAGTTTGTGAATATTGTGACACCAGTCTTAGGTAGAGGCGTATGTTGAATATTCTGCATTATTGTTCAGATTCTATAATTTAAGACTTCCGCTTATTATTTAATTTTGATGCTTAAATATTATTGCCAATAATTGTTAAAAAGGGATTTTTTTTATTAACATAATGTAATAAAACTTGGCTTGCCAGCTCCCATTAGTAGGCGCCATCACGAATCCTGAGGGTGGGAATTCTGAGTCGTAACAAGTTGGTATTAGAGCTCTAGGATGCATAGGTCTCACGACTCACGGACAAGCTTAGTAGAGTCTGAAGGATTGGTACAGAGACGTCTGTATATATCCCCCAGAGGCTACAGAGTTAGGAAAAGTTTCACATTTGTTCCTTTCTGTAATGCGGTTTGGTTTCTCAATACTGATTGTCTTTCAAGTAATAACACAATTACACATCCCGAAGAATTCGGTGTCACAAGTCTGAGCCTCTAAAACATGAGTATCAATCTACTACATATCGTTCTAAAGAAATGCGGAAATAAAGTAAATAAGGTAGAAGGAAGATCAGGATTGCAAACGTCATGCAACTACCTAGATGCTCCTGAATAAACTGCTCGGTGGAGAAATCCTCACTAAGCCTCAGATGTACCTGGATCTGCAAGCAAGGTGCATGGAGTAATGTGAGTACTCCGACCCAGTGAGTAATAAACGTAATAAAGGCCGAGGATAAGAAATCCTGAATAGGAACAAAGTAATTCTATAAATACAACAACCTGAACTAGATAGTATTCAATCAGTAAACCAATAACAACAATTATGTTAGCGCCACAACAGATACGTAGATAAATGACATGCAAATATGAAATGCAACACATAGTTCGATATTCTCTAGTACCTGTTGCGACGTGCAACCCGCTCTCTTTATTTATCGTCGATGGCGCTCACTGGTGTTGTGAAGACTTCGGGAGGGGCCCCTTACGGCCCAAGCGCAATATAAGCCATCTCGTGGCATCAACTAGGCCCTCGGCCTCATATCAATATCAATACAATACCGCTGCGACGCACAACCCTATCCCATGCTCAGTCTAAAAATCACATAGGCCCATCGGCACACTAATATATAAATATTCAGCCCAAACTTCATTAAAAATATATTACTAAGTTTCAAGTCTCAGAAAAGATGGTTGAGTTTGAAAATTAGTATTAATTACTAGGACTGACTTCAATAATACGTAAAAATGGTAAGAAATCAGTAATAACAATCCCTGAAGGATTCCACCAATTGGCACGAAGCCCGAATATAGCAATTAGCTCAAATTATAATAATAGCAAGTAAATATCAGTTACATACGCAGTAAATTCATGTACCCGGACGGACGAAGTCACAATCCCTAATAGTGCTCTACCCCACGCTCGCTATCCGGCGTACAAGTACCTCAATGTAGCACTACGATATGCAAAATCGAGGTTTCAAACTCTCAGGACAACATTTACATCGATTACTTACATCAGGCCGGCCAAAATCCAAGCTCGCTATGCCCTTGCCTTTCAAATCGACCTCCTTGCATGTCGAATCTGATCAAAACCACAATGAATATGTCACAATATGCCAATGGAACAATACCCAATCGAAAAAAATTGAAAACTAGCAAAAATCTCAAAATTAGCAAAACCCGAGCCCCATGCCCACTTTTCGAATTCCAGAAAATTTAACATCAACGGATTTCTCATCTCGCCACCAGTATATACATATCAAAATCACAAGAATCGGAGTCCATTTGACCCCTCAAATCCCTAGTTTAAGCTCTCTTAGGTTCAAGCCCTAAACCAACATTTTTATACCTTAATTCCTTGAGTTTTCAGCTCTAATCCATGTGTTTACACCATAAAATCATGTTTTTAAGTCCAAGAATTCATACCTGATCAAAGCCCTTGAAACCCTCTTCAAAATCGCCCAAAAACTCTCCAAGACCGAAGTGAAAAATGTTACTCTTTCAAAATTTCGCGAAGATGAATTAAATATTTCTGTCAAGCAGAAATCACTTTTGCGGTCCAAATTACGACTTCCACTTTTGCGGTCTCCTTCCGCTTTTGCGCAAATTCCCAAAATCCAAAGACCCCCTTCTGTGACTTAAATCTCGCATCTGCGGCTTCCCAACCACTTCTGTGGAAATAGCGCTCCAGCCAAAACTCACTTTTGCAATCCTCCCTTCACTTTTGTGCGACCGCGCCTCTAATCCCATAACTGCAGGTGCGAAAATACCAGATACCAGCGGACCTACAACATGCAAAAACCCCAAACTCTCCGTTTAGCCATCCGAATTCACCCCAAGGCCCTCGGGACCTCTACCAAAGATGCCAATACATCCTACAACGTTATTTAAACTTGTTCGAATCATAAAAATACATCCCACAACACTAAAATCATCAATTCTCGTCGAATTCAAGCCTAAGTCCTTCCAAAACTTCCGAAACACGTATTTGATAAAAAAAATTAACCAAATCTCCTCTGAATGACCTGAAATTTTGAATACACATCCCTAATCACCTAACGTAGCTACTGCAACTCTCAGAATTCCATTCCGACCCTCAGATTAAAATCTCACCTGTCAACCGGAAATCGCCAAAATGCTAACTTCGCCAATTCAAGCATAATTCTATACTGGACCTCCAAAATCACTTCCAATCACACTCCTTAGTCACAAATCACTCCCCAAAGCTAACCGAATCACCGAAAATCACATCCGAGCCTTCTAACTCATAAGTCAATATCCGGTTGAATTTTCCAAACCAAACCTTCCTTAAATAGACTAAGTGTTTCATTTCCAACCAAAACTAATCCAAATCAACTCTAACACACCAAACACTGATAATGAAACATGAAGAAGCATAAAATAGGGGAAACGGGGTGGTAACTCATGAGACAACGGGTCAGGTCATCACATCCTCTCAACTTAAATAAATGCTCGTCCTCGAGCGAGTCAAGAAATATACCTGAAGCCTCAAATAGGCGAGGGTATCTACTCCGCATCTCCCGCTCGGTCTCCTAGGTAGCCTCCTCCATGGGCGGACCTCTCCACTGCACCTTCATCGAAGCAATATCCTTCGACCTCAACTTTCAAACTTGAGGATCCAAAATTGGTACTGGCTATATATCATAAGTCAAATCACCCTCCAAGTGAATTATACTGAAATCCAAAACATGGGACGAGTTTCCAATATATTTCCGGAGCATTTAAACATGGAAAACTGGATGCACGCTCGGCAAGCTGGGTGGAAAGGCAAGATCATAAGCCACCTCCCAAATCCTCCTAAGTACCTCAAAAGGCCCAATGAACCGCGGACTCAGCTTCCCTTTCTTTCCAAATCTCATAACACCCTTTGTGGGTAAACCTTAAGCAAAACCTTCTCACCAATCATATAGGGTACATCTCGGACTTTCCTATTCGCATAGCTCTTCTACCTCGAATGTGCTATACGGAGTCTCTCCTGAATCATCTTCACCCTCTCCAATGCAGCATGAACCAAGTCTGTCCCCAACAATCTAGCCTCATCGGGCTCGAACTAAAAAACTGGAGATCTACACCGTCTCCCATAAACGGCCTCATACGGTGCCATCCAAATGCTGGACTGATAGCTGTTATTTATAGGCAAACTCTGCAAGCGGTAGAAACCAATCCCATGACCCTCCAAAATCAATAACACTAGTGTGTAACATATACTCTAATATCTGAATGGTGCACTCGGACTGTCCGTCCGTCTGAGGGTGAAAGGTTGTGCTCAACTGTACCTGGGTACCCAACTCTTGCTGAACAGTCTGCCAAAACGGAGAGGTAAACTGAGTGCCCCGATCTGATATGATGGAAACTGGGACACCATGAACAATCTCGTGAATATAAATCTCTTCCAGCCACTCTGAAGAATAAGTAGTACAAATCGGAATGAAGTGTGCGGACTTGGTCAGCCTGTATACAATCACCCAACTGGTATCGAATTTCTTCAAAGTCCGTGGGAGTGCGGTAACAAAATCCATCGTGATCCTCTCCCACTTCCACTAGGGAATAACCATCTGCTGGCGCAAGCCACCTGGTCTCTGATGTTCATATTTCACCAGCTGACAATTAAGATACCGGGCTACATACTCCACAAAATCTCTCTTTATCCTTCGCTACCAATAGTGTTGTCTAAGATCTTGATACATCTTCGCAGCACCCGAATGGATGGAATACCGTGAGTATGGGCCTCCTCTAATAATAACTCCCGAAGCCCATCCACATTGGGCATGCAAATCCGGCCCTGCATCCTCAACACACCATTATCTCCAATGGTCACATCCCTGGCATCATCATGCTGAACCATGTCCTTAAGGACAAACAAATGCGGATCCTCATACTGACACTCTCTGATGCAGTCATAGAAGGAAGACCGAGAAACCGCACAAGCCAACACCTGACTGGGCTTTGAAATATCTAGTCTCACAAATCGATTGGCCAAGGCCTGATCCTCAACTGAAAATGGTCTCTCCTTAATTAGAATGTACGCCAAGCTTTCCATACTCACTGCCTTTTGGCTCAAAGCCTCAGCCACTACATTGGCCTTCCCTGGTTATATAGAATAGTGATATCATAATCCTTAAGTAACTCTAGCCATCTTCACTGCCTCAAATTAAGATCCTTTTGCCTGAACAGATGTTGAAGACTGCGATGATCGGTGAATACCTCACAAGATACGCCATATAGGTTGTGCCTCCAAATCTTCAAGGCATGAACTATTGTAGCTAACTCCAAATCATGAAGATGGTAGTTCTGCTCATGGGGATTCAACTGACGGGAAGCATAAGCGATAACTCTACCCTTCTGCATCAATACACAACCTCCCAACTATGTAAGCATCGCAATATACCGTATCAGAACCTGAAGCTGATGGCAATACTAATATTGGAGCTGTGGTCAAAGTTGTCTTGAACTTCTGAAAGCTCTGCTCACACTTGTCCGACCATAGAAATGCAACACCCTTCTGAGTCAATTTGGTCAAGGGCGATACAATAGAGGAAAAACCATGAACAAGCCGGTGATAATAACCTGCCAACCCAAGGAAACGACGAATCTCTATGGCTGAGGACGGTCTAGGCCAACTCTGCACCGCCTCTATCTTCTTCGGGTCAACCGAATACCCTCGCAGGACACCACGTGTCCTAAAAAAGCCACTAAACTGAGCCAAAACTCACACTTGGAGAACTTCGCATAAAGCTTCTCCTCCCCCAATCTCTGCAATATAACTCGCAAATATTGCGCGTGCTCCTCCTGACTACACGAGTACACCATAATATCATCAATGAACACTATGACAAATGAATCTAGATAAGGTCAAAATACATTGTTCATCAGATGCATGAACGCTGCTAGGGTATTGGTCAGTCCAAAAGACATAACAAGAAATTCATAGTTACCATATCTAGTCCTGAAAGCAGTCTTATGAATATCTGAATCCCTGATTTTCAACTGGTGATAACCCGAAAGAAGATCAATCTTGGAGAACACCCTTTCTCCATAAAGCTGGTCAAATAAATCATCAATGCGAGGCAGGAGATACTTGTTCTTCACTATTACTTTGTTTGATTGCCTATTATCGATGCACATTCTCATTGTGCCATCCTTCTTCTTCACGAACAAAACTGGCACACCCCAAAGTGACACACTAGGCCGAATGCACCCCTTATCTAGGAGCTCCTGAATATGCTCCTTTAATTCTTTCAACTCCGCTGGTGCCATACGATATGGAGGAATAGAGATGGTCTAAGTGCATGGCACCAGGTCAATACCAAAATCAATGTCCCTATCTAGTGGCATACCCGACAGGTCTGCAGGAAATACATCGGGAAAATCCCTTACAACTGGAGCAGAATCAATGCTAGGAGTCTCAGCTACAACATCCCTCACAAACGCCAAATAGTAAAGATAACCCTTCCCAACCATACGTTGGGCCTTAAAGAAAGAAATAACTCTACTAGGGACATAATAGTCACACCATGCCACTTGATCTGAGGACACCCGGCATAGCCAAAGTGAGTGTATTAGCATGAAAATGTATAATTGCATGGCACAGAGATAACCAATCCATGCCCAAGATAACGTTGAAGTCCACCATGATCAATAGCAATAAATCAACTCGGGTCTCCACACCCCCAATAATCACAACACATGACCGGTATACATGGTCCACAACAACAGTATCGCCCATAGGGGACACATGAACATGTAAAGGTAGGGACTCCCAGGGCATACTCACATAACGAGCAAAATATGAAGACACATATGAATACGTGGAACCAAGATCAATAATACTAAGGCGTCTTTATGGCAGACTGAAATGATATCTGTGATGACAGCGTCTGAAGCAATGGCATCTGTCCTGCTGCCCGGCATAACATAGAAACGAGCATGGCCACCGCCTGATTAGTCTCCACCTCTGGGGCGACCCCTGGCTGCCTGATCTCCATCCTTAGCTGGATGGGCGAGTGACGAAGTAGCTAGAGCAGAAGTCAAGGGCTGACCCCTCTACTGGTGTTGTCTGCTATGAAGGTTAGGTCATTGCGTCCTCAAGTGACCAAACTCTCCACACTCATAGCAGCTGCCCGGTACTGGAGATGGGGACTGAAGGGAACCCCTTGCACCAGAGTGACTAGCAGATGCACTCGGCGCAGAAGAACCCTGAGCTGACAGGGTATGATATGAACTCTGAGCAGGGAGCGCGCTGAGTGAAGACTGATCCTGCTGGAAACCCTGATGGCCACGACTTGAAGACGCCCACTATACTCTGGACATGCCGAATGAGGAGGCCAGAAGGAACGACCTCTACCATGCTGGAACTGGCCCCTAGACGGAGCACCAGTGAAACTACGCGATCTCGAGGCCTCTTGGTCTCGCTCTCCTCTTGCTCCCTGTGGCGAATCGTCTCAATATCACGAGCAATGTCAACCACCTTCTCGAACGAAGCACCCAATACTCTCTCTCTAGTCATCAAAATATGGAGAGAGTAGTTAAGGCCATCCAAAAATCTCCGGATCCTCTCACGGTCAGTCGGAATCATCCAAGTAGCATGACGTGCCAACTGTGAAAACCTTATTTCATACTGGGTCACGGTCATGTCCCCATGAGTCAACCACTCAAATTGCCAATGCAACTCCTCGTTGTAAGACTATGGTACATACTTCTCCAAGAAGACAGTGGAGAATTACTACCAAGTAAGGGGCGCTGCACCAAGAGACCTACGCCTCTCAAAATCCTCCCACCAGGTGAATGCAGCCCCCGAGAACTGAAATATAGTAAAAGCCACACCACTCGATTCCAGGATCCCTGCTGCACGAAGCATATATTGGCATTTATCAAGAAAACCCTGGGCATCCTCGCCCTCTGCACCACTGAATGTCAGAGGATGGAGTCTACCAAACCTCTTGAAACGCCGCTGATCATTGACTAGCATGGCTGGAACCACACAGTCCTGGTGTTGGCGGCTGAGTTGGAGCTGCTACCGGTGTTTGCAATCCCTGCACGACCTGCTCAGGTGTGCGAGTAGCGGGGGTCTGATTGCCTCCCCCCGCCTGTGAAGTAGCAGCTGCGGTTGTGGTTGAAACTACCTGAGCCAGGCTAGTGCAAACTGATAATATCTAAGCCAAGGCCTCTTGGAGACCTTGAATCACGATAGGCACAGCTGGTTCCTGAACTGGTGTTACTGGTGTGTCTGCAGTTGGAGCCTGATCCTAAGAGGGGCAACTGGTGGATCAGCAGGTGCTGCCCCGGCTGCTCCCCTTCTGCTATGACCACAATCGTATCCTCAGCCTATGATGGCCTCAATATGTGGTATGGGTGGTCGTCCGCCACGTCTGGTAGCTCGTGTTTTCACCATCTATGAGAGAATAGAATATTAGAAGTTTCATTCTCTGATCAACAAAGTCGCACGAACAAGAATTTGAAGAATAAGGTAGAAGGAAGATCACGATTGCGGACATCATGCAGCTACCTTGATGCTCCCGATTAACCTATTCGGTGGAGAAATCCTCACTCAACCTGAGATGTACCTGTCAAGGTGTAGGGAGTAATGTGAGTGCTCCGACCCAGTGAGTAATAAACATAAATAAAGGCTGAGGATAAGAAATTCTGAATAGGCACAAAGTAATTCTATAAATATAGCAACTGGAACCAGATAGTATTCAATCAGTAAACCAATAACGGCAATTATGGTAACGCTACAACAGATAAGCAGATAAATGACATGCAAATATGAAATGCAATACATAGTCTGGTACTCTCTATTACCCGCTGCGGCGTGCAGCTCGCTCCCTTTATTTTTCATCGACGACGCTCACTGGGGGTGTGCAGACTCCGGGAGGAGCCCCTTACGGCCCAAGCGCAATATAAGCCATCTTGTGGCATCCACTAGGCCATCAGCCTCATATCAATATCAATACAATACCACTGCAGCGCGCAACCCGATCCCATGCTCAGTCCAAAAATCACATAAGCCCCTCGGCACACTAATATATAAATGTTCAGCCCAAACTTCATTAAAAATATATTATTTAAGTTTCAAGTATGAGAAAAGATGGCTGAATTTGGAAATAGTATTAATTACCAGGACCGAGTTCAATAATACGTAAAAATGGTAAGAAACCAGTAATAGCAATCCCTGAAGGATTCCACTGATTGGCACGAAGCCCGAATATAGCAATCAGCTCAAATTATAATAATAACAAGTAAATATCAGTTAAATACGCAGTAAATTCATCTACCGAGATGGACCAAGTCACAATCCCCAACGGTGCTCTACCCCACGCTTGCTATCCATCATGCAAGTCACATCAATATAGCACTACGATATGCAAAATCGGGGTTTCAACCCCTCGGGACTGCATTTGCATCTATTACTCACCTCAAACAGGCCAAAATCCTTGCTCGATATGCCCTTGCCTTTAAAATTGACCTCCTCGTGCTCAAATATGATCAAAACCACAATGAATATGTCATAATATGTCAATGGAACAATACCCAATCGAAAATAATCGAAAACTAGCAAAAATTTCGAAAATAGCAAAACCCGAGCCCACTTTTCGAATTCCAAAAACATTTAACATCAACGGATTCCTCATCCCGCCACCAGTCTTTACATCTCAAAATCACAAGAATCGGAGTCCATTAGAACCCTCAAATCCCTAGTTTAAGCTCTATTATGTTCAAGCCCTAAACCACCATTTTTATACCTTAATTCCATGAGTTTTCAGCTCTAATCCATGTGTTTACACCATAATATCATGTTTTTAAGTCCAAGAATTCATACCTGATCAAAGCCCTTGAAACCCTCTTCAAAATCGCCCAGAAACTCTCCAAGTCCGAAGTGAAATATGTTACTCTTTCAAAATTTTGCGAAGATGAATTTAATATTTCTGTCCAGTATAAATTGCTTCTGCAATCCAAATTTCGCTTATGCAACTTCCGCTTCTGCGGTCTCCTTCCGCTTTTGCAAAAATTCCCAAAATCCAAAGACCCACTTTTGAGACTTAAATCCCGCATCTGCAGCTTCGCAGATGTGGCTTCCCAACCGCTTCTGCGGAAACAACGCCCAGACCAAAACTCGTTTCTGCAATCCTCCCTTCGCTTATGCGTGACTGCACCTACGGTCCCATAATCGCAGGTGCGAAAATACCAGATACCAGCAAACAACATGCAAAAACCCAAAATTCTCCGTTTAGCCATCCGAATTCGCCCCGAGGCCCCCATGACCTCTATCAAAGATGCCAATACATCCTACAACGTTATTCAAACTTGTTCCCATCACAACAATACATCCCACAACACTTAAATCATCAATTCTCGTCGAATTCAAGCCTAAGTCCTTCAAAAACATCCGAAACACGTATTTGATACAAAACCCAACCAAATCTCCTCCGAATCATCTAAAATGTTGCACACACATCCCAAATAACCTAACGAAGCTAGTGCAACTCTCAGAATTCCATTCCAACCCTCAGATCAAAATCTCACCTATCAACCGAAAATCGCCAAAATATTAACTTCGCCAATTCAAGCCTAATTCTACACCGAACCTCCAAAATCCCTTTCGATTGCTCTCCTAAGTCAAAAATCATTCCATGAAGCTAACCGAATCATCAGAAATCACATTCAAGCCTTCTAACTCATAAGTCAACATCCGGTTGACTTTTCTAAACCAAACCTTCATTAAAGAGACTAGGTGTCTCATTTCCGACCAAAATCAATCCAAATCAACTCTAACACACCAAACACTGATAGTGAAATATGAAGAAGCATAAAATGGGGGAAACCGGGAAGTAACTAATGAGAAGATGGGTCGGGTCGTCACATAGTATCTCCTTCAGACACATCTTACTCAACTACAACCTTATTAGATATACCACCACTCTTCATAGATGTTCCACTTTGTTTTTCATAGCTTCCTATGAAGGCTCAATCACAGGCTTTGGATCTTTTGTAAATCTTTTCACAAAGTAACTAGGTTCCTCCATAACATCTTCATCAACCTCAACTACTAGAATGTGTTTGTTAGTCACAACTTCCCCCTTTTTCATCAACCTCCTCTTCTTTTTCTTATTACTCCGGTTGCTCTTCTGAAAGGCAGCCTCAAGCTCTTATTTCTTCTGCAATCTGGTAGTGGGATGCGTGGAAGAAGACTCGGGAGTGACCGCTAGTTTGCGAACTTAAAGCGAGCACTGAGCACCATGTCATCTTCTTCAAGAGGAACCACGGTAGGAGAAAGGGATTTCAAGGGCTGAGTCGAGAAAATGGGTTCCCGGGTTGTTTTAGTTAGAAGAGAATCAGGTTCTCCAACAGATTTTTCTGTGACTATGTCATGAACTGGAGACTCAAAGAGCACCATAGTCCTTTTATCCCCTAAGAATGGAGTTTCTTCTTACTGAGACTCGGGAAGAAGGGAGGCTTCGTCATTCAGAAGATTCATAGCAGCAATAGCCATGATATTTTGTGTTGCTTCTTTTTCAAGTGACTCCATAGGAGCCACTAAATCTAGAATGGAGGAGTTCAAGTACTAATCAGGATCGCCCTCATAAACTTCTAACACTGAGGGGTAGCACTATCTAATTGCACTTTTGTTAGGCTAGAAGAAGAGGGATATACAGGGTTTTCAAGACATTGAAATGAGATAGAGTTTGGCAGAGAAGTAAGGACAACGGGAGATGAGGAGGAAATCGGTGTGGATGAAATAGTGCCACAGATGGCAAGGGAGTAGGTGTCTAGTAGTAATGCTAAGGAAGGTGGAGATATATGGTTTTCAACACATGCATGAGTAGTGTTGATGGTAGGAGAAGGAGGGGACTGTTCATTGGCCATTGTGATAGAATTTGGTAGAGTGATCTGAGTGAGAGAAAAGAGAAGAAAAGACTACAGAGATATAGAGTAGATGATGGTTAGAGGGTTTTATGGGGAGAAGGGATAGTAAGGAGATGAGAGAGGAATGGGTTCTGAAGGATTTTGAAACGATGGTAGGTTTGTGGGAATACGTACCGTGTAGATGAAATGTAGAGATTTAAGATACAAGACGTGCTATGCAGACTCTAAATAGTCGGATGACGTGGAAGTTGAATCACTTTTGCTATCTTTTTGACAAAGCATGCGAAAAACACACTACTACTAACTTGTGGTATAGGAACCAAGTTTCTAACCTATTTTTGTAAAAGATTTTTGCAGCTCTCTTCCACAATTCAACGTTGTACCTTTAGCTTCTATGATCATCATGCCTGTTTACCTACAATGGTATAGATGTTAGTTAGGCCTAGCCAGAAAATATTTAGCCAATTTTACCTTAGTATTGACTATCATAGTCATGTCAGCAGAACCCGATTCTCAGTTAGGTTTAAGTAACCCTCAGTACCATCTTGTTTCTCTCAAAGTGATCCCTACTTAGAGCTTTGGTGAAGATATCTGCAATTTGATCTTCCGTCCAACAAAATCTCATACAAATAAGCCCTTTTCCACATTGTCCTTGAGAAAATGGTGTCTGCCATCAATATGAATGGTTCTCTTGTGTTGAACCAGGTTCTTGTCTATGTTGAAAGCACTGGTGTTATCACATAGAAGTGGTACGCAATTTTATGTATACACCAAAATCTTCCAATTGTTGCTTGATCCATAGTAATTGAGCACATCACGAGGCAACTGCAACATATTCTGCTTCAGCTGTTGATAGAGCTACTTAGTTTTGTTTCCTTTTACCATATGAGATAATATATGATCCAAGGAAATGAGCTATTTCAGATGTGCTTTTCATGTCTACCAGATAGCCTGCATAATCAGCATAACCAATAAGGTTGAAATTATCACATAAAGGATAGCACAGAGCCAGGTCCTATGTGCCCTTTAGATATCTCAGAATTCCCTTAGCAACCTTCAGATGAGATTCCTTAGGATTTGATAGGAACCTTATATATAATCCCGCACTAAATACAATGTTAGGCTTGCTGGCAGTAAGGTAGAGTAGAGATCTAATGATTCCCCTATACATTGTTTGATTTATAGGTGATCCATAATCATCCATGACAAACTTAGTAGAAATAGCAATAGGGGTATCGATCACCTTTGATGCTTCTATATCGAACCTTTTCAAGAGTTCTTTGATGTATTTCTGCTGACTAATATACGTTCCCTTTATGGAATGCTTCACTTGAAGACCCAGGAAGAAGTTAAGTCCCCCCGTCATACTCATTTCTTACTCACTTCCCATGATTTTAGCAAATTCTTCACATAATGAGTCAGTTGTAGCCCCAAATATGATGTCATCCACATAAACCTGAACAATGAGCAGGTTCCTCTTTAAAACAGTGTATTGTCAATCTTTCCTCTTGTGAAACCATTTTCCAAGAGAAACTTGGATAGTCTCTCATACCAGGATCTAAGGGCCTGTTTCAATCTATACAGTGCCTTATCTAATTTGAATTTATGTTCAGGATGTACATGACATTCAAAGCCTGGAGGTTGCTTGACATATACTTCTTCCTTGAGAAAACCATTTAGGAAAGTGTTAGAAAATACGCTTAACGCTAGAGGGGGGGTGAATAGCGTTATAATAAAATTTAGCGTAAACTTGCGGAAATTAAAAATTGCAGGAAATAAATAAGTGCGTTAAATAAACAAAAAGGAAAGAACGCACCGATATATTCTGGTTCACCACAACACGTGGCTAGTCCAGTCCCCGAGAGACTCTCTCGAGATTTTCCACTAACTTGTCAAGCTTACGGGTGCTCAACAAACCTTTACAACTTAAGGACACAAGCCTTAACACCTTTGCTCGGAGATACAACACTCCAAGACTTCAACCAAGGAAACACAAGTTCCTTACAACAAGAGAATCACAATTCTCTTACAAGTGTATAAAACACTAAACACTCAAACAAAATACTCCTTAATGAGTAGATATGAGTACAAGAAGTAAGCTCTAGATCACAACAACTTTGGACAAGAATATGGCTCTCAAAAGCTTTATGAAATTGAATATAAAATGATAAACAAAAGTATGCAATCTTATAGCAATGTAATGATCAGTTGTAGTATGTTGTTGTGTTTAAAACACTGAAGTGAAGCTGTATTTATAGTTGAAAAACTTGGCATTACCGTTGCCTAATTGCCAATTAAGAATTGCTGATTTACTCACTGACAATCGTTGTCAAACCCCAACAATCGATTGTCTGCCAGTCAGATCAAAATTCAATCTCAGATTTTACGCTTGATAATCGATTACTTACAATCCATAATCGATTACTGGCAAAGTTCAAAAAATCCTTTCCAGATTTTACCACAAACAATCGATTGTCCAGAATCAACAATCGATTACTCAGCAACGTTCAAAAAATCTTTTCCGGATTTTAATCAAAACAATCGATTATACAAAATCAATAATCGATTACCCAATAACGTTTAAAAAATCTTTTCCGGATTTCAATCAAAACAATCGATTATACAGAATCAATAATCGATTACCTGACGGTATTTGAAAACTTTACGACAACGGTCAGCTTCACAATCGATTGCACAAAGTCAACAATCGATTACTTATCAGTTTTTGAAAAACATTTTAGACACTGTCTCTTTGACAATCGATTGTCCAATGTAACAATCGATTATTTAATAAATTTGAAAATCACTGGAAGACGCTGTCTCAACATAATCGATTACCATTAGTTCATAATCGATTATTCTTAGTTTTAAAAAACTTTGATGGACACTGCCTCAGTTACAATCGATTGTCATGCAGGTTTGAAAAACCTGATGCTCACTGTCTTACTCACAATCGATTGTCATTAGTTCACAATCGATTGTCATGCAGTCTTGGCTGAAAACAATCGATTATCATAAGTACATAATTGATTATCTTAGTCCAGATTTTTAAGGCATGTCTAAAAATTATTTTGACTACTGTAAATATGCATGATTTAAAATCATTTGACATTAAATTAAATATGCATGATTTTGGAAAATAGTTTTATGAGAGAAGCCATGTTACGAGTCAAGTTGTAGGATCACGACCACAATTAAGAATGACTCAATTAAACTATAAAACTTTGTCTTGAGCTTGAATCTCGTTGTATATCAATTGTGCCCTTGTTTCTTGAACTTCGTCATATATCAATTTTCGCTTCGTTTGTCATTTATCAAAACCTATACAAAAGAACACACGTTTTAGTATATTGCATTGAGAGCGTGTTTCCAACAATTTCCCCCTTTTTGATAATGGCAAACATTAAGCGGGATATGCAAGACAAGCAATTTATATAATGACGAATCAAGTATATACATGCAACAAGTATGCAATTTGTTCCCCCTCAATTTGAGAATCCCCCCTCAATTTAAGCTTATAACTTGAGAGTGCATCATACCCGTTATCGTCCCCCTTTTGCCATTAGCAAAAATAATAATAAGATGCCAAAGATGAAATAAACCTTGTTTATTTATTGGAAAGAAGGTGTGATTATTTAAAGAGAGTATAATAGCTCAAATGATAGCATTACAATCGATTATTGATATGAGATAATCGATTATTAGATGAGGGAAACAGATTTTTCTGAAGAAGACTCGATTCTTGCGCGTCATGCTTTATAATTCCCCCTACTTTTAGGGCGATACCTGCAAAAAAGAATTAGATGTCTCCGACGCTCAAGTTAGAAATCATGTAAAAAATATGCAATGCATGACTTAGATCAACGTGGAGTCAAGGATCCCGAGTTCACTGCGAATTCGGAAGAAGGACTCTTTCTCTAAAGGCTTTGTAAAGATGTCTGCCAATTGGTTTTTGGTTTCAACAAATTCAATTTCGACATCGCCTTTGAGAACGTGATCTCTAATAAAATGATGTCTAATTTCAATGTGTTTCGTTCGCAAATGAAGAACGGGGTTCTTCGTCAAGCATATGGCACTAGTATTATCACATCTAAGAGGGATATGATTAAGACTTAGGCCATAGTCCAAGAGTTGTTGTTTCATCCATAGGATTTGAGCGCAACAACTCCCCGCGGCTACATATTCAGCCTCGGTTGTGGACAACGCAACACTTACTTGTTTCTTGCTAAACCAAGAAACGAGAGAGCTACCGAGCAAATGGCAAGTACCACTAGTGCTCTTGCGGTCCAATTTGCATCCAGCAAAATCGGAATCGGAGTAACCAACAAGTTGGCATGAAGAGCCTTTGGGGTACCATAGACCCACATTTGTAGTACCAACAAGATACCTTAAAATCCGTTTTACCGCAGTAAGGTGAGACTCCTCGGACACGATTGATAACGAGCGCATAAGCACACGCTAAACATGATGTCCGGACGACTAGCAGTAAGATAAAGAAGAGAGCCAATCATACCTCGATACTTTTTAGTGTCGACTTCCTTACCTTTCTCATCTTTGTCTAGATGATCGGATGTGCTCATGGGAGTAGCCATTTCTTTTGCATTGTTCATCTCAAATCGTTTCAGCAATTCTTTGCAATATTTGGCTTGACAAATAAATGTACCTTCTTTCATTTGCTTTACTTGTAATCCCAAAAAGAATGTTAACTCACCCATCATAGACATCTCAAATTTGCTTGTCATTAAATCGGAAAATTCCTTGCATAAAACATTGTTAGTAGCACCAAATATAATATCATCTACATATATTTGAACTAACAAAATATCATTGTTTTTATGCTTAACAAAGAGAGTTGTGTCAACTTTCCCCCTAATGAAATCATTTTCCAAAAGAAACTTACTCAATCTTTCATACCAAGCTCGGGGAGCTTGTTTTAAACCATAAAGAGCCTTTTTGAGTTTGAAAACATGATCGGGAGATTTAAAATCTTCAAAACCGGGGGGTTGTTCAACATAAACTTCTTCTTGAATAAAACCGTTTAGAAAAGCACTTTTCACATCCATTTGATATAAAATGAAATTCATAGAAGAGGCAAATGCAAGCAATAAGCGAATAGCTTCTAATCTAGCTACGGGAGCATATGTTTCCTCATAGTCAATACCATCTTCTTGATTATAGCCTTATGCTACAAGCCTAGCTTTGTTTCTAGTGATTATACCATTTTCATCTAGTTTATTGCGAAAAACCCATTTCGTACCAATTATGGTATGACCTTCGGGTCGTGGCACCAAATCCCAAACGTCATTGCGTTCGAATTGGTTAAGCTCCTCTTGCATTGCCAAGGTCCAAAATTCATCCCCAATTGCTTCTGAGATGGTTTTGGGTTCAATTTGAGAAACAAAAGCAGTATGTTCTAAGGTATTTTTGAGAGAGTTTCGGGTACATACCTTGTCTCCAACGTTGCCAATTACCTGTTCAAGAGGGTGATCTTTGATCGTCCTCCACTCATTTGGCACTTTTGTTTCTTTTTCCAATTGTGGCGCTTCTTCCGTTGGTTGTTCCTCAGTTTCATCTTTATTTTCCTTGGGTGGTTCCTCTTGTATTTTGTCTTTCAAGCTATCTAAGATACCTGCAAGATCAAAGCCGGAATCCTTTCTCGCCAAGCGAGCATTATTTTCGGAAAATACAACATGAGGGGATTCCTCCACAATTTGGGTTCTTTTATTAAAGACCCTATATGCTTTACTACGTGAGGAATATCCAATGAAAATACCTTCATCCGACTTAGCATCAAATTTACCCAATTGGTCTTTGCCATTGTTATGAACAAAACATTTGCAACCAAAAACTCTAAAATAGGAAATATTTGGTTTTCTACCCTTATAAAGTTCATAGGGGGTTTTCATGAGTATCGGCCGAATTACTACTCTATTTAGAACATAGCAAGCGGTACTCACGGCGTCCGCCCAAAAATGTTTGGGTATCTTAGCTTCGTCGAGCATGGTTCTAGCCATCTCTTCGAGACACCTATTTTTCCTTTCCACCACCCCTTTTTGTTGTGGTGTACGTGGAGCGGAAAAGGTATGCTCGATTCTGAGTTCATCACAAAAGTCCGCAAAGAGATTGTGATCAAACTCTCCCCCATGATTACTTCTAATTGAAGTGACGGTTGTTTCTTTCTCATTTTGAACACGCTTAAGAAAATATTTAAAAATTTGAAAAGCATCACTTTTATTGGCAAGAAATAAAGTCCAAGTAAATCTCGAGTAATCATCAACAATCACAAAAGCATATCTATTTCTTCCTAGACTTTCAATGCGAGAAGGACCAAATAAATCCATATGAAGCAATTGCAATGGTCTAGAAGTTGAAACAATGTTTTTAGATTTGAAAGATGCTTTTGTTTGCTTCCCCTTTTGACACGAGTCACAAATAGAGTCATTTTCAAATTTTAAAAAGGGAATACCAACAACTAAGTTTTGAGAAATCAATTTGTTCAAAAGATGCATATTGATATGTGCTACTCTACGATGCCATAGCCAAGTATCATCCTCTTTACTCATTAGACAATCAACATAATCGGGTGAGGAATTAGCAAGATCAACCATATAAATATTATCCACTCTAAAACCACGGAGGATAATTTTGAAATCACTACGTCTGAACACTAAGCATTCATCCGAATCAAATAAAGCAAGATTTCCCTTGTCACACAATTGGCTTATGCTCAAGAGATTATGCTTTAATCCTTTAACAAGTAATATATGCTTAATAGAGGAATTTTCATCCTTACCGACCGAGCCGATGCCGATGATCTTTCCTTTATTGTTATCACCGAAGATAACACTTCCTCCTTCTTTGTGCTCTAATTGAAGGAATTTGGATTCATCTCCCGTAATATGCTTGGAGCATCCACTATCAAGGTACCATAGTACACTTGATCCCTTCAAGCATACCTACAAAACAAATTAATGTTCTTTAGGTACCCATGCCATCTTGGGTCCTTGGGGGTTAGGCATATTATAATGACGCAATTGAGTAATATGTCTATGACGTGTAAAGCATGCAGGAGCAATTTGACCAATACGTCTACAATAATGACAAGTCACATTTGGGTTATGCATCCTTCTAGGTTCATAGTAACTAGACGGATGAAAATTTCTTACACTATGACTATTTCGCATTTCATGAGAATTATTTCTCCTACTATGAGCTCTAGGATGGACAGCATTTCTAGAGTGATTGTTTCTCGGTTGAAGGCCATTTCTAGGTCTTCTCAAAGGTTCAACATTTGGCCTAAAATATGTATCATTTCTAGGGTAACTATTTCTAGGTGGTAAGTCATTTCTAGGTCTCCTAAAATGTTCAACATTTTGTCTAGCATGCATATTGGTTCTAGGATTGCTATTTCTAGGATAAGCATTTGTTTTATTAGTCCTGATTGAGCCTTAGGTGGATGGGGTTTGGCTTCAACCTTTTCTTTAACCTCATTCTTAAATCCTATGCCATGCTTGGTTAATTTCAAATTTACAAGGACCTCATTCAAATTCTTGTGGGAAGAATTAAACTTATCTAAGGTACCTTTGAGTCTATCTACCTCATTTTTGAGATGCAAGCAAGAAGAACAATTTTTTGTAGAACTTTCGGGCTTATCGGCGCTTCTTTTTCCAAAAATCTTGTTTTCCTCTTTCAGCTTTTCATTTTCTAAAACCAGTTTTTCTAAATCCTTTTCTTTCAAAGAAAGCTGTTTTTGAAAATCCTTTTCGTTTAATGAAGCATTTTCTTTTATGCCCTTAACAATTTTTGAAGCCTTAATAAACTCAGCATATAATTCATCAAAAGCAGTTCGCATTTCTTCAAGAGTAAAGTTTTTAGACGAAATTTGACATACCTCATCTTTGTTGTCTTCTTGTGCCATAAGGCAAAGATTTGCTGCTTCGTCTTCTTCTCCTTCGCTTGACTCATCTCCGGAGTCGCCTCCCCAAGAAATGTATGCACGTTGCTTTTTAAAAGGTTTCTTCTCCTTTTTGATGTTTGGGCAATTTGATTTGATGTGCCCGGTTTCACCACATTCATAACACTTGATTTGTTCGCCTTGCTTTTTGCCCTTGCGTTCATACTCCTTGCGCATGAACTTTTGAAATCTTTTGATAACGAGTCCAAACTCGTTGTCTCCTTCCTCATCAATTTGTGGTTGGCTTGTGCTCGCCTTTAGAGCTATTCTTTGCCTCCTTTGATTATCAATAAAAGGGTTAAGAATAGTAGATTCATAGGTCTTAAGGTTACCTCTTAGTGCGTCGATGGTGACATTTGAAACGCCAATGGATTCTTGAATTGCATCGGCCTTTGATCTCCATGCCGGTGTGAGACTTCTAAGAATTTTTCGAACGAGCTCTCTATCCGTGAATGTTTTCTTGAGAGCATGTAGGTCATTTACGATTATTGAAAATCGCTCAAATATTTCGTCCACCTTTTCACCTTCCTTCATGTGAAATAATTCATAAGAATGGGTTAGGAAATCAATTTTTGCATCCCTTACCTGGTCCGTACCTTCATACGTAACTTCTAGCTTGTCCCACATCTCCTTTGCCGTTGTGCAACACGATATTTTCCTGTAATCGTCAGCATTAACAGCACAATATAATAAATTAATTGCTTTAGCATTATTTTGAACCTTTCGGATGTCATCCGCGTCATACTCATCCTCAGACTTGGGAACCCATTCGTTTTCCACCTTCTTTGTTGGAATTTGGTTTCCCTTCATTATCACCTTCCAAAGGTGAAAGCTGTTGGACTGAACGAAGATCTTCGTCCTCTCCTTCCAGTACCTGTAATTTGTACCGTTGAATAGAGGTGGACATGTGGAGCACTGTCCTTCATCAATTCCTGTAAAAGAGTCACGAGTAGAAGCCATGGATGGTTCTCTCAAACTGTTAAGTCTTCATAGAGTATGGCCCTGATACCAATTGTTAGAAAATACGCTTAACGCTAGAGGGGGGGTGAATAGCGTTATAATAAAATTTAGCGTAACTTGCGGAAATTAAAAATTGCAGGAAATAAATAAGTGCGTTAAATAAACAAAAAGGAAAGAACGCACCGATATATTCTGGTTCACCACAACACGTGGCTAGTCCAGTCCCCGAGAGACTCTCTCGAGATTTTTCACTAACTTGTCAAGCTTACGGGTGCTCAACAAACCTTTACAACTTAAGGACACAAGCCTTAACACCTTTGCTCGGAGATACAACACTCCAAGACTTCAACCAAGGAAACACAAGTTCCTTACAACAAGAGAATCACAATTCTCTTACAAGTGTATAAAACACTAAACACTCAAACAAAATACTCCTTAATGAGTAGATATGAGTACAAGAAGTAAGCTCTAGATCACAACAACTTTGGACAAGAATATGGCTCTCAAAAGCTTTATGAAATTGAATATAAAATGATAAACAAAAGTATGCAAGCTTATAGCAGTGTAATGATCAGTTGTAGTATGTTGTTGTGTTTAAAACACTGAAGTGAAGCTGTATTTATAGTTGAAAACTTGGCATTACCGTTGCCTAATTGCCAATTAAGAGTTGCTGATTTTACTCATTGACAATCGATTGTCAAACCCCAACAATCGATTGTCTGCCAGTCAGATCAAAATTCAATCCCAGATTTTACGCTTGATAATCGATTACTTACAATCCATAATCGATTACTGGCAACGTTCAAAAAATCCTTTCCAGATTTTACCACAAATAATCGATTGTCCAGAATCAATAATCGATTACTCAGCAACGTTCAAAAAATCTTTTCCGGATTTTAATCAAAATAATCAATTATACAAAATCAATAATCGATTACCCAATAACGTTCAAAAAATCTTTTCCGGATTTCAATCAAAACAATCGATTATACAGAATCAATAATCGATTACCTGACGGTATTTGAAAACTTTACGACAACGGTCAGCTTCACAATCGATTGCACAAAGTCAACAATCGATTAATTATCAGTTTTTGAAAAACATTTTAGACACTGTCTCTTTGACAATTGATTGTCCAATGTAACAATCGATTATTTAATAAATTTGAAAATCACTGGAAGACACTGTCTCAAAATAATCGATTACCATTAGTTCATAATCGATTATTCTGAGTTTTGAAAAACTTTGATGGACACTGCCTCAGTTACAATCGATTGTCATTAGTTCACAATCGATTGTCATGCAGGTTTGAAAAACCTGATGCTCACTGTCTTACTCACAATCGACTGTCATTAGTTCACAATCGATTGTCATGCAGTCTTGGCTGAAAACAATCGATTATCATAAGTACATAATTGATTATCTTAGTCCAGATTTTTAAGGCATGTCTAAAAATTATTTTGACTACTGTAAATATGCATGATTTAAAATCATTTGACATTAAATTAAATATGTATGATTTTGGAAAATAGTTTTATGAGAGAAGCCATGTTACGAGTCAAGTTGTAGGATCACGATCACAATTAAGAATGACTCAATTAAACTATAAAACTTTGTCTTGAGCTTGAATCTCGTTGTATATCAATTGTGCGCTTGTTTCTTGAACTTCGTCATATATCAATTTTCGCTTCGTTTGTCATTCATCAAAACCTATACAAAAGAACACACGTTTTAGTATATTGCATTGAGAGCGTGTTTCCAACAGAAGGCACCCTTCACATCCATATGGAATAAGTTGAATTCCATATGTGATGCAAAGGCAATGAGAATCCTAATAGCTTATATGCGAGCAACTATGGCAAAAGTCTCATCATAATCGATCCTTTCCTCCTGATTGTATCCTTGGACAACAAGCCTTGCTTTGTTCCTTGTAGTATTTCCATGTTCAACTTGTTCCTGAATACCCACCTGGTCCCTATGATGGTTCTGTCTGAGTGTCTCGGTACCAAGTGCTATAATTTGTTTCTTTCAAATTGATGTAGTTCCTCTTGCATTGCAGTAATCCAGTCTACATCCTTCAAGGCTTCCTTGATATTTTTGGGTTCTATTTGGGATAGAAATGCTGAGAATGCTAGGGAATTTCTGGTTTTGATCTTGTCTGAACTCCAGAATCAAGGGGTGATTATTTTATCAAGTGGATGGGAGCTTTTGTGTTTCCAATTTGGGATTGACGATCGGTTGGTAGAGAAACTGGGTAAATTAAATGGATTTCCTTGCACTCCTTGTTCCGCTACTTATGGATTGCCTTGCACTACATGTCCAACTCTTTCTTAAGCTTAAGTGGTAGTAATTGGGGTACCGGGTTCCTCTTGAGAAGTGGAAGAGGATGTTACATTGTCTTCACTTGTCTCCTTCATCCGGCTCATCATATTAGCCTTGCCATTTGAAACATCAGATATATTCCGAGAAGCCAAAAATGGTTCATTATCTTGATCATCAATAATTCCTCCCTTGTTAGAAGAGGGTGTCTCGTTAAATAACACATGGACACTTTCTTCCACACATTGTGTCCTTTTGTTGTAGACTTTGTAGGCTTTGCTTTGAGAGGAATATCCTAGAAAGATTCCTTCATTGCTTTTTACATCAAACTTCCCAAGATGGTCCTTCCTATTGTTGAGAACATAGTATTTGCATCCAAAGGTTCACAGATGAGTTATCTTTGGTTTTCTTCCATTGAGCAGCTCATAGGGGGTTTTATTTAGGAGGGACTTAATTATACAACTGTTCACCAAGTAGCAGGCAGTGTTTATTGCTTCTGCCCAGAAATTTTTGGCAATTCCACTATCAATGAGCATTTTTTGTGCCATGTCTTCCAGCGTTTTGTTCTTTCTTTCAACAACACCATTTTGCTGTTGAGTCCTTGGTGCTGAGAAGTTGTGAGTGATCCCATTTTCATTGAAAAACTCATCAAATGTGGCATTATTAAATTCCCTCCCATAGTCAGATTTGATGCATACTACCTTCAATTTCATCTTCACTTGGATCTTCTTGACAAAAGCCAAAAAAATATCTCGAAAGTCTCATCCTTTGTTCTAAGAAACAGTGACCAGGTGAATCTTTAATAGTCATCCACAATCACAAAGATATACTTCTTTCCATCTCTACTTGGTATTCTCATAGGACCCCAAAAATCCATATGAAGGAGTTCGAGTGGTTTTTATGTGCTAACATCCTTCTTTGGCTTAAAAGATGTTTTCACAAGTTTTCGTCTGGCACATGCATCACACACTCTGTGCTCTTTGAAATTTGAATTTGCCAGACCACGTACCAGGTTCTTCTATATAAATTTATTTAGAAGTGAGAAGCTTGCATGCCCCAATATTCTATGCCAAAGTACTGCATCATTATCAACTGCCTTCAAGCAGCTTATAGATATTTAAAGTCAGCATACGTAGATGTTCTTGTATCTTTTAGCTACTAAGACCACTTTTCCAGTTACCATATTAGTAACTGCGCACACTTTAGATAAGAACTCTAGTTTGTTCCCTTTATCATCGATTTGAGAGACATTCAAGAGACTGTACTTCAGGGCATCCACATAGTACACGTTCTCAATTGAGTGTGAAAGAGACTTTTCAATCTTTCCAACTCCGAGAATGTACCCCTTTTTTCCATTTCCAAAGGATACATTCTCTCCCTGCATGGGTTTTAGTGAGAGAAAATCCATGGTGTTTTCCAGTCATAAGCTTTGAGCATCCACTATCCATGATCCATTGCAATCCGCTTCCTCTCACTGTTCCCTGCACATATAAATTATAGGTTAGATTTAGGAACCTAAACTAGTGTGGGTCCTTTGTAATGAGAAAATGGATGAATAAGAGCTTTTCTAGTCCATGCAGGCAATATTCATTTTTTTGCGAGTGGTACCTGGTCACTCTTGTAGAAAATCATTCTATCCATGATATGTGCGCTTTGGTTGTATTAGCATGATTTTCAGGTATAGGTTTTGATGAATGACAAACAATGAAGTCAAGTGTCAAACAACGTTATTATATGACAAACAATCAAGATTGAATACCGAGAAGCATATTGATGAATGGATTGCATGGAAAAGCCAAAGACGAGCTCAAAAGTCCAAGACCGAAGACCCAAGGCGTAGGTCGTTAGGTAGAACCAATGTAAGAGCAATGTTTAAGTTATCTCGTCTTTTGGCTCAACATAGGTCATCATAAATATGCATAAAATCTTTTTATCAAATCATATTTATCATAAACATATTTCAAATACTTCAAACAAAATGATTTTAACGTTTTCATTTTAACCAAAATGGTTTTTGAAGTAAGTTTTCAGTTCTGGACAGCATAGCCAGATAATCGATTATCCATATGCTGATAATCGATTATGCTGAATTTCCAGATTAAACTGGAAATTCCGCAAGGCAGAATAATCGATTATCTAAAAGAGCATAATCGATTATTCTCTGGCCGTTGCCAATGTTTTTGAACGACAGGCAGATAATCGATTATCAAAATCCAATAATCGATTATCTAGCATAAAATCAGCTTCTGATTTTTGAACGTTAAAGCCAATAATCGATTATCAAAATCCAATAATCAATTATCTTGCATAAAATCAGCATAATTGATTGTCAATTAAGCAACAGACATACAACTTATAACACCTATAAATAGAGGTCTCTTGAGCTGATTTGAAACACACAACACCTCTCATTATTCATATACATATTGATATTATTTGTGCATCATTTTAGAGCTTTTGTTGAGCCAATTGAGAGACAACTTTGAGTTGTTCATAGAGCTAATATTGTATCTCTTTATCTACTCTTTTTAGAGAGTTCTTGTTGTAAAAGAGAAAGGTGTTTGAGATGACCATATCTTCTCATTGATTGTCGGGTTTGCTAAGTACCCTCAATCTTACTGTGTGAAGTCTTGTAGTGCGGTATCCACGAGCAAGGTGAAGTCTTGAGGTGAGGTATCCTCGAGCAAGTTGAAGTCTTGTGGTGCGGTATCCACGAGCAAGGTGAAGTCTTGAGGTGAGGTATCCTCGAGCAAGTTGAAGTCTTGTAGAGTGTACATCTAGCAAGTGTAACGGTTTGTTAGGCACCCGTAAGCTTAACGGAGTTAGTGGAAACTCGAGAGAGTCTCTCGGGGACTGGACTAACCACACGTTGTGGTGAACCAGTATAAATTCGGTGTGTCCTTTCCTTAATCTTTTAATTACCGCATTTACTTTACTCCTGCAATTTTAATTCCGCAATATGTATCAATATTCTCGTGCCGCACTATTCACACCCCCTTTAGTGACGGGCATAAATCCTAACAATTGGTATCAGAGCCTAACTCTCAGAAAGCCTTAACCGGTTGAGAGAACGATATATTATTTTCTTTGAGAATATTGAACGCAGGAATGATGAGCGAAGGACACTCCACCAATAGGCCTCCACGATTTGACGGAACAAATTACACATATTGGAAAGAGCGGATGAGAATCTTCATCCATTCAAATGACTTTCGTCTGTGGCAAATCATCAAGAACGGTGAACAAATGCCGACAAAGAAAGTTGGAGAAACCACGGTTCCAAAGGAGGAAGATGAATATACTGCCAAGGACATCAAGAAAGTTGAAAATAATGCAAAGGCCGTCAATTTATTATATTGTGCGGTGAATCCGAATGACTATCGGAAGATTTCTTGCTGCACAAACGCCAAGGAGATGTGGGATAAACTTGAAATCACTTATGAAGGTACGCCTCAAGTCCGAGAATCAAAGTTGATTTTCTAACACATGAATATGAACTATTTAGAATGAGGGAAAATGAAAGCATGAATATTATGTTCGAACGATTCTCAATGATTATCAACGATCTCCATGCTCTCGGAAAAGTATATTCGAACAAAGATCGAGTTCGAAAAATCTTGCGGAGTCTCACTCCCGAATGGCGCTCCAAAGCCAATGCCATCCAAGAGTCCATAGGAATCACGGACGTCACAATTGATGGACTAAGAGGTAACCTCAAAACTTATGAAAGCACTACTCTTAATCCTTATCTTGGAAATAAAGGTCCAGGTATTGCCTTCAAAGCCTCATCCTCTAAAAGAGAAGAGGTAAGTGATTCGGATAGCGATGATGATAATATTTCCAATGCCTTGATCGAAAAGTTTTATAAGTTTATGAAAAAGGAAATAAAGAAGGAAGAACCAAGTCATTCATGCCAAAATTGTGGAAAACTTGGCCACACCGAATCACATTGTCCAAAATCCAAGGACAAGAAGAAGAACAAACACCAAAGGCGTGTGACATGGGATTCGGACAGCTCGGGCAATGAAACTGCCGCACTATGCCTCATGGCCGACGAGGAAGAAGAGGTAAGTAATTCTAACTCTTATTCTTATGAAGAATTACAAGAAGCTTTTCAAGAATTATATGATAAATTGAAAAAGTCTTCAAAAATCTCCAAAGAGGCCAAGGCTAAAATTAAAGTTTTAGAAGAGAAAAATAATTTTTTGGAAAATGACAATATTGATCTTAAAAATAAAATTAAGGAGATGAATGAAGCCTCTTCAATTGATCAAAGTTCCAATTGTTCTTCTTGTAGTTCTTTGAAAATAGAGAACATAGAACTTAGGAACACACTAGAAAAACGTAGTATTGATGATCCTAAAACAATTGAAGAAATTAAGAAGAATATTAGAAAGGATGATAGAAATGAAGTTAGACCACCTAGAAATAATTCTAGGAACTTCACTAATGAGTCTAAAATTAATCATTTTAGACCACCTAGAAACAACTCTAGGAATTTTGGTAATGAGTCTAAAATGAATCATTCCAGACCACCTAGAAATAACTCTAGGAATCGCAATACGTCTAGGAATAACGACTTTAGATCACCTAGAACGTTTTTGGCTCAACCAAGACATATGCACAACCCGAATCTTATATGTCATTATTGCAACCGGGTAGGACACATAGCACCCGTATGTTTTGCAAAACATAGGGATTTATCTTTGAGCTATGATTATTATTTGCCTAAAGGACCCAAAAGTGCTTGGGTACCGAAAACCTATTTTTAGGTACGTTTGCAGGTGTGCTTGAAGACTACAATATCGTAGTAGATGCACCAAGCACGAAACCTTATTGCATCGAGGGGGAATATCGGTTAGTTATCATATTTCTGATAAAAACGTAATAGTTGATATGTGTTAACAATTAATATATCTTTGTTAACAATTGATATTAATTATTTTTGTTGATTCATGTTTTGATAACTTTTATCTTGAATAACAATTGGTATCAATTATTTTTGTTAAAAATAATAATTGATTCATGTTTTGATGAATATTATTTTTGGTTTGAATAACAGTTGATATATTTTTAAGTAATATGATTTGCTAAAAATAACCGTTATTACGGTTGTTATGTTTTTACTAACATTTGGTATTTTTATGTTGGTATGATTTTTTTTAAAATCGTCAATGTATATTCCTCATTATATTTCCTATTTTATTCTTGACACTAACAATTGGTATACCCAAAAGGGAGAAGTGTCGAAAGGGGAAAAGTAGCCTTTGTATACTCCTTTTTGCTAATGCCAAAAGGGGGAAGAGTTTAGGCAATATGCATCAAATAAGGGGGAATGTATCTACGTTATAGTATGCCTTATTTGAGGGGGAATTATCATTAAGGGGAATTGCTTGCATGAATTGTATGTTGAGATATAGCATGAATTTAGGGGGAATCCGATATGCATATCTCCTGTTGTTTGTCATTATCAAAAAGGGAGAAATTGTAGAAAATCATTCTATCCATGATATGTGCGCTTTGGTTGTATTAGCATGATTTTCAGGTATAAGTTTTGATGAATGACAAACAATGAAGTCAAGTGTCAAACAACGTTATTATATGACAAACAATCAAGATTGAATGCCGAGAAGCATATTGATGAATGGATTGCATGGAAAAGCCAAAGACGAGCTCAAAAGTCCAAGACCGAAGACCCAAGGCGTAGGTCGTTAGGTAGAACCAATGTAAGAGCAACGTTTAAGTTATCTCGTCTTTTGGCTCAACATAGGTCATCATAAATATGCATAAAATCTTTTTATCAAATCATATTTATCATAAACATATTTCAAATACTTCAAACAAAATGATTTTAACGTTTTCATTTTAACCAAAATGGTTTTTGAAGTAAGTTTTCAATTCTGGACAGCATATCCAGATAATCGATTATCCATATGTTGATAATCGATTATGCTGAATTTCCAGATTAAACTGGAAATTCCGCAAGGCAGAATAATCGATTATTCTCTGACCGTTGCCAATGTTTTTGAACGACAGGCAGATAATCGATTATCAAAATCCAATAATCGGTTATCTAGCATAAAATCAGCTTCTGATTTTTGAACGTTAAAGCCAATAATCGATATCAAAATCCAATAATCCATTATCTTGCATAAAATCAGCATAATTGATTGTCAATTAAGCAACAGACATACAACTTATAACACCTATAAATAGAGGTTTCTTGAGCTGATTTGAAATACACAACACCTCTCATTATTCATATACATATTGATATTATTTGTGCATCATTTTAGAGCTTTTGTTGAGCCAATTGAGAGACAACTTTGAGTTGTTCATAGAGCTAATATTGTATCTCTTTATCTACTCTTTTTTGAGAGTTCTTGTTGTAAAAGAGAAAGGTGTTTGAGAAGACCATATCTTCTCATTGATTGTCGGGTTTGCTAAGTACCCTCATTCTTACTGTGTGAAGTCTTGTAGTGCGGTATCCACGAGCAAGGTGAAGTCTTGAGGTGAGGTATCCTCGAGCAAGTTGAAGTCTTGTGGTGCGGTATCCACGAGCAAGGTGAAGTCTTGAGGTGAGGTATCCTCGAGCAAGTTGAAGTCTTGTAGATTGTACATCTAGCAAGTGTAACGGTTTGTTAGGCACCCGTAAGCTTAACGGAGTTAGTGGAAACTCGAGAGAGTCTCTCGGGGACTGGACTAACCACACGTTGTGGTGAACCAGTATAAATTCAGTGTGTCCTTTCCTTAATCTTTTAATTACCGCATTTACTTTACTCCTGCAATTTTAATTTCGCAATTTTTATCAATATTCTCGTGCCGCACTATTCACCCCCCCCCCCTCTAGTGATGGGCATAAATCCTAACAACTCTTTAGTAGTCACTTTTTCAGCAAACACTTTATTTTTCTGAACAAATTGAACCTGGCCTGGAAAATTTCTTTAAAGTGCCCATTGTTCCCACAGTGGGTACAAAGCCAGTTATCAAAAACTACGACGTACTTACTGTGAGGGTTGTAAGGAGTTTTCTGCTTTTGGAACTCGATTCCCTGCCTGTTTCCACTATTTCTGAAGTACATAGTAGTGACAACATTTGAGGACCAGACCCACTTGAGAGATTTCTCAAAATCAATTTTTACTTTCTCCAATTTAGCTTGAAGCTGCCTATTTTTCTCGAGTTCACCACATAGACTAGTTTTCACATCATTTAATTCTTTTTCAAGCTTAATGTGTCTCTCACTAGCTACTCCCTTCCCTTTCTCAATACTTATATGTCTATGTTCCGATTTGAGTCCCTCAATGGTTTCCTCTATCTGTGATAACCACCAAAAAGTCATTCCTTTCTTGCTCAGTAGTAGCAATTTTCTCTTCTAGGGTATTCTTTTATTTGCTTAGGTTTTCTATGGTTTTCTTCAAGTCAACAACCACTACCATCAAGTCATCTCTCACATTTTCTGCACTATTTATTTTTTCAGTTAGAACTTCTTTCTCTTTTTCAAGATTACCTATAGCCTCATTTAAATCCACCGCACATACTACCAGATCATCTCTAGATTGTTCAACATCTCCTAGCTCTATGGTCAGGAAATCCTTATCATTATCAATATTATAATATGCATCAATCAAAACATTAGCTAAAGACATCAATTGTTTAGAAGAATAGGACTTCAGATTTCTCTGAACATCCCTGAAATTTACCTCATCATTTTCATCATGTTCATCGTCATCGGACTGACACATCAATGCAAACAATGAGTCATATTCCTTTGATTTATTCTCCACTGCCATCATGGAGCTGTTTTCTACATATGGTTCCCCTTTTGATTTACTGGAGGAGTCTCTCCACGTGGCTTGAGCTTGCTTCAGAACATTGTCAGCTGCACTTTTTGGCTGGATTGTTTGTTAGGAACCGAGTTCCTTTTTGGTGCTTTGTTAGAGTTGTGTTTGTAGAGCTCCAATTTTAGAAGTGGGTAGTCTTTAATGAATTGCACTGGCTTTCCGCACTTGTGACAGAGATCATAGTTTCTTGGTTTGCTTGAACTGCCTCTTTTAGGTATACCACCATTTCTTCGGACCATATTTTGAAATATTTTAGTGAGATAGGCTATATCACTATCTTCCTCACTTGAGTCATTGTGTTCAGCCTTGAGTACCAGGTTTTTCTCCTTCTTCGGCTCTGTTCTTTCATTGCCTTTCTTTCTTTTCGTCTCGTATGTCTTCAGATTTCCAATAAGCTCATCCATGGTTAGAGTTTTTAAATCTTTAGCTTTAGTGATAGCATTCACCTTACTCTCCCAAGAGCTAGGTAGAACACTTAGAACCTTCCTTACAAGCTTGTTTCTGGGAATAATTTCTCCAAGTGAATGAAGCTCATTTATGATAGTTGTGAATCTAGTGTGCATATCTTGTATAAACTCATCATCCTTCATCCTGAATAGCTCATACTCGGTGGTGAGCATGTCAATCTTGGACTGTTTAACCCGAGTAGTTCCTTCATGTGCGATTTGTAATGCTTTACATATTTCCTTGGCAAACTGATATGCTGATATTCTATTGTACTCATTAGATCATATACCACATACTAAGATCTTCTTAGCACGAAAGTTCTTTTCTACTTTTCTATCAATATCACTGTACTCTTTTTCGGTTTTCAGCACCGTTGGTCCAGATTCTCCATGCTTCATCATAGGAACATAAGGGCCATCACAAATAACGCTCATAACTCTAAGTCTTCTTCCATTATAAAATCATGGAACGAGTTATTCACCAGCCCTAATACTGACCATTGAATTTAGGGTGTCTGTAGGTTGATTGTCCTTCCTCAAAGTTAGGTGAAACAGCCATCGAGATCTTTTAAGGTGTTAACCTTTTAGAAAGAACCTACTATGATACCAATTGATAGTTTATATGAGTCTACCAATTGCATAGAAACCTGGTCCGATATCGGTTCCCTTAGTACTAACTACTAAAACAGTATATAAAAGACACAAGTTTTTTACGTGAAAAAATCCAACTAAAGGGGATAAAAACCAAGACCTACGCTGGTAGGATTTCAACTTCACTAACTTGTAGCTACACTATTACAAGCTATTTATAATGACTCTATTACAAAGACTTTAATCACTCTAATCTGTAATATACTTATCACAAGCCACTTTATCACTCTCTAGTTACAAAGACTTCAACCTATGACTAACTCTAGTCACAAATACAAACTTAGATGGTTTGTGATTTTAGTTTCCTAAAACAAGGCTTCTAATAAAGCAAGATAGGAGTTATAATGAAGAACAAAATACAAGATTACAACTCAATTGAGGCCATGCATAAACTCCTAGTGAAATTGGTTTGTAGTGGAGTTGTCTTCTTGTTCTTGAAACACTTGTTATTTGAATGCTGGATGAGATCTTAAATGTTTGAGAGGATACCACTAAATGCATAAGTGAATGTTGTATTCCTTGCACAATGTTATTATACTACCAAAGACATCCAAAGGATGATGTCTATTCATGGTTGGTAGGAAAGTGACGGCTGCACTTTAGCGTGCACAGCTGTAGGCAGTACTTTGTGCAGTTATTTTCTAGCTGTATAGTTGACTTGTACTTCTGTCCGTAGAATACCAAGGGATCAGGTCCCTAATCTAGTTCTTGTGAATCTAAAGGCACACTTCCTAGATTATCTTGTGTTTATTAACTTGAATGATTGTACCAGGCACGCATCAGGTTCTATATCTGGTTCTACATAGAAAGTTTGTTAAATCATCAAAATATAGATTAAAAGACCGAGTTAATTTCACTCATGGTCATTCAACTATCTTTCTATTTCACTAAAGTCACTAAACTATTTTTTGTCACTTAAAAGCAACTACTTTATCATTGTCACTTAAATATCATTTTGGCTCAAATCCCTATCATAAATATGACATGGCATAAAATTTAATAAGAAAAATTCAAAAAAATAAATGCCACATAAACTTAAATGGACCATACTCACGTTAGATCCATTTTTCCCTTAATTTAACCATAATCCATATGATTTCGATAAAAAAAAATTAAATTTACATTAGTTTAAAATAATTATTCTATACTATAAAATATTTGCTTTTTCTGTTACATAATACTCGTTTATAATTATTTTATACTAAAATTTGTTCTCTTCTTTGTATGTCAGAACCAAGTCGTTTTATAACTTTACTAAAGTTAAAATATTATTATATCCAACCCACATGACTTATATATTATTTTTAGTTAAGTTAAAATCGCATTATATCCATCTCACATATATATTAATGTATCATAAGCATACAAGAATAATAAGGCTAATAAGAATTTATTTTCACAAACTACTATTCTATTAATTTCAAAATATTGCTTATTAAACAACGCCATCATACAAATAACCCGCTTAATAAACATCACATGTAATTAAAGTGCATAACGGAATTGTCGATAGATACGCAATTACAGACTAGATACGCAATTACAGACAACTATTGTAATTATTTAGACAAAATAAAGATTAACCCCCCCAAAAAAATTTACAAGACTTAATTTTATGATGGTTGTGCGTTTCCCCCCTATTGAAACTCATTCGGGTTATGAATCAAAGCACATTAAGGGAGAATTGGATTTAATGGGTATGAACCATTTAAGCTTATGTGGTATTTATTTTTAAATTTTTCCCATTAAATTTTTTGCCATATCATATTTATGATAGAGTTTGATCTAAAATGAATTTTAAGTAAAAATAATAAAATTTAATTATTTTTAAGTGACAAAAAATAATTAAGTAACTTTAGTAAAATTAATAGATAGCTGAATGACCAATAACGAAATTAACCCTTAAAAGACCTTAAGCCCATCATATACCTAAACTGTAATATTCTCAATGTTTAATGAGATTTTTACATTCCTATACCATATAGGAAACCTTTTTACCCTCCATGTTTAAGGTTGATTTAATTACAAATTCGTATACCAAATTACCAATCCTATACCATACTTAATTAAGGGTTTAATTAATGGGCAGATTTTACTCCTTAATTAAAGTTATCCATATATCCCATGTTTCTCTCTCCCCTTAATTCTTACATTTCTTTCTCCCAATCGCAGCGTCATTTTCTCCCTCACATTTTTTCTCTTCTCCGTTCCTTCTTCTTCTTCTCAAAAAATACAAAAATGAGACCCATTGAGTACAATCAGATTTTTAGCGAAAGAGGTTCAATATGAAACCTATTGTTTCAGTTATTGTAATTTCTGGTAATTATCAGATGTTGTTCTGAATTTTAACAAGTACGAGATCAAGAGTAGATATATGATAAAAAAGACTTCCTCAATCGATCAATCAACAATTCTCAATTGTAAATTTATGGGGTAGCCATATGAATCTTCTATAAGTGTGACAGTGTGAGTGCAATTGTAGTTAATTTGTAAAAATTTTATAGATGAAGAGCAAATTTTATTGTCAACTTTTTTTTTCCACATAAGATTGTAGTTTAATTTATAGTATAAACGTAGTAATTTTGTAGATACCCTTAAAAATAATACAACTTTATACAATACTTAAATCGATTTGCAGTTTATTTGTAGTTTTTTTTGTAGAAATTTTGTAGATGAAGAGAAAATTTTGTAGTCAACATTTTTTTTCAACATAGATTGTAATGTAATTGTAGTAATTTTGTAGATACCCTTTAAAACAATACTGCTTTATACATATATAAACTGATTTGTAGTTTATTTGTAGATTTTGTAGAAAATTTGTAGATTAGGAAAAAAATTTGTAGTCAACATTTTTTTCAATATAGATTACAGTTTAATTGTAGTATAAATGTATAGTTTGTAGATACCATTAAAACAATATTGAAAAAATATTTAGTCCTAGATTTTTAGCCGCCTAATTTGGAAGGAATAAACTATTCAAATATTTATCTCATATTTGTAGGCGCTTAATTTGGAAGGAATCAATTCTTAATATTGGGTATTTAATGAATGATATAAATTTTCCAAATTTGTAAGCGCCTAATTTGGAAGGAATCAATTCTTAATATTGGATATTTAATGAATGGTATAAATTTTGTAATAAAATTATAAATATAACGGGTACTAATAAAAAAATATATATTTTTAATAATAAAATTTCATAAATGGTATTAATAGGAAAAAATCTCATGTTTAATATGATCAAAAGAAGCATTTAAATTCGAAACTTGGTCCATATATAGCAGTCAGCGATGACGCACCTTGTATACTTGCCTATTTTAAAACTTCACACGTACAGTACAATATTCTCCTCCACTCTCCCTAAATTTCGTCAGTGCTCTGCTCACACCATACCTTGATCAATGCTATTAAACCTCCAATTTCCCTTCCCGCTGATCATCAAATTTCACCCCAAGAATTCTATTTCGCAGCAGCAGCAGTCGAACCAGTAACTATATATGGCTACTTCGTAAGTTTAGCATCCTCTTTTAATATTCTTTTAGGTTTCTGATATTGATAAGTGTATGCGTATATACGAAAAGTTTGATTTCTATACTTCCCTTTCAATGTATGTTGATGGGGTTTATTTGATTTGAACAGAAATGTACAAGAGGTTCTTCCTCCGTCTCTTGATTCTACTTCTCAACCTCCGACTCTCTTTGATGGAACTACCAGGTTACCCTTTTTCTGACCATCTCTGTTTTTTTCTTGGTTTTTTGTTTTATTTGATAGATCTTAAATTGTAAAGTTATTTCCGTATGACCTATAGATCACGGGTTTGCATTAGGGTAGGCTGTCTGCACCACAACCCTAGAGTGCGGCCCTTCCTCGACCATGCATTAATGGGTGATGCTTTGTACACCAACATGTTTTGATAGATTGTGAGGTGTGGTTCTTTTGTTTTTGAAGGTTGTATATCAATTATCAGTGCCCTTTTGCTCAGCGTGTATGGATTACCAGAAACGTTAAGGTTCGTTAACTGCAAATTCGTTTCCCGTTTACTTTAAAGTTGTTAGCTTGGTAATTACGCTGAATTTCTTTTACGCCTGTATTACCTAGAATCTTGAATTTATCCAAATGAATGTTGTATGATCAACGATTGAATGGAAGTGAATAAACATTGAAGTTTTTGGCAATTGCAGGGATTGCAACATAAGATTGAGTTAGTTCCAATTGATCTTCAGAATAGGCCTGCTTGGTACAAGGAAAAAGTTTACCCGCAAAATAAGGTAAATTCTCTTAAAGCACAAAGTCCATTATTTCTACCACTTCACTATATATATGGAGCTGAACTTCCTGCTAGTTGTCATGTTATATCAAAGTGTTGAGCCTTATGGGTAAGTGGAATTGCCGAATGTGCGATATCTGATAGTTACAAATGCTGGAAATCTCCTGAATAAGATTAAGCATGCTTGCAACACTAACAACAACATACCCAATGTAATCCCACAAGTGAGGTCCGAGGAGGGTAGTGTATACACAGATCTTGCCCCTACCTTGTGTGAGGTAAAGAGGTTGTATCCAATAGGCCCTCGGTTTAAAAAAAAACAAAGCAAGTTTAAAGAAACAAACACTTCACTAAAGCATGCTTGCAATATAAGAAAATAATTTTATTCCTTCAATTTCATGGTTTTCTCCTGAAACCAATACAAGAATGAGGGGTTGTTCGGGCTTGAAGAGCATAACCTTTTCCTCTGAATATGTGTTTTGTTCTATTCTTCTATAGGTGCCCGCACTGGAGCACGACAACAAAGTGATTGGAGAGAGCCTCGATCTGATTAAATATGTTGACAGCAACTTTGAGGGGCCATCTCTTCTACCTGAAGTAAGCTGCAAATTTCTATAAATTGCACCAAAGAAGCAAAAAGAAAGGAAGCAGAACTTTTAAATTTGATACAACTTGTAAATTGGTTTAGGACTCTGAAAAACAAAAGTATGCTGAAGAGTTGATGGCTTACAGTGATACATTCCTGAAAGAAGTATATACTTCGTTTAAAGGAGATATTGAGAAGCAGGCTGGTGAGGTTTATTTTGAAGTTTAATACAACTATGTATTATTTTGTAATTTCCCTCATGAGAAGTTAACAATAATTCACATTTACACCAGGACCACAATTTGACTACTTAGGAAAAGCTCTGGACAAATTTGACGACGGACCTTTCTTCCTTGGTCAATTCAGTCAGGTCAGTTATATTTATATATACTTTGTTGAGGTATTTCCCTCTCAATGGTATACAATGTAAGATGGTAGCTTTACTAAAATATACAAAGCTACTACCTCTTAAGTAAGACCTAGATGTATGTTTCTGGATATTGAAGTCTTATCATACTAAATTTGAAACTGTGGTGCATTAGGTCGACATAGCATATTCTCCGTTTGTTGAAAGGTTCCAAATCTTCTTGCAAGAGGTGTTCAAGTATGATATCACATCTGGGAGGCCAAAACTAGCAAAATGGATAGAGGTATGAACTCTATCTATGCTAACTTTACTTGCCTTAAAATCGTGTCAGTGAAAGTAACTGGCTGTCCCATAAGCTGGTATTTCTAGTGTTCAAGATATACACTGGTAAAAGCATACATAAACTAAGAAAAGGGTAAAAACCAAGAAATGGATGCTTATGAGGGGTGGGATTGGAGGATTTTCTTTTTGTGGTAGAAGTTCAATATTTTTAATGCTGCACTAAAAATATGGTCGCCGGACTAGTTTTGGATTGAAGCGTGGTTGACTCATTAATTAATTGATTGGTTATGCTATATGATTGCTCTGCAGGAAGTGAACAAACTTGATGGTTACAAGCAGACAAAAGTTGATCCCCAGAAAGTGGTCGACTTATATAAGAGCCGCTTTCTGAAGGATTCTGCATAAGTAATACATATTTAAAGTGGTCTATGTTTGCTGTCTGTAGACTGTACTTGAGACAGCTTGTTGCTTGTGCTGGAGACTTGTATCAGCATAGTTATAGCATTTCAAGAGTTACAGTTATGTTGTGCGTGTGTATCAAACTACGCTTAATGAAATATTATTGATTATTAGCTGTGTATACCCAAGATTTGATTTGGAGTCCCTATACACAAAGCAAAGCTGAAAAAGTAACACATTGCTATCGTGTTCCATAGTTGTATTTTCTGGCGAATTATAATGGTTTCAGTTCTCTGTCAACTCTTGGCTTAGAGAAATATACTCCTGCAAATTTATTTTGCTCCAGTAGTTCCTGTAATAGTTAAAAATTATACTTCCTGAGCAAATAATTCATAGGACTATTATGTGCTCATTCCGCCAAACTAGAGTACCAAAAAGTTGAAGGCGAATTGATCACAAAAGGTATTTCCATGAGTATGAAAGCTTAGCGGAAGTAGGAGTAGGTACTTCCTTGCCATCACTAACTATGCATGAAGGAGGGATTGGAGGGATTTAGCAAATGGGGTTAGCCCGGTGCACTAAGTTTCCGTTATGTGCGGGGTTCGAGAAAGTTGGATTTCAAGAGTCCATCATACCCAGTGTAGCTGTTTTTACTGCTCGAACCCGTGACTTTCCGGCCATTGGCTGCAACTTTACCAAATACGGATCTAGCAACTGCACCGACAAATAAAAGAACAACACATAAAGTAACAAATAAAAATTGACCTCATTAGAACCATTCTCAAAATAAAACCTCTATAACTAGTTTGAAGGAGGAGTGGTATGAAAAGTTTCCACGCCATTTTAAAGTCTTTTGAGATGACGTTTCATTATGCTCCTTCTCGAAGTGGAAGCATAGTTATTAGCAGCTGTTATAATTATTTTTAACGAAATACATAAATGTGCATACTTTTATATGAAATTTTTAAACATGTATTCTCAAAATATAAAGAAATCAGAACCCAAATCTACACCACAAAACGAAACATACTCACGTATTCCTGATTGCACACACTGGAATAACTGCATGGTAAGTGAAGAATTTGCACTTCACTTTCTCTGCAAAAGTTTGCCAGCTTATCCTATAAATTAAATTAGGTAGGAAAAATATAATTTACTCAAATAAGAAGTCATATCATCAGATAATTGTTCTCAACTTAACTAGAACGATAGAGGCCAATAGTTTACATTGCTGATGCTTGGAAAGAGATCAACAGCACCCTCTTCTGGCATAGGTTTTTTCCAGGTTCAATGGCTTCAACATAGTCATATTCCGGAATATTTCATAGAAACATAGTTTAGCAAAAGAAATATAACGACTACTGCAGTAAGTTTAATTTCATTAATTTCCCATTTGCTAAACCATCTTCTTAAGAGTATAGTATTAGCACAGTGTTTATTTAGCTGGAATGAGGTTCTTCTGAGCACGTAGACTATGGTTTGTCTTTCATAGCTGAAGATTTTGAGCTTGTTTTGGATGACTCAGAGTTTGGCCTTCTATTTGGAACTCCATGGTTGTGTTTTCCCTCATATGTATTAATGAAGGCTTTTGGATCATCTGTGGTTCTTTCAACAAACTTTCGCACGTCGCATTTGGGACTTGTGCATCTATAATAGCTCCTGTACATAGCACCAATCAAGACATGATAATAAGACAATATGTCACATTAAGTAGGGAGGGAAGAATGATAGGAGGTTAAGAAAAAGATTTGCACATTGAAATTAAATCATCTAACAAAGTCTCACATAGTCTCAGTATTATGAACCTGATCTTTACCATTCAAAAAGCTACCAAATCCATAAATAACCTTCATCATATGCATGGCTCTGTGAGTTATTAAGTTTTCTTCTGACATGTATCGTATTCCCTTGGATTTTGTGTTCTATTTTTTTCCTATGTTGTATGGACTCCAATATGTTGACGCACCCGTATCAGATCCTCCAAAAATACACTACTTTTGAAGGATCCGACATGCACCCGGAGACATTTTTGGAGAGTCCGAGCAGCATAGTTTTTTTTCATAAGGATGAGAAAAGGATTTTACCTGGGATATGAATTTCCCTTCACAACCTTCTGGCCATATTTTCGCCAGCGAAAGCCATCCCCAGTAATTTCAGAGTCCGTAGTATTTTGGTTTGGCATATAAGGAAATGCACTTTCCCCTGATGTACCTGCTTCATTGGGTTGTCCTTCAGTTTTCCTGGGAAGTAAAACCCCATAGTAGTCACTAATCAGTTTAATTACTTCTGCAATGAAAAGTAAACTGATAAAATGAAAGACCACAGTCCCAAATATGTGATGAAATGAAGTATTCCCTAATACCAAGTCAAAGAAACCTTAGAATTCACATTAAAAATCTCACCTTAAGTTTTGTTGCGGAGGTTCTTTAAAAAATTTGTGAAAGATGGACTAATACACAAACGACATTGCAACAGTAATAAGTGAAAAGATTTTTCTACCAAGGCGTCCGTAGATGCACTTATGTCTGATAGCTGATTTAATTGAATTTTCTTGCTACGTACCTTCTTTTAGTTTTTGGTTCATCACAAGTAGCCTCCAGTTTTTTACTTCCTTCAGCAGAATCTTCAGAATTTCGGGCAGCAGTGTGCATTTCTGCAGCTGCAATGGAATCATTAAAGCATGGTGCTTTGCTGGAATAAGCTGAATGTATAGACAATCCAACATCATTCTGATTTTCCATCCTACATATGAAAGCTTCACTCGTATGAGGATGTCGGTTAGTCCATGCAGATTTATTTGTTTCTTTGGTATTGTCATTGCATACAGCTGCTCGGCCTTGTCCATCTGACAAGTTGCGTTTCGGAGGCTGAGGCTTTGGGTGGTTGTGCTCACCCCTGTAAACAATTTCTGCGCTCTGTCCATCAAATGATCTTTCAACCTTCTTTTTCACAGGACACTTTAGATGCGTGCACTTATAGTAACTTCTCGGGTATTCACTACCTTTAACTTGCTTTTGCCCATATTTTCTCCAATTATATCCATCATAACAAGGACGATCAACATTACACGTGTTGATTAAAGATTGTTCAACTTCTTCTGTGTTCTCTGATACAATTGTTGAATGAACTACTTTTTTGTCCTGTCCTGATTTTGCTAAACGACTATGTTGAGATTCTGTCGTGAGGTCATGTTGTTGTTTAACTTCATTTGCTGAATGAACATGAGCCTCACGATCAGCTACTTGTTGTTGCTGATCGGATGCAGAGGTTCCCTATGCATAAGATGTGCTAGATTTTATTATTGCAGCAGAGCAAGAGTATGGTAGTACATTATCACAGCTACTTTAGCCATGTAAAAAGGAAACTAACCTTATTTTCAAGGAGAGGAATAGTTTTCCTTGGTGCAAGTTTAGCCATGGGTTTGTACAGGACCTTGGGTTTCTCTAACAGTTGCAAGATGTTATCAGATCGACTACCAACTGGTGCACCAGATATACCAACCTGAAGTAACAAGTCTTTCTATAAGATTACAAATTGCTCAAAAAACAATTGAAATATTACTTCAAGATGCACGTTTGTAGTAAAAGGAAACAAAGAAGAGGTTTGGGGCCATATAAAATGATGGAAACTTAGAAAAGAGATTATCGACCTGTGAAGAAAGATCTCCGACTAAAGCATTGTTTGTTGTAGGCTTTAACCTGACAGTCTTTGGTCTTATGGCTGTAATATCCATTTCAGAATGAACATCTGTCGATGAGATATCTATTGCACCAGCCAAGAGCTCTGAGAAAGATTTGTAAATAAGACATCTAGGCCTTGAAGCGACTGGTCTAGATATAGCTATTTTTGCTCCTTCATTGACTTCCATCTTCGTCTCTTGTCTTCCATATAAAAATTGAATAAAAGTAAGGTTTGAAAGTTCGCGACACAGCTAGGACAAAGGACATAAATAAACAAAAACATATGCAAATAGTAAAACCAATTGAAAGGATGTTTCAAGTCCTAGAGCCTTGAGTTATAAGTAATGTGAAAAAAGATATCTACTCGCTCCTTTCGTTTGGACTTGGTTGTATAAACATATCGGAAGTTCTCCAGTCTTAGTGAATCTGTCAATAACTTAACTGCCTGATTCAACAGACTTGACTACAATAAATATAAGTTGTATTCAGGTACTCTAGCTGTGCATTCATCTTACTATCATAAATTCGGAAGCGTGACAAGGTTTTCTCAGAACTTATTAACAGCTAGATTAACCTAACTCCACTCTGCCAAAATTAAAGCTCCCGTTTGGCCATAAAATTTGGTAGTTTTTTTTTTTTGAATTTTGTTATCAAATATCTGTCTGTTTATAGATTTTGAACCATTTTTGTCAGATTTTGAAAACAGAATCTTCAAATCCCAAACAACTGTAAAGTAGTATTTGAAGTTTTCTACTCACAAAACTTCAAATTCATTTAAAGTAAAATGCATTTCCAAACACAATTTCAACTTTCAAAAACTCATTTTTTTTAAGTTTCAACCAAAATTATGTTCAAACGCTAGCTAAAAGTAGCTACCAAAACTTCATAAATGTAGAAATTGGTTCCTTGTCTTATCAGTCAATAGATGTTAAGGCCACTTCAAACTATCAAAGGTAAAAGAAGTACTAACAATTTTTGGTCAACAAGTGAATCAATAGCTTATTCATTTCTTTCATGAAAGAGACTCAATAATCAAGTTCAGTCCTTTTAACTAGGAGTAAAATTTGTGAGGTCTTGGGTTCGAGCCTTAGGAATGGAAAAATCTTAGTAAAAGGCGGATGCAAATACAGTTTAGTCTGCGTCTTGCTGCAAATACCGGATACTAGTTGGGAAACAAACCAAAAAAAAAACTAGTAAAAGGATAAGACCCCAAAGAACTGAAGAAGAATCCTTTACCAAGTAATAGTTGATGGAGAAAAACCAATGAGTTCATCTGGGCTCCAATTGAACCCCATCTACTTTCATCACAAAGCGTTTAACAGAACCTGCATTGCAAAATTCAAACAATTTCAAGTATGTTCATGACGTCAATGCTTTTGCAAATTTAAGCAAATAAAAGATAAAATCCAAAGGAGGAACTATTTGTCGAATGGAAATACGAACTAGCCCTAAAATTAAAATCTTCAGTTCTACTTTTACAGTAAACATGAACATATTAGCGTGGTAAATTGTGGAAACTTGTCCTTTCTTTAGAGCAATATACAGAATACAGATTAGAAGTTTAGTGGGAATAGGTGAAAGAAATACTCCATTAATGTACGGAAAAAGAATACTCCATTTTCATTGGTTTTCTGCAACTCAAATCGTAATTGAGTTTGGAGGAAGTGAAGAAAGTTAGATGTTAGCATCTAAGAATAGTGTGTGTCCAACTGCCTATGAGGCCAACTAACTGTCTAATGTTAGCTGTTGCACTTTTGACTTTCTGATGAGTGTTTCTGTTTGTATGTGAATTTAGCTGCTGCACTTTTGACTTTCTGATGAGTGTTTCTGTTTGTATGTGAATTTAGCTGCTTTGTTATAACCTATGACAATGGCAAAGTGATGGTGTGGGGGCTTGCGGCTTTGGACTATCATAAATAATGTGGGTGTCAATTTCCAAATTTAAAGTTTTTTTTTCCAAATAAATATGTGTCCAAAAATAATTTCAACTATCAAAAATTATTTTTTAACACAACTTCAAAAACTCTTTTTTTTAAAAAAATATTTTCAATCAAATTTATATCCAAACGTTAGCTACATATAAGGCGCAGAGATCTTTTAATGATAAGACGTATTTTAAAAAAAATCGTACCAAATTCGTCTAAAACAAACAATATCATACCATCTTAATTTTTTTTTAAAAATAATTTTTCGATCTTTTATGAGGTAAACATTTCTCCTTTTAAATGTAAAGCAAGTCTTAGAAAGAAATTTCATAAGCGAAGATTTCATTAGTGAAGAAAATTCACTCTTAAGGACTTCTCCTGCATGTGGTCATCTTAAAGCAGGTAAACAACTGCTATAGGCTTCATATTTATAGGCGTTTCATTTTTTGTTACACCTAATAAATTATATATAAGCTAAAAAAAGGTTAGATGAAGTGAAAAAATTTAATTTCTTTCTTAACAAATATAGTGAAGAAGGATTTACAATTGTTATGAATGTAAGACCTAAATTTCGTAAGAAACGTTTGATATATAAAAAGAAACAATTTGATGAGAATGTTGATAATGAAATCTTACAATTTCTCGAAAAGTTCTTTAGAGTTGATTAGTTTTTATACGTAATAGATAACGCTATTTTTTTTTTACCTCAAAATAGATTGGATCAATTCAAAGCATATGAGATATTTTTGATTTTCTATTTAGGGTTACAAAATTAGATCACTAGATGATGGCATTTTAGAAAAATATTGTCGTAATAGTTTGATTTATTTTCTAAATTAAAAGTATTAAGAAAAATAGTACAATTAGAGGATAACAGTTTTATTGATATACTCAATCTAATAAAAAGATTTAATTCTTTAACAAATACTTATATTTCTTATAGAATAATGTTAATAACTCTTGTTACCGTTACTTCAGTAGAATTTTTTTTTTTGAAATTAAAATCGATAAAGTTAACTAAGATCAACAATGTCTCAAGAGAGGCTAAATGGATTAGCTACATTGTCAATTGAGAATAACTTACTAAAAAAACTTGACTATAAAAAAATTATTAATAACTTTGCATCGAAAAAAAACTACAAAAATAAACTTCAAATAAAAGAAAATTCTTTTTTTTTTAAAAAAAAGTTAAGACCCTTTATAAAGTTTGATTTTAGGCCACAAAATTTATCGACCGTCCCTGCCCCATAAAGAAATTGTTTGTCGTTCCTCCTTTTCCCCGATTACGCAACAATTTGACAATTCAATTAATTTAGTAAAACATAAAGACAAATGATAATTTTACTAAGCAAAACAGGATTAATTGTGTAGTCAAGTCGAACATGAAATTTTTTTGTAGTCCTCAAAATTGGAGCAAGTTTTGGAGGAACCTAGATAAGTTAGGTGGACATCTATAATCTATAAAGCACGTGCGATAGACCATGTAACAGACTGGTAGTTGAACATACCTTTTGTCTCCCCCTAATTGAATGAAAAATTAATCTTATTGTTACAAAGTAAAATATAGTTCTACTCGTTAGATGAAATCATCATATAGCGGCAATAATATCATCAAGAAAATAAACTACATATGAAAGTATACTTGACTTATTGAATAACGACTAGATTATTGAATTTTGCGATTTTTGACGTTCCAAAATCCTACTTATAAGATAAGACTCTTTTTATAGCGGTGAGATAATAGAAAAATAAAATATAGGGGATATGATATCTACTTTTTCATTTGGTACATTACATTTTTAATATACTTCTTTATGATTAAACGAGTAAGCATGCAACTTTTGAGTGTTCATCAAAATAATACAAGGTGATAAGGCGTTGATGGGATCTTATGTTAGATTCTTAATTATAACGTGAGTCTATATTCAACTTATATATTGATATATTTAGAGGTGAATTTAGAATTTCAATTTTATGGGTTCAGCCTTTGAGGTTCTTATCGTTTAACTTATTATATTTTTTAAATTATGCGCTAATATTTATAGTTTTATTATCTTTTACACATATATTTATGTTCCGTGTCAAAAATTATATCCTTAGTTGAACCCGATGTCAGAAAGTTAGATCCTCTTCTTGATATACTCTCCTCCACTTGAGTATGTATGTTAGTAGGTATCTTACATGGAGGTTCTGTAATTTCTGCTTTTAAAGACATCTTTTTTTCGTGTGTTGATGATCTTAAAAATATAATTATTTTACTAAAAATTTTCTATTTGAAAATACTGCAATTTTGGAGAAATTACTTACCGATATTTCTATTAAGTTCAAACCTACTCTATGAGGAGTTAAATGTTTTCTCTATCTTCAAGATGGGACAGCAAAAAGATTAAAAGTATTAATTAAAAATGTCTCAATAATTTTATTAAGCATAACAAGGTTTTAAATAGTCAATCAAGAATATAATCCGTAGAAAAATCTATATAACAAGAATTCAGAAAAACTAAAATATCTCAACAAACATAAAAAATCTAACTGAATTTAAATTCAAAAAAGTAGATCTATCGTAAAATTAAACTAACTTATTATGCTAAAAAATTTAATAGTAACTGAAGCAAATCATTAATAGAATGAGCTAGAATGAATTACTTAAAGTTGCTATTAGTCAGCCCAGAGTCCTTATTGGTAATTTCTTTCTTTTCTCTTTGTAAGCTATTTAACTCTTTTTTCCCTACACAATTATAATGCTATTAGTGTCAATCTTAATGAGTTATTCTCTCTTTGTTTTATTGTTATTATTTTATTTTTTTGGGGTCGGCAAATGTAAATGCAAAAAATTATATATTTAGAGTTTAAGTTGGTGTAAAGATTTTTTATGGTGAACTTTAACCACTTTTTCTAATTTACTAATAAAGCTATATTAAATATGATTATTTGTCTTTATACCAATTTTTACTACTCAATTGTAAGATTACACTGGGTATATTGTTGTTGTCGATTTTATACCGTCATTGCATAAAACTTAAACTCATGCACTTATAGTACTGGAAACAGTTTTTTCTCTATTATTTTCAGGACTTGATTGAAAATGTCTCTTAATAATTTTATTAAGTATAGCAAAGCTTTAAATAGCCAATCAGGAACATAATCTACAAAAAAACTTACATAACAAGAAGTCAAAAAAACTAAAATATCTCAACAAACTTAAAAAATCTAACTGAAATTTAAATTCAAAAAAGTAGATTTATCCTAAAATTAAGCTAGCTTATTATGCTAAAAAATACAATAGTAACTGAAGCAAATCATCAACACTCCTCATTTGCCGCAGGTGCTCTAAAACAATTGTTCCTCCTCAATTAGTGCTTCTGTTGTTTGTGCTTGAGGATTCTGTTGAGCGTCTTTGAACTTACACACTATTGTAACATAGAATGTTTGTTTGCAAATATCATATATTGCATCATGTCTCCACCAATAAAACTTTCTAGGTGTGTTTTCTTTTTACAATATTTGCAAAGAGGATAATTGATCTTTTCTTTTTTATTTTGTGCATAAAAAGCATCTTCAGTAACCATTTATTGTCTAAATACTCTGCAGCACAGATATTAGATAGATCTTTAGACTTTTCTAAAGATGATGTTTTGGATTCAAATGTCTCTGGAACCGTCACAAGAATTTTTTTCAACTATTCTATCATCTTTAAAATCCTAGCCAAAACCAATCTGATTCGATTAACAATAGAAGAAATCCGATCAGAATACCTAATGATAGTCTCGTCTTCTTGCATCCTAAGAGATTCAAGATCCCTTTTCAAATTTAAAATCGGTATTTGTCTAACTCGATCACTTCTTTGGTACTCATTTTTAAGCTTTCCCCAAGTTTCTTTTGTTGTCTCACATTTAGTGATTTTAGAAAAAATTGAATCTGCAACTAAATTTTGAATCACAGTTTTGGTTGTATTTTTTGATTTTCTCTTCTGAATGGTTTCTAATTTGGGCAAGAGTAGGATTTAAAATCATAGGCTTTAAGTATGATTTCATTTTTACTAATCAAATCTGATAGTTTCACCAGTAAAACATTTGTGGGGCATTTAAAGAGGACTGTTGCTTGCCATGTTTGAAAATAAGTTTAAAAATTGATATTGGTTAAAAATGATTTGAAAATAATTTTTGTTTTTTGAAGAACCCACATATCCCTTAAGATCAATGAGGCTCTTGATATCACTGTTGGGTTTTTAATGATGGGCAGCAAAAAGACTAAAAGTATTGATTGACAATATCTCTCAATAATTTTATTAAGCATAACAAAGCTTTAAATAGCTGATCAGGAACATAATCTGCAGAAAAATCTGCATAACAAAAATTTAGAAAAACTAGAATATCTCAATAAACCTAAAAAACTAACTGAAATATAAATTCACAAAAATAAATTTATCATAAAATTAAGCTAACTTATTATGCTAAAAATGCAATAATAACTGAAGCAAATCATCAACAGAAACAGCTGAATGAATTATTTAAAGATGCTATTAGTCATCCCAGAATCCCCGTTGCTTATTTTCCCTTTGTAAGCTATTTAACTCTTTTTTTTCCTACACAATTATAATGCTATTAGTGTCAATCTTAATGAGTTATTCTCTCCTTTTATTTTATTATTATTATTAATTTTTTTCTGGGGCCGGAAGATGTAAATGCAAAAGGTTATGCATTTAGAGTTTAAGTTGGTGTAAAGATTTTTTATGGTGAATTTTAACAAGTTTTTCTAATTTACCAATTAAAGCTATATTAAATATGATTACTTATCTTTATATCGATTTCTACTACCATAATTGTAGGATTACACTGACTTTGGCAAATTCTAATTCAATTCGCAAGCAGCTTTGATGATGCTGCCTATCAATTTTGTTAAAGATTTTTTTTTTTTTGGGTTGATTATTCTTATCTCTGTAAGGATCATAAGCTATTTCGTTTTTGTGTCAAGCTGCTATATTATCTCTCTTTGTTAAGTTATAATTTTTAGCTGTGCAAATATAGCTGAAAAAGCTGCTATATTATCTCTCTTTACATCCATTTTTTTGGTATAACCAAAAAAATATATTCATGAAAAATAATTAGTAATCTTATTCATTTTTCAGTGTTTGATATACAAATTAAGTAAAGTGACTTGTCAACAATATTTATAAATAATTTAGAAATAATAAACATGAAGTCATAAACTTTCAATCGTGGCCAAGATATGTATTGTTACAGGATGGTATAGACACGACAGTTCCAAGTAACTTTTCGTCATCTTTTCCTACGTCGATTCTTATCTCCCCATACAGTAATTCGGCTACTCCAATCTTTGGAATGATCATCTCGATGATCCATGCTTGTGGGCTAGACAAATTATGCGATGAATTAGTCAAAGTGGATAATCTAACAAGAGAGTGCAAAATTAACAAGCAAGCCTCCATATCTTGTCATCCAAAAGAAGAGGCTAAAATTAGAGAATCACATGCTGTTGATTTAAGTTGGATTTGTTGTTGTTGTATTATTGTTTTAAACTATCTTCTCTCAGGTCATATTGAGGCATATTGGAATAGCATAAGTGCCCCAGTAATGAAACAATGTTGGGCCATGTTGAGAATTGAATGGATGATGTCTTGACAGGTGTCATCAACACAAGTAGTGGCAGGTATTGATTAAGAAAAACGCAATCTTTAGGTGCAAGTAGGAAATGACACCCCATTTTGAAAGCATAATAAAACTAGTGGACACCAAACCACACTTGCGTAGCGTCACGGAAAATTAGTAGCGGCTTCTTCTTACTTTTATTGCTCCCCATTCCTGAATTAATCGCTGCTTACAAGTCTCTTTCTCCGACTAACATCGGCGTCGTCGTCCTCATTTCCGAAATTCACAACCAAAAAAAATTTGCCTCCTATCACAAAACTATACGTCTTATTTATTATAAACTAAAATTATTTTTGTAATTATATATTATATTTATAAGCAAAATTAGTATTTATGGTAGGTAATATCATGATATTTTTCTTTTTTTAGACAGTTAGACATACCTATTTTTAAGATAATTATCGTTATTGTTATTCATAAATACATGCCATAAATACATATGAATATATGTGAATTGCTATGATTTTTAGACACTTTTTACTGGTGTATTCATGACTATAACAACGCGAATATAACAAATACACTACCATAATAACTGAATAGTAACTACAGGAAGTAATTATGTATATAATAACTATAGGGAGTTAATAACTACTAAATAATAGTGATTTGCAAAAATTCCTCAAAAAATGTATATTTATAATAATTTAATATTAAATTAAATTTTTATTATTAATTAGATTATTTATAATTGATGTTAGATCGTAAATTTTAAAAAAAAAAATCTTTTTGAGACTTTGTGTTCGCTATTCCTTATCAGTATTATTATTATTATTGATCCATTACTTAATATCTTATTTTTAGTTTTATTACGAATGGCTTTTCTTTTATTTTGGATATGTTAATTATTTGCTGTCAATATTTTTTAATAAAGTTTTACCATATATTTTTTACTCATATATTTTTAAATTTATTTTGAAAATATTTTCTTGAGTGGAGGCCTATCGGAAACCATTTCCCCTTTTCATACTAGGTAAATATAAGATTCCGTATACTTTATTTTTTTCAAACCCTATTTATAAAATCATATTGAGTTTATTATTATTAGGGCGTTCAATGATATCAAATATCCTTGTAGGAATTGGACGGAGAAACAATTATTGTGCCAGACAAACTAGTAATGCAGACTACTAAATTAAGTTTGAAAAGGTGCCAAAAATAGTGTGTGCGCCTTTTGAAGTTTATTTCAAGTCTATCAGACCCACCAACATCCGATTAATCGGCAAATATAACTAGTCCGGAATTAACGATTAATTGACCGGCTTCAATTGATTTGGCCAGGGGACAGTACTATGACCCACCCACTTCATCCACTGTATATTTCCTCCACATACACATTCTTTTGAATCGTTTGAAACCATGAACTCAAACTCTCCTTCCATGGCTACTAACAACTCAACACCTACCCAGTCATCTGGCAAAAAGGTTCGAAAACCTTACACCATAACTAAGTCTAGAGAAAGCTGGACTGAAGAAGAACACGACAAGTTCCTTGAAGCTCTTCAACTGTTATGTCTCTTCTCCCTTTTTTAGTTGTTTTAATTGTGGAAATGTGTGTTTTTACATAAAATTTAGTTAGTTCTTTGTTTCTGACCGTGAGCCAAGGGTATATTAGAACAAACTCTTTAGCTCCACTGTAAAGGTAAGTCTGAAATTAGACTGAGTATGTTGTTGTTGTTGGTTTCTGAATTATATTTACAGTGGAACAGTTTTGTAAAATAAAGTACTTATTCTAAGATATAGTGTTCATTGTAATGGAATATTAGTGGATGCAGTAGTACTCTTGGGGAGACAAGAGGGGTAAGCAACCCCATTTCCAACCAAGAGGTTGTGAGTTCGAGTCTCCCCAACAGCAAGGTGGTAAGTTCTTGGAGGGAAGGATGTCAGGCTCTATTTGGAAATAGTCTCTACCCCATGGTAGGGGTAAGGTCTGCGTACACACTACCCTCTCCAGACACCACTAAGTGGGATTATACTAGGTTGTTGTTGTTGCAGTAGTACTCTGCATCTAATAGTAATTCATAATTTGGATCAGTCTCTATGTTGGCAGTATCAGAGGTTTGTGCTCAATTGGAGAATTTGGTGGGTAGATGTTTGGATGTTATTCCGGCGCTACAAAAAGCTTAGAAAGAGCACAGTTTTATTTATTTATTTTTGTCCTCAACATGAGGCAAGTAATTTTTCATCTTTTTTCTTTTCTTTTCTGCTATACGGGAAGAAACTAGAAAGCTGTATAATTGGCCTGTTGTAGTATTGATTTTGAATTTTATTTTGGGAGTTCCATTTGTAGTACTAATTTGGATTTTTTTATGGTCAGTTAGCTCCTTTCTGTTGCCTTTGTGACATGTGTGTACTGAATCTTAAAGCTGCATTAGAAACTTTCTTTTTTTCTGAAGCTTTGGTGTTTCTTCTTCATTTGGGTTATTCAGGTTTGACCGTGATTGGAAGAAAATTGAGGATTTTGTAGGCTCAAAGACAGTAATTCAGGTGCTCACTTCGATTTCATCTTTCTGATGAAGTTCACAGAGAGAAATAGTTAGTTTTATTCTGTTTATATTTTGTTTGTTCTGCTGAGACATCATGGTGGAGTATGCTGTATTTCTTCAATTAATTATTAGTAGTAATTTGCTGCGATTGACTTATTCATCATGTACACGCCGGACGAGTATCAATTCTTTTTGGATCTGCTATCATGAAAATGCTAGTCAGGCTTTGAATATACTTCATATGTATTGTATGTTGCCTGGTGCATTTGCAAACCTTTCGCTTTTGGAGTTAATTCTTGGTGTATGACATGCGTTCGCAGGTACCTGGTGTAAAATGTAGGGCTGACTTAATTTAATCCTGTTTAGATCCTCTATTCCATGGGAAATTATTTGAGCATGTGCAAATGTGTGAAATAAAAGTAGTACTAGTTTTTAGGCCCTTTCTTTTGTTCGATTTAGAGAATTTTTCATAATTTTTTTTTTTGATAAGGTAAAGTTTTATTAGTAAAGTTACCAACAACTGCCAGAAAAAGATAACTTTTTATGACTTGCTTTCATCTATACAAGACATTTGCCTAATTTCTTGGTTGCAGATTCGCAGTCATGCTCAAAAGTACTTCTTGAAAGTCCACAAGAATAGTACAACAGCACACGTGCCACCACCTCGGCCCAAACGCAAAGCAGCTCATCCTTATCCCCAGAAGGCACCAAAAAATGGTTGGTTTGCACTTACAAAGTTGTCTTACGGCTCATTTGTATATCTCTGTCTCATATAGTCTCTTGCTTTTTTTTTTGAACTACTTTGAGTAGTTTTAGTACCACTGCAAGCCTCTATGGGTTACCCTTCTTCAATGAATTCCCTTCCACCTGGATATCCATCATGGGATGACACTTCCTTACTCTTAAATTCTCCATCTGGCGGAACAATCCATCACAAGATGAATACCATTTTCAAAGAATTCAGGGTGTGTAACTGTCTGTAAACATGGTATTTTTTGTCTGCCTACATTATAAATCTTCTTCCTGATTGAGGGATTTTTCTGCACTTTTTTCAATATACACATTACTGATTCAGCTGATATTGGATCAAAGGGAGCTACATTGATTAGTAACAGCGGCATCAGTGGCATTAGAAGTTCCAGCAGAACAGCGCGGAGTTCTGAACTACCAGAGCAGAGCAAACTAGGTTCTGTTCCTCATGGTAAGGTTCTCTAGAATATAATTTTGAACTTAGCCCTACAACTCATTGTTTGAGGGAAACACTGTATGGTTTCCATACATTTAAGCTCTTCCATCATGTTAGGCTTCTCTATTCAATATCTGCAGTATATAGCCTTTTCTTTCTTGGCTTTTATTTGGTACCACACATCATCTCCCAGTAGTATGCACAGCTAATCTTGTCATGGCTTATTTTCTTGCTCATGCCTGATACTTTACTTGTCTCTGATGTGTCACCAACTCAACCCAGAAAATAACTATTTTCCATCCACATGCCAAATCCTAGTTCCAAAGGAAACTTGCAACTTTGATCCCACCGCTTAACGCAATTCCATAATATTGGCCTCGGCTTGTCCAACTTTGGAAATAAACTTTTCATCATGCAAATTTCATACTTAAGGTGAAATAATAGAAGGGATGGTTTTCAAGGAAAGGAAAAGTTCCTTGAAGGTTGCTTGTACAAAGCTTGCCAAAGCGGGACAAACTTTCTAGGTTAAAATGGTATTTCTGTTTTCTTTTGTCAGATTGCTTTTGGTATTGAGAAAAACATCACTAACTTTCTAAATTAAAAGATAACTTTAGACGCTAAGAAACAAAGTTATGTAAATTTATCTAATAAGAAATTAGGTAGTTTAGGGGTAGCTAGAAATATAAGTTAATGTGTCTTCTCTTGCTCGTATAAATTTCTGAATGCCAAATATCAGGTCAAAGTTCATTTTACCAGTATAATTTCCATGTTGATGTTTATTTGCTCTATATTAAGTTTTGAGTGCCAATGAAATGTCAAATTCATTATAACAGTAGAATTTGCACTTTTTTTGAATCTGTTTAGATATTGGTTCTACCTCTTGCATCCGATTTTTGCATTTGAGAAGCTTTCTCTCTTTCTTTTTTGTTGAGATAAATGATGAAAGAAATTGTATTTGAGAAGCTTTCATCATTTTCAGATCATGAAATCATTGTATCACTTTTATATTGCTTGATTATGTGAGAAATCAATGATTTTGAATGTCCCTGGAGTCAATTGGAAATGAATTCGTGTTATTTGATTTTTTTTCTACCATATTTATTGATTCCACCTACTTTGCAGAAAGGAAAAGGATGGGGTGGGGTTATGGAGATATTGCGCTAATGGTGTTTTTTTCTTCCTTATATATTTTATATGTTTCTTTTCATTTCTCTCTTTTGCATCTTCATCATGGAGGGAATTTTTGTTTCTCTAGGTCGATAGCGGTCGTACTCTTTTGGTTTTAAATGTTTCGTCTGATCAAGTGGAAGTGTATAAAGTGTGTATTGGTACTTCTATTACAGGCATACCAGACTTTGCAGAAGTCTATAGCTTTATTGGGAGTGTCTTTGACCCAGACACTAAAGGTCATGTACAGAAGCTGAAGGAGATGGACCCTATTAACTTTGAAACTGTGAGTTTTGGATGCATGGTAAATTAAGCATTTTACATTTGCTTCTGCTTCCTGAGAACTCTTCAGCTTTATTCAATTTTATGCTAGGTGAAGTTTGTAATATTATTTTTCCTGTGTTAATTGGTTCCATTTTCTGTATTCCCTAGTTATTATTGGGTGGAACTCTTTAATTTAACTCGCCTTCAAGCAATAGAGAGAACAAATGGCAAAGGGTAAGATCGTCACAGAATTTAGTTTGGATGAATTTCATTTTTTAAATTTGAACCCTTTCCCAAAAGCAGCTGAAAGAATTAGAAAAATGTTGATCTCTCTGAAGAATACATGTACATTCTCGTTAGGGAAGTTTTTATGTCAATTATGTTCAGCCAGATATCCGTTTCAAAATCTAGAGGCATATGTCAAGACACTGCATTTATCTGCACTTGCAGGGATTTGAAAGTTTCAGCTGGTGAGTTTTAGATGGGGGTCAATGTAAATTTCATCTGGGTCTCCTTTCCCCTCTCACCTTCCCTATTTTAATTTCTTCTATCTTGCCTTGAAGAAATTAAATTGGTGGATTTGCAAATCATGTTCATCTGTTTTCTCTGGACTTGCAGGTTTTGTTGTTGATGCAAAATCTTACAATGAACTTGTCGAGCCCTGACTTTGAGCCCATTGTGAGTGTGCTCCTTTCACTATATGCTGAATAGCTACTTTTATGCTAGATTTCTTGTTTCCTCTAAAGACAAGCTTTTACATGAAGATGAGATGCTTTATTCATTTTCATAAAGCGAAAATGAACAGGTCTACCCTGTCCAACGTTGAATTAAGTGTTTAATACTTTAATTTGTGATTGGAAAGGCAATACGAGAATAGAGTATATCTCAGCCAGTTGTCTTCCTTGATCTTGCTTAGGTGTTAACCAGATTACTTGTCCAACAAGGCGGCTATCATGCCTCAGTTCGCTTCCTGGTTTATAAGTCCCAAACCTAAACATATCATTCACTGCTACATTATATTGATTTGCTTGCAGTCTTCTTAATGTTAGTAAAGCGCTTGAAATTCATTGGGTCATGGGCTGTTGAGGCCCTATATGTATTTCACAGCTTTATTAATTTAGGCAAAAGCATTGGTCTTATAAGGAAATTGCTGTCATTATCTGTCAGCTTGTATCCAATACTAAATTTATGCGTCAGCACCATTTACCTTGGCTGTGAGAGAACTGTGAAATTTTCCCTTCACATGATTCTACAGCAATCTTGCTTTGCACCATTGTCCGTTAGTTTCAACATTGAATTATTAGGCTGCCTCCTGTTAAATTTGAGAGGCTAAAGATTTTTATCTTCCCATAAACAAAGTTTGATTTGGATTCTGACTTTGTGCAAGTATCTTACTGCTGTTCTACAGCCATTAAGCTACTGAAAGAACTAGTGGAGGTCGTTCAAATGGATGGAAAGATTTTGATAAATGAATCACAGTGTATTGAGTAGTACTTGTAAATTCTTTCTCTATAATCTCTTTTTGTAGCCAAACAATCCTATAGCAATATTGGTTGAGGGCCAGCTCACTTGGTGAACATGCTAACCTCTAAGATGTAGGTGGAGGCTTCAAAGCATAGAAGTATCATACCCTCCCCCTTTTGCCCATTGCCTTCCTCCTCCCACTCTGTATCAATGGAAGAATGTGCTTCATTTAAAAGAAATGTTATACGTGGTGCATTTGGAATACTTCGAGAAATATATTTCATCTATTCCAGAAAATCTCCTATTGGATATATCCCTAAATCGGTTTCTTTTTCAACCGTCTAGGAAATCATGATGCTTTTGATGATAGGTTCAGGGTACAGTAAGAATTATGCTTTTCTTTTTAGATGTACCCCCAGAGAAACTATACTTGAACTCTTAGCATTTTTGGTTTATGTACCAATCCTCATTCAAATCGAAATTGAGGGCAAGTTCCATGCACCTCCACGTTTTGAAAATCAGCATGCTCTCTCCACACGCTTCAAAAGAGAAAAGGCTCAAAAGGATATTGCTTTCAACCTAATGTACAACAAGAGAGACAGGTGATGAAAGATCACCGTAGAAAGGTAATAACTAATGATGATTTCAGGGTACCTCAGCCTGTTAATGTGACAGGCTCTGTCAACTCCTCCTTGTATATTCACCAGCCCTTTCTTTATGTTATTCAAGGAGAATAGTGACCTTGAAATGCGAGGTCCACTAGATTGTAAATGGTTCACAAATTTGTTGAATTTTGCATTCTAGTTAGTCCCAAGGGTATACTTCTTTTGATCTCCTCCATCGGCATCATTTGGCTGAAGTATCAGGAGCCGTAGATATTGTTCTGGTCCCTAGCCTTTTTTCTAGAGGTTCCCTCACGGAAGTTATTTCAAGTTTGTGATTACATTAACATGAATGCCGAAGCATAGTCATGGACCTTTTTTCTGTATGAATTGTGCAGTTTACATCAATTTACCTTCTCTACCTTATAAGTCCTTCATAACGCCCCTTCTGTTGCCATTTTTTTTTTTTTTGCAGAAAAATGTATTGTCAACATATGATCTCAGTACAAAAGTCGTGGGCCTTCCTACAGGTGGTGCTGTGAAGTACCACAATGATTTATCATGTCAGACAATATGATAAAAACTACAGATATTGTTAGTATCTTTTCCTACCTCACTTTTCAAAAATTTCTTTTTATTCCTATGTCATACTAAGAGTTAATCCTCTTTTATCAGTATATTCATCTGTGAGACTTTCTCCAACAACGGTGAGTCTATGCGCTCTTGCTTTCTAAGAGCTGGAAAAAATGTTCATCACTGGAAAAAGTCTCAGAGTCGTGGCATGGATAACAGCGTTACAGCATCTTCCTCTGCTTTCTCCTTGACGCTCAGTGGTCAAAGAGAATGTTCCTTTTAGAAGTTAAGCTTCTCCTAGCGAGAAGCGTGCCCAAGCCTTGATAGCACGTTTTTTCCATGAAATGTATATTCCGTCAATTTTGTGCAGCTTAATATTTGTAGGTGGTGTAAAACTTGTAGCTTTTAGGGCAATAATAAGGAGGAAAAAGTTCTTGTATTGCCTGTTGAAATATGGACTTAAGAAATACACTCAGGCCGTGCTTTAGTTGTGGCCTTGTTGCAGATTAAAGTTAAACAGTGGTTTGTGTTTCTATTTGTTATGTTTAGCGCTGATATCTGTTTCAACTGCTAGTAATGCTTGATATACTTGCTTTGTGTCCATCAGATTCTCTGTGGACGTTGTGCAGCAAGGATAATTGATATGTGCATAGTCTTGTGAAATCTGAATATCTCTCACCTGGTGTCAAATCTTCCCACTTAGAAATGAAGTACCAGCAATTGGTATAACTTAAATGTCCAATTTGCTTTTAGCACGCCCATTAAAAAAAATACTAAATTCTATATAAAAATACCTAGTATGAATAGACTACCCCTAAATAAATATTTAATGTGAGTAAAGAAAACTTTTTCGGGATATGTATATAGGGGTTATTTTGTAAAATAAAATTGATTTTTTTTAATTACATACTGGACTCTTATTTTGTACCAAAATAAAAAAGTAAATTGGATACTTATTGTGAATCGGAGGAGTAATAGAAGAGTGGTGCAAAATTAATGACTATATGAATTGGTCAGTTACACGAGCACCATGAAATTGGCATAGAAAGAAATAAAGAAAGAATTACGGTCCTTGTCACTTGGCCTAATAGCCCAATCGAAAATGGTCTAGATTTAAAGCTCTTACCCTATTTGGCTCATGTTGTAGATAATCTGAAAGAAACTTTTAAGCCTTTAGCCCATATTAAAGACATACTTTTAGGGTTTTTATTTTTTTCTTCTTTCTTCGTTCCCAGCACACAAAATTCTCTCTCATCGCATCTGGCTTCTTTCTTTCCAACCCACATTGATCCATCATCCTCTCTTAACCTAACCTCCGCTATTTCCCGTACGTAGTTCTGCCATCAATGGCTCGAAGAAGGTTCGGGCTCCTATTCCATCTTCCATGGTGGCAAGCAGAAGAATATTGAAGATTTTTGAAATTGGGTCTGACTCTTTGCTGTTTGAAACCTTAATTTCCAATGTCTGGACGATCTCCGAGGAGAAATGATCGGAAGCTAAATCATTGATTCCCAAGTTATTGATTCGGAAGCTAAATCCAAAGTTTGAAACCTTAATTTCCAAGTTATTGATTCCCATGATATGTGTTGTCCTCCTTGAAGTTTCGAATCTGAAATCGGGTGTATCGTATCTGTGCGTTGAATTCCGAATCGTTTGCGCAAAATTGCTAACTTATAGACGAGTTGAATCATCCAATACCTTCAGCTACAACTCGAGGCCTGAATAAAAATCATAACTGTGTAGCAGTTTGTATAAACATTGTATAATAGTATATAATTGTGTATATGAATATACAAATACCTCTAATACACTATTATACATGTTTATACAAGTTATGCAGTATTGTATAATTATATATAAATGTGTATATTTGTGTTTAATATTGTATAATTATATATTTTTTAAGTTTATAAGGATGTATATACATTTTTAGTGTGTAAAAGGCCTCTACGGAAGTTTGACACTTCCTTCTCTTCTTCTTTTTCGTGTATGTGCTATATAGAAAGATTTTTACGCGTTGGAGGGATTCTACTATTCATTTATCAAGTTTTTATATTCTTTTATCCTATTGGATTGCTTCAACAATTTGGAAATAAGTGGTTGTATAAAGAGGGAGCAATAACCGTAGTTAATTGTGTGAAATAAGCTATCTTTCGGGAATTAGATTTGCAAAGTGATATCTATGCTACTATGTTGAAAGTCAGATGCATGAATTGTATTTATATAAAATTATCCCAGATATAAATGATAGGAAATTCAGGGTTTAAAATATGGGAAATAACAAAAACTTAGCTATGAACTTGCTAACCGTTGAAATGCCAATAATAAACATTAATCAAAGATAATCAATAAGGAAGGATCAAATTAGTAAAAATAGCACGGTATAGCTAGTTTTTGAATTGATCATTTAAATATAGCCATCGTTTACTAAGTCAATGAAAAACAACCACTGTCTTGATGCAATAAAGACTGGTCGAGTATAATATACTGGAGTTCGGTGCACCTGTGTATGACCTCCAGCATATTATGTTGGGCCGATATACTTTGCTGGTTCCAATATAATATACTAGAGATTGGAGTACTGGTGCTCCAAACTCCAATATATTATACTGGACCGGTATACTTGCTGGAACTCCAGTATATTATGCTGGAGTTCTAGTGTATTTATGTTGGAACTCCATCATATTATGCTGGAGTTACAACATACTTATCCTGGGACTCCAGTATAATATGCTGGAGTTCAAGTATATTTATGCTGGAACTCCAGCATAATATACTGAAGTATTTTTCGAATTTTTAACAATGTTTTCGCTCAGATTTATCTTTACATGAAAAATGGCTAAACTTAGATTACTTTTTAAATTACGCTATTTTTGAATGATCTGTTGTAAATCTGACTATTTTTTGAATTTATTCCATCAAATTAAGTTCTTGCTGTAATTTCTAACCCCAAACCCCTAGTACTTATATTAACTCGAAAAAATAAATTAATATTCAATTACATAAGATAATCCATAAGTAACGGAAAAAAAGTCATAGAAGAATACTTAACTAAGAGTAATTCAATGGAGGTCTGACAAAGATAATCCTAAATTCACAAGCGTTAGGGTGTGTTTGGTATAGCAGAAAATGTGTTTCGTGAAAAATATTTTCTGAAGAAAATATTTTCTTGGAAAACAAATAGTAATCTTACTCATTTCCTGGTGTTTGTTACGCAAATTAAAGAAAATTAATTCTCAAGAATATTCATAAATAATTTAGATACAATAAACATAAAGCCATAAACTTTCAACCAACAACTTTTCGAACCCACAAATTTTATAAACATACGACCCGCTAAACTTCAAACCGTAAATTTTATAATTTCCAAACCCGTAAACTTTCAACATAAACCTCTGAACTTCAAACTTTGAAACTTGTAAAATTTCGAATCTGTAAATCGAAAGACGAAAAAACTATAATTGAAAATATATATGAAAAATTCCCTGGGAGGGGAAAGAGGGGGCAGTGTGCATAAAAAAAGAAGAAATTATTAAAAAAATTATTGGGGGAGGGGGGAGGGGGGGGAATGAGTGGCGCAGAAAATTGCAAAAACAAAATTTTGAAATTATAAAAGAAAAGTAAAAAAATAGTGCTGAAATTTTTATAAATGAACTACATAGCTTCAGCATCTTCTGCTGAAATTTTAGAAAAAGCTTATTCTGGAGAAGAAAAAATTCAGCTTATTTAGTGCTGAAGTTTTTACAAATGAATTAAATAACCTTAGCATCTTTTGTTAAAATTTTTGAAAAAGCTTATCCAGGACAAAAAAATCAGCTATTTTAGTGCTAAAGTTTTTATAAATGAACTAAATAACTTCAGCATCTTCTGCTGAAGTTTTTGAAAAAGTTTTATGATAAAACTAATAAATTCAGGACAAAAAAACTTCAGCTATCTTAGTGCTGAAGTTTTTATAAATAAACTAAATAATTTCAGCATAATATCCAGGACAAAAAAACTTCAGCATATTGCCTTTGCCACTTCAGGCCCGTCTAGTAAAATGCTGAAGTTTTGCATGATTGTCTTTGCTACTTCAGCCTCATATGCTGAAGTTACGTGAAAAAATGAATATATTTGTAATTTGTTATAAAACAAACACAAATTAAAACGTGATCCAAAAAGTGGGTATAGATACAAATACCCCTACCAAACACACCCTTAGTCTTCAATCCAAAACCATGGGTCTGGTGTAAAAATAGGTTTAAGTTATTTGGCTGGTATAACATCCATTAGTCTCATATACAAAACAGACACGGATAATGTATAAAATATGTATATTATATTATATACTAAAATATATATTTACTAGATATTATTTTAAGAGCCATTACTTGTGTTGTTTCCCTAAAAAAAAATGTACATTTGTGCATTTTCTATTCCCGTCTAGTGTTTAATCTAAAAATATACTTTACCATGCTTAAGTAACAGATGAGATAAAACAACATATTTATTAACTATAATTAGATTTTAAAATAGCACCCTAAAAGAAACATACCATGTTACACTTATATTATTGTTGTCTGGTAGTAATTGAATCTTTCTCCCACATGCCAAAGTACCCCTAGACGTGAATGACACCAGCTAACATCTCTCGCTAGACGAATTATACTTCTTACCTTAGCTATTAAATTGCAGTATTTGATTAATCATAAGAGTACTTAAATAATTTGACAACTAATTGTGAACAATTAATATATTGAAATAGGGGTGTTCATAAAAATTCGAAAAATCGAACCAAACCGAAAACCAAACTAATCAGGCCAAAAAAATTGATACTTTTTGATTTGGTTTGGTTTGGTTTTAGTTTTGAATTTTAAAAACCGATCAAATTTGGTTTGGTTTTGGTTTTAATAAAAAATAACAGAAAAAAACCGAACCAAACTGACTATAGGAATAGTTATTTCAAATTTGTTATTACACACACACACACACACACACACACACATATATATATATATATATATATATATATATATATATATATATATATTTTTTTTTTTTCTATAAAGTTTCAAAAATTTTATGGTAAATATTAATTGTTTGCACTTTTAGTGGAGTTTTTTTACCTTTATATTCTGGTTTTATTTGTAGTTTTCTTTTGTTAATTGTAAGAATCCATTTCATGTTAAAAAAATATATTTTTAATTGAGTCCTTAAATTATTCATCACTATTTGATCAATTATCATCAATATAAATTAGTAAATAATAGATTTCTCAAAGGGCAATTGATTTAATAGTTATTTTGAAAATGTGATTGCCGGAATATGTGTTTGGTAGTGTATGTCTTATTTAAGAAAAAAACCCACAAGTAACCGAAAAAACCAAAAAACTGACAGAATCCGACATAAACCAAATCAAGAAAAAATCGACTTAATTAGTTTGGTCTAGTTCTAATATTTGAAAAATCGACTTGCTTGGTTTGATTTCTTATTAGGGAAAAATCGATCTAAACCGAACCATAAACACCCCTATATTGAAATATCATACTGAAGTTCTAGTCCAAAACCATGGAGCATCTAAAAGAATTGCAACATACATCAGATGAACAAATAATAAAGACTCTTTTGGCAGCCTCCACAAATAATGCGGCAGCTCGCCTCAATAACTGAAGTAACTCTAGCGAACTCGTCAGTTACTAGCTCCGTCTTCACCAATAGTATCTACATAGACAAGCCTGTAAGGAGTGATTTATACGTAAATATAACCCAATAAGATCCTCGACCCGCCACTTTGAATACCCATGGATCAAATGTTACAAATACAAACACACAACGAGCACAAATTCGTTTAACATATAATTACTTTATAAGGTCCAAATAATTATTCAACAACAACAACAATATATATATTATATCAACACGATATACATTAAGGACTCGTCATTAACAGCAGTGCAAAAAATTAACCAAATACCCAACGAGTCCATGACATCATACACAATGCCCCAAGTCTATCACGTCAGCCTCCACAATGCCTCGAATCTACCATGGTAGCATACACAATGCCCCAAATCTACCACGGCGACATGCATGCCCAAAATATATCACGGCGGCATTCACAATACCCTAAATCTATCACGACCTCATATACAATGCCTCAAATCTATCACGGCAGCATATAAAATGCCTCAAATCTATCACAACGGCATATACAATGCCTCAGCTCTATTGCAGCGGCATACACAATGCTTCAAATATATCACGATGACATACACAATGCCCCAAATATATCACGATGACATACACAATGTCCCAAATCTATGCGACAACATACACAATGCCACACATATCATGACTCACAATCGTTTCAATGTATCAAATTCAATATCATGGCTCACAGCGGTAGCAAATTATCAAACTCAACACCATGGCTCACATCCATATCTGTGACAACCCGTTCAGTCATCTCATGAGCTACGACTTTGTTTCCCCCCATTTCCACGTCTTTATGCTTCGTTATCCGTGTTGTATATGATCAAGTTAATTAGTTTGCGTTCGGAGTGGTTTTGGTAAAAAAATAAGACACTTAGTCTCTTTTAAGAAAGTTTCAGTTGAAAAAGTCAACCGAATGTTGACTTATGTTTAGAGGGCTCGGATGTGAGTTTCAATGGTTCGGTTAGCTTTGGGAGGTCATGTATGACTTAGGACAGTGATCGGAATGGGTTTTGGAGGTCCGGAGTAGAATTAGGCTTGAATTAGCGAAGTTGATATTTTGGCGATTTCCGGTTGGTAGATGAGATTTTGATCCAAAGGTCGGAACGGAATTCCAAAAGTTGCTGTAGTTTTTTTATGTCACTTGGATGTGTGTGTAAAATTTTTGGTCATTCGGACGTGGTTTATTCGGGTTTTTGATCAAAAGCGTATTTCGAAAGTTTTTGGAAAATTTAGGCTTGAATTCGATGTGAATTGGTGAATTTTGTGATTTTTGAGGTGTTTTGATGATTGGAACAAGTTTGAATGAGGTTTTAGGATGTGTTGTTACTTTTGATTGAGGTGCCGGGGGCCTTGGGTGAGTTTCGGATGGTCAATCGGGTCATTTTTTAAGTTTAAAAGTTGCAGATTTAGGGAGTTCAGGTGTTGCAGAAATTAACCCTTCACGATCGCGTAGGGTGAGTCGCGATCGCGTAGAAGGAATTTGAAAGGCCAAGATATAGAACTTCACATTCGCGGAAGGCTGAGAGTTTCTGCTTCGCGTTCGCATGAGGTTGTTCGCGTTCGTGTATAAGGATTTGGGGTCCAGTGGAATTTACTCTTCGCATTTGCATCAGGGGTCTCGCATTCGCGTAGGTTTGGGAACTGAGGCATCACGTTTGCTACCACTATGTCGCGTTTGCATATAGTAAAATTGGGTCAATTCAAGGTTGTGCTTCGCGAACGCGAGAGTTTGACCGCGTTCGTGAAGAAGGAAGGGTTAGACTTGGGCAGAATGTTTTAAAACATTTTATTTGCGAGTTTGGGGCTCATTTACTCCATTATTGATCTTTTTGAGAGCTTTTTGAATAGAATGGAGAGGGATTCAAGGGAAATCGATTGGGGATAATATTTATGAACTTAAAACTCGTCTTTATTGTGAAATCAACCTAGGAATTTATGGAACTTAAGCTAAAAATGGAAGAACTAGGGCTTGAGATTTTGAACTTTTGAATTGGGATTTGAAGGACCATTTGAGATTGGATTTGAGAACTTTTGGTATGTATGAACTCGTGGGAGGATAAGTAACCCATTGATGTAAAAATTTCTGAGTTTCGAGAAGTGGTCCTGGGCTTGAGTTTTGGTAATTTCGGGATTTGAGTCTGATATTGATTGTTTTCGCTTGTATTTTGCTCCCTTAGCATATTGTGATGTATTAGTTCTATTTTTGGATAGATTCGACGCATGTGGAGGATGATTTAAGGGGCAAAGGCGTCACGAGCAAGAGATTTTGTCGGTTCGAGGTGAGTAATGATTGTAAATAATGCTCTAAGGGTTTGAAACCCCGGATTGCACATTGTAGTGCTATATTGAGGTGAGACACGCACTCGATGAATAACATAGGGTCGTTTACCACTAGGGATTATGACTTCATCCGTCCCGATTGATGATTATATCATGTATTTGACTGAGACTTATTCGTTATCACATGATTTTGGTTGATTGCCATATTTGGGCTTCGTGCCAACTACTTGAACCCTTTGGGGATTTTTATCACTATTTTCCTTAGCGTTTTGGCATATTACTTGAACTCAGTCCTATTGTTTACCACTATTTTTGTAACTCAACCACTTTTACTCAATTTTGAGACCTAAATAATATTTCTAAATGATGTTTTGGCCTGATAACTACAGTTTTACTAATGCCCGAGGGGCTTATGATGATTTTTGGACTGAGTGCGGCTGAGAGCCATATGTGAGGATATGCTGAGTGATATGAGGCCAAGGGCCTGAGATACATTTATATGCTACGAGGTGGCTTGAGTTATGTGGGGCTGAAAGCTGAGAGTTGATGCCACGAGGTGGCTTGATATAACGCTTGGGCCGTAGGGGGGCCCTCCGGAGTCTGCACACCTACAGTGAATGAGGGTACCCAATGTGATCTAAGAGTGAGCTTGAGGGGCTGATATTGTGATCTGAGAATGAGCTCGAGGGGCTGATATTGTTTTGAGAGTGAGCCCTATGGGCTGATATTATTCTGAGAGATGGATATTATGCCCGAGGGGCGGATTTCTATTTGTTATTTTCCTGCCAAATTACCTGTTTTACTTTTTAGAAACAGATTTTACTTGATTTCTTCACTGCTTTACTGTTTTAAATGATTTTTACTGCTTTGGTATAGAATGCTTTGTGCTTTTGCGTATATTTTTTGCTTTCAGCCATTATTTATAATTATTACTCACTGAGTCGGAGTACTCACTTTACTCTCTGCACTGTGTGTGCAAATTCAGGCAGCATATTTCGCTCATGAGTGTTGATATTCCTAGTCTAGGCGGTGTTTTGGAGACTACGAGGTAGCTGTTGGCGTTCGCAGTCCCCTTGCCTCCCTTATCTTATTATTGCTATGTTCTTCAAAATATTGTATTAGATTTCGTATTTAGTAGACTTGTACTAGGATTCATTAGTTTCTCGTGACTTGTGACACCTCGGTTAGGGCTCTATTAGGATGGTTTCGTCTATTATTATCTATGTTTTCCACGAATTTATTGCTATTAAATTATGTTTAAACTGTTCTATGGTAATTAACTACTTAAAGGGGATTATACTGTATTGGTGTGGCTGGCCTTGTCTTTACGAGAGGCGCCATCATGATCGGGTTTGGGGTTAGGGTCGTGACAAGCTGGTATCAAGCCTAGGTTACATAGGTTTCACGAGTTATGAGCAGGTTTAGTAGAGTCTCGTGGATCGGTACGAAGATGTCTATGTTTATCCTCGAGAGGTTGTAGAACCATTAGGAGAAACTTCATATTCTTGAAATTCTTATCGTGCGAACTTGTTGATCCGAGAACTAAACTTCTGTTTATCTATTCTCTCAAGGATGGTGAGGACACGAGTTATCAGACGAGGTGGACGACCACTAGTGCCACCCACTGAGGCTACCAGAGGCCGTGAACACAATCATGGTTGTGGTAGAGGTAGAGCAGCAAGGGCAGCACCTGTTGATCCACCAGTTGCCCCAGCTCCGGATCAGGCTACAACAGCACTAGTTCAGGCACTAGTTGTGCCCATCGTGATTTTTGTCCTACTAGAGGCCTTGGCACAGATCTTGATAGTTTGTACTGGCCTTGCTCAGGCAGTTTCAGCCACCACAGTAGTAGCTACTTCACAGGCCAGGGGAGGGAATTAGACCCCCGCCGCTCGCACACCTGAGCAGGTAATGCAGGGACTACAGACACTGGAGGCACCTTCAGCCCAGCCGGTCGCACCAGCTTAGGAGTTTATGGTACCAGCTATGCCGGATGATGAGCAACGTTGTCTTGAAAGGTTTGGTAGACTCTAGCTTCGTCATTCAGTGGTGTTGATGGCGAGGATGCCTAAAGTTTTCTAGATAAATGTCAGCGAATGCTCCATATAGTAGGGATTCTTGAGACTAGTGGTATGGCATTTACCACCTTTCAGTTTACTGGGGCTGGCTTCACTTGGTAGGAGGCGTATGAGAGGCATAGGCGGGCTGGTGCAACACCCCTTACTTGGCAGCAATTCTCCAGTCTCATCTTGGAGAGGAGATGTGTTGAGAGTTTGAGTGGCTGCGACAAGGGGATATGACTGTGTCATAATATGAGTCGAGGTTTTCTGAGTTGACTCGTCATGCTGTATGGATGGTTCCGACCGATAATGAGAAGATCAGGAGATTTGTTGATGGCCTTAACTTCGTGTTCATATGACTAGAGAGAGTGTGTTGGGTGCTATGTTCGAGGAGGTGGTTGATATCGCTCGCGAGATTGATATGGTTCGTTGTTAGGATTGAGAGGAGAGGGAGGCCAAGAAGCCTCGAGTATCGGGTAGTTACAGTGGTGCTCCTTCGAGGGGCCAATTCCAGCATGGTAGGGTAAGTTCCTTTAGACCCTCTCAGTCAGCCCGTCCAAAGTATCACGGGGCATCTTCAGGTCATGGTTATCACGGGTCTCAACAGAGCCAGCCCTCACTCAGCGCCCTCCCAACTTAGAGTTAATCTCGCGCCCCGTCAGCTCTGGGTTCATCTATGCCGAGTGCATCTGCTAGTCACTCTAGAGCGAGGGGTTCCCATCAGTTCCCTTCTCCAACACCAGGACTTGCTTTGAGTGTGGAGAGTTTTGGCATTTGTGGAGGCAGTGTGCTCGTCGTGTTGCTAGTTCGTCCTAGTAGAGGGGTCAACCCTCGACTTCTGCTCCAGTTACTTAGCCACCCGCCTAGCCAGCTAGGGATGGAGGTCAGGCATCCAGGGGTCACCCCAAAGGGGGAGGTCGATCAGGCGGTGGCCAGGCTCATTTCTATGCTATGCCAGGCATGCCAGATGCTATTGCTTCAGATGCTATCATTACAGGTATTATTTCAATCTGCCATAGAGATGCCTCTATACTATTTAATCTCGGTTCCAACTTTTCTTATGTGTCTTCGTATTTTGCTCACTATTTGGGTACGTCCCGAGAGTTCTTGCTTCACTTGTTCATGTATCTACCACGGTGGGTGATACTATTATTGTAGACCACCGGTCATGTGTGGTGACTATTGGGGGTCTCGAGACCCAAGTGGATCTTTTTCTATTGAGCATGGTGGATTTTGGTGTCATTTTTGGTATGGATTGGATATCTACGTGTCGTGCTATTCTAGACTGCCATGCCAAGACAATCACTTTGACTATGCCATGTATACTGCGGATCGAGTGGCGTGGTGTGACTGATTATGTTTCCAGTATAGTGATCTCTTTCTTGAAGGCCCAACGTATAGTTAGGAAAGGTTGCCCTTCGTATCTGGCATTTGTGAGGCATGTGGGACCTGAGACTCCTAGTATTGATTCTACTCCAGTTGTGAGGGATTTTCCCGATGTATTTCCTACAAACCTGTCGGGCATGCCACCGGACAAGGATATTGATTTTGGTATTGACCTGGTGTCGGGCACTCAGCCCATTTCTATTACACCATAGGGTATGGAACCAGCAGAGTTGAAAGAATTGAAGGAGCAGTTTCAAGAACTCCTAGATGAGGTGTTCATTTGGCCTAGTGTGTCACCTGGGGCTGCACCCGTTCTATTTGTGAAGAAGAAGGATGGCAAATGAGAATTTGCATTGATTATAGGCAATTAAAAAAGGTGACAATTAAGAACAAGTATTCGTTACCTCGTATTGATGATTTATTTGACCAGCTTCAGGGAGCAAGAGTGTTGTCCAAGATTGATCTCCATTTGGGCTATCATCAATTGAAGATCATGGATTCAGATATTCTCAAGACTGCTTTCAGGACTAGATATGGTCATTATGAGTTTCTTGTGATGTCTTTTGGGCTAACCAATGCCTAGTAGCCTTCATGCATTTGATGAATAGTGTATTTCGGCCTTATCTTGATTCGTTCATTATAGTATTCATTGATGGTATTCTGGTGTACTCGCGTAGTCAGGAGGAGCACGCGGAGCATTTGAGAGTTTTATTGCAGAGATTGAGGGAGGATAAGCTTTATGCAAAATTCTCCAAGTGTGACGTTTGGCTCAGTTCAGTGGATTTCTTGGGGAACGTGGTGTCCAGCAAGGGTATTCAGGTTTATCCAAAGAAGATAGAGGCGGTTTAGAACTGGCCTAGACCGTCTTTAGCCACAGATATTCATAGCTTTCTTAGCTTGGCAGGTTAGTACCGTCGGTTTTTTCAGGGGTTCTCATATATTACATCGCCATTGACCAGGTTGACGCATAAGGGTGTTTCATTTGTGTGTTGAACGAGTGTGAGGAGAGCTTTCAGAAGCTCAAGACAGCCTTGACCACAGCTCCAGTATTGATTTTGCCATCAGCTCCAAGTTCTTATACCGTGTATTGTGATGCTTTGGGAGTTGAGATTGGTTATGTATTGATACAAGAGGGTATAGTTATTGCTTATGCTTCTCTTCAGTTGAAGCCCCATGAGAAGAACTACCCCGTTCATGATTTGGAGTTGGCTACCATAGTTTATGCAGTAAAGATTTGGAGGCATTATTTGTACGGCATATCATGTGAGGTATTCACAGATCATCGCAGTCTTCAGCATTTGTTCAAACAAAAGGATCTTAATTTGAGGCAGCGGAGATGGTTAGAGATGCTTAAGGATTATGATATCACTATATTGTACCATCCCGGAAAGGCCAATATGGTGGCCGATGCTTTGAGCTGAAAAGCAGTGAGTATGGGGAGTTTGGCATACATTCCAGCTTGGGAGAGACCCCTTGCAATGGATGTTCAGGACTTGACCAACCGGTTTATGGGGTTGGATATTTCGGAGCCCAGTCGGGTGTTGGCATGTGTGGTTTCTCAGTCTTCCTTGTATGATCGTATCAGAGAGCACCAGTATGATGATCCGCATTTTCTTGTCCTTAGAGACAAAGTTCAGCATGATGATACCAGAGATGTGACCATCGGTGATGATAAAGTATTGAGGATACATGGCAGGATCTGTGTGCCCAATATGGATGGGCTTCGGGAGGTTATTCTGGAGGATGCCCATAGCTCGCGGTATTCTATTCATCCAGGCGCCGCGAAGATGTATCAGGACTTGAGGCAGCACTATTGGTGGATGAGAATGAAGAAAGATATTGTGGGATTTGTAGCTCGGTGTCTCAATTGTCAGCAGGTAAAATGTGAGCATCAGAGACAGGTGGCTTGCTTTAGCAAATGGTTATTCTTAAGTAGAAGTGGGAGAGGATCAATGTGGACTTTGTCGTTGGACTCCCACGGACCTTGAAGAAATTCGATTCTATTTGGGTGATTGTAGATTGGCTGACCAAGTTCGCGCACTTCATTCCTGTGTGTACTACTTATTATTCAGAGCAGTTAGCAGAGATATATATCCGAGAGATTTTTCGGCTGCATGGTGTCCCAGTTTCTGTCATTTTAGATCGGGGTACTTAGTTTACTTCCTAGTGTTGGAAGTCTGTTCAGCGAGAGTTGGGTAATCAGGTGGATTTGAGCATAGGTTTTCATCCCCAAACGGATGGGAAGTCCGAGCGTACTATTCAGATATTGGAGGATATGTTTCGTGCTTGTGTCATTGATTTTGGATGTCCGTGGGATAAGTTTCTACCGCTTGCAGAGTTTGCTTACAACAACAGCTACCGATCGAGTATTCAGATGGCTCCATTTGAGGCTTTATATGGGAGGCGGTGTAAACCTCCAGTTGGTTGGTACGAGCTGGGCGATGCTAGGCTATTTGGGACAGATTTGGTTCAAGCTGCCTTAGAGAAGGTGAAGGTGATTCAGGAAAGGCTTTGTATAGTGCAGTCGCGATAGAAGAGTTATGCGGACCGGAGTGTTCGAGATTTGTCCCTACATGGTTGGTGAAACGGTCTTGCTGAAGGTTTCACCCGTGAAGGGTGTTATGATATTTGGGAAGAGGGGAAAGTTGAGTCCGCGGTTCATTGGGCCTTTTGAGGTGCTTCGGAGGATTGGGGATGTGGTTTATGAGCTTGCACTGCCACCCAGCTTGTCGAGTGTGCATTGATATTTCATGTTTCTATGCTCCAGAAGTATATTGGGGACCCGTCTTATGTTTTGGACTTCAGCACGATTTAGTTGGATGATGATTTGACATATGATGTGGAGCCGATGAATATTTTGGGTCATCAAGTTTGGAAGTTGAGATCAAAGGAATATAGCTTCAAAGAAAGTGCACTGGAGGGGTCGCCCGTGGAGGAGGCTACCTGGGAGACCGAGCGGGAGATGCGAAGCAGATATACTACCTATTTGAGGCTTCATGTATGTTTCTTGACTCGTTCGAGGACGAACATTTGTTTAATTTGGGGAGGATGTGAAGACCCGGCCAGTCGTCTCATGAGTTACCGCTCTGTTTCCCTCCATTTCCACTTCTTTACGCTTCGTTATTCGTTTTGTATGTGATCAAGTTGATCAGTTTTCTTTCGGAGTGATTTTGGTAAGAAATGAGACACTTAGTCTATTTTAAGAAGGTTTAAGTTGGAAAAGTCAGCTGGATGTTGACTTATGTGTTAGAGGGATAAGATGTGAGTTCCGATGGTTTGGTTAGCTTTGGGAGGTGATTTATAACTTAGGAGAATGATCAGAATGGGTTTTGGAGGTCCAGAGTAGAATTAGGCTTGAATTAGCGAAGTTGATATTTTAGCGATATCTGGTTGGTAGGTGAGATTTTGATCTGAGGATCGGAATGGAATTCTGAAAGTTGATGTAGTTTATTTATGTTATTTTGGATGTGTGTGTAAAATTTTAGGTCATTCGGACGTGGTTTGGTCGGGTTTTTGATTGAAAGCATATTTCGGAAGTTTTTAGAAAATTTAGGCTTGAATTCGATGTGAAATGGTGGATTTGGTGTTGTTTGAGGTTTTTTTATGATTGGAACAAGTTTGAATGAGGTTTTAGAATGTGTTGGTACTTTTGGTTGAGGTCCCAAGGGCCTCGGGTGAGTTTCGGATGGCCAATCAGACTATTTTTAAGGTTAAAAGTTGCAGATTTTGGAGTTCAAGTGTTACAGAAATTAACCTTTCGCGATCGCGTGGAAGGAATTTGGAATGTTAGGATTTAGGCCTTCGCGTTCGCATAGGTTGTCTCGCGTTTGTGGAAGGCTGAGAATTTGAGCTTCGCATGAGGTTGTTCGCGTATAAGGATTGCGGGTCCAGTGGAATTTACTCTTTGCGTTCGCATAAGGTGTCTCACATTCGCGTAGGTCTGGGAACTGAGGCATCACGTTCGCGACTAGTGTGTCGCATTTGCATAGAGTAAAATTGAGTCAATGCACGGTTGTGCTTCGCGAAAGCGAGAGTTTGACCGCGTTCGCGGAGAAGGAAGGGTCATACATGGGCAGAATGTTTTAAAACATTTCATCCGCGAGTTTGGGCCTCATTTATTCCATTGTTGATCTTTTTGAGAGCTTTTTGAATAGAATTGAAGAGGGATTCAAGGCCAATCAATTGGATGTAAGATTTATGAACTTAAAACTTGTCTCTATTGCGAAATTTACCTAGGAATTTATGGAACTTAAGCTAAAAATGGAAGAACTAGGGCTTGAGATTTTGAACTTTTGAATTGGGATTTGAAGGACCATTCGAGGTCAGATTTGAGAACTTTTGGTATGTATGAACTCGTGGAAGGATAAGGAACCCGTTGATGTAAAAAATTTTGAGTATCGAGAAGTGGGCTCAGGGCTCGAGTGTTGGTAATTTCGGGATTTGTGCCCGATATTGATTGTTTTGTTTTGTTTCCTTAGCATATTGTGATGTATTCGTTCTGTCTTTAGATAGATTTGACGCACGTGGAAGCCTATTTGAGAGGAAAAGGCATCGCGAGTTAGAGATTTCGTCGGTTCGAGGTGAGTAATGATTGTAAATGATGCTCTGAGGGTTTGAAACCCCGGATTGCACATCATAGTGCTATATTGAGGTGAGACACGTGCTTGATGATGAGTGTAGGGTCGTTTACCACTGGGGATTGTGACTTGATCTGTCCCGATTGATAATTTTACCGTGTATTTGACTGAGACATATTCGTTATCATTATGATTTGGGATGATTTCCGTATTTGGGCTTCGTGCCAACTACTTGAACCCTTCGGGGATTTTTATCACTATTTTCCTCATTGTTTTGGCGTATCACTTGAACTTAGTCCTATTGTTTATCCCAGTTTTTGTAACTCACCCACTTTTACTTAATTTTAAGACCTAAATGATATTTCTAAATGATGTTTTGGACTAAGAACTATAGTTTTACTAATGCTCGAGGGGCTTGTGATTATTTATGGCTGAGTGCTGCCGAGGGCCATATGTGAGGATATGCTGAGTGATATGAGGCCGAGGGCTTAAGATACATTTATATGCCACGAGGTGTCTTGAGTGATGTGAGGCCGAGCGCTGAGAGTTGATGCCACTAGGTGGCTTTATATAGCGCTTGGGCCGTAAGGGGCCCCTCCGGAGTCTGCACACCCACAGTGAGCGACCTTACCCATTGTGATCTGAGAATGAGCCTGAGGGGCTGATATTATTCTGAGAAATGGATACTGTGCCCGAGGGGTGGATTTCTATTTGTTATTTTCGTCCCAAATTTCCTGTTTTATGTTAGAAACAGATTTTACTTGATTTCTTCACTGATTTACTGTTTTAAATGATTGTTGTTGCTTTGGTATAGAATGCTTTGTGCTTTTATGTGTTTTCTTGCTTTCAACCATTATTTATAATTATTGTTCACTGAGTTGGAGTACTCACTGTACTCCCTGCATCGTATGTGTAGATTTAGGCATAGTAGATTCCGCTTCTGAGTACTGATCCTCCCAGTTCAGGCGGTGTGCCGGAGATTACAAGGCAGTTGTTAGCGTTCGTAACCCCTGTGCCTCCCATATCTTATTATTGCTATGTTCTTCAAACTATTGTATCAGATTTCGTATTTAGTAAACTTGTATCAGGATTCATTAGTTGCTCATGACTTGTGACACCTCGATTAGGATTGTGTCAGGATGGTTTTGTCTATTATTATCTATGTTTTCCGCAAATTTATTACCATTAAATTATGCTTAAATTGTTCTATGGTAATTAACTGCTTAAAGGGGGTTGTACTGTATTGGTCTAGCTGACCTTGTCTTCACGAGAGGTGTCATCATGACTGCGTTCAGGGTTAGGGTCGTGACAGTATCAAAGTATCAAACTCAACACCATGGCTCACAGCCGTATCAAAGTATCAAACAACTTATAATATATTTATTTATTTATTTATTTTAAATAATATATTTGCGGTTAGTCTAAGACCGCCAATTCTGCCAATCGCACGCTTGTCCCAATACATGGACCAGGCAGAGAAAATATAGTTTCAAAACGGTTTTAGAAGAGCAAGCATGAGAGATTACGGTCTCAATTACCTCACTAACGAGAAATTTTCCAGCCTTACAAAATCTAAAACACCAACCAAACAGCCTCCAAAGACCTCGATCTTGTAACTTTGGATTCCTCTGCAAAGATTTCTGCACAGTAATTGATAGACGTGGTTTGACTTCTAACGCAGTCACGAAGATACCTCTTTTTTTTTTTCCAATTTTGCCTACTGCTACTCTTCTAAAAATCCTAGTTGTAAAAATATATTCCAATTCTAAGTCCTAAACGTAGCAATATAAGATATGGGCTTAAGACCCACTTCTTTATTCCATATTATTTACAATTACAATCTTGCTAATTAGCATGTATAGAAGACCCACTAATCACTTATTTAATGGAAAAGGGTCAGAACTGTCCCTAACGTATTGACGCCAGGTTAAAAATGCCCTCTGTTAACCTATTTTAAAGAAAATGCTCCTACCGTTAAAATTCTGGCATATTTGTATCCCTAACGTATTGACTCCAGTTTTGAAAATGCCCCTACCGTTAACCTATTTTGAAAAAAATTCCCCTACCGTTTTAAATATAAGTACAGTCAGTTGTTAGAATTAGGGGCACAAATATGCCACATTTTTAACGGTAGGGGCATTTTCTTCAAAATAGGTTAACGGGGGACATTTTAACCTGGAGTCAATACGTTAAGGGCAGTTCTGACCCTTTTCCCCTTATTTAATAAACTATCCTATATATTATTTTCAAAATTCTCTTATACTAATTTAATATTTGACCCAATAACTATAAATAAAATTAATTCTCTAGTCTTACAACTAACAAGTGTATAAAAAAATACCGATTATTATATTCTCCCCACGAAAAAGAATATTCGTCGTCGAATGTCAAGTTGTACCCTAGAAAAGAGATATGAATACTTCATTGTTACATTCATCTTATCTTTTCATATTTATACTACACATGCACCGTGTAACTTATTCGAAAACTTATTAACAACTACCACTATCCCAAGTGTCAGAATCTCTACTATAGTGTCTTAACTCATAGTTAGATATGTTGAACATTTTTTATTCATCTCATGTAAAACCTTCGGATAAGGCACTTCCTCTCCCATGGCAATCGGGAATATCCATCCTATGTTATTCTAAGACTATAGGAAACCACAAACTTAATATCTTTTACGTGACAATTGTGCATCACATAGTACGGTACCAATCAGTCCATGCACATAATAACATTAAAGTCAGACATTGACAGCACTAGTAGAGCGACTACGGTGTCCCATTCATGAACAAATATCACATATTCTCCATGTAATCTATCTACAAATACAGTCTTCTTACTAGGATAATCACCACGTATGGCACATTAGGAGTACTAAATATGACAAAACCAATTAATTCATGCCCAATTTCACTTAAATGTCAACATTACAAACCATAACAAATTCGTAACTATCCCTCTGTCCTAACTTCAGTCCCACATATCTAATAATCACAATCAACAATAGTAGGCTCCCTCACTTGGGTAGAAATATACATTTTCAGTTATCACATAATATCGTTAATTTCTCAACTTACACATTACAAGAATACAATACATATCATGACAATTATCAGAACGGAACACTAAATTTGATAATATTTGTGTTTATTTTTTTTTTTAAGTATTTGAACTCTTCGAATTATCTATCTCTCTTTAATATAGTGCATGACGGTCTCCATATTGAACGTCTTACCTTTATTTTAATAGTGAATCATGTCACTACTTGTTGAGTTTCATACTCATCATTTTACTATTCTGGTACACTAAGCGTTATACTTAAGTCTTACTTTCTTTTATAAATCGGAATTCATTAAAGGACCCCGAGTAGGATATGTTGTGCCATTTACATCACATTATGCCACTATCAAGTCATACTCAATGCACTTAAATTAGAATAGGCATGTTACAAATATACTTATAACATTACCATCACGATATTATTAATAATCAAATCAATTAAAAAGACATTAAGTTTATAACCATATAAGTATTTTTCTTTAAATATCTTTCACACTAAGCCTAACAATAGAGGTGTTTAAGATATTGCTACCTTACACTTTATACTTCTGTTTCCAATTCTTTTCTTTTTCAAATTGAACTCATAACATGGAGTTGTAACCGTAACTTCAACTATTGAATATGTCGCTCTCAGGAAAAATCAGATCCTTAAATCATTTTACAATTCACATATATTTTCAACATTCAAAAATTTGACCAACTCTCTAACTTTTTTTTAGTTCCACTTCCTTGGGCTGAATTGTATATCACTCTCGTAATAAACACATAAAACACAAGGTGTATAGTTGAAAGCCTTAAGGACACGGCAAGTTTATATGCCACTAATCTAATCTCATTCAAAATTTCATAACTATTTTCATGATAAAACCTTCTAGAAGAGTTTTTTTCCATCTTTCATGTACTCCAAATCACAATATTATTTGTAGAGTATGAGTTTTTTCTACTCTATAATATTTGAAATCACTATGATATTTAGTGTAACATTATCAAAGGCTTGTGAAATCAAATCTCAACTGTGACTTACCGTATTCAACCAAATACATAGAACAAGAAAGTCACATTCATGTAACGTCTAAGACGATAAGAGTTTCATATAGAATTAGTAAAATGCACCAATTCGGTCCAAAGTAATTGATCACGAATATCTCAGTAACTAATATCTATCTGCCTGATGTTGGGACTGAAACTCATATTTTCTTGCGCCTCTATTTGGAGCACATCCAAGTGTCATAACCATAGTCTAAACACTCCTATATAATACTCACGCCTACCAACACATCCATATGCCCCAAATAGTCGATGCAATGTTATCTTTCAAACACATTGTGGAATAGGTCTATAAAATGTCAGAATAGACCTCGGGGATCATCATCTTACACGTTCATTCACATTAGGATCACAACTTCCTTGATGTGCATGATAAACCAACCACCAACACTAAAATAATATATCTTCACTTTCTATTATTTTCTTCTTGTTATTCTAGCATTTCTCTATTCTTGATAATCACTGTTGCGTTACAATCACCAAGCTTTGCTCGATTCTCATTGTACAAAAGATCATATATAGGTTTCAAAAGACCCATTATGACTAACATAGTAGACTATTTTACTAACTACGTATCTCTATACATGTGCCCTAGCAATACATTTATCAGTTGCTCCTATGAGTAACTTGCGGCAAGGGCTGCACTTAAACCCGATTAAGTCCAATTTAAAGGTCAATGAAGACACCTTAGTTTAGCCATAAAATATTATTTTGAGCCTGGCTTTTTAGTCCTTACATTTTCACTTTTATGTAAAATCACATTTTTTTTCATTAAAATATATATCTCAGTTGGGATTGAATTACAAAAAAATAATAACCTCTCCACCATTGAGAAAAATATATCACCATATTCGATTCTCATTAATCGTTAACGAATAATTATTGAATAAAAAATAAAATTACTTCGAGAGGCTTTAAGTCGATATAAATACCTTCATCAAATTGATTTTCATCACTAGGTACAACACCCTTAATGTGGTTAAACTATTACACTTTTTGCTTTCTCATTCAATTCTTTACCTATCTTATCGGACTCACAACGTGTAATTGTATCCACAAAATCAACTGCTGAATAAATCACTTGTAGGAAGGAATAAAAAAAAAAAGAATAAAAAAAACAGATTCGCTGGTCATTTAACTGTTCACTTGGAGTCTCAACGTCCAAAAATTTGACTACTTCTCTAATTTCTTAATTTTTTTCATGGGTTCTTATCTAACTAGAGTTACTCCCAAAAATAATCACTTGTAAATTCTTAGATAGAACCAATGCCCACAACATTTCATATACTCAACGATATCTCAATCACGAATATTTTATTCAAAAGTTTCGAGTCAAATGTGTTATCCAGCAGAGTAGGATATTGCGAAAGGGATATCTATGAATAAATTCGATTCAACTTAACGCACGAATGAGGAATGAAAGAAGGAAAAACATTCTAATGCTTGGTAGCCTCAAGATCATAAGTATGAGCGCCTACATACTCATGAATAAGACTCTACTAAACATTGCTCCATGACCTGGTACTTAAAGCTTACACTTTGATACGAATTTTGTCACGTCCCAAACTACCCTCTAGACATGACTGGCGCCCAGCTAACATCCCCCGCCAGGAGAGCCATGCTTTCTTACCTTAGCCATTAATTTTACAATATTTGATTAATCACAAGAGTATCTAAATAATCTGACAACAAAATTACGAATAGTTAATATATTGAAATATAATACTGAAGTTCTAGCCCAAATCCCACACTAGACCATGGAGCATCTAAGAGAATTGCAAAAAACATCATATGAATAAATAATAAAGACTCTTTTGGCAGCCTCCACGAACAATACTGCGGCTCACCTCAATAACAGAATCAACTCTAGTGAACTCACCGACTACTAGCTCCGTTTTCACCAATAGTATATACATAGACATACAGGTAAGAAGTGAGTTATACGTAAATATAACCCAGTAAGATCCTCAACCCTCCACTCTGAATACCCCTGGAACAAGTGTTAGAAAATATAAATACACAACGAGCAAAGAAATAATATACACATAATTCATTTAACATATAATTACTTTATAACGCCCAAACAATTATTTAACAACAATACTATATATCTCGACATAATATACACTAAGGACTCGTCATTAACAACAGTGCAAGAAATTAACCAAATGTGGTAACGAGTCCACGACAGTATACACAATGCTCCAAATCTACCACGACGGCATACACAATGCCCAAATCTAGTACAAGGGCATACACAAATTTCCAAATCTATCATGGCGGCGTATACAATGCCCGAAATATATCACGGTGATATACACAATACCTCAAATCTATCACAGCATCATACAAAATGCCCCAAATCTATCACGGTAGCATATACGATGCCCCAAATCTATCACAGCGACATACACAATGACCCAAATATGTCACGGTAACATACATAATGTCACAAATGATCACGGTGGCATACACAATGTCCCAAATCTATCACGGTGGCATACATAATGCTCCAAATACGGCAGCATACACAATGCCCTAAATCTATTACAACAGCATACACAATGCCCCAAATATCATGGCTCACAACCGTTTCAAAGTATTAAACTCAATATCATGAGCCGTATCAAAATATCAAACTCAACACCATGGCTCACAGCCGTAGCAAATTATCAAATTCAACACCATGGCTCACATCCGTATCAAAGTATCAAACTCAACACCATAACTCACAACTATATCAAAGTATCAAACAACTTATAATATATACAAGTATCAAACAACAATATATATATATATATATATATATATATATATATATATATATATATATATATTATTTATTTTAAATAATATATTTGAGGCTAATCTAAGACCACCAATTCTACCAAGTGCACGCTTGTTAACACATGGACCAGATGGAGAAAATACATTTTCAAAATGGGTTCTAGAAAAGCAAGTATCAAAGCATACAATTTCACTTAACTCATTAACAACCCACTAAATGGCCTCCAATGGCCTCAATATTGTAACTATTGATTCCTCTACAAAGAATTCTGCACAATGATCGATACAAGTGGTTTAGCTTCGAACGCAGTCACAAAGACACCGCATTTTTTTCCAATATTACCTACTGTTAGTCTTCTGTCTCAAAAATCTAGCTGCAAAAATATATCCAACCTTAAGTCCAAAACATAGCAGTATAAGGTATGGGCTTAAGACCCACTTCTTTTATCCATATTATTTATAATTACTATCTTGCTAATTATCGAGAAAATTACCCTCTATTGCCTTTCAAAATTTTAATAGCCCATATTTTTTCATTTATACAATAGGAATTTTTATATTCCTATGCCATATAGGAAATTATATTACCCCCAATGGGATTTGATATAATTATATTTAGTATACCTAATTATCAATTATATACCATTAGTGGTTTTTAAGGGTATTAATTACACTCCTAATTTAATGGTACCGTATATTCCATCTGATACCACTCCCCCATGTTTCTCTCTCCAATTCCCACATCTTCACCCACGTTTCCCTCCCACACCCACGATTTTTGTATCAAAATCCCATTATTTCTTCCATAGCCAAGGCTTTGAATTCGAATTTGGATTTTCAAAAGACATTGTTTGGATTGGATGTTATTGCAAAGATTTGAGAATTCTCTCTACGTCTCTCTCTATCTCGCAATCCCAAATTTTAGTAATATAAGAGGAAAGGAAAAGAGAGCAGCAATTCCACCATTGACAACCATTAAAAAGCTTTGAAGCTTTGAATTCTAATTTGGGTTTTCAAAAAATTTTTTTTTTTTTGGATTGGGTGTTGTTGGAAATAATTGGGAAAGTAGTTTGGAGTTTATATCTCGATTTTGAGGGGTTTTGGTGAAGATTAGACTTGGTTTTAGCTGAATTTCAGATTGAAACTCGAAGAAGAAGAACAAGAAATGACATACATTATATTGCATAAATTGTAGATAAATTATAGAAAAACTATAGACTGTTGTTTATTAATTTTCAGCTTTATATTTTTGTACTAAAAGTTTTGGTGGGAGCTTGTTATTCCACTTCGTCCGTTTTGGAGCTAACTTGTGCAGAGAAGAAGATATTTTTTAATATATATATTGCTATATCTTTAAATTCAAGAAGTATGATTGTATTGTACTTAAAGAGGTGTGAATTTATAGAATATGTTGAATTTGAGGAATGAGTCAAATAAGACTTACAATGGCTTATTTTCTACATTTTATCTACAACAATATATCATTTGTGTAACGACCCGATTGGTCATTTTGAACCCGAGCGCATCGTTCAATAGTCTAAGGCCATGAGCAGCTTCATTTCAGGTGTTATGACATGTACGCATGGTCGGAATTGAATTTCGGGAAGTTCAGAGTTGATTTGGAAAGAGAATTCTCATTTCGGAAGCTGTAAGTTGAAAGAATTAACTAAGATTGGATTTTAGAGTAAATGATTTTGGAATCGGGATCTGAAGGTTCCACCAAGTGCGTATGATGATTTCGGACTTGGGCATATGCCTGGTTTGGGTTTTAGATAACCTGGGAGCATTTTGGCGACTATTGTGGAAGTTAGCATTTTAGAAGTATTTTTGTAAGTTTGGCTTGAAGTGCATTTCAGTGTTATTGATGCCCGTTTGGGATTCCGAGTCTGTGAATAGCTCCATATGGTGATTTTGGAGTAGGGAGCGCAATCAGAAGTGAATTCAGAGGTCCGTAGGTTATTTCATAGTCAATTGGCTAAAGATAGAAAATTGAAGGTTTTTGAGAAGTTTGATCGGGAGTTGACTTTTTGATATCGGGGTTGAAATCTGATTTCGGAAGTAACAGTAGGCCCGTAACGTCAAATATGACTTATCTGCAAAATTTGAAGTCAATCGGTCGTGATTTGATAGGTTTAAATATTGAAAATAGAAGTTTGAAATTCTAAAGTTCATTAATCTTGGATTGAAGTGTGATTCATGGTTTAAGCATTGTTTGATGTGATTTGAGGCCTCGACTAAGTCCGCGTTTTGTTTTGAGACTTGTTACAATGTTCGGACGGGGTCCCAAGGGGCTCGGGTGAGTCTTGGGATGGTTTTGGACCATTTCTAGACCATTTTTAGCTACTGATTTTTGGCTACATCAGTGCGCTACGTGATCGAGGAATTGGTCGCAATCGCGATGAGTAAAATGGGAGAAAATTTCCATAGATTCGCGATCGTGGAAGGGCTTTTGCGATCGCCCAGAGGAAAGTTTCTACCGCACTTACCCGGCTTTGGAAGCTTGTATCTCGCAATCTGAATTTGGAGATGATCCAAAAATAAAAGTTGTAGCATTTTGTGTCTAGTTTTCCAAAACTCAAACCATTTGGCATTTGGAGTTGTGTACAAAAAGTTTTGAGTGGTACACTACAGCGTATCCGGGAAGAGTTTTGAAAATCGCGAAGAAGAAATTTGTGTTGCACAGGGCTGACTTAGGAAGCTTATATCGTGTAACATATAAGGAACTGATAGATTGAAAAAACATGAAAACTGTAGTCCTTGGAATCTAGTTTTCAAAAAGTTAAACCATATGCAATTTGGAATTTTGTACAAAAAGTTATGGCCATTATACTAGAGACTATCCAGAAGAGCTGGGCATTTGTTCTTCGCGATCGCAGAAGGCAAATTTTGAGCTGAAAAATGTTGTACTTCATGATTGCGAAGCATTTTCCGCGATCGTGAAGAGTAAATACCTGCGAAGAAGCTATATTTCAAGGTTTCGGCCATTTCTATCATATTTAGAGCTATCGATCTCGGTTTGAAGCAATTTTTGAGGCAATTTTCACCATATGGATTGGTTTTGGAGTGTTGTGCATCAATTTGAGTCTTCGAAAGGGCGTGGAATGCCGGTTATAGATCTTCAGAATGAGGTAAGTCTCATTTCTAACCTTGTAATAGGGAATTGTCCCCATAGGTGAAATAATTGGTTATGTGCTCCTAATTGTGGGGGCTACGTACGCACGAGGTGACGAGGGTCCATGCGTAGATACTATTATGCTATTGTCCGGGTAGTTACGACCCAACAACATGCTATACTTCGATTTAATTTTAAACTTATTGACAGCTTGAACTGCTTAAATCACATTGAATTAGTAAATAAAGTTCTAAAAAGATTCAAACTTTATTTTCTTAAATTGTTAAATGAGAGTCAGCTTTTCTTTGGAAAATTTTTCCATGTTGACTTATTGATGGACTGCCTGTGTCTGTTTATTTTCTGTTGGAGCCGACCGTCGACCTCGGCATGATTTGCGCATGCTTGTATTGCTACCTTGAACTTATTAAAGTTATTGTTGCCTTTTCATGGTTTGAGAATATTTGGATAATAATAAAAATAAATTTTGAAAATTTCCTACAAACGAATTAATTGTTTACTTGTTTCCTTCTATTGGATTAAAATCACATTTATAGAAATTCACAATTTAATGTATTATTGATATCACATTATTGGACCCTTAGTAAGTGTCGAAGTCGACCTCTCGTTTCTACTTTTTCAAGATTAGACGAGATACTCATTGGGTACACATTGTTTTCATACTCATACTACACTTCTGTGCATTTTTGTTGCACAGGTTCATGTGTTATTAGTGGCCTGTTGGGCGTAGCAGTACGGATGATTCTGAGACTAGGCGAGTTGCACTATTCAAGGCGGCCCACAGCTAGTATAGCCCCTTTCCAACATATTATATTTACTTTCTGTCCACTATATTTCGGACGGATGTTGTATTTTATTTCCGTCTTAGTAAATGTTCACGCACTTGTGACACCGGGTTCTTGGATGATTTTTAAAATATTTTGTATTAATTGCTTAATATTTAATTTGAATTGAAGCGGTTATCTTTCTTTTTATTTATAAAAACTGAAAAGAAAAAGCTTAGTTTTCAAGATTCTTAAAATGAGAACTTCAACAACTAATTTGGTTGGCTTGCCTGGCACTGGTGTCCGGTGTTACCACGACCCTTAGTGTATTTTGGGTCGTGACAACATGGTATCATAGCACTAGGTACCTAAGGTCTCACAGGTTATGAGCAAGTCTAGTAGAGTCTCGTAGATCGGTACGGACACGTCTGTACTTATCCTCGGAAGGCTGCAGGACTCTTAGGAGTACTTCCCTTCTTGATTCCTTATCGTGTGATTTGATTCCTCGAGGCTTATGCCTTTGTTTCTTTCCTACTCAATCTTATGTGACACAAACCGCTAGTTACAAATTGAGAATTTAATAATTATAAATGGCACTACAGATGTGGTGCGGGATGTTTCTCCCGGTATAGTTGATCGAACTATTATCGTCGCTTTGTTGAAGGATTTTCTATCCTTTCAGCTCAGTAGCGGTATCTCTGAGAGCTTTGAGGCTAGGCACAAGATTCTATGATTCTTATGAACGATATTTCCACAGTATTGATATGATGGTGAGATAGTATTGAAGAAGAAATTGTCAAAGATCACGTGGTGTGGTAGTCAAGGATAAATTAGTGTTTCTAATGTTGATGGTATGAGAAAGATTATCTTTTGAAAGGTGAAAAGATAGCAGCAATCGTGGGTTCAAGTGCCATGAAGATAGATTTTATTTAAGGCAACAACTGAACAACAAAGGGCGAGGAAGGCCATGTGGAAAGCATCTGTCGGGGTTCAAAAATTCTAAAAGGCTGGGTATATGAAGCGAAGGTCAAGTAATTGATTAAGGAAGCGGGATTGCCCAAAGTGGGAGAGTGGCGGAGTTGCATATGGGCTTTGTAGTAGGATGACCACGTACCTTAAGGAGAGTTCAGAGGGATTTGAGAATGTTAGTGATTGGTGATTGGGGTGTACGGATTTAATCTAAAGCATTGGCTATTATGTGGTAGGAGACTTGGTATAACGGAAATGAGCTGCTTGAAACGAAGAAGGGTACAACGTAAATTGAATGAGAATGAAGTTGTCACACATTTAATTGATGTCCACGAGGGGTGAAAGGACTTATGCGGCTAGAGGGTTAGCTCGGAGTAAGGATGGATTATTGATGTCATGATGATTGTACCCTATGCAACAACGTTGGAAGATGTCGAAAAGTTATTTCGACATATGGCTTATTCCTTATGAGCAGGTTAGCGGCTGCGTGGTTGGCGAAGCTTCTGTGAAGAATTCTATTGGTTATACAACAAAAAGATTGGTTGTGCAAATGTGTTAGATGATTCAGAATGTGAAAAGGGGGTTTTATAGAAAGATTTCGAGAATTTTGGTGGTTGATTGCACATTGTTGTGTCAATAAGAGATTAAGAATACTGGTGAATTTCACAGTTGTGTGATAAATGGCTTCAAGCCAAGTGGGAGAGTCCCACCGCCCACGATTGGGTTGCATGGTTATCTTCTTGAGAGGTTTCGGGTTATCGATGTATTAGTAGTTGTTTTAGCAACGGGAAAGGAGCATAAGTGGTAATTTGAGCAAAGGGATTGTTAAAGGTGGGCTATAGTTGGCCTTGTGGGCTCATGTTCAGACTTGGGAAGTAATTATGTTGGGTGTCCCGTCGAGATGGTATGCTTATGCTAGAAGAATCATGGAGTTGATTATATTCGGGACAAGTCAGAGCGGGTGGCTCTCAACAACGGTCCTACAGAATTCAAAGATAAGGTGTGATGCCTAACGATTTCGTGCCAATAGGTATGGATGAAAAATCAACCTCTTGTAGCAGCTTATGAGAAGAGGCACAGAATGTTCTATGATGTTTTGACTTGTGATATAGCAATTGGGAGGTACAAAATGATTCGTGGGATTTGAGACAGCATGATCTCGTGATTCAAGGTCACCAGGGGTGAGTGCGTATGGATTCATTATTCTAAGGAAATCAGGGCAAGTCAAAAGAAGATAGAGAGGTTTTCCATAGATGAGTTGGCATATTGGTAGTAGAGATCAGTTCCTTCAGCATGATCAAGTTATGCATGCGATTTGTGGCAATACATGTGAGGCCTGTAGGCCGTCGTAATTGATGTTATTCAGGAGTATACTACTGTTATGGCTTGTTATGTAATGGTGGGCCCCGGAAGGGATTGGTGGCTCAGACCACTACTTAGAGATTTACATATTTCCACGGTTATGAGAATTCACCTGTGTGTTGTATGGTTCGTCTGAAGTGAGTTAAGTGAAAAGCTTTTATATGATGAAGTGTTAGTCCACTAGTGGTTCCAGAGTTATTATGAAGATCATGTCCTATCGTATGTTGGCATGTTGGGTGCAGTGAGTGGTATGGAATTCGAAGTGAAGATCAAGGTAACGGTTTGGGGTTGACAAAGATCTTGCGAGCTCGAATGAGCAGGGGGAGTTTCGATGTTTAAGGTAAGTTGGTATTGTTATAGGCGTCACCTGAGATCAGTGTTTTGTGAAAAAGGCCTTGCATCCCGGTCAATGATTCTTGATCGCTTTTCAGCGTTAGTGCGGCCGATGGTTTGGAGGTACGACTCAGTCATTTGTCATGGTAGGTTGTGTGAGTGTGTCCCATAGGAAGATTGTATAAGTGTGGCAGGTAGCCACTTGATTGATTAAAGACATAAACCAAGTATGAAGGTTGTGATAATATCGTTGATTTGAGAATATAGGCTTGGAGGGCACTCAGTCCATTAAGTTGTGGACTGTGGAGGATTTCTCCGGTTATGATGGCTGTTCATATGCATTATGAAAGAAAGGAGAGTTATTGTGGACCTTGGAAATGTTATTAGCCTAGTCAGTGCAACTGGAATCAGCTTGAGGTCGGTGGATGGATTCAAATGGGAATATGGGCTCTATATCAGGCCAAATGTGTTCATTTTAGCAATGCGCTCCTTATGAAAGAATAGTCGGGGTGTTATTTTGTTTCCAACTATTTCATGTAATGATATATTGCATCGTATGGGTTGTGAGATGTCTCGATAAATTTCTTATGCGTTGAGGTTCCGCGTAGCGATGATATTATGTGAGCAGGATGGCTCTTGAGATTCAGATCGTATATCGCACCTCAGTTATGCTTGAGTTTCATAGCTTATAACACTATATGTTCCCTCAAGGGTGGTATTATACACTTAACGTGCTGATGACCAAAATTCGGTATTTTATTGTAATGAACAAATTAGCTAGATGTGCATCTCCTTGTGTGAGTTCTATGTGTGGATCGGGTAGCACGTCACCATTGGTATGTTATTTGGATTGGGTGGCACGCCGCCGTGATTATGCTGTGCGGATCGGGTGGCATGCCACCATGGTTATGCTGTTTGGATCGGGTTGCGCGCCGCAATAGTGAGATATTCAGTACAGTTCCCCACGTCTATTTTTGTGTGTTTTATTTCCTATTTTCTAAGGAAGCTCGTATTAGAATATTGACTGCATCACATGTATGATTCGCGAGCGGGGTAATTGAACTTCCTTTCCGAAGTTCGTTTTCCTTTTAACACGTTCGAATTGGTAGCCTATTGGCACATTGTGGCATCATGTGAGACTTTTGATCAGGTCTGGGGTGGCTTATTGCCAAAGTAGTTCGTACTGGGTGAGATAAGATCATTTGGAGTTAGGATCATCGCAATTTGATAATATGAAGTATATTAAGGATCAAAGACCATTATTTGGTTCAGAATAGGGTAATGGTTCTTCTCAGAAGTATAGACTCAATGATTGGTTGACTCGGTAGCTGGTTATGAATTTCTACACATCTAGTCTGTTGTGGAGGTATTGCAACGGTTAGAGCAAGACCCGTGTATGTCATGAGGTGCAATGAGAGCATCAGATTCGTGGCATTTCAACTAATTTGATCAGGGAATATTATTGTGATCCTTGAGTAAAATGGTGTAAGGTGTGAATTCAGCAAAGGTATGCATTCATGTTTGGGGTTCAGCATGTAGTGATTGATACAAACAAGCCTGGCAGAGAATTCAGGGTGTTGGAATCGGGCTCTAAGGCTTATTTGCTTGAATAAAAGGGGATATCTTCAGAATTGATCAAGCTAATGTACTCAAGTGGGTTGTAGTAGCATGGGAAGGTGCGAGAAGTGTTAAGCAGTGATTTCATACTACTTCAGTGTAGTTCTCAGCACGTTTGAGGACGAACGTATGTTTAAGTGGGAGAGAATGTAACGACCTGGCCAGTCGTTTTGAGCCCTAGCGCATCGTTCAGCAGTATGAGGCTATGAGCAACTTCATTTCAGGTGTTATGACTTGTACGCGTGGTTGGAATTGAATTTCGGGAAGTTCAGAGTTGATTTGGAGAATTCTCATTTCGGAAGCTTTAAGTTGAAAGAATTAACTAAGATTAGATTTTAGAGTAAATGACCTTGGAATCGGGATCTAAAGGTTCCAGCAGGTTCGTATGATGATTTCAGACTTGGGCATATGCCCGGTTTGGGTATTGGATAATTCGAGAGCATTTTGGTGCCTATTGTGGAAGTTAGCATTTTGGAAGGATTTTCATAAGTTTGGCTTGAAGTGCATTTCAGTATTATCAATGCCTATTGGGATTCCGAGTCTGTGAATAGCTCCATATGGTGATATTGGAGTTGGGAGTGCGATCGAAGTGGATTCGGAGATCCGTAGGTTATTTTAGAGTCATTCGGCTAAAGATAAAAATTTGAAAGTTTTGAGAAGTTTGACCGGGAGTGTAATTTTTAATATCGCGATCGGAATCCGATTCCGGAAGTGACAGTAGGCCCGTAGCATCAAATATGACTTGTCTGCAAAATTTGAAGTCAATCGATCGTGATTTGATAGGTTTAAACATCAAAATAGAAATTTGAAATTCTAAAGTTCATTAAGCTTGGATTGGAGTGTGATTCATGGTTTACACGTTGTTTGATGTGATTTGAGGCCTCTACTAAGTCCGTATTGTGTTTTGAGACTTGTTGGAATGTTCTGGCAGGGTCCTGAGGGTCTCGGGTGAGTTTTGGGATGGTTTCGGACTATTTTTAGCTGCTGGTTTTTTGCTACAGCAGCATGCTACATGATGAGTAAAATGGGAGAAAATGGCCATAGATTCGCGATCGCGGAAGGGCTTTCGTGATCGCGTAGAGGGAAGTTTCTGCTGCACTCACCCAACTTTGGAAGCTTGTATCTTGCAATATATATGGAAATTGGAGATGATCTAAAAATAAAAGTTGTAGCTGCTTGTGTCTAGTTTTTAGAAAATTAAATCATTTGGCATTTGGAATTGTGTACAAAAAGTTATGGGTGGTAAACTACAGCCTATTCGAAAAAAGTTTGGAAATCGTGAAGAAGAAATTTGTGTTACACAAGGCTCATATAGGAAGCTTATATCTTGTAATATATAAGGAACTGATAGATGAGAAAAACATTAAAATTATAGTCCTTGGACTCTAGTTTTTAAAAAGTTAGCGATTTGTAATTTTTAATTTAGTACGAAAAATTATGTCCATTACACTAGTCATTGTCCGGAAGAGCTAGGCATTTGTTCTTCGCGATCGCGGATGGCAAATTTTGGGCTAAAAATGTTGTACTTCGCGATTGCGAAGCATTTTATGTGATTGCAAAGAGTAAATACCTGCGTAGAAACTATATTTCAAGGTTTCGGTCATTTTTATCATATTTAGAGCTATAGAGCTCGGATTGAAGCGATTTTCACCATATGGATTGGGTTTTGGAGCATTGTGCATCAATTTGAGTTTTCGGAAGGGCGTGGAATGTCAGTTATGGACCTTTGGAACGAGATGAGTCTCCTTTCTAACCTTGTAAGAGGGAATTGTCCTCATAGGTAAAATAATTAGTTATATGCTCCTAATTATAGGGGCTATGTATGCACGAGGTAACGAGAGTCCGTGCGTAGCTACTATTATGCTACTATCCAGGTAGTTAGGACCCAAAAACATCCTATGCTTGGATTTAATTGTAAACTTATTGACCTCTTGAATTGCTTAAATCACATTAAATTAGTAAATAAAGTTCTAAAAAGATTCAAACTTCATTTTCTTAAATTGTTAAATGAGAATCGACTTTTCTTTGGAAATTTTTTCCATGTTGACTTCTTGATGGACTGCCTGTGTGTGTTTATTTTCTGTTGGAGCCAGCCGTCGAACTCAAAATGATTTGCACATGCTTGTATTTCTGCTTTGAACTTATTAAAGTTGTTATTGCCTCTTCATGGATTGAAAATATTTGGATAATAATGAAAAGAAATTTTTGAAATTTCCTATAAACGAATTAATTGTTTACTTATTTCCTTCTATTGGATTAAAATTATATTTATAAAAATTCATGATTTAATGTATTATTGACATCACATTATTGGACCCTTAGTAAGTGTCGAAGCCGACCTTTCCTCTCTACCTCTTCGAGATTAGACGAAATACTCATTGGGTACACGTTGTTTTCGTACTCATACTACACTTTTGTGCATTTTTGTTGCACAGGTTCATGTGTTATTAGAGGCTTGCTGGGCGTAGCAGCACATATGATTCTTTGAGTAGGTGAGTTGCACTATTCGATGCGGCCCGCAGCTAATATAGTCCTTTTCTAGCATATTATATTTACTTTCTGTCTACTGTATTTCAGACGGAAGTTGTATTTTATTTTTCGTCTTAGTAAATGCACATGCATTTGTGACACCGGATTCTGGGATGATTTTTGAAATATTTTGTATTAATTGCTTAATATTTAATTTGAATTTAAGAGGTATCTTTCTTTTTATTTGTAAAAACTGAAGGGAAAGCTTAGTTTTCAAGATTGTTAAAATGAGAACATCAATAAGTAATTTGGTTGGCTTGCCTGACAACGGTGCCCGACGCCACCACGACCCCTAGTGGATTTTGTGTCGTGACAATTTGAAAATTAATATGAAAATACAGAATTTTAATATTCTACAAATTGTCTACAAAATATCTACAAATTGGGTACATTGAATTTTAATATCTCAATTCCCATTCAATTGTAGCATAATTGGGATTTCCAATGTAATTGCGTTTTCTGCAGAAGATTTGTAGATGTTTTAGTTATTTTTGATTTGTGAAAAGAGAAAATAAAGCATCTACAATCAGAATACAAATAATCTACAATTTATCTACAACATATTTACAAACTGGTACATTATATTTTAATGTCCCAATTCCCATTCAATTGTAGCATAATTGAGATTTTTGACATAATTGTATTTTTTTCAGAAGAATTTTAGAAGTTTTAGTCATTTTTTATTTGTGAAAACAGAAAATAAAGCATCTACAATTAAAATACAAATAACTTATAATTTATCTACAAAATATCTACAAATTGGGTACATATTTGGATGCGAAATACTTCCTCTGAAATGTATGTTTCACATTTTTTATACATATTTTTGTCCAAAACAATACTAAATCATCTACTTAAATACAATTTTTATACAATATTGTTGAACTTTCATATAATAGGTAAATGAATAAATGAAAAATAAATAAACAACAATCTGCGATTTTTTATACAATTTTTCTACAATTTTTGTTGTCATGTCTTCTTCTTCTTCTTCTTCTTCTTCTTCTTCTTCTTCTTCTTCTTCAAATTTCAATTTGAAATTCAGCTAAAACCAAGTCTAATCTTCACCAAAATCCCTCAAAATTGAGATATAAACTCCAAACCATATTCCTAATTATTTGCAACAACACCTTATCCAAACAAATAATAGTTTTTGAAAACCTAAATTTCAATTCAAAGCTTCAAAACTTTTTAATGTGTGTCAATGGTGGAATTGCTGCTCTCTTTTCCTTTGCTTTGTATTCTTGAATTTTGTCATAATTGCTTTTGTTGCAGAAGAATTATAGAAGATTTTGTAAAATCAGAAAAAATGCTAAAACAAAGTGTATCCTAAAAACAGAGTACGAAAATTTTGTAACGAAGTCGACAATAGTCATTACTATGCGTGATTTGTGTTGGGGAAGATCTGGAAAATATTTAATTTTCTTTTTTTTTTGCGCAGCTAAATAAGAATCATAAAGCTACCGTTATTCTTTATTTAATGCATTGTATATATTATGTAGAAATACTATTAGCATGAATGGTAATGCAAACTATAAACATATTTGGCAATATAGTTTCATATATGGTATATATACGAAAATTTTCCAATACAAAATGGCCCTTCAGCTTAAATATATTACATCTAATAGCCCGAAATTGCTATTTCGTATATTTTTTGTATAGTCTATTTTGTATATATTTTGTATAATAACAGTCTATTTGTATACTCTATTGTATAGTGACAGTCAATTTCGTATAGTGATAGTATATTTTGTATATCTTTGTATAGTGGCAGTCTATTTATTATATATTTTGCATAGTGACAGTTTATTTTATATATATTTTGTATATTGATAGTTTATTGTATATAAATTATATAGCGATAGTTTATTTAGTATATTTGTATATTATCTTCTATTTTGTATATATTTTATATAGTGACATTATATTTTGTATATTTTTTCTAATAGTCTATTTTTTTAATATATTTTGTATAATGAAAGTGTATTGTATGTAAATTGTATAGTGATAGTCTATTTCATATAATTCCCTTACATTTTGATGTTTGCCCATCAGGGACCCATTAAATCTCGTAAGCATGAACTCTAGACAAACATGAAAAAATTCTCAACTCATGCAGCCCACAATCTAAAAAGGAATTTAAGTTCTATAAATTAATATAATTACACATAAAATTTAATCGCTATATTTAGTATAAAGATTGGTGGTTCAATACGGAGGCAGCACTTGTGACAGCGGCATTCGACAACAAATTCTTTGGTTGAGGAAAATGCGTATGATCACTGCGGGAGAAGGAAGTTAGGGTTGTAAGGAGATAGTAGTTGTGGTGTTAGGTGAGGATGAACAGATAATGTGATTTGAATTCTGACAGCGACGTAGGAACGACAAAAAGAGCAAAGGAGAATGATATAGAAAGGGGGAAGAGTGTCACTGGTTTTAGGCTAGCCTTTTAATTAGTTTTGAGCTATAAAATGCATATGTAGTTTTGGTTTGGTAGCCTTCAATAACAGTAAATATTAACTTGGCTTGACCATGCACTTCTCTATTTTGTTTGATAGTGCCAAATCTTTGCAGACGTTGCTGTTGCCAAAGTGTGAAATAAGCAATTTTGTGGTGGAACAAGTTGCCGGAATGTTTTCCAATGTTACGTTATTGGATGTAAGTTACTGCATAAAAATCGGGACGAGAGCCTTAGAAGCCACTGAAAAGCGGATTGCTAGCAGATTTTAGTTGACGAATTTTATGGCTATCAGATGAAATTACTTTCTAGCGATCCGCTAGAAATGAATTTTGCTCGTAATTAGCTTGTGTAGTAGATCCATTAATAAATTATTTAATAAACTATCTGTTATGAAATAATATAAAAGACAAGAACAATATAGAGAGAATAGGGAGAGAGAGTAGTATTCTTATTGATACTTGGGATGATTTACAATGGGGTAAGACCCCTATATTTATAGGAAGATAAATGACTTAGCTTCAAACTAAAACTCTTAGACATTCACTCTAAATAGAGTTCTATTTATAACACTCCCCCTTGAATGTCTATTCAACAATGTGCCTCGTTAAAACCTTAAAACCAAAACCCAATGGGAAAAATTAAAGAGAAGGAAAAAGAGTACACATGTTTGAATATGCGACTATTGGTTGCCTCGTTAAAAACCTCGTAAGGAAAACCCGGTGGGACAAAACCTTTTAAGGGAAAAAGAGTGCAACGCGCATTAACTCCCCCTGATAAGAACATCAATTTATATCCTTGAGCATTTGCATTCCAATCTTGTGCACCATCTTCAAAACAATCTTTGGTAGATGTTTGATAAATAAATCAACCATATTGACTTGAATAAATATTCCGCACCTTGAAATCATCATTCTTGATAGATATGAACATCTTCATATAATGTCGTGGAATGACTCTTCAATATCTTCATAGATGTATTCTCAATGCCATCATGCTTATAGTTATAGCAAGATACATATGTACATAAATTGTACTTAGGATGTGGTACTTCAGGACCAAGAATTGTGTATGCTTCAAGCAACTTTGACTTTATGCTTTCAAGTATTTGAACTATATGTCCAAATCTACATGTCTTTCATATGGAATCAAGTATTTGTCTATACGCTTTAAGCGTATCAAAGACTTTGTCCTTCTGGGACTTAATATGAGTATTTGTAGTGAGAATATAGTTACTTTCTTTGGGTCAGCAAATGCGTATAGCATGCTTTGCAATATGTTGCAATTGAATTATCCATTTTATGAACTTCAGGTTCATATCATGATATTCGGGGATTTACATATACAAATGATAATTCATCCCATGTAACATTTTCTCAAGTGTTTATCATGTCTCCCCCTCATGTTAGTAAAGCTAACTTGTTTCCTCAACTTTGGGAAATCTTCTTTGTGTATTATTATGTCAATATACACAGCACATTAATAATAAGATAAAAATATTTGGTTCCTGACCCTGAACCACTTGTGAGGGGAGAATATACTCTCGTATACAACGTATATCAAACTGATATATATAACTTTGTTCTCATAAGAAACAGTTTAGCTATTAAGTGGAAGCACTCAATAATTATCTTGCTAAACCAACTTTGACACAAACCAACTTATCAAGATGAACTATCTTGAGTAGAGAATCTGGAAATTATGCTCGAAGTTAGATTACTGAGCAATTTACCTCGCAATCACCGGCCAGGCTGTGGGTTAATAACAATTGCGCATGTAACCATTTCATAGATGCATCATATGTGGTATACATGGCAGGTGAATGGGCCCATATTCACCTTTGATATTTCCAGAATTTATGGGCTTCAACCCGAACTCTTTAGTTGGTCAGTTCATTAATGAGAACAAGTGATACAAGAGAATTCGTAAAGAACTTTCTAGTTCTTTAATATTCACCTATGTGAATTTGCACATCATACTAAAAATGAGATGGCTAACACGAATGCCAACTGAATAAATTATCAATATTGGTAAACTTCAAATTTACACCATGACATGTGCACTTATCAATAAACTTCAGGTTTATTATGACATGGGTTTTTATACCAATAGATATTCACTTTATTGTGGCATTCTTTCGTTTGTGTAGTACAAACTGGAGAACAAAGCGAGTAGCTTTTCATATACTAATTACCCCGCTACAAGTTGTAGTAATAGGAGATATCAAATCCTTCCTTTATTTATAGTCACAATATAATCAATCACTTTCGCGTGTACGTCGGAAACTGAATAAGTTTCTTTGAGACTTACTACAGCACAATACTCAATTGTATTTCTCCAACATAGTAATAATTGGCTCTTCTAGAGCTCTCAATTAATTTTGTACTACCACAGATTCATCAACATCCATGTGGTGAATATCTTTCTTAAAGAGAAATACCATTATGGTCATATCAAACTTATATGCAAGATATGTTTCTTGCATTATCGTTGTCCTTTAATAGTCATATTTCCAAAATACTTTGGCGTACAATAGGTACGTGACCAACGATCATTTATGCCATATATATAGCCAACAGGCTTAACACCATTAGGTGTTTCAACTATAGGGCCAAAAACTTCACGTTTTGCCAGCGAATTCAATTCTGATTGAATTGCTTCTTGCCACTTTGGTCAATCATGTCTTTTTCGACATTCTTCAACAGATTGAGGTTCGAGATCCTCACATTCTTGCATAATGCTAGATGCAACATTATAAGCAAAGACATTATCCACCACTATATCCACTCGATTAATATTTTCCTCAATATTGATTGGATTTATGGATAGTTCCGTATTTTCCAGAGCCCCGGGCTCAATGGATTCTTCATGAATCTCAGAATTTGTTAAATCATGAATTTCCTCATGAGATTCTTTCGTAGTGTCATTTTGATCATTTGCTTTCCTCTTTCTAGGATTTCGATCTTTGGAACCTAATGGTCTGCCACGCTTCAGGCGTGCATTTGACTCATTGGATATGACACTAGATGATTGTCCAACAGGGACATCAATATGGATTGGGACATTTTCCGCGGGGATGTGGGATTTCGTTATCCTTTTCAAATCTGTAAATGCGTCTGGCATTCGATTTGCTATTCTTTGCAAATGGATAATATTTTGCGCCTCTTTTTCACAAATAGAGGTATGTGGATCAAGATGAGATAATGATGCATTTTTCCACAAAATTTCCCGTTTGGTTTCACCAACTTCTCCCCCTAATTTTGGGAAAAGTGTCTCATCAAATTGACAGTCTGCAAATTGTGCAGTGTACAAATCCCCTGTCAATGTTTCGAGGTAGCGAATAATGGAGGACGATTCAAACTCAACATATATTCCTAACCTTCTTTGCGGACCCATTTTGATGCGGGATGGCGGTGCTATAGGCACATATACTGCGCATCCAAAGATTCTTAAATGGGATATATTAGGTTCATGATCCAAAACCAATTGCAACGGGGAATATTTGTGTCAATTCGTCAGTCAGAGACGAACTAGCATTGCTGCATGCAAAATGGCGTGACCCCAAGCCGAAGTGGGCAGCCTCGTTTTCATGAGTAAATGAGGTATTCAAGATTATACTCATGTATTGTCTCAATCTGATATCCATTCTGAATGATATCTTTAAAACTCAACAAGTTCCTTTTAGACTTGGAGGAGAACATTTTGGCTGATATCATTAAAACTCAACAAGTTCTTCTTAGACTTGGAGGAGAACATTGCATTCTCTAAAATATCGTTCCTTTAGGCAGAGTTATAGTTGATCTTCAGGAGCCTTCAATCAATTTAATTCCCATAGTTTGCCATACAAAAGAAAATATACGAACATGAGAATAAACAAGTTCAATTCGTTTGTTTCACATTTAAACAATATTTTCAAAATCTGCTGAGGTCAGTTGACTAACTAAATCAGATAGTCGATTATATGTTTTCCATAATCGATTACTATGCAGTTTGAAAATTTCAGTTTAAGCATTTTCTTAAAACAATCGATTGTTAAACACACACAATCGATTGTTGAACATTGACAATCGATTGTTAAACACACAATCGATTATTTGCTATTTTGAAAAACCAGATCACACTGTCTTAAGACAATCGATTGTTAAGCATAGACAATCGATTGTTGACTATTTCGAAAAACTTCAGATCACAGTCTTACGACAATCGATTGTTAAACATAGACAATCGATTATTTGCTGTTTTGAAAAAATTCCAGATCACACTGTTTTAAGACAATCGATTGTTAAATATAGACAAGCGATTGTTGGCTATTTTGAAAAATTCTAGAGCACACTGTCTTAAGACAATCGATTGTTAAACGTAGACAATCGATTGTTGAACATTGACAATCGATTGTTGAACATTGAAAATCGATTGTTTTGCAGTTTTAATGCGAAATATTAGATAATCGACTAACTGTTAGGTTAGTCGATTACCGCTACTGGAAAATAAAAATATTATTGAAATCTGAGCATATTAAAATATTCTAAAGAACTAATACTAACATTATATCATAAACTAACTAATACGAGCTGATACTAATGGCTATTAGTTTATTCACTAACTATTACAAATAAGTGAAATAAAATCAAACAACTCCATCTTCATTCATCACAGATCCATCACCGATTAGGTGGTCTATTTTTTCATCGAGTTGCTCAAAGAAGTCTGCCACATCCAAGTGGGTGATGTCAAAATTGTCGTCACAGACAAAATTTGTTTCAGGGCCTTTACTCTTTCGAGATGCTTGATAAAGGTCAACCAAATGTCTTGGTATACGGCAATCTTTTGACCAGTGCCCTTTTCCACCGCAACGATAATATATAGTTTATGAACTATTTGCTTTTGGATTCTCATCGTATCGTGCTTGTGGCAGAGTGATCAACTTCAGGTTGTCATATCTCTTCTTTAAGCCATTCCACAAGATAGGTGGATCTTTGACTGTGATATATTCAATTTTCAAACCTTCATCAAGGTGATGGCGCAAGAAAATCAAGGCCTTAGCACAGTTTCAAACCTTCATTAAGGTGATGGCGCAAGAAAATCAAGGCCTTAGCATAGTCTTGGGTGGATGCATTATTTCTGTCTTTAATGGCGTCTCCAAGACCCATAGCATCTAAGTGGATTTCAGCATCCAACACCCATGCCATATAGTTCTTGCCCGAAATTTCAAGGGCAACGAACTTTCTTTTCATAATGTCAGACATAAGACAAAATTACATCAAGAGCGTGTACATACCTACAGGCTTTATTACAATTATCACATTCACTTCAGGGAATGGATCATAATGACAATTATAATTCCGTCTATTGCCACGTCCACATTCATCGATACCATCATGGTAATAATTTTGTCTTCTTTCAGACATATCACATACTGCTACCACATTCTCTAAAGGGAATGGAGCAAATTCAATGGGACGGAATTTTAATTCTTTGCCCACAATCATACATGAATTTGATCATGGCAAGGCAAAGAAATTTTACCACTTCATGTGAGTGTAATTTCTTACGAACTCCATTAGAGTTATAATCAAACTTTGTTGTCTTTGTTTGTATATAAAATCAAATTGTAGAATTTCAAGAATTTGAAAGGTAAAAGTAAATTACTTATCTTTAAGGTATACCAATAAATGTTGTGATATCAAATATACCTCTTGAACTTCCATCCCGTTGCATTACTTTATGATGATACCATCTCTTCTATTTTTCCGGATAGAAATTAGAAAAGGCGGCGATTGAGTTGAGAGAGCCGAATCGGCTATGAAGCAAAACCCTACACAAACAAAAGTTAAAATAATCGAAAATTTCAATTGGTTAGAGACTCGTGCTGATAACGTGTTATGAAATAATATAAAAGACAAGAACAATATAGAGAGAATAGGGAGAGAGAGGAGTATTCTTATTGATACTTGGGATGATTTACAATGGGGTAAGACCCCTCTATTTATAGGAAGATAAATGACTTAGCTTCAAACTAAAACTCTTAGACATTCACTCTAAATAGAGTTCTATTTATAACACTATCTTATATATTATTTTTAAATTCCTTCTCATAACTTAATATTTGACCAAATAACTAGAAATAAAATTAATTCTCTAATCTCACAACTAACGAGTGTATAAAAAAGGAAATTACCAGTTATATCCATTTAATAAGCAGCTCATTACAAAATTCGGCCAATTGATAAAATATTACTAATATTAGCCAAATTAGTAAATTAGCTATTTATATTAAACAAATATCAAAATTTTGTTTTGTTTTGTTTTGAGTGGGTGTTATTAGAATAGATTGGGCACAACTTAAGGAGTTTGAATATCAGTTTTGGGATGATTTGGTAAAGTTTTGAGGTGGTTTGAATTGAAAATTCGAAGTAAAAGCTGAACATGAAAAAAATTTATATGTGTATCATATGTGTATCACACATGTATCAATTATGTATCACGTGTATATCCATATATACTTGTGTATGAGATATATGCCTGATACATGTTTGATGCATGTGTCGCAGAGGACTTTTTCGAACTCCATTTAATTATGAATTTTGATACAAAATCAGTCCAACTCTCCTCCAATCTTCCTCAAATTTTGTATATTGGCTTATCTATATATTTTCAATGAATTTCATCTATACCCATTAAAAAATTTCTATTTTGTTTAGATTTTTGGAATATTGTATAGATTTTTATATTCATCAACTTATTTGCTACTCCGTCTATGAAATTTCTTTCCATCTTGTATCTAATATTGCTAATCACGCTTAAAAATATGGAAGGTGATTTTTGCATGTGATTCTTTAATTGAAAGAACCTTTATTTAGTTTTTTAATTTTTGTTAGTTAGTTTTGGTAAATCTATAACTAATGGCTTAAGGTTGGTAAGTTAAGATTTTTTTAGAACATTTGTGTACGATTCTCTAAAAAAAAATTCAGATTATTACACTTTTCTAGTACTATTTATACATGTGTGTAAAGTGAAGTAAATAATGGGCCTAAGCCCAATAACGCTCTGTGTTCTGCCTGGGAGGCGAACTGGCCCATTTCCAACCCTACTCATAAAAGTTAGCTCCTTCAAAACTTCACTCTGCTCTACTCCTTTCCACAAGCCCTAGCATCCTCTCCCTTCCCCTCAACCCCCAAATTAGCCAATGGCCACCGCAGCCGCCATTCCAACCACCACCGTTCAATCATTCGAAAATGACATGGTCACTGAAGGCGGTGCCATTCCTCTCCCCGCCGTGATGAAAGCTCCGATCCGTCCCGACGTTGTCACTTACGTCCACGCCAACATTTCCAAAAACTCCAGGCAACCTTACGCCGTTTCCAAAAAAGCCGGTCACCAAACCTCTGCGGAGTCATGGGGTACCGGTCGTGCCGTTTCACGTATCCCACGTGTTTCCGGTGGTGGAACCCATCGTGCTGGTCAAGCTGCTTTCGGTAACATGTGTCGTGGCGGTCGGATGTTCGCTCCGACCAAAATCTGGCGCCGTTGGCACCGAAAGATCCCCGTTAACCAAAAGCGTTACGCCGTTGCTTCAGCTATTGCTGCGTCTGCAGTTCCATCGCTGGTCCTTGCGCGCGGGCATCGTATCGAGTCAGTTCCCGAGCTCCCTCTCGTTGTTTCGGATTCAGTTGAGAGCATTGAAAAAACTTCTAATGCTATCAAAGCTTTAAAACAAATAGGTGCTTATCCTGATGCTGAAAAAGCTAAAGACAGCCACGCTATTCGCCCCGGAAAGGGTAAAATGCGTAACCGTAGGTACATTTCTCGTAAAGGACCACTCATTGTGTATGGTACTGAAGGGGCTAAGTTAGTAAAAGCATTTCGTAACATCCCTGGTGTTGAAATTTGCCATGTTGAACGACTGAATTTACTAAAGCTTGCTCCTGGAGGCCATTTAGGAAGATTTGTTGTGTGGACTAAATCAGCATATGAGAAATTGGATGAGATTTATGGTTCGTTTGACAAGCCATCTGAGAAGAAGAAGGGATACGTGTTGCCTAGGGCTAAAATGGCGAATGCTGATATTGCTAGGATTATTAATTCTGATGAGGTGCAGTCCGTTGTGAGGCCTATTAAGAAAGATGTGAAGAGGGCCACCTTGAAGAAGAATCCATTGAAGAATTTGAATGTGTTGCTGAAGCTCAATCCGTATGCGAAAACTGCTAGGAGAATGTCCCTTTTGGCTGAGGCCCAAAGGGTGAAGGCTAAGAAGGAGAAACTTGACAAGAAGAGACATCAAGTTACTAAGGTATATTCTTCAAGATCTGTCTAGTTTTAATCTTAGATTTACCTGATAAATGTTTTCGTGATAATAGAAGAAAATGATTGCTTTTAACTCATGATTAGCTAGTAAATAGTAAATAAAGTCTAGTCATGTGCGAAGAAAGGTAAAAATGTGTCTGTATTTTGCTGCATGATTGGGTTTCATTTATTGGGATGGAGTCTGATATTTGTTAACTCCTCTCTGCTTGCAATCTTAATTTTCTTAACCTAATGTGGTGTGCTAGAAATAATGATGCTTTTGACACCTGCTATAGTTGATGGTTGGTTTGACTGCTTCTATATAATCTACTTATGTTGAGTGTTTTGTGATGCCATTAAAATCCAATTCTTTCCCTCCCTCAGATTTTATATCACAAATAGAAACTAAATCATGTCTGGTAACCACTATGTGAAGCAAATAACTTCAGGAAATGAGTTGATCCCTCTGTTCCACTTTATGTGACCTAGTTCGGAGTACAGGAGTCAAGCTCACTAATTTTTGGTGTGAATTCGGACATAGAATTTTTTGAAATAAAATCTACATATTTAGAAACTACTTAAAAGGTACTCTAAGTCACAAATAGTTAGCGATTAATAATATTTAGAAAGTATTTATAAAAGATGTGGTCAAAGAATCTTCTTTGGCTCTCCAAATGTTAATTGTCACATAATGTATAACGGAGGGAGTGGTTGTGAAGTACACTGGGATGGTTCAGTTTGCAAGAAGTTCTTAATTTGTAGTGATGAGAAATGGTATCCTGATTAATATGATAGAGTAGGGATATGTTTTGGTCTTATCCTGAGATGTGAGCCATGTCACGTGAGGACTTTTGGCCCTATTGATGACTTGTGGATAACAGTGTGTGTGTGTGTTTTAAAAAATAAAATAAAAACAGGATTAGTGTTAGGAACTCTCTCACTTTAGTTATTTCACCATAGGTGAAAATGTCCTCAATGATGGTAAAATAGATCCCGACTCTCATAATTTTTGTGTTCAGAAAACAAAAAAGATTAAGTGGACAAACTTGTATGCAATTATTTCTGATTATCTTATACTTAGAGTAGTTGTACTGTATTACTAACTCTACTTTCTTTATTTATCACAGGAGGAGGCATCTGCTATCAGGTCTGCAAGCGCAGCTTGGTACAAGACTATGATTTCAGATTCCGACTACACAGAGTTCGATGTTTTCACGAAGTGGCTTGGAGTTACGCAGTGAAGGGATCTTCTTTTGTTTTAAAAACAAGCTTCTGTTCTTTTTTCATTTGTAACTTTGGTGGTTCAAGACAAGAAACTGGTATGTGGAGGAAATTGCATGTTCAATTTACCTTAGGTTGCTCTGAGAAGCTTTTCAGTGTCCACAGTTGGTGTCAGTTTTCTTTCAGTTGGATAATTTTGCTACATGGTATTAAATACTTTTATAGAATAGCTTGCTATTGATGATATTTCTACACTGCTTCTCTGATCAATCAGTATGGTTTGTTTTCCTTCTCATGCTGATGCTGCAGTTCACTTGAAGATGATAATAAGATGTTTGTTAGTATTTGGTTTCTGGTGGTTGTCTATCTAAAGTTGACAACATGACAGTAAACATACCCTTCTCCAAAATAAAGGAAAGTAAACTTTGATGGGCAGATGGAAATCATGCTACAAGAAAAGTGATTTTCACTATTAAGTGTGCCAGTACACAACCTTACTTTTTGTACCAAGCAAATATGAGAAAACATAAGGCTGGCATTCTTCTGGTCACAAATTGTAGAATATGAGCTATTGTTATACTGATTGGCCAGTGGTAGCAATGTTGCATTGTTGCAAATATTGCAACTTTGAAGTTATTAACTGTTGAATACATATGAAGCATATGCTCCTTCTTCTACATTAAATGTGTCTTGCATGTTCTTGGTTTCAAATCAATGTTGTCATAACCTCCCATGTGCATGGCATCGTTCTGGTAACTAAGTGTAGTGAAGGCTGTTCGTGGGCAGTGTTTTAGCAATGTTGCAGTTCTGGCAACTTAGTCGTTACAACTCTGAAGAGAAGTGTGGCAGAAGAATATATTCCTTGTGCCGCATAAATGTGGTACTCACTGTTCTTGGTTTTATGATCGAATCAAGTTGTATTGCCTCAATGAAATAAGCAAAATGGTTTCTTTTGCTTAAATTCCATCTTATGGTTGACGAATTTAACATCAATAAGTAAATGTCATGTAATTTAAAATTTAACTATCACTTAAGACTGATATGTGAATTATTGGATAGCTGACAGTTCAGACTCTTGACGGATCACCAGGACTTGTAATAAGGTGAGTTTTGCCGATAAATCAGAAGTTCTAGTAATTCGTTAGGATTTTGCTGCCTAGTTCTTGCCGCAAACCTATTTTCGCAGAACTAGTTAAAACCTGGTCAAATCATTAACACTGTCATTAAGAGATCCTATTACAAATCACTCTATTATTCCTCAAATAGTATGGGCTAGCCAGCTTTTTGGACTGATCACTCAAAACTAGCCAGTTTTTGCAAAGTCATTGAAAAAGTCATTATTTTGCCGTAACACGAAAGTTTTAGCATAATATACCGGAGATCAGTGCACTTTTGTATGAACTTCCAACATATTATGCTGGAACTCTAATACACGGAAAGTTCCAGCATAATATATTAGAGATTGAAGCACTTGTGTATGAACTTCCAATATATTATGGTAGATCGGTATATTATACTGGAACTTCAGTATATTATGCTGGAAGTCCAGTACATTATACTTCCAACATAAGTATGCTGGAACTCCAGTATATTATACTAGAATTCGAGTATATTATGTTGGAGTATTTCCAGGATTTTGAATAATGATTTTATTTATATTTATCTTTACATAAAAAGTGATTAAATTTCGATTACTTTTGAAATTGTGGTTATTTTTGAATGACCACTTGTAAATTTGGCTATTTTTTTGAATTTCTCCCCTATTATTCATGTAAGTTGGGTCAGGTCGGCCTAGAACTAAGCAGGCCCAACCTAATCAAGGTGAGCCTCGTAACACAAGTTAAAGGGATTTTGGCACGGTATGACAACCTACCTACATAATTAACATAAAAAAGTTCTAGTTATAAATATTGAACCATGTAACCAATAAGTATATATCACAAGAATAATGTGTATACCAATATATATATTACAACTTTATTTTACTTCTTTGCCTATATCAAAATGTATATTAAACTTTTATTTTCCTTCTTTATATATCTAAAATATGAAATTATAAATGTAGTTCTTTAAAATTATTGTTGTCTCTATATCAATGAAAATAATCGTATTGTTTGTATATTGTAATGTATAGCCAATTGGCTACTTGTACGCTTCTCCCTTTCTTTAGTTTACCTCCCCCTCCCTTTCTTTTTCCCTCTTTGCAGAGTTCGAGTAATCCAACAAAGTTATTTATTAAGATCTTGGAGTAGAAGAATTTGTGAAATCTTCATATGAGAACTATTAAACCCTTATGAGGCAGTAGTAAAGCAAGTTATAATACAATTATCAGATATATAGACTTCAATGATGGCGATTTACTACAACAACAACAATAACCCAGTATAATCCCACTTAGTGAGGTCTGGGGAGGGTAGTATGTATGCAGACCTTACCCCTATCCTTGGATAGAGAGTCTGTTTCCAAATAGACCCCCGACATCCTTCCCTCCAAGAACTTCCCACCTTGCTCTTGGGGAGATTCGAACTCACAACCTCTCGGTTGGAAGTGGGGGTTGCTTACCATAAGAACAGCCCCTCTTATCTCAATGATGGCGATATGTCAACAAATTTGTTCCTTTTCTTCGTCTTAGTACTTTTGTTTTTTGGTTAATCCATTTTGCACGTCCAGCAACAAAAACATGAAAATTTCTTTCGTTTAGAAGGTGCTTAGAATGTCATGCCTCAAGAAAGGAAAAAAATATGTAGTAAGTGAGAATTAATCTATGTTTCTTTGGAGCAAATAATCCAGCATCTAACCAAGTGTATTGTTCAGCTTTTTTAGAGCATGGGAGACACAGCGCCAGCAAATACTATTAGACTTTTTTAAAAAATATATACATAATATACCTAATTTAGTTGAGAGGTCATAGATTTACGAGCATCATATTTTAGCCTATATATCTGCCTCGGCTTAGAAAAGTATAATTATTTGAAGGCCTTGTAGTACAAATGCATGAATCATATATGTACAAAGCAAATATATCTCCTTGAATTCTCTTTATTTTTATTTGATTGTTTGGTTACTATAAAAGTGAAGAAGATGGGCTAAAAATCCATTGAAACTCGTTTAAGTTTGAATTTAAAAATTTGAATTTTTGAAATTTGATTTTGTTTCGAGTGGATGTTGTTGGAATTGATTGGGTACATTTCAAGGAGTTTAAATCTCAACTTTTAGATGATTTGATGGACAATTAAGGTGCTTTGGATTGAAATTTGAGCAAATTCGATGTAAAAGATGAACAGAAAGAAGATTGAGTTGTGTATCCCCATAGTGTTTGTGTACTTCATATTTACCAAATGTGTATCCATATGTATCTTTTGTATATTTAATATTTAAATATATTCCTGTGTGTAATACATTTTAGATATATGTGTCGTAGAGAAATTTTTAAACTTTATTTTAAATAAGAATCTTGACTCCGAAGTAGGCCAAATTACATTTAATTATCCTCAAATTTTATATGTTGCTTCAATGATCACGGATCTGACATTTTCTCAAATACAACGCATTGTCACAAGGTTTAGGGCAAGAACCTTGCAGATGTTACTGAAATGGTTATTATTTCTGTTAAGCCAAAGGTGCCAGATGGAAAAAAGGAAAAATTCGTTCCAAGTGACGTTTAGGTGGTCCACATTAATGGTCCACTCTTTGAGCTTCATAAGCCAGTTGTCTGAGTTGAAATCCGGAGTTTGGTTTTGTGGTCTTACTTCCTCCCAAAAAGCCTTGCCTATCAAGCATTCAAAGAGAATATGAGTCAGAGACTCATTAGCTCTTTTACAAATTCAGCATATAGGGTCCATATTTAAGCCTATATGATTTCGAAAAGCATTTGTAGGAAGCGAGTATGGTAGCATTGTCATAAGAAGAATTTGATTCTGTTAAGAGTATTTAACTTTAAGATCCATTGGAATCTGTAGTTAATGTTGCTTTGTGAGGAGATGATTTATAGGCTGTTTTGGTGGTAAAAGAGCCATTTGACGTGAGAGCCCAAACAGGTGTATCCTTTGCATTCTGCAATTCAAATATCTTAAATTGAGAGGATTTTTTGGGTGATGTGAAGAGGGAGATGTTTGATTTTAAGGATGGAGTCCTGTTGGGTTAGAGGTCCTTGGACAAGGGAGCTGAATGGTGGGAGGTTGGGAATCCAAGATGATGACCAATAATTAATATTTCCTGGTCAAATTATCCAAGAAAGTCCCTTAGAGCAGTACTTCCACCTCGTTAGGACGTGAGACCAGATGAAGGAGTGGGATGTGGAGGTTTCTTTTATGACTATATTTACTTCTTAGAGGGTGGCCCATATAGGGGTAGGGTTGGTGAAGAGGCGCCAAGACATACTAGAGAGTGGAGCTAGGTTTTTGTCTTTTGATTTTTTTATACCTAGACCCCCGTCTCGCTTAGACTAAGTAACGGTATATCAATTAACATATTGAATTTTCTTCTTAGTTGTTGTAGTACCCTATATGAACTCATGCTGGATTTTGTCCATTTTTGTAAGGGTGTTAGATGGGAGAAGGATATATTGGTTTGGAATGGAATTGAGAGTGGATTTTACTAATACGGTTCTGCCAGCAATGGATAGAAAGTTTATTTTCCATCCGGAATCTGAAATTCATGTTGTCAATGATGTACTGGAGGTCAGTAGCTTTTGTTTTATGCAGGAGGATTGAAAATCCTAAGTATTTTCCAAAGCTGTAACTACAATTAATATTGAGAATATTGGCAAGAGGGTTTCGGGTAAAAGAGTCACAATTTTTTGAGAAAATTATTTTGAAATTTCTACAGTTGTTTTTTACCCCAAACTTGGCTAAAGAATGCGAGACAATGGTTTATGGTCTGGACTATTTTAATATTTGCACTTGCTGCTAGAATGAGGTCATTTGCATAAAAGAGGTGAGACAGGGGTGGCTCTAATTGACTCAGTTAGATAGGGTCCCATTGGCTAATGTTGACCTGGTGGCAAATGTATTTGGAGAGGAGTTCCATACTACGTAGTATGAATAAGTAAGGGGACATTGGATCTCCTTGTCTAATACCTCTTGTTGGATTAAAAAACTCCGCCTTAAATCTATTTACTAGGATTGTAATTCTGGAAGTGCTGACACAGCTCTCGATGAGTTTGGTTATGCACGGAGGGACTTGAAAAAAAGAAGGACTCGATAAATAAAAGACCATTTAAGTTTATTGAAAACTTTCAAGAGGTCAATTTTTAAAAGCAGCTTACCCCGTTGCCCCTTTGTAACAACCTCCAAATATGAACACTCACAATAACAAAAAAAGACTGATTGTTCAATTAATAACCAAAATACATAAGGAAAGTTACAAAGGGATAGAAAAATAGTGACCTAGAATAAGGGGATGAGAATGCAGAGGACACAGAATAGGGGATGAGAGGACTCAAAACATTTTATTCAACAATAATCGGCTGCCTATTTTTGGCCTAAGGTATTGCTATTTATTTATTCCTCATACCTCACATGTTCCTATCCCGGGTCCCACAAATAAGTTTCTAAGTTTCCATCCATATCCTCCCAAATATTAACTACGTTCATAACAATACCCCTGACGTCAAGAAGAACCTTGTCATCAAGGTTCAGGGTAGGAAATTCTATTTAGAGAACATGATAATTTGTGTTGCTTTCACCATTGAAAAGGATTCTCATATGTAAACTTTCGTGGCCAGCAGTGTAGAATCAGAAATTGAATAAAATGAAGTGGCACTATCACTGTCCACAACTATCTAACCATGACGAAGTGGAACATTCAATAGAGAAAAAGCCATCCCATCAGCCACACTATTTAGGCACGTCACTTTAGTTGTACGTGAATGCAAAGTCGGGAACTCATCACTATGCCGTATTGAAGCTTGACCATCTGTAGAATATCCAGAAGGAAGAGCTTGCTGGGCACTACCAATTGTATTACATTGTAGCTGTGTGTCTTTATGTTCATCACTGTCCCGAAAGAGGGCTCATTTTGCTTCTTAGCGAACACCTGGATCAAAAGCTTGCTGCCAGGTCGCAATGGCCGGGTCAATGAAATAAAAAAACTGCAACTATGCCCTCACCGCTTTCTTCTTTATCATATAAAACAAAGCGATTACTCGATTGATGCAACTTTAAAGCTTCACCAGTATCTAATGAATACCCAGGAATGGCAAAGGCGCTTCCCTTGCCAAAGCCAATAAAACTTACTCATTGTTCCTGAGCAGGGCTAATGAATCAGTATTCTTGTGGTGAATTGAGTTTCTCCAATGCCGCATGAGGCTCACACTTGATAGAATGCCCCTCATGAATATGAATCCGATGATATGAGTCAAAAACGGTTGGGTGATGCTTAAATCTAGTTGCTAATGCAGCAAGCAAGTCACACATTAAAGCACCACCAGTTGCCAGTCCATTCACGATCCCCCATGATCATGCTGGATAATTATCGCATTCAAATTATCTTCAATTTTTGGAAACATTTGGCCCGTTACAGCATTGTTCAATTTGTCAATGTCTGAATACATAGCACAACATATTGGACTTGTCCGCAGGTCAACAGAGTGCACGACTTTGTTTAGGAAATCCAATAGGAAGGCGGAGAAAGGTGGTTTCTAGAGTAGTGAAGGCCAAGGCTGAATGTTACTAGAACCTTCCTCCATATTATTTCTCTGTCATGTAGATAAGCCCACCGATCAAAAGTAGGGAATATATTCTTATGCAATCGGATTCCAGCGAAAATGAAGACGTCACTACTATCCTAGATAGGTCACTCATTTCGTATTCAATGAAAGTGTGCTCTGCTCTTTGAGAACAATTAGAAAACCCCTGAAGCACAGTAGTTGTGGACTTCTCTGTACCCCCGTATGTTATTACTATACTTTCTCCTTCAATAAAGACAAAAGGAAGCCCATAGTTACAGAGAACAAGAGTGTGTGTATGACTACATTCCTTTCTCTTCATATACTCCTTTTCCCCTCCTACCCCCAAAATCCAGCTGCCATTTCTCTCTCTCGTGTTTTGTGTGGTGCTCATTTGGACGTTGTTTAGTGCGAATTCGAGATATGTTTGATCTTAATCTCAGTTCTGAAGATGTTCCAGTAGAATCAGGAACCTCCAATTCCTCCATTGTTAACATGGAAACTTCCAACAGTACAGCCGGTGACGATGAATATGAAGAGAATGGGAATGGTGATTTTGTGTTAAAAGAGCTGTTTCCATTGGTGTGTGGAGAGGCTGAGTTGTCGCAGCAGCAGTCGTTCAATCTCTCGGCCAATTACAGAGCTTCGAATGAGCAGAGGATCGTTATATCTCCGCAGCAAAGATCACTGGTGAAGAAGAGTAGAAGAGGGCCAAGGTTTCGGAGTTCTCAATATCGCGGTGTCACATTCTATCGTAGGACCTGGTCGATGGGAATCCCACATCTGCTTTGTGATCATATCTTGTATTTTCTTCTCTCAGCTCTCTTGCGACTCTTTAGTTCACAGCTTGTTTGGATGGTTGTCCACCTTGTATAATATTGTATTATTTATCTCAAAACAATGTTTGTTTTAATTGTTTCATTAAAATTGATTTAATTTTACTATTAAATCCATTGTTTTGAAACAAGGAGAAGTCCCCTTTTTAAACAATCAATTTGATATATTCATCGAATTGTATTATTTATCCCAAAACAATGTTTGTTTTAATCTTTTCATTACAATTGGTTCTATTTTATTATTAAGTCTATTGTTTCGGAACAATAAAAAGTCCCCTTTTTTGAAACAACCGATTTAATATGGTGGGATTGTTTCCTATTTTTCTTTCTAATTTAGCTCTAACTTATTATTCCATAATTCTATTTACCCTTTAGCTTTTTTTGCTATTTTAACTTCAAATCTCCAACCAATAACTTACTTTTTTTTTTCCCGTAACTTCTGCCACCAACATTAAATGTGTTTTACCGCCTTCTATTTAATTTTTTCTCCTAATTTGCTTTTAACTCAATTCTAATTAGTTGTGCTCCTTTATTTTGCCTTCTTCTGTCTCGCTCCTTTGTTGTGTTTTCTTAAGGTATTTTGCATTCTTCTATTTTGTTTATTTAAATTATTTTTATGCGTAAATTTTTGATAAATTTTATATTTAAACAATTGAGGGTATTTTTGTAAAATTATCAGGTACAGTACAGTATAATACAGTCAAAGCTAACAATAAAATATTATTTAACAATAACAAACAATACAATCTATCCAAATATTATATTCATAAAACGATACAATATAATACGATACAATACATTACAAAACGATGAGAACAATGAACCAAACAGAGTGTCAATTTCATTCGTAGTAGTGTTTTTGGAGATTTATGCGAATGTTAAAATCAATCTCAACTACACCCTCTAAAATTTCGTTAATTCACTATTTCATTACTTTTATAGTAGTTTAAATTCTGCACATATATATATATATATATACACACAACAACAACAATCCAGTATAATCCTACTTAGTGGGGTCTGGGGAAGGTAGTATGTATGCAGACCTTATCCCTACACCAGGGTAGAGAGGCTATTTCCAAATAGACAACCCGGCATCCTTCACTCCAAGAACTTCCCACTTTGCTCTTGGGGAGACTCGAACTCACAACCTCTCGATTGGAAGTGGGGTTGCTTACCATCAGAGCAAGGTAATTATAGGTAATTCTGTTTAATTGATTGATTGACAACCTAGAATAAATGGTAAATAATATGCTATAAACATATTAAACTATGTTGATGGTGTAAAATATTAATTACATTGATCGGTCGTCAACCTACTGCAATCCTCCTCACTTATCCGTGCTTGGGATCCCATAGAACAAGCATTCGTTTAGTATGCTAGTTGTATGACTGGATAGAAGCGAGGTTGCTTGGAAATATTATTGAACTGTTTAAAATAGTAGTAGTGTTATGAAATCTCCTATTTAAGGTGAATGTCTATAATTAGAGAGATTCTAGAGTTCTATTCTTGGTAGATAAATCATCCCCCTCCCTATAAATAAAGGGGTCTTCTACCATTGTAAATCACTCCTAACATTCTCTAAGTATCAATAAGAAGAACTCTCTCTACTCTTCTCTCTATATTGTTCTTATTCTTGCATTATTGTTCTTGTCTTTATATTATTTCATAACACGTTATCAGCACGAGACTCTACCGTCTCAAGAAGCTCTTTAAGAAGATTAAGCCGCCGTCAATTTCTCCGCATCGGAGCCGCCGTCGTCTGCATCAGTGGAGAAAAGGAAGAAAACATTGAAAATATAATTGGTATACCTTAAAGGTAAGTAATTTACTTTTCCCTTTCAAATTCTTGAAATTCTACGATTTGATTTAATATACAAACAAAGTTTGATTATAACTCTAATGGAGTCTGTAAGAAATTATAACCACATGAAGTGGTTAAATCTCTATGTCCTGCCATGATTAAATTCATGTATGATTGTGGGCAAATAATTGAAAATCCGTCCCATTGAATTTGCTCCATTCCCTTTAGAGAATGTGGAAGCAGTATATGATAAGTCTGAAAGAAGACTAAAATATCACCATGAAGGTATCAATGAATGTGGACGTGGCAAAGAATTCCGTCCAATTGAATTTGCTCCATTCCCTTTAGAGAATGTGGTAGCAGTATGTGATAAGTCTGAAAGAAGACTAATTACCGTAAAGGTATCAATGGATGTGGACATGGCAATAGACGAAGTTATAATCGTCATTATTGTGGTAATGAGAACAATAAGGATTCTCAAAATAATCTTTCACTTTATGAAAGTAATATTTGACATGAGATTGTGTAAAGCACATGATTTTGATCCATTCCCTGAAGTGAATGTGATGATTGTAATAGAGCCCGTAAGTATGAACACGCTCTTGATGTAATTTTGGTTTATGTCTGACATTATGAAAAGAAAGTTCGTTGCCTTTGAAATTTCGGGCAAGAACTATATGATATGGGTGTTGGATACTTAAATCCATTTTGGATGCTATGGGTCTTGGAGACGCCATTAAAGACAGAAATAATGCATCCACCCAAAACTATGCTAAGGCCTTGATTTTTTTGCGCCATCACCTTGATGAAGGTTTGAAACTATGCTAAGGCCTTGATTTTCTTGCGCCATCACCTTGATGAAGGTTTGAAGATTGAATATCTCACCGTCAAGGATCCACCTATCTTGTGGAATGGCTTAAAGAAGAGATATGACAACCTGAAGTTGGTCACTCTGCCACAAGCACGATACGATAAGAATCCAAAAGCAAATAGTTTATAAATTATATATTATCGTTGCGGTGGAAACGGGCACTGGTCAAAGGCTTGCCGTATACCATGACATTTGGTTGACCTTTATCAAGCATCTCGAAAGAGTAAATGCCCTGAAACGAATTTTGTCTCTGACGACAACTTTGACATCACCCACTTGGATGTGGCAGACTTCTTTGAGCAACCCGAGGGGTAGATAGACCACCTAATCGGTGATGGATCCGTGATGAAAGAAGATGGAGCTATTTGTTTTTATTTTACTTGTTTGTATTAGTGAATGAATAAACTAATAGCCATCAGTATTAGCTCGTATTAGTTAGTTCATGACGTAATGTTAGTATTAGTTCTTTAGAATGTATCAATATGCTCAAATATCAATAATATTTTTATTTTCCAGTAGAGGTAATCGACTAACCTGAAAAACTAGTCGGTTATCTCATATTTCGCATTAAAACTGCAAAACAATCGATTGTCAATGATCAACAATCGATTGTCTTTAAAACAGTGTGTTCTGGAATTTTTCAAAAACAGTCAACAATCGATTGTCAATGTTTAAACAATCGATTGTCGTTAGACAGTGTAATCTGGAATTTTTCAAAAATCATCCACAATCGATTGTCTATGTCTAACAATCGATTGTCGTTAGACAGTGTGATCCGGAATTTTTCAAAATTAATCAACAATCGATTGTCAATACTAAACAATCGATTGTGTTAAAACAGTGTGCTCTGGAATTTTTCAAAATAGCCAACAATCGATTGTCCATGCATAACAATCGATTGTCTTAAAACAGTGTGATCTGGAAATTTTCAAAAATTGTCAACAATCGATTGTCTATGCATAACAATCGATTGTCTTGAAACAGTGTGCTCTGGAATTTTTCAAAAAAAAAATTGTCAACAATCGATTGTCTATGTTTAACAATCGATTGTCAATGCTCAACAATCGATTGTGTGTGTTTAACAATCGACTGTTTTATGAAAACGTTTAAACTGAAATTTTCAAACTGCATAGTAATCGATTATGGAAAACATATAATCGACTATCTGATTTATTTTAGTCAACTGACATCAGCAGATTTGGAAAATATTATGTGACACAAAAGAATTGAACTTGTTTATTCTTATGTTCGTGTATTTCTTTTGTATATCAAACCATGGGAATTAAATTGATTGAAGGCTCCGGAAGAGCAACTGTAACTCTGCCCAAAGGCATGACGTTTATCTTAGAGAATGCAATATTCTCCTCCAAGTCTAAGAAGAACTTGTTGAGTTTTAAAGATATCATATTGAGACAATAGATGAGAATAATCTTGAATTCTTCATGAAAACGAGGCTGCCCATTTCGGTTTGGGTTCACGCCATTTTGCATGCAGCAATGCTAGTTAGTCGGCTGCCCACTTTGGTTTGGGTTCATGCCATTTTGCATGCAGCATTTTAGTTTGTCGGCTGCCCACTTCGGTTTGGGGTCACGCCATTTTGCATACAGCAATGCTAGTTCGTCTCTGACTGACGAATTGACACAAATATTCCCCGTTGCAATTGGTTTTGGGTCATGGACCCAATATATCCCATTTAAGAATTTTTGGATGCGCAGTATATGTGCCTTTAGCACCGCCATCCCGCACCAAAATGGGTCTGCAAAGAAGGTTAGGAATATATGTTGAGGTTGAATCGCCCTCCATTATTCGCTACCTCGAAACATTGACAGGAGATTTGTTCACTGCACGATTTGCAGATTGTCAATTTGATGAGACACTTTTCCCAAAATTAGGGGGAGAAGTTGGTGAAACCAAACGGGAAATTTTGTGGAAAAATGCATCATTATCTCATCTTGATCCACACACCTCTATTTGTGAGAAAGAGGCACAAAAGATTATCCATTTGCAAAGAATAGCAAATCAAATGCCTGGCGCATTTATAGATTTGAAAAGGATAACAAAATCACATATCCTCGAAGTGAATGTGACAACATTTGATTCACGAATACATATTCATTATTGGAAGAATATGAACATGAAATTGGTACTAAATATACCACACTCACCCCTAGAAGGAGGTTTGAGATGATATATGGCATGAATGATCGTTGGTCACGTACCTATTGTACGCCAAAGTATTTTGGAAATATGACTATTAAAGGACAACGATAATGCAAGAAACATATCTTGCATATAAGTTTGACATGACCATAATGGTATAACTTTCTCTTTAAGAAAGATATTCACCACATGGATGTTGATGAATCTGTGGTAGTACAAAATTAATTGAGAGCTCTAGAAGAGCCAATTATTACTATGTTGGAGAAACACAATTGAGTATTGTGCTGTAGTAAGTCTCAAAGAAACTTATTCAGTTTCCAAAGTACACGCGAAAGCGATTGATTATATTGAGACTATAAATAAAGGAAGGCTTTGATATCTCCTATTACTACAACTTGTAGCGGGGTAATTTGTATATGAAAAGCTACCCGCTTTGTTCTCCAGTTTGTACTACACAAACGAAATAATGCCACAATAAAGTGGATATCTAATGGTATAAAAACCCATGTCATAATAAACCCGAAGTTTATTGATAAGTGCACATGTCATGGTATAAATTTGAAGTTTACCAATATTGATAATTTATTCAGTTGACATTCGTGTTAGCCATCTCATTTTATGTATGATGTGCAAATTCACATAGGTGAGTATCAAAGAACTAGAAAGTTCTTTACGAATTCTCTTGTATCACTTGTTCTCATTAATGAACTGACCAACTAAAGAGTTCGGGTTGAAGCCCATAAATTCTGGAAATATCAAAGGTGAATATGGGCCCATTCACCTGCCATGTATACCACATATGATGCATCTATGATATGGTTACATGCGCAATTGTTATTAACTCGCAGCCTGGCCGGTGCTTGCGAGGTAAATTGCTCAGTAATCTAACTTCGAGCATAATTTCCAGATTCTCTACCCAAGATAGTTCATCTTGATAAGTTGGTTTATATCAAAGTTGGTTTAGCAAGATAATTATTGAGTGCTTCCACTTAATAGCTAAACTGTTTCTTATGAGAACAAAGTTATATATATCAGTTTGATATACGTTGTATGCGAGAGTATATTATATTCTCCCCTCACAAGTGGTTCAGGGTCAGGAACCAAATAATTTCATCTTATTATTAATGTGCCGTGTATATTGACATGATAATGCACAAAGATGGTTTCCCAAAGTTGAGGAAACAAGTTAGCTTTACTAACATGAGGGGGAGACATGGTAAACGCTTGAGAAAAGGTTACATGGGATGAATTATCATTTGTATATGTATATCCCCGAATATCATGATATGAACCTGAAGTCCATAAAAGGGATAATTCAATTGCAACATATTGCAAAGCATGCTATACGCATTTGCTGACCCAAAGAAAGTAACTATATGGAAGAGATTCAATTCAAGAAGAATTGATTCCATATGAAAGACATGTAGTTTTGAACCTATAGTTCAAATGCTTGAAAGTATAAAGTCAAAGGTATGTATAGTCAGTTTTCGATATCTTATTTGTCTAGCATGACATGGAAAACTTGATATGCATCTAAAGTCTATTATATGGCTTATATGACTTAACTTGAAAGATTTAAGTTGCTTGAAGCATATGCAATTCTTGGTCTTGAAGTACCACATCCTTAGTACAATTTGTGTGCATATGTATCTTGCTATAACTATAAGCATGATGGCATTGAGAATGCATCTATGGAGATATTGAAGAGTTATTCCACGACATTATATGAAGATGTTCATATCTATCAAGAATGATGATTTCAAGGTACGGAATATTTATTCAAGTCAATATGGTTGATTTGTCAAATCTCTATCAAAGATCGTTTTGAAGATGATGCACAAGATTGGAATGCAAATGCTCAAGGATATAAATTGATGTACTCATTAGGGGGAGTTAATGCGCGTTGCACTCTTTTTCCCTTACAAGGTTTTGTCCCACTGGGTTTTCCTTGCAAGGTTTTTAACGAGGCAACCAATAGGCGCATATTCAAACATGTGTACTCTTTTTCCTTTCTTTAATTTTTCCCATTGGGTTTTGGTTTTGAGGTTTTAACGAGGCACATTGTTGAATAGACATTCAAGGGGGAGTGTTATGAAATCTCCTATTTAAGGTGAATGTCTATAATTAGAGAGATTCTAGAGTTCTATTCTTGGTAGATAAATCATCCCCCTCCCTATAAATAAAGGGGTCTTCTACCATTGTAAATCACTCCTAACATTCTCTAAGTATCAATAAGAACAACTCTCTCTACTCTTCTCTCTATATTGTTCTTATTATTGCATTATTGTTCTTGTCTTTATATTATTTCATAACAAGTAGTTGTTTCTTGGGATTATTAGTTCTAATAACTAGCAGCTAGTACTAAGGAGATCCTTTCACTTTTAAGATTGGATAGCAACTCATGAATGTTTTATTGCGATTCTGAGCAATTTTTGTACAGGACTTTGCAGGGATGGTGGGAAACAAGTTTACTTGGGTAAGCAACTGTTTCCTATCCTCAAGTTTTATTGGTATTAAAGTTATTACACCTTTATTCAAGTATTGATTGCTGACTGCAAGCTTCATTTGGCATTTGAAATTTGTATTTACAGGGGGTTTTGACACTGCACATACTGCTGCTAGGTGCTGTATAAATTAGAATGTGTTTTATCTTAACTGCACTGGTTGATTTTTGTACTTCTCTGAAAGAAAAAAACTGGGATAGTTGTTGTAGTAAATTTTTGTATACTAATTTCAGGGCATATGACAGCAATTAAATTCCGAGGACTTGATGCAGATATCAACTTTAACATAAGTGATTATGAAGATGATCTGAAGCAGGTTGGTTGAAGTAGCTAATCACCAGTCATTACTTCTGGTTGATGTCCGTTTTCAATTAGGACTATGGTTGCTGTTTAACGTAATTTCTGTGACGGGCATGTAGATGAATAACTTTAGCAATGAAGAATTTGGGCACATACTTCGTCGTCAGAGCAATGGCTTCTCTAGAGGAAGTTCAAAATACAGGGGAGACACTCTGCATAAATGTGGGCGATGGGAAGCACGGATGGGGCAGCTTCTTGGAAAGAAGTGGTCACCACTTGTTCTGATGTGGCTTAGAAATGTCACGCCACTATTAATATGGCTGTTTCTGTAAGATATATGGACTTATATCTATATACATATGAACAATATATGGATAAATTATATGTTATGTGCTATCTTTTGGTTTGGCCAATGTGTTGTCATATAAAGTGTAGGACTAATGTGTAGATACCCAAAAGGGTAACCTTAGTTAATGATGGGCTAACTAAGGTTACATATATGTAACCATGGTTATAAGCTTGTGACTCTTGAGTTATGTAACTCTTGTGACTCTTGGGTTATGTAACTCTTTTGTTATAAAGTGGGGGTTATGGTTCCCACATTATTGCAAGACAAACTCTTCTTCCTCCCATTGAATCAAGAGCAAAAATACCATTGTTGTCTTGCAAATAATTGTGGAAAACCATATACCATTTTGATCATTGTCATATTATTATTGTTGTGGGTCAATTCACATATTGTTTAAGCCTTGTGAAGTATTCTTGTGGTGTCATACATCTTCAAGACATTCTTGAAGGAAGGATCAAAGGAGCAGTCTTCATAAGGACTAAAGGACAATCATCAAATGAGGTTCAACAAATTCCACACATGGATTCAGGTTAGCTTCCGCTCATGTAGTTTAATTCCGAATTGTTCAATATGAAGGTTGTTATATTTAGTTGGAATCATAATCCTAACAATTGGTATCAGAGCCACCTTCATTTTTGGATAATTTGGATGTTCATAAGATTCATGTTGTGTTAGGATTCATGTTCAAGTTTTGTTAGAATTTTATTTATGAAATTCAAGTACCATGAAATAGCATGTTTCTTATGAATGTTGTGTTTATGATGAAATTTAATGTTTTAATATCATGTTAATCTTTACTTGAATTAAAACATTGTATTATGCATGATTTTAGTTGGTAGACAACATGTTTTCTTGTTTAAGATTCTTGTTGAAAATCATGTTAAAACAGTAAGGTTCACTGCTCCAAGATAATCGATTATTTTGGACAGATAATCGATTATCTTAGTCCAGTGAGTTTGAAACGTTTTTATATATACCAGAGTAATCGATATCTAGTTTAGATAATCGATTATTCTGGTCCAGTAACTCAGAAATTTTTTTCTTAATACCAGAATAATCGATTATCTGGTTTAGATAATCGATTATTCTGATCCAGTAACTTATGAATTTTCTTTTTATGCCAGAATAATCGATTATCTGTTTAAGATAATCGATTATCCTGGACCAGTAAGGTTAAAAACGTTTCAAATCTTTTAAGTTTCAGATTTTAATTGACATAAAATGTTTAAGTTTGATTATTAATGTATTATACATTAATATTTAAGTTTTGAATGTTAATTGTTTTTTAGTCCATCAATTTTCATATTTTTTGGAATTGTCCTCTCAAGTAAAATAACAATTAATATTCAGTTGTTGCATGTCAAAACATGTAACATATTAAATTAAGATTCATAATATGGCTTAAGGAACTAAAGTTTTTTGCATCTAATATTTTAAATTAGTCAATTGAAGCATTATGTTGCCAAAGTAACCTCTATTGTGTAGATTGATTAATCTTGAAATATAAGATGACTGTGGATGTTAGTCTTCCATGCGTTTAACACCGGCCCAAAGGAAGGTTGTTATTTGGAAGGAATTCAAACATGCTTGTGGTGATAAATATGAGACAATTATTTGGTTTTCCATGTGAATATTAAATCGGCCCAAAGGAAGGTTTGATATTTGACAGGAGTTTATTGTCTATGTTTGATCACTACACCAAGAGTACCACTTACAAGTTGTTTTGCTGTTCAAAGACTAAAATCAATGTTGTGCTAGGTATCTTGTAATGGGATATGCCTATTTTGAATCTATAAAGTAAAGTTAAAGTTCAAGTAATTGTAAGCATGTATTCAGTAATCCTTTTGTTCTATTTTCAGTTCATTCTTCTGCTTCTAAGATCTCTGCCAACATCAATAGCATCCCTGTGCTTAACGGCACAAACTATAAGGAATGGAAAGAGAACGTCATGATCGTTCTCGGTTGCATGGATCTTGACCTTGCTCTTCGGACCGAGCAACCTACTCCTCTTGAGGATACATCCTCTCCTGATGAAAGGAGGGTGATGGAGAAGTGGGAACGCTCGAATCGCATGAGTCTAATGATTATGAAACGTGCAATTCCAGAATCATTCAGGGGCACTATGAATGATGAACCTAATGCTAAAGTTTTCCTTGGAAACCTTGAACAACGTTTTATGCAAAACGAAAAGGCGGAAACAAGTACACTATTGAGTAAACTTGTTTCCATGAGGAATAAGGGCAAGGGAAACATTAGGGAGTACATTATGGAAATGTCTCATCTTGCTTCGAAACTAAAGTCACTCAAGCTGGATTTACCTGAGGAACTGCTTGTGTACTTTGTTTTGATATCTCTTCCTGTACACTTTAATCAGTTTAAGGTCAGTTACAACTGCCTGAAGGAGAAATGGACTCTTAATGAGCTCATTTCACATTGTGTGCAAGAAGAGGAAAGGATAAAGCTAGATAAGACAGAAAGTGCTCATTTGGCATCCTATTCTAAGGAAACTAAGAAGAGGAAAGGTAAGGAAGTTGCGGTTGCAAAGCCCAAGATTAAGCAACATAAGGAACCTAAGGTTGAAATTACTGAATTAGGTTTCTTCTTCTGTAAAGGGACTAATCATGTGAAGAAAGATTGTACCAAGTACCATGCTTGGCGTGCGAAAAAAGGTACATTTCTTTCTCTTGTTTGTTCTGAAGTTAATTTAATTTCGGTACCTAAGGATACTTGGTGGGTAGATTCTGCTGCTACTACTCACATAAGTATATCAATGCAGGGTTGCCTGAACTGCCGAAAACCAAATGATGGTGAAAGATACATCTATGTGGGTGACGGCAAGAAGGTGCCAGTTGAAGCTATTGGCAAATTTAGGCTGTTGTTTAAGCCCGGTTTTCATGTAGATTTGGATGAGACTTTTACTGTACCGTCTTTTAGACGGAATTTAATTTCTGTTCCCCAATTGGACATATCCGGTTATACATGTTCTTTTGGTGATAATAAAGTTAGTCTCTTTCAGAATTCAAATCTTATTGGTACTGGTGTTTTATCAACATTTGATAGCTTATATTTGGTTGATACAATAACTTCAAATAAAGAAACTTTGCATACAAGTTTAAGTGGTACTAAAAGAAAATTAACTAATGAGAATTCTATATCACTCTGGCATAAACGTTTGGGTCACATATCCATTCAAAGAATTCAGAAACTCGTGTCAGATGGAATTCTTGATTCTCTTGATACCTCAAATTCGGAAATTTGTATTGAGTGTATCAAGGGAAAACAAACAAACAAGACTAGATTAGGTGCTAAGAGAGATTCGGACGTCTTAGAATTGATACATACGGATATTTGTGGGCCATTTCCTACTCCTTGTCGGAATGGTCAACAATACTTTATCACATTCATAGACGATTACTCTCGTTATGGGTACCTATATCTTATTCATGAAAATTCCCAATCCATAGACGTGTTCAAATCATTTAAGGCTGAAGTTGAAAATCAACTAAGCAAAAGAATTAAATCCGTTAGATCTGACCGTGGTGGTGAATACTATGGTCGATATGATGGTTCGGTGAACAACGTCCAGGGCCTTTTGCTAAATTCCTAGATGAGTGTGGGATTGTCCCTCAGTATACTATTCTAGGCAGTCCTACGATGAATGGTGTAGCTGAGAGACGAAATCGGACCCTTAAGGATATGATAAGAAGTATGATTTCTCGTACAACTTTGCCAGACTCACTCTGGGGTGAAGCATTAAAAACCGCAGCTTATATTCTTAATAGAGTTCCAACTAAAGCTACAATCAAAACCCCATATGAACTTTGGACTGGGCATAAACCCAGTATTCGGCATTTACACATTTGGGGTTGTCCAGCTGAGGCAAGGCCTTATAGGCCGAATGAAAAGAAACTGGACGCTAAGACGGTTAGTAGCTATTTTGTTGGATACTCTGAAAAATCCAGGGGTTTTAAGTTTTATGATCCCACTTCTAAAACTATTTTTGAGACGGGTAATGCGAGGTTCTTTGAGGATATTGAGTTTGGGGGTGGGGAGATAAAGTTGTTAGAGATTTTGTCTTTGAGGAAGAACATGTGTCTTTCCCTCAAGTTGTTGATCTTGGTCTTCCTGACACGGATCACACAACTTCATTTCAAGACAATCTCGAAAATCTCCCCAATCAGGATCCTGAAATTAATAATGAAAATCAAACTCAACAACCTCAAGAAACTAAAATGCCATTAAGGAGATCCACTAGAGAGAGGAGAAATGCAATTTTGGATGATTATGTTGTATTTCTCCAAGAACAAGAAAGTGATATTGGACTTGAGGAAGATGATCCAATCAACTTCCATCAAGTCATTAAGTGTTCTAACTCTCAAAAGTGGATTGATGCCATGAATGATGAGATGAAGTCTATGAGCGATAATGACGTTTGGGAGCTTGTTACATTGCCCGAAGGTATTAAACCTATTGGTTGTAAATGGATTTTTAAAACCAAAAGGGATTCAGGGGGCAATGTTATTAAGTATAAAGCTCGTCTTGTCGCAAAAGGCTACACTCAGAAGGAAGGCATTGATTATAGAGAGACTTTCTCTCCAGTTTCATCGAAAGACTCTTTCAGGACTATAATGGCATTAGTAGCACATTTTGATCTTGAGCTTCATCAAATGGATGTTAAGACAGCAATTCTCAATGGTGACATTGAGGAAACAATTTATATGGTGCAACCTGAAAACTTTGTTTCGGATGAATCAGAAAAGAAGGTTTGCAAATTAAAGAAATCCATCTATGGGCTCAAGCAAGCTTCTCGTCAATGGTATTATAAGTTTCATGCAGTCATTACATCTTTTGGTTTTGAACCGAATATTGCTGATGACTGTATATACCATAAGTTCAGTGGGAGTAAGTACATTTTTCTGGTTTTATATGTCGATGACATACTGCTTGCCTGTAACGATATAGCATTATTACTTGAAACTAAGAAATTTCTTTCAAAGAAATTTGAAATGAAAGATCTTGGTGAAGCTTCTTTTGTATTAGGAATTCAGATACAACGAGATCGCTCTAAAGGTGTTCTCGGTCTGTCACAAAAGGGCTATATCGATAAGGTTCTGAAAAGATTTGGCATGCAGGATTGTAAACCAGGCAACACCCCTGTTGCTAAGGGAGACAAATTTAGTCTCAAAAAGTGCCCAAATAATAATTATGAAATTTCAGAAATGCAGAAGACGCCTTATGCTTCGGCGGTAGGTAGTCTGATGTATGTACACGACCTGATATAGCATACATTGTTGGGATGTTAGGCAGATATCTAAGCAATCCGGGAATGGACCATTGGAAAGCAGCCAAACGGGTCATGAGGTACTTACAGAGAACAAAGGATTACATGCTTACATACCGGAAATCGGACCAGCTTGAGATCATTGGGTATACCGATTCCGATTTTGCTGGATGTCAGGATAGTTTGAAGTCCACTTCAGGCTATATTTACATGCTTGCGGGCGGTGCTATCTCTTGGAGAAGCATCAAGCAAACTCTTACAGCCACTTCCACCATGGAAGCGGAGTTTATGGCATGTTATGAAGCATCCAATGAGGCATTATGGCGGCGGAATTTTGTTGGTGGACTGCGAATTGTTGATAGCATCAAAAAGCCACTTAGGCTATTTTGTGATAACAGATCGGCAGTCCTTTATGCTAATAACAACAGTAGTTTGACGAAAGCAAAACATATGGACGTCAAATTTCGGGTTGTTAAAGAAAGAGTACAAAATGGACAATTGTGCATTGAGTACATTAGTACAAACTCCATGCTTGCAGATCCGCTCACTAAGGGATTGACACCAAAAGTATTTCATGAGCATATTGCTTGTATGGGTGTCAAGTCAGATAAGGATTATGTATTTTAGTGGGAGTTTTGTATTGTACATTTATGTATTGTTCATTATATTCAGAAATTCAGTAATTCAGTTATATCTGCAGATATTCAGTTTTAAAGTTTTTGTACTCTTACAATTTATGATTGATCTCAATAAAGAGAACCAGTTGGAAATTGACATTCTATTGACCACACTTTATGTTATTTCCATGCTACATACCTACACTTGATCCATGTCGTTGGTTATATTGACATACGTGATCTATGCCGGTTCTAGTTACGAATGAGTAACAAAGAGCACTTAGTTCCTATGTTGGTATGATTGATGGACCGGATTGTTCATGACAATTTTATTGTGATAGCAATTTTGCGCACCTAAGGTTATTTTGTAACATATAATGCTAAGGTTTGTACATATGTTTGTGTATCTCGTCCAAGTGGGAGATTGTAAGATATATGGACTTATATCTACATACATATGAACAATATATGGATGAATTATATGTTATGTGCTATATTTTGGTTTGGCCTAATTTTGTGGTCTTATGGACATTATGTTAAGGGGGCCAATGTGTTGTCATATAAAGTGTAGGACTAATGTGTAGATACCCAAAAGGGTAACCTTAGTTAATGATGGGCTAACTAAGGTTACACATATGTAACCATGGTTACAAGCTTGTGACTCTTGAGTTATGTAACTCTTGTGACTCTTGGGTTATGTAACTCTCTTGTTATAAAGTGGGGGTTATGGTTCCCACATTATTGCACGACAAACTCTTCTTCCTCCCATTGAATCAAGAGCAAAAATACCATTGTTGTCTTGCAAATAATTGTGGAAAACCATATACCATTTTGATCATTGTCATATTATTATTGTTGTGGGTCAATTCACATATTGTTTAAGCCTTGTGAAGTATTCTTGTGGTGTCATACATCTTTAAGACATTCTTGAAGGAAGGATCAAAGGAACAATCTTCATAAGGACTAAAGGACAATCATCAAAGGAGGTTCAACAAATTCCACACATGGATTCAGGTTAGCTTCCGCTCATGTAGTTTAATTCCGAATTGTTCAATATGAAGGTTGTTATATTTAGTTGGAATCATAATCCTAACAGTTTCAAGTTTCTCCAATCACATGATAGCACTGATCTTTATAAGCTAGAGGGAATATTATTAACCAGTTCCTGTACATTATGTGCTTGCAAGTATATCTATCTTGGACTATTTGACAGTGAGATAGAAGCTGCAAGGTCCAATGACATAACTATTAGGATTATAAATCCGACTAAAACATAATAGCCTTCATATCTAATTATTTGGAATAACAACATAAGCGGAAGCGTACCTGAATCCATAAGTGGAAATCCTTAGTCCTTATGAAGATTGTCCAAATGTTTGGCTTTGAAAGCTCCTTGATTCTTCTTGAAGAATATCTTGAAGTTTTCCCAAGAGGTATGGCTTTCACAAGAATATCCAAGACAAATATGAGGAATGGTTTTCCACTTGATATGCAAGACAACAATGGCTCTCTCTCTCAATGGGTGGAAGAAGAAGAGAATGTCTTACATTCTTATTGGAACCATAACCCCCCTCTTATAACATATGAGTTATGAAACTCAAAAGTCATAAGCATGTAACCATGGTTACATGTATGTAACCTTAGTTAGCCCATCATTAACTAAGGTTACCCTTTTGGGTATCTACACATTAGTCCTACACTTTATATGACAATATATTGGCCCCCTTAACAATGTCCATAAGACCACCAATTTAGGCCAAACCAAAAGATAGCACATAACATATAATAAATCCATATATTGTTCATATGTATGTAGATATAAGTCCATATATCTAACAATCTCCCACTTGGACGAGATACTCATACATATGTACAAACCTTAGCATTATATGTTACATTATAACCTTATGAGCTCAGAATTGCTATCATAATAAAATTGTCACGAACAATCCGGTCCATCAATCATACCAACATAGGATCTAAGAGCTCTTAATTAATCTTGCGTAACTAGAACCTGCATAGATCACGTATATCAAAATAACCAACGACATGGATCAAGTATAGGTGTGTAGCATGGAAATAACATAAAGTGTGGTCTGAAATAAAATGTCTATTTCCAACTGGTTCTCTTTATTGAGATCAATCATAAACCTTAAGAGTACAAAAATTTTTTAATACTGAATATCTGCAGATATAACCTTAAAACTGAATTACTGAATGTAATGGACAATACATAATTGCATAATACGAACTCCCACTAAAATTCATAATCCTTAACTGATTTGACACCCATGCAAGCAATATGCTCATGAAATACTTTTGATGTCAATCCCTTAGTGAGCGGATCCGCAATCATGGAGTTTGTACTTATGTACTCTCTGCACAATTTTCCATTTTGTACTCTTTCTTTAACAACCCGAAATTTGACGTCCATATGTTTTGCTTTCGTCAAACTACTGTTGTTATTAGCATAAAGGACTGCTGATCTGTTGTCGCATAATAGCCTAAGTGGCTTTTTAATGCTGTCAACTATGCGCAGTCCACTAACAAAATTCCGCAGCCATAATGCCTCATTGGATGCTTCATAACATGCCATGAATTCCGCTTCCATAGTGGAAGTAGCCTTAAGAGTTTGCTTGATGCTTCTCCAAGAGATAGCACCGCCAGCAAGCATGTAAATATAGCCTGATGTAGACTTCAGACTATCCTGACATCCAGCAAAATCGGAGTCGGTATACCCGATGATCTCAAGCTAGTCCGATCTCCGATATGTAAGCATGTAATCCTTTGTTCTCTGTAAGTACCTCATGAACCTTTTGGCTGCCTTCCAATGGTCCATTCCTGGATTGCTTAGATATCTGCCTAGCATCCCAATAATGTATGCTATATCAGGTCGTGTACATACCTGAGCATACATCAGACTACCTACAGCCGAAGCATAAGGTGTCTTCTGCATTTCCGAAGTTTCAAAATTATTATTTGGGCACTGTTTGAGACTAAACTTGTATCCCTTAGCAACATGGGTGTTGCCTGGTTTACAATCCTGCATGCCAAATCTTTTAAGAACCTTATCGATATAGCCCTTTTGTGACAGACCGAGAACACCTTTGGAGCGATCTCGTTGTATTTGAATTCCTAATGTCTTCCTTTTGAGTGTAGCCTTTTGCGACAAGACGAGCTTTATACTTAATGACATTGCCCCCTGAATCCCTCTTAGTTTTAAATATCCATTTACAACCAATCGGTTTAATACCTTCGGGCAATGTAACAAGCCCCCAAACGTCATTATCGCTCATAGACTTCATCTCATCATTCATGGCATTAATCCACTTTTGAGAGTTAGAACCCTTAATGATTTGACGGAAGTTGATTGGATCATGTTCCTCAAGTCCAATATCACTTTCTTGTTCTTGGAGAAATACAACATAATCATCCAGAATTGCATTTCTCCTATCTCTAGTGGATCTCCTTAATGGCACTTCAGTTTCTTGAGGTTGTTGAGTTTGATTTTCATTAGTAATATCAGGAACTTGATTGGGGAGATTTTCGAGATTGTCTTGAACTGGAGTTGTGTGATCCGTGTCAGGTATGAGAACACCCTGACCAGGATCAACAACTTGAGGGAAAGACACATGTTCTTCCTCAAAGACAAAATCTCTAATAACTTTATCTCCCCACCCCCAAACTCAATATCCTCAAAAAACCTAGCATTATCCGTCTCAAAAATAGTTCTAGAAGTGGGATAACAAAACTTAAACCCCCTGGATCTTTCAGAATATCCAACAAAATAGCTACTAACCGTTTTAACATCCAGTTTCTTTTCATTCGGCCTATAAGGCCTTGCCTCAGCTGGACAACCCCAAATGTGTAAGTGCTTAATACTGGGTTTATGCCCAGTCCAAAGTTCATGTGGGGTTTTGATTGTAGCTTTAGTTGGAACTCTATTATGAATATAAGCTGCGGTTTTTAATGCTTCTCCCCAGAATGAGTCTGGTAAAGTAGTACGACAAATCATACTTCTTACCATATCCTTAAGGGTCCGATTTCGTCTCTCAGCTACACCATTCATCGTAGGACTGCCCGGCATAGTATACTGAGGGACGATTCCACACTCATCTAGGAATTTAGCAAATGCCCCTGGACGTTGCTCACCTGAACCATCATATCTACCATAGTATTCACCACCACGGTCAGATCTAACGGATTTAATCCTTTTGCTTAGTTGATTTTCAACTTCAGCCTTATATGATTTGAACACGTCTATGGATTGGGACTTTTCATGAATAAGATATAGGTACCCATAACGAGAGTAATCGTCTATGAATGTGATAAAGTATTGTTGACCATTCCTACAAGGAGTAGGGAATGGACCACAAATATCCGTATGTATCAATTCTAAGACGCCCGAAGCTCTCTTAGCACCTAATCTCGTCTTGTTAGTTTGTTTACCCTTGATACACTCAACACAAATATCCGAATTTGAGGAATCAAGAGAATCAAGAATACCATCTGACACGTTCTGAATTCTTTGAATGGATATGTGACCCAAACGTTTGTGCCATAGTGATATAGAATTCTCATTAGTTAATTTTCTTTTGGTACCACTTGAACTTGTATGCAAGGTTTCATTATGTGAGGTTATTATATCAACCAAATATAGGCTATCATATGTTGATAAGAGACCAGTACCGATAAGATTTGAATTTTGAAAGAGACTAACTTTATTGTCACCAAATGAACATGTATAACCGGATATGTCCAATTTGGGAACATAAATTAAATTCCGTCTAAAATACGGTACAACAAAAGTCTCATTCAAATCTAAATAAAAACTGGTCTTAAACAACAGCCTAAACTTTCCAATAGCCTCAACTTTAACCTTCTTGCCGTCACCCACATAGATGTATCTTTCACCATCATTTGGTTTTCGGCAGTTCAGGCAACCCTGCATAGATATACTTATGTGAGTAGTAGCAGCAGAATCTACCCACCAAGTATCCTTAGGTACCGAAATTAAATTAACTTCAGAACAAACAAGAGAAAGAGATGTACCTTTTTTTCGCACGCCAAGCGTGGTACTTGGTATAATCTTTCTTCACATGATTAGTCCCCTTACAGAAAAAGCAACCTAATTCAATAATTTCAACCTTAGGTTCCTTATTTTGCTTTTTCTGGGGCCTTGCAACCGCAACTTCCTTACCTTTCCCCTTCTTAGTATCCTTAGAAGAGGATGCCAAATGAGCACTTTCTGTCTTATCTTGCTTTATCCTTTCCTCCTCTTGCACACAATGTGAAATGAGCTCATTAAGAGTCCATTTCTCCTTCAGGCAGTTGTAACTGACCTTAAACTGATTAATGTGTGCAGGAAGAGATATCAAAACCAAGTACACAAGCAGTTCCTCAGGTAATTCCAGCTTGAGTGACTTAAGTTCCGAAGCAAGATGAGGCATTTTCAAAATGTACTCCCTTATGTTTCCCTTGCCTTTATGCCTCATGGAAACAAGTTTACTCAAAAGAGTACTTGTTTTCGCCTTTTCGTTTTGTGCAAAACGCTTTTGAAGGTTTTCAAGGAAAACTTTGGCATTACTTTTATCATTCATAGTGCCCCTGAATGATTCTGGAATTGCACGTTTCATGATCATTAGACTCATGCGATTTGAGCATTCCCACTTCTCCATCTCCTTCTTTTCATCAGAAGAAGATGTATCCTCAAGAGAAGCAGGTTGCTCAATCCGAAGTGCAAGGTCTAGATCCATGCAACCGAGAAAGATCATAATGTTCTCTTTCCATTCCTTAAATTTTGTGCCGTTAAGCACAGGGATGCTGTTTATATTAGCAGATATCGAAGCAGCTGAAGAATTCACTGAAAATAGAACAAGGATAACTTAATACATGCTTACAATTACTTGAACTTTAACTTTAGTTTACAGATTCAAAATAGGCAAATCTCATTACAAGATACCTAGCACAACATTGATTTTAGTCTTTGGACAGAAAATCAACTTGTAAGTGGTACTCTTGGTGTAGTGATCAAATATTGACAATAAACTCCTGTCAAATATCAAGCCTTCCTTTGGGCTGACTTAATATTCACATGGAAAACCGAATAATTGTCACATATTTATCACCACAAGCATGTTCGAATTCCTGCCAAATAACAACCTTCCTTTGGGCCGCTGTTAAACGCATGGAAGACTAACATCCACAGCCATCTTATATTTCATGATTAATCAATCTACACAAAAGAGGTTACTTTGGCAACATAATGCTTCAATTGACTAATTTAAAATATTAGATACTAAATCATATAGTTCCTTAAGCCATATATTGAATCTTAACTGAAAATTTACATGTTTTGACATGTAACATCTGAATATTAATTGTTTTAGTCTTAATTGAATAATACCAAAATCTGAAGCATGATGGACTAAAAAATAATTAATATAAAAAACTGAATATTAATGAATAAAACATTAATAATTTAAAAACTGAATATTAATTGACATATTATTAATGTACAATTAAAAAAAAAACTTGAAAACTTAATACTTAAAACGTTTCATTAGTTATGGAAAACGTTTCTTACATTATGTCCTTATTAAACAGCCAGAAAACAAAACGTTTCTGCAATTTATGGCCAGATAATCGATTATCTGAGCCTGATAATCGATTATCTGGGCCTACTGGAATCTCAAATTTTGCTGAAAAACTAGGATAATCGATTATCCTTTTAGGATAATCGATTATCTTGGCTCTCTGGAATTTCCAATTTTGCTGAAAAAACTCCAGATAATCGATTATTTTAACAATAATCGGTTATCCTCAGGTTCTGTTTCAAAAATTTTTGATGAACAAAATGTTATAATCGACTATTTTAAAAAAATAATCGATTATTCTCTGTTACTGTTTTGCAAAATTTTGGTGAACTTTAAAATTTATTCCAGGACCTTTTGCGGCGACGAACGCTGCCACTAAACGCATAGAAGTCGCCGTTAAATGTATTAGTGGCGACTATGTATTGAAACTGGAAACTGGAGTTGCCGTCACTGAAGGTTATTTGTAGCAACAATTCCTTGTTTAAGTTTCTTGTTGTTCAACAACCAAAATTTTGCAAACTTCAATATTTCAATTCATATAGAGATAACAAGATATTGAAACACCAAAGTTCATCAACAACATAACATTCATGAAATCATGCTATATCATGGTACTAGAATCTCATCATCAAAATTCTATCTTAATTTAAACATGAAGTTTTATATAACATGGATTTCATAAACTTCCAAATAATCCAAATATGAAGGAGGCTCTGATACCAATTGTTAGGATTATAAATCCGACTAAAACATAATAGCCTTCATATCGAATTATTTGGAATAACAACATAAGCGGAAGCGTACCTGAATCCATAAGTGGAAATCCTTAGTCCTTATGAAGATTGTCCAAATGTTTGGCTTTGAAAGCTCCTTGATCCTTCTTGAAGAATATCTTGAAGTTTTCCCAAGAGGTATGGCTTTCACAAGAATATCCAAGACAAATATGAGGAATGATTTTCCACTTGATATGCAAGACAACAATGGCTCTCTCTCTCTCAATGGGTGGAAGAAGAAGAGAATGTCTTGCATTCTTGTGGGAACCATAACCCCCCTCTTATAACATATGAGTTATGAAACTCAAAAGTCATAAGCATGTAACCATGGTTACATGTATATAACCTTAGTCAGCCCATCATTAACTAAGGTTACCCTTTTGGGTATCTACACATTAGTCCTACACTTTATATGACAATATATTGGCCCCCTTAACAATGTCTATAAGACCACCAATTTAGGCCAAACCAAAAGATAGCACATAATATATAATTAATCCATATATTGTTCATATGTATGTAGATATAAGTCCATATATCTAACAATAACCTGATTCTTCATTCCCTTTCATGCTATGTGGTTTAACCTCTTGACATTGACTGAACTTAGTCTTTGGCGCTTGATCAGGGCATATAATAAGGCGCTATAAAAAGCAGCGGGAAGGAGGCAGTCACCAATTTTGGGCTAAGCACATACGAAGATGTATTAAGTTCTGAGGCTGATATCGGAGGTACTATCAAGACTTGCACACTTTTCCAGATACCACCTTTATGCTTGTCGTTTTTATTCTGTAGCTCTGCTTACTTGGTTGAAAACTACTAATCTTTACATCGATGCAGGAACAACTCGTAATCTTGATCTGAATTTGCGCATTTCTCCCTCTTCCTATGCTGACAATCAACATGGAAACACTACCCAAATTGGAACTTCCAGTGCCAGCATGGCTCAAATGGTTTACCTGAACATCGTAGACAAGACCAAAATACTAATGGTGGGAGTCCTACAGTGCCACTCTTCTGCACCGCAGCATCATCAGGATTCGAAAATTCAGCAATCACTGCACCCTCAGCTGCCATTCATCTACTGCACTTTGGAAGTGGAGCTTTACCTTACCACCACTCACAATCCCTAACCAACTTGAATCTTTCACATAATTATTGCACGAGCTGAAATTAGCTGGCCGGTAAATGCAGAACAAGTAAAACAACCACCCAATATCTTTTCTTCCTTTGCTCAAGATGATACTAGTAAGGAAACAACTACAACTAATTGAGTTTAGTTTAGTCAGTTAGGAGATGAGGTACTGAGTTTCTTAATAAGGCTATGAATCTTATAACATGAACAATGTGACTGCAAACCACTTACTGGGCATTTTCTTCCATACTTCATATTACCGGTGCCTTGACTGTTGGGACTGTTATGATGAGAATGTTTCTATATGGTTTTCATTTTCAAATGATTTCTTTCTTTTACTGGCTTCACATTCTGTCTCTAAACCTTCTAAAGGAGGCTTCCTTTTCATAGTTGGTTCTTGAAATTAGCAACAATGGACTGACAAATTTGGTCTCTTTTCATTGCTGAAGCGTACTAGGTTGTCGTTGTAGCTCTTTGTTGATGGAAAATCATAGAATAACTATGCACTTTATCCATCTTGTCAAAACTTGTGTTCTTTGGCAGGATTTAACCTTGTAAGTTTGTGATGTTGATAATTATTCAATTGCTTGACTGCTGCAGCTAACAAAATCAGCCTAAATGTACTTAAAAGTTTTTCTTTATTTTGATGGATTTGAATGCAGCGAAAAAGAACTGATGAGAGTGTTTTACGGTATGAAAGAGCTATAACTCTTATACATTAAACTACAGGAAAGATCACAGTGCAAAAGTCGAGACATAACAAAAGAAGTAAACTTGAATTGTTGTTGGTGAAAGTTTGTCCTGTTGCTTTAAAGGATAGTGGAAGTACTATCCTCTGCAATCCTCAGCTTTTTCATTTTAGAATAAAAAGGTAACATGATTTTTTCCTTATTTGTAAGTGTTAGCAAGTAGGGACATGGTGTGAGCAGAAAATTGCAAGCTCGTTAGCCTTTCTCCTCAATTATTATTACAAAGTGACTGTCACTTTTTTTTTTGGACTGTATGTCAATTACCTCAAATGCCTTCCAAGATTTTTACATCAAATAATTCAAGACTTATTTTTTGGCTTATAAAAACTGCCTTGCATAAAGTCTCACGACATCATTATAGTAGGCGATATATCGGTTAGAACATCTTTTGCCAAAAAATTATATTGCATAGGTAGATAATATATGTATTAAAATTTTTTATTTCACCACTGGTCACATCAATTATTATGATCCTTGATTGCCAGTTTGTTCTTTCCTTTCCGTCTGCATCAAAGTCTAGAGAAGAAGTCCTCACCCTTTTGATACTTCGATTAGAGGCAGTGTTAAATGCTGTTTATGGTAAAAATCTTGACGGTCTTATGAATAATTTAGTGTATTAGTTACCTATCAACCAAACATTCAACTGCAAATGTAATATGTATATATGCACGTATGACCAAATAATTATGTATAATATGTTTTTGCTTAAAGAAAATTACTCCAAACAGGATTAATAAATATGAAGCAGTTTAAGATATGTCTTTGTCAGACTGCCATGACACTGTTTCCTTAAACAGTAATACTAGGCCAGGGAGGCAAAAGTACAAATTGTCAGCTCATGTATGAAGCAAAACTTCGAAATACCTCAAGAATGCTGTTTGCAAATCCACAGAGATTAATTTGTAGACTACGGTGAGAGCAGATCCAAAATTTTGATCGTATAAATTTAACTTTTAAGGTTTTATTATTGAATTTATTGTATTTTTAAAATTATGAATTCAAACCTACCATTTGTTACAATTTAATAAATATTTACACATAAATTTATGCTCATCAACGAAAGTACTGAACTCAGATGAACTGATAACCATACTCTATATTGGCCCCTGATTAGGTACAAGAACAGGGAAAGTTTTGTAAACGGTATATATAACACTTAAACACAAACCCTGCTACTATTTGTATATTTAATTATTGTATTCCTGTACTTATCTAATAGTCTATATGGCATCTTATGTCAATTAATTTGGATTCGCACCAAATAACGTCACTAAAAGAATTTTTAAAAATATCCTTTATTTTTAAATCTTGAATTCGAGAACTCTTAAAATAAAACTTGAATTCGAGAACTCTAATCAAGAGCAAGGAGTTCGTGTAATCCCATTGCATCTCAATTTTTGCATATATGATGCAATTCATTGTTTCTTTTTCTTTAATATTTGTTTTTATGACAGAAAGCTGCTCTTCTAGAGGATAGTGACCTAGGCACAAATCATTTTCACCTTGTCAATTATCAGAATGACACTGTACTAGTATTTGTTCCGATGTTCTCTATATCCTTGGACTTGGATTGACAATGCATGAGAGGCAAAATAAAGATGAAATGGCTGATTGAGTTTGCACGCTTTGTATGGTATTATTTTCTGTCCAAAATAAATAATTTTTTGATTGTTTTCATACATATTAAGAAATTCATCTTTTAAGATAATTAACAATAAAATTGATCATATTAACTTTTATATTTCTTCAAATAAACACTCATAACACATACTTTAACAGTAATTATTCCAAGAACAATATAAGAAAAAATAATTAATTCATTCTTGAAATCTGGAAAATCACTTATTTTGGACCACAAAAAGAAATTAAAAAATTACTTTTGTGGACCAAAGAAAATATGAAATAAAGTGCGAGGGCATGTTAAGCAAACACAAAAGGAATGCTCTTCCAACTGTTAGTAGACCGGCCAGTACTTTGTAGTACCCCTAAATGGAAAGCCCGCCATAATAAACAATACCTCCACATATATTCAGGGGTGTTCATGGTTCGTTTTGAATAATTTTTTCTCTAAAAAAAAACAAATCGAGTAAGTCAATTTTTTAAATATTGGAACCAAATCAAATCAATTAAATCGATTTTTAATCGATTCAGTTTATGTCGATTTTTTTTGGTTTTTTCGGTTATTTATTGATTTTTTTCTTAAATATGAGACATGTATTACCAAACACATATTTCGGCGACTATATTTTTAATATAATACTATCAAACCAATTGCTCTTGGAGAAATCTATCATTTACTAAGATATATTGATGATAAATGAGTCAAATAGTGATGAATAATTTAAGGACTCAATTAATGTAACGACCCTGGATGGGTTGGTACAGGGTATACCGCCCACACAGAAGCTTATTATAGGGGTGATTTTAAGGGCCACTGGGAGGTCTCGTGGGGGATATGATGATGTGCATGGTGGCTTCGGTTTTGGAGATAGAAATAGTGGTGGTACTTCGCTGCTGGAATACGCCAAAGCTTTTGAGCTGGTGATCGCTAACTCGTATTACCCGAAGAAGGCGGAGCATCTGATAACTTTTCGGAGTGCGGTGGCCAAGACCCAGATTGATTATCTGCTTCTCCGAAAATGTGATAGAGGTTTATGCACGGATTGCAAGGTCAGCCCAATTGAGAATCTTATGACCCAGCATATGCTTTTGATTATGGACTTAGAGATCAGGTGGACGAGGAAAAGAGGGCTATGGCTGGTGTACCTAGTGTCAGGTGGGGGTGCATTACTAAGGACAAGGCCTAGGAGTTGGGGGAGAAGTTGATGATTATGGGGGCTTAGAAGAGTAGCGGGGATACGATTTGTATGTGGTCTATGATAGCAAATTGCATTACAGAGACGACGAGAGAGGTGTTAGGGGGTCTCAAAGGGTTTTCCTGGTGGCCATAAAGGCGACTGGTGGTGGAATGAAGAGGTTCAGAGGAAAGTGGAAGCCAAAAAATGGCATATTTGAAGCTAGTAGAGAGTATCGACGAGGGGCATAAGAGTTATAATAAAGAAGGTTATAAGAAGTCTAGGAATGAAGCAAAGTTGGTGGTTACTGCGGCTAAGATCGTCGCATTTAGTCGTCTATACGAAGAAAGTAGGGATAAAAACAGGGACAGGAAGTTGTATATACTAGCGAAGGTGAGGGAACGGAAGGATTGGGATCTGGACCAAGTGAGATGCATAAAAGATGAGGAGGGAAGAGTTTTATTGGAGGGCCACAGATTAGGTAGGGATGGAAGTCTTACTTTCATAGACTCTTGAATGAAGAAGGGGATGTGGAAATTGTGCTAGGGAGTTTGAGCACTCGGAGCGGCAATGAGATTTTGGGTACTGTAGACGGATACGATTGGGGGAGGTTGTAGGGGCTATGCTCAGGATAAGTAGGGGTGGAGCAACGTGGCCGGACGGATCCTGGTGGAATTCTGAAAGAGCGTGGGCAAGGAGGGCTTGGAATGGCTTGTTGGGTTGTTTAACGTCATTTTAGGACGAAGAAGATGCCCGAAGAATGGAGGCAGAGTACGATGATTCCTTTGTACAAGAATCAGGGGTATGTCCAAAATTGCAACAACTATAGGGGTATCAAGTTGTTAAGCCATACTATGAAATTGTGGGAGAGGGTTATTGAAAGGAGGTTGGGGTGGTGTGTGTCCATTTTCAAGAACCAATTTGGTTTCATACCAGGACGATCGACCACTAAGGCCATTTATATTGTGAGGAGATCGGTGGAGCAGCTTAGGGCGGTGAAGAAGGATTTGCACATAGTGTTCATTGACTTGGGGAAGGCCTATGAAAAAGTCCCAAGAGAGGTTTTATGAAGATGTTTGCAGGCTAGAGGAGTGCCTGTAGCGTATATTAGAGTGATTCAAGACATGTATGATGGAGCTAAAACATAGGTTAGGACAGCATGTGGAGACTCGGATTACTTTCTGGTTGAGATGGGATTGCATCAGGGATCAACACTTAGACTATTTTTGTTTTCCTTGGTGTTGGATTCTTTGACACATCACATTCAGGGGGAGGTGCCTTGGTGCTTGCTATTTGCGGATGACATAGTCCTGATTGATGAGATGCAAGGTGGCGAGGCTGGAGGTCTGGAGACATACACTGGAGTCTAAGGGTTTCAAGTTTAACAGGACCAAGGCAGAATACTTGGAGTGCGAGTTCAGCGGTGTTACCCAAGAGGCGGATGGGGATGTGAAACTCGATACTCAAGTCATTGCCTTGAGAGAGAGTTTCAAGTATCTGGGATCTATAATCCAGAAGGATGGGGAGATAGATGAGGATGTCACACATCGCATCGGAGAGGGGTAGATGAAGTGGAGTCTCACTTCCGGTTTCTTGTGATAAGAATGTGTTGTGGAGACTTAAGGGTAAGTTCTACAAGGTAGTTGTTAGACCGACTATGTTGCATGGGGCAGAGTGTTGGTCAGTCAAAACCTCTCATGTCTAGCAGATAAGGGTAGAGGAAATGAGGATGTTGAGATAGATGTGTGGCATACTAGGTTGGATAGAATTAGGAATTAAGTTATTCTAGAAAAAGTAGGAGTGGCCCATGTGGACAAAGATGCGTGAGGTAAGGTTGAGGTGGTTTGGGCATGTTAAGAGGAGAAGAGCATATGCCCCTATCAGGAGTTGTGAGAGATTGGCCTTAGGAGGTATGAGGAGGGGTAGAAGTAGGCCAAAGAAGTCTTGGGGAGAGGTGATAAGATGGGACATGGTGCTACTTGAGCTAACCGAGGACATGACTCTAGATAGAAGGGTGTGGAGGTTGAAGATTAGGGTAGAAGGTTAGTAGGTAGTCGTGCATCTACCTTTGTCTTCTCTATCCCTTTTTCCTTAGTTTTCTATATTCGCATGTCTCGTTTCATTGTTACTTGCCATTGGTAATTCCATAGTTTGTTAGCTATACTTCATTTATATTCTCGTCTACTGCCTTCAAATTAGTTTTCTAAATATGTTATCTTGCTGCTACTTGTTATCAATACCCCTTTTCATATTACCTGTTGTTATCCTCGATTTATTTTTCTAATTATTGTTTTGCTATTACTTTCTACCAGGGCTCCTCTCACCTTCTATAGCCGAGAGTCAATCAGAAACAGTCTCTCTGCGCTTCCAGGGTAGGGGTAAGGCTGCGTACATCCTACCTTCCCCAGACCTCACTTGTGGGACCACACTGTATTGTTGTTGATGATGTTATTGTTGTTATAATTAATGTAATGACCTAACTAGTCGTTTTGCTATTTAGAACACTATTCCCTTTTATAAAACTTCATGCACTTGCTTAAACTAATTTAAAACCTGCAGGGATGGTTGGTTCGGAATTTGGAAGAGTTTGGATTGAAATAGGCTTATTTGATTCCTTATGATTTTCCTAAAAGACTAAGTTTTACTTTGGTCAACATTTTTATCAAATGGATCCGAATTTGTATTTTAATGGTACCAGAGGGTCTGTAGAAAAAAATAGGACGTGGGCGTATGCTTGGAATCGAATTTCGAGGTCCTAGCCTGAGTAATGAATTTTTATTAGAAATTGTTAAACTGAAATTATAAGGATTTAAAGAAAGTAAATAATGATTGATCACGTTGGTATCAGGCTTTTATGTTGGTTCCAGAACCTTGTATAAGTCCAACAAAACAATTAAGCTACGCCCCCAAAATTTGGTGTCAATCTGAGTAGTATATGTACGTTTCGGCACGTTAGAAGTGAGTTTAAGAACTTGAAGTGCATAAGTTTGAATCAATTGGTTTTAGGGGGTGATTATAAGATTTAGCATTGTTTCGAGCGTTCTGAGGGTTCGAGCGAGTTTGTTTCATTATTTCACATTTGTCGTTATGTTCAGGCGGTGCTCGGGAGCACCGAGCATCAATCAGACGAGGTTTGAGTGAAGATGGAAAATTTGGGAAGAGCTGAAGCTTCAGGTTGCTATCATAACCGCACCTATGGTTGGTGAGCCGTAGGTGCGAAGCTGTAGAAGCGGTCTACCTCTTGCAGATGCGGCCAAGCCAGGCCAGGCCCATGGCCACAGAAACGGCTATATTTTTTAAGAAGCGGAGCTGCAAATGAGGCTTGCATCTTGAAAATGCGGCCCAGTGCTGATTCCACAAAAGTGGCTCCTTTCCGCAGATGCGATGGGCGCAGGTGCGGCCCAGAACTGCAGATGCATAAATCATTGAAGCACTGAGCTTCATTTAATACGAGCTCTAACCATTTTTGCCCATTTTGCACTCGAGTATTAGGCGATTGTGGAGCTCTTGAGAGGAGACTTCCTCCTAGCATGTTGAGGTAAGCTCATCACCTTTATTTCTAAGTTTAATACTTGAGTTTTGGGTAAATTAACACTTAAACATTAGGAAAAATCAAGGGATTAGAGTAAAACCTAGGATTTTGATAAAACCTAGATTTTACCATGAAATTGGTTATGAAATGAAGCAGAAATTATATATTATTTATCCTTAGGTTATAAAGATTTCTTCGAAAAATTTCGGAATCCAGACACGTGGGCCCGGGGTTGGATTTTAGGAAGCTTGTGCATAAGGTTGATAAATTGCTTAAATAGTTAGAATGAAATCTTGTGAGCTTTTATTGACTAATTCCTACCTCATTTAACTAGTTTTGGATCGTTCGGCTCCAAATTGACTATTTGGGCTCGTTATAGGTATTGAAAGTACACATTGGGGTGAGATAAGTCTCCTTTTAACCTTGTAAGAGGGAATTGTCCCCATAAGTGTAATAATTAAATAATTTGCTACTAAATTCGGGGGCTATGTACGCACTTGGTGACGCGAGTCCGTATGTAGCTACTATTATGCTAATTCCAGGTAGCCTACGTCCCAAAAGCATGTTCTATGTGATATTCTTGTAACTTTATGTTTAATTTAAATTGTTTAAATCATGTTGATTATGGTGAATGACACTAGTAAGAGGAAAATTATCTTTCTTGGCTTTTTCTAAAGAAAAAATGATATTTATATGAGTAATTGCTCAGGTAAACATCCTTGTCTTCTTGTTGTTGTGCTTAATTACATTTGACCACGTCACATGTTTGATTCTCTAGCAGTGCATAATTTACTTTTATATTGGACCAATCTGTACGACCTCGACACTACTTGTGCATGCTTTTACTTAGTATTTTCTACGAACTTTGTTATATGCCTGAAAGGTAAATGGACAACTGTGATATTATCTAGAAAATGACATGTTATTCCTTGCTATAAACTGCTAATTATTTGTACTATCCATGTTTAGTATAAATTCTTTCTCATATTATTTGACCTAGTAAGTATCAAGTCGACCTCTCGTCTCTACTTCTTCGTGATTGGATGGGATATTTACTGGTACATATTGTTTATTTACTTATACAACACTTCTATACTTAATTTAACATGATCTAAGGCAGTTACATCTGGCTATCAGATTGGTGCGCATCCTGATCATAGTTCGAGACTCCACGGTGAGCTGCTCCATTCCTGTGCTGTTCAACAACTTGATGTGGTCTTCCTTTACTTTTTGGCTGTCTATTCTATTTCATACACTAGGATAGATTTATTCTTTTGTATATTCTACTAGTTGCCCGCAACTTGTAACACTAGGTCTTGGCGCACATATTAGTAGACTATTCTTTTGGGAACTGTATAATTATTTTTGGATACTTTACTAATTATCACCTATTTTAAACTTCAATTATTAGAAATGGTAGACTTATTTTGGAAAAGTAAAATGAACACTTATTTATATTTCCGTGTTGGCTTGCCTGACAATAGTGTTGGGTGTCATCATGACCTATAACGGAAATGGGTTGTGACTACATGGTATAAGAATACTAGGTTCACGTAGTTCTCACAAGTCATGGGAAAACTTCTTTGAGTCTTGCAGATCGGTACAAAGACGTCTGTATTTATCTTCGAGAGGCTATAAAGTGTTAAGAAAACTACTCTTTATTCATTTCCTATCGTGCAGCGGTTTGTATATTAAATTTACCTTTTCTATTCTCTTACCGATGATGAGAACACACATGACTGATGTCCTAGACTCGGGAGGAGCTGCTGCTATTGTTAGAGGCCGAGGCAGAGGAGGGGGAGGGAACCAGTCCGAGGTAGGGGACGAGGGTGCCCTAGAGCTATTCTAGTAGTGCCATTAATAGATCTTGCGGGAGATCTTATCATCGAGGAACAGGACGAGGTGTACGCACCTGATCCTACCCCAACGAACTTTATGACAAAATCAGGTTTCCAGGAGATAATGGGCCATATGTTACGGTTCATGGATTCCATGAATCATGCTGGTTTATTTCCAGCAGATCCAGCTACATCACAAGTAGTACAGGGAGCACAGACCCTTAGTGCTCATGCTCCTGGTCATGTAGATGTAGTATATCATACTCCAGGTGCACTACCCTCAGATGGGGCCCAACCAGTTGTTGCAGTGGCGCCCCAGCCCAGACCAGCTATGGATGGAGACTCGTAGAAGTTGTTAGATAGATGGACTAGACTTCATCCTCCTGTCTTTGGGGGTGAGCGTCATGAGGATGCCCAAGACTTCATAGATTTGTGTAGGGACAGACAACACACCATGAGGATATTAAAGTCTCATGGGGTTGACTTCTCTACTTTTCAGTTTGAGGGTAAGGCCTGTAGATGGTGGAAGCCTTATGTTCTTGGCAGGCCAGCAGGTTCCCCTCCCATCACTTGGGGTCAGTTCATACAGTTATTCTTGGACATGTATATTCTACCCTCTGAGAGGGAAGAGATGCGGTATCAGTTTGAGCAGCTTGAGTAGGGTCAGATGTTCGTGATCGATTATAAGAAGAGGTTCTCTGAGTTGTCTCGCCATGCACTCATGATACTTCCTACGGATACAGAGAGAGTGCTGAGATTTTTTATGGGGTTGCACCCCAATTGAGCTACCATGGACCGAGAGGTGGAGATGGGTACTGAGTATCAGCTAGTTGTAGAGATTGCTCGATGGATTGAGGGATATCGCCAGAGGGGTAGAGAGCATATTAAGCAGGATAAGAGGGCCTGATTTTATGGAGAGTTCAGAGGTGCCCCAGCTAGGGGGTAGAGGTCACTTCGGGAGGGTTCATCCCAACAGGCCCCCATATTCAGCACCATCGCCACCTCCTTGAGATGCTCCAGTGAGGCATTACTTCAGTGTGATGCCGAAGAGTTCTTACCTTCCACCATCCATTCAGGGTTTCTCCTACATGTATTCTTGTCCTCAAGGTTCTTCTAGTGCTTACTTCAGTGCCATGCTAGAGAGTTCATATCACCCATAAGCCATTCAGGGTTCTTCTAGTGGATATTCGGGTTAGTAGGTCAGACTTTAGGGCAGCATGCTATGGTTCTAAGAGGGTATTACGAGTGTGGAAATTCAGGTTACATTAAGAGGACATGCCCCAAACTTCGGGGCAAGGCAGTACAACATGATCAGTAGCCCATGATTCCAACACCAATTTCCCAGTCTCCTAGAGGCGGGGGATAGATGGGTAGAGGCCATCCTAAAGGTAGAGTCCAGTCAGGGAGAGGTCAGCCATCTAGTGCTTAGTTAGGTGGAGGCTAGTCATCCGGCATTCCATCCATATTCTATGTCCTTCCGGCAAGGTTAGATGCATTAGCCTCAGATGCCGACATCACATATATTATTTCCGTCGGTGATAGAGATGCTTTGGTATTATTTGATCCAGGGTCTACCTACTCATATGTGTCATCTTTGTTTTCTTATTTCCTGGTTATTTCTCCTGAGCCTTTAGGCACTCATGTTCATGTGTCCACTCCTATGGGTGACTCTGTGGTTATGGATTAGATCTAGCGATCTTGTGTGGTCACATTCTGTGGTTTCGAGTCTAGAGCAAATATTATGTTGCTCGATATGATCGACTTTAAGATCATCCTGGGCGTGGATTGGTTATCTCCATATATCACCGTCCCAGATTTCCATGCCAAGACGGTTACATTAGCAATTCCAGGGTTGCCAAGATTGGAGTGGAAGGGTTCCACAGTGGATACATCTATTCGGGTTATCTCTTTTCTGAGGCTTGGCATATAGTCGAGAAGGGGTGTTTGGCTTATCTAGCTTATGTTTGGGACACCACTACAGAGTCTCTGATGATTGATTCATTTCTAGTAGTTTGGGAGTTCGCCAATGTGTTTCCTTCTAATCTTCCTGGCATGCCACCAGATCGCGATATTGATTTGGCTCCAGGGACCCACCCTATATTTATCCCTCCGTACCGTATGGCTCCTACAAAGCTGAAGGAGTTAACGGAGCAGCTTGAGGAGTTGTTAGCAAAGGGATTTGTTAGACCCATTGTGTCACCTTAGGGTGCACCAGTGTTATTTGTGAAGAAGAAGGATGGGACTATGCAGATGTGCATTAATTACCGCCAGTTGAACAAAGTCACCATCAAGAACAAGTACCAATTGCCTCGCATCGATGATTTGTTTGACTAGTTGCAGGGTGCTAGGGTGTTCTCTAAAATCGACTTGAGGTAAGGGTATCATCAGCTGGAGATTCGAGACTTAGATGTTCCGAAGACTACATTCCAGACTAGATATGGCCATTATGAGTTTTTCGTAATGTCCTTTGGCTTGACTAATACCCCAACAGTAGTTTTGGACTTGATGAATAGGGTGTTCAGACCTTACATTGATTTCTTTGTCATCGTCTTCATTGACGACATCTTGATATACTTACGTAGCCTGGGGGTGCACGAGCATCATTTGAGAGTAGTGCTTAAGACCTTACAAGAGAAGAAGCTATATTCTAAGTTCTCGAAATATGAGTTTTTGCTAGAGTTAGTGGCATTCTTGGGGCATGTTGTTTCAGGTGAGGGTATTAAGGTGGATCCCAAGAAGATTGAGGAAGTTTAGTGTTGGCCACTTCGTACTTCCGTGACCGAGATCAAGAGTTTCCTGGGGTTAGCTGGCTATTACAGACGATTCCTATAGGGATTTTCATGTATTGCATCACCTCTGACAAGATAGACCCAGAAGGGTGCTCCTTTTTGCTCATTCAATGATTGTGAGGAGAGCTTTCAGAAGCTCAAGACAACTTTGACCATGGCACTAGTTCTTGTATTGCCTTCCGGTTTGGGCATGTATACGCTATGTGCGATGCTTCATGTGTTGGATTTGAATATGTAGTGATGTAGGAGGGGTGATTTATTGCATATCCTTCGCGTCAGCTGAAGATTCATGAGAAGAATTATCCGGTGCACGATCCAGAGTTGGTCGCGATTGTTCATGCTCTTAAGATATTGAGGCATTATCTATATAGGTTGTCATGTGAGGTTTATGCTGATCATCAAAACTTACAACATTTTTTCAAGCAGATGGATCTTAATTTGAGGCAGTGCAGGTGGCTTGAGTTACTGAAGGATTATGACAACACCATTCTTTATCACCCGGACAAGGCAAATGTGGTCGCGGATGCCTTAAGAAGGAAAACAGAGAGTATGGGTAGCTTAGAATTCATTCCAGCATAGGAGAGGCCACTAGCTTTGGACATTCAGTACTTGGCTAACAGACTTGTGAGGTTGGATATTTCAGAGCCTAGTTGAGTTCTTGCGCGTGTTGTTGCTCAATCTTCATTATTGGGGCAAATCAAGGTCCGGTAGTTCGATGATTTACATTTGGCAGTTCTTAGAGAGACAATTCTATATGGAGGTGCCAAGGAGGATTCTATTGGCGATGATGGTATTTTACGACTCCAGGATCACCTATGTGTTCCTAATGTTGATGGCCTGAGGGAGGGGATTCTAGAGGAGGCACATAGTTCATGGCATTCCATTCATCCGGGTGCTACGAAGATATCTCGTTACTTGAGAAATCATTATCGATGGCAGAATATGAGGAAAGACATAGTAGAGTATATGGGTAGGTATTTGAATTTTCAACAGGTCAAGTACGAACACCAAAGACCGGGTGGCCTACTTCAGCAGAAGCTGATACCAGAGTGGAATTAGGAGTGAATTACTATGGATTCATAGTTGTGATGCCGCGGACTTTGCGGAAGTGTGACGCAGTATGGGTCATTGTTGATAGGCTGACCAAGTCGGCCCACTTCATTCCAGTGGCGACTACTTATACTTCAGAGAAGTATGCTCAGATTTACATTCGGGAGATAGTCAAGTTGCACGATGTTGATGTTCTTAACGTCAATACCACACAAGAGGGGGGATGATTTGTGCGGTACCCAATTTTTCGACGTAGAAGAACCTGGTTCTTCTAGGTGTTCTAACTACTACTGTTACAGAATTAAAGTACAAAAATAAAGAACACAAAGATTTTACGTGGAAAACACCTAGCTCAAAAGGTGAAAAAACCACGACCTGCTACTCAGTAGGATTTTCCCAAACATCCACTAAAATCATTGAGCCAAAACAACATTTACAAAAACTCTTCATAAACCTAAGGATTAAATCTAATCCCATTATGGCACATAGCCTCAACTGTTGCGACACTTTCAAGTTAACTCTAACTTGAATACTCAAAGTACCTAATACAATTACTTCTATGAAAGCTGGAAAGGTACAACTTTAAACCACCTACTACAATTGAACTAGAATAAGAATAAATATAATGGAAATGGTTCTTCTATCTTTTCCAAGTAGCTTCAGGAATGCACACTGAAATCTCATATTAATTTCTCGCAAAATTGCCTCGCCTTTTTTGCTCTTTATTTAATTTCACTTCTGCGTTTGTGCAATGCCTGTAAAAGAGAACAATCACAAGTATTTAATGAGTTAGTAATTAGAGTTTGATTGAGACTCAATTGCTGATCTTCCATCTAAGTTGAGTCCTTGAACAATACAAACTCCAACCCTATCCTTTATCCGGTTTGTGTCCTCTTCCTACAAGAAGAATTCCTCTCCTCATCCAATATACAACCTTTTCGATTAGTTCAGAAGATATTGTTGCTTGATCCTTGATACTTATCTTCTTCACGTACAACTCATATGAATAGGTTGATAAACACTGTGTCCCTCATGATGGACCTGGTCTATTACTGATTTCATTTGTCATTCTTCAAAACTTCACCTGAACTTGGGCTAAAAAATTTTCCCTTGTTGATGATGACAAACTCTGTGCTTTTACTGCTCAAAGAACCTGTAGGAACTTAGCTTAACCATCAACACTTTAACTTAGAATTTTAACTTATCATCAAGGACCAGGTTTAATTATTATGGCATCATCGAAAAGTTGCATACACAATGTGAATCCTAGATTTATATAATTACTCATGGCCATTGGGGAAACTGCAAGTGAAAACATGGTTCAATTAATCAACAATCAAGAAACAAAATTAACTATTAAGATCAGAATCATCATAGAACAAGAGAGAAGCAATTTTCATTGATAAGGATATGTTTCCACCAACAAACCACAAAAAGAAAGAAAAACTTCCAAACATGAGTGACAAAAACAGATGAAGTCCCGAATCTAGGTCACTGGGGGGTTCTAGATGGGTGCAAAGACAAGAACTGGACATCCTAAGGCTTGGAGGAACTAGAGGGCTGGGTATGGAGAAGGTTGAGCATATTCTGAAGCATTCCATCACTCTTCTCCTCTTCCTTTGCTAGATCAGCTCTAAGGTCATCTTTCTCAGTTTCCAATTCAACAACACGAGCCTGAAGCCTAGCAATTTCATCATCCTTAGTTCCACATTCTTGAACCAAAGCCCTAACCATGCTATTCACAAGAGTCTTCAGAGATGAACCAGATTCAACTGGGGTTGCATTTATAGGATAGTCACAAGCCATAAAAGTCCTGACACCAAAGTGTTCCTTGCTTGATGCCATCTCCCATTTCTTCAAAGGCACATTCATCCTTTCCAGAACAGTAGTCAATAGGAACCCATATGGAGTGGCATGAGCTTTGGATCCATTAATGACCCGATCCAACAGTTTGACAATGAAAGCAGGCCAATTTATCTGCATTCCTCTCACAAGGCACTCCATAAGAACCAGGTCCATGTAGTTGGCAGTGTGCTTCCTTTCCTGTCTGGGCAGCAGACACTGGTTAACAAACTCAAACAGGACCTTGTGCTCAGCCCTCATCTCACTTTTCTGCACAAATCTGGCTTCAGGCACATCTTCAGCACTTGCAGTATCATAAAATTTTTTGGTTATTTGGAGAGAAGTAGGGAGAGAGTCCAGACAAGGCTACCTCTATCTAGTATAATCATCATATCCCACACTGGGTATGTCCAGAATCTTACCCAATTTGGGTGCATCAAACTACACCTTTACTCCTTTCACCATGCTGGTGATAACCCCATTCTTCACAGTGGCATTGGCCATAAACTCAATCAACTCCTTCCTGGCCAGCTTCCCATCCATTTCAAGGACCATGTCCTACCACCCTTGTGTAGCTAGGGCATCCACCAGTCTTCTCATTCCTGGCTCATCCAAGTCTTTCAACAGTCTTCCTTTGAAAATCTTTCTTCTGCCAAAGATGGAAAACCTATCTTTCTCCTTCTCAAATTCCTCCTCTTCTTCTTCTCCACTCCATTCTTCTTCTTCTTCAGGAATTATTGACTTGATTTCTTTTTACTGCAGATCTAGTTCTTTTGGCTAAAGAGGGTTCAACAGACAGGCTCAGAGGAAGACTTCTTGGAAGAAGTCTTGGATCTTTTTGGTTTGGGTGTAGGAACCTCCACATTGTTCCTCTTTCTTGATGGACCGGTTCCATCTCCTCTTCTTCCCCTTCTGCAGCCTCAGAACTTTCCACAACCTTTGCTTTTCTCTTCTCCTTCTTCTTTTTCCTGGTTTCTTCAAGAGCTTTTTATAACTCTGCTTCACTTTGTTTAACCCTCATTCTAGTAGCTCTTCCCTTTAGTACTGCGGGGACAGTAGGCTTTGGAGATGACACTTTGATTTTCTTTTTTGACTTGGAAGCAGTTGGAGCCTTTTGTGAGGAATCTTTGCTCTTCTTTTCAGAATGTCAGATAAAGTTTCCCCAATAAATGAACTAGGTGCATCTAGTTGCTTGCTCAAATGAACAATCCCTTCAGCAGCCTCCCCAAAACCATTTCCCCCTGACTTGTTTCCACTCTTTTCAACACCTCCATAGATAGCAAGAACTTTTTCTTTCTTCTTACCTTTCCTCCTACTTGACTCTACCCCCTTTACATCTTTCATATAACCAACCAAAACAAACCTATTATCTACATTTCAACCACATCAGAAAATACCAAACAAGTATTTACCTCACCAGGGGTTTCTCGATTTTTGTCAGTGTCAGAAGACTCATGTTCTTCACCTTCGCTGGCAGAAATAAAGGCTTCAGACTCAGATCTAGAGTCAGATTCTCGAGCAGGACTTTCCTATTTTGGATAGCCCTCAATTTCTCATTTATGGCTTTTCTTAGAGACACAAAAGCCATAATTTTCGAGCCAGCATTTTTTGTCTACGAAACCTAGCTTTTGGGGAAACACTAGGAGGAATAGATGAAGACATATTAGAAAGGGATACTGGTGGGGGATTGCTTGGATTATCTTGGGGATTAGTCATGGTGAATTATTTCTTGAGAGGATTTGGGAATTTTGGAGAGAAAAAAGATAATCAGAACTAGAGAGGGGTTTTTGACGGTTATGAAATAATGACAAAAGGTGTGGTGAGTATTTAGAGGTGATTAGATTTAATTTAGGTAATGGAAGCTTTTCAGGAGTCAATCAGGAGTCTAATCAAAGTAGAATTCTGGTCTCTTTGGTGATTATTATACATCATTTTAGGCAAAAATCCAGTTTATAGAGTTTTAGGAGAACGGAACTGGTTCAATGCTCAACAGACAAAATTTTTGAGAGTTTGATGAAAGTAGGTCTTCTGCTCATGATTGGAAAATTAGTCTTTCTAATTGTGTACATTATAGCAAACATACCTGAACTTACTCATGAGCATATACTGATGAACCTGGTTCTTCAGGTAGAACTCTCTTGAACATGCCTTAAATGTCATAATAGAAAAACTTTGTAAGAGATCAGTGATTCAAATATACGCATGTCACAGGAGTATACTGATTAAACTATGAGACTGATAAGAATTTATCTAGATATTTACACAAAGTCAGAACTCCTAACCAAAAGAAAACAAAAAAATAATTTTTTTTTATTTTTTTTATTGTGCATTCTGAACTGGACGTTTTAGGAGATCTTAATCATCCCTAATTCCAACCTGTTCCTCGCAAAGTTTTCTCTACTCAGTGTTTTAATGATGATGTCAGCTATTTGTTTATCAATAGAACAAAATTCTATTGAAATCAATCCTCTCTCATAGTTATCTCTTAAGAAGTGGTGTCTAACATCTATATGCTTGGTCCTTTTATAATGAACAGGGTTCTTTGTCATACTTATAGCACTAGTGTTATCATAGAATATTAGAATACATCCCAGTTCAATTCCAAAATCTACCAGTTGTTGTTTAATCCATAGCAATTGAGCACAACAAGAAGCAACAACAACATACTCAGCTTCAGCAGTAGATAAAGCTAGTGAAATTTTCTTTTTGGCAGCTCATGACACAAGACATGAACCAAAAAAGTGTGTCATACCTGAGGTGCTCTTTCTATCCACTAGGAAACCTGCATAATCAAAATCAGCATATCCCACTAGATTGAAATTACTACCTTTGGGATACCAAAGACACAGATCAATGGTGCCTTTCAAATATCTTAGTATCCTCTTGACAGCAGTCAAGTGAGACTCTTTTGGATTTTCCTGAAAACGAGCACAGAGTCCTACACTGAAAACAACGTCAGGTTTGCTGGCAGTAAGATACAAAAGTGAACCAATCATACCCCTATACAACTTTTTATCAACTAATGAACTAGGTTCATTAACATCTAATTTAGTGGCAGTTGCAATAGGTGTGTCTATTTCTTTAGAATCCTCCATTTTAAACTTTTTGATTAATTCTTTTGAATACTTATGTTGATGGATCATGGTTCCATTTGGACTTTGTTTGATAGGAAAGCCTAAGAAGAAGTTAAGCTCACCCATCATGCTCATTTTAAACTCACTCCCCATTAATTTTGCAAAGTCCTTTCTCAACCTATCAGTAGTGGCCCCAAATATTATGTCATCAACATATATTTGCACAACATGGAAGTCTTTACCTTCTTCCCTTAAGAACAAGGTACTATCAATTTTACCTCTTTTGTAATGATGCTTCAGTAGGAATTTAGATAGGCGTTCATACTAAGTTCTTGGGGCCTGCTTGAGCCCATATAGAGCCTTGTCTAACTTGTACACATTCTTAGGATATTCCTTGCTTTCAAACCCTGGGGGTTGTTTCAGAAACACTTCTTCCTTTAGGTAGCTATTCAGGAAGGCACTTTTGACATCCATCTGATGTAGAGTGAATTCCATGTATGCTGAAAAGGCTATGAGGAGTCTGATTGCCTCTAGTCTTGCAAGTGGAGCAAATGTCTCATCATAGTCAATACCCTCCTCTTGGCTGTAGCCTTGAATCTCCATCCTTACCTTTTTTATTGTAACTGTTTCATCTTTATCAAGTTTGTTCCTAAAGACCCATTTTGTGCCAATGACTGATCTGTCCTTAGGTCTTGGAACTAGATGCCAAACTTTACTTCTGTCAAATTGGTTGAGTTCATCCTGCATTGCATTCACCCAATCTGCATCCTGCAAATCTTCAACAACATTTTTAGGTTCAATAAGAGATAGGAAAGCATCAAAATCACATAGAGTTTTCAGCTGCGATGTAGTTTTGACACTAGATGTTGGACCAGTGATAATGTTCTCAATAGGATGAGAACTTTGATACCTGTGAGGTTTCACAACCAACTGGTTTATGCTAGATGTCTCTCCATGTTCTGTTACTGAGGAACAGGTTCATGAATAGGTTCCTCTTGGGGGTTTGATTCAATTTCTCCTTGATTAGTTCCCCTTGTTAGGTTTCCCTTATTAGAAGGACTTGTTCCATCACCTGTTCCTTCTTTTGATGCCACTTTGACTTGTGCTGGGGATTCAGTCAATTCCTTTACCAGTCCAATGGCTTCATCTTCATGTTCCTGTCTTTTAGAAAGAATGTTAGTTTCATTAAATACAACATATACGCTTTCCTCCACACACAAAGTTCTTTTATTAAACATTTTATATACTTTTCTATGTGAAAAATATCCCAAGAATACTCCCTCATCACTTCTAGCATCAAACTTACCTAGGGAGTTTTTTCCATTATTGTGCACATAGCACTTGCAACCAAATGCCCTAAGATGGGATATGTTTGGTTTTATCCTTTTAAGTAACTCATAGGGAGTTTTCTCTACAAGAGGTCTAGTCACGAATCTATTGAAAATATAGCATGCAGTGTTTACAGCCTCTACGCAGAAGCTGTGAGGTAATTTACTAGAAAGAAGCATGGTCCTTGCTATATCCTCAAAGGTCCTATTCTTCCTTTCAACTACTCTATTTTGCTGAGGATTCCTAGGGGTAGAGAAGTTATGATCAACACCATTTTCATCACAGTATTCAACAAACTTTGCTTTTTCAAATTCAGTTCCATGATCAGACCTAATGGATGCAAGTTGATTTCCTAATTATTTCTGAGTCTTTCTAGCAAAAGCACTAAACATATCGAATGCTTCATCTTTGGAGGTTAGAAATTGTACCCAGGTAAATGAAGAATAATCATAAACAAGTACCATTACATATTTCTTTCCATCTCTGCTCATGATTCTGGTTGGACCACAAAGATCCATATGAACCAGTTCCAACGTCTTGGACGTACTTACATTTTCTTGGTTTTGAAGGATGAATTTTACCTGCTTCCCCCTTGCACATGCTTTACAAACTTTGTCTTCCTTGAACTTGATATTAGGTAATCCTATCACCAAGTCCTTAGAGACTAATTTGTTTAGCCAATTTAGACTTGCATGACCAAGTCTTTTGTGCCATAGGAGGGGATCATTATCCATCACACTTAGACAAGTTAGTTCATTTTCTGAGAGAGTGCACAAGTCTACAATGTTAATATTGTTAACTCTCTTTCCCTGCAAAACAATCTTGTCAGTGGTAAGGTTAATCACAAAGCATTTGATGGAGGTAAAAGCCACAAAGTTACCTCTGTCACACAGTTATGACACATTAATCAGGCTATATTTCAAGCCATCTATTAAGTAGACATTCTCAATGGAGTGAGAGTCTGTCTTACCTACCTTTCCAACCCCAATAATCTCATGTTTCTTCTCATTCCCAAAGGAGACATTGCCTCCTTTTAAGTCATCAAGTGAAAGGAACTGGTCCTTGCTTCCAGTCATATGTTTTGAGCAGCCAATATTCATATACCATATTTGGTTACTTCCTTTCACTTGGACCTGCAAAAGAAATCAAGGGTTAGTCTTAGGAACCGAAACAAAGTTTGGGTCCCATTATATAGGAAAAAGGATCAATTATATTCCTTCTTCCCACCCAGGCAACTTACTTTTCTCTTGAACAAAGCCTTTTTTCTTTCGATTGGCCTTTTCTTTAGCATTACACTCACTCTTGTAATAGCCGGTCTTGCCACAATGTGTGCGAATTTTATTTTCAGGAAGCATGAGGTACTTGCTTTTAGGGTCCCACTTTAGTGCTTGAGTTCCATCGCCAAGTCCTCTTTTGTTGTTATTGTGATGCTCTTGAAGCCAAGAGAGTGCATCAGAAGCCTTGTTCCACTTGCAAGTTCTATCTTGTTCATGTTTCACCTTTTCTAGATCTTCCTTTAGGACGTTGATGAATTCATCTTTCTTATATAATTCATCTTTCATTTTTTCCAAATTTTCTTCTAGAGTGAGATATGTGTGATCAGCTTTCTTCTTTCCTCTTCCTAGTTTCAGTTTTAAGTTTTCATACCTAAGTTCTAAGACACTGTTATAAAGTTCAAGAACTTGGTTCTTCAACTCAGTATTTGTGTCATCACTCTCATTAGCCTAGACTCTAGACTCTTGCATTTTGCTTTTAGGATCACACACTCCCTAGACAGAACTTCCTTCTTATTGTTAATTATCTCAGACTCATCAATGAAGTCTAGTAATAGCTCAGCCAACCTTTCTTTAGACAAAAATATAATCTTGTCTTTGAGATGAAGAATACTTACCTCTGGTTCATCATCTGATTCTCCAATGGCCATCAGTTGTTGCTCTTCTTCAGTTTCATCTTCTGAGTTCATCTAAGGTTTCTCCCTAAGAAGCAACCATAGCCTTGGTTGAACCATTGTTCCTTTTTGGTTGAACCTATTCCTTCTTTATGTTCCTTCGTTCAGCCTTTTCTTTCTTGCACTCAATTTCCCATTGAGGGCAGTTCTTGATCATGTGATCAGTCTTACAACACGTGTAACAACCCTCATTCGTCTGTTTCTTAGGAGCTCTTGACTTGTTGAAGAATCATTTCCTCTCATCAGGTACTTTTTGAAATCTCTAGTGATCATAGCCATCTCATCATCTTCCAGTACTGAACCTTCAAAAATTGTGAGAGCTAAGTTTTCCCCTTCTTGGGTGTATCCATCTTCATGATTTTCCTTCTCATTTCATAAGCAGTAAAATTTCCAATCAGTGCATCCAGTCTGAGAGTAGCAATATTCATGGATTTCTGAATGGCAGTGATTTTGCTTTCCCATGTGACTGGCAAAACCCCAAATTTTCTCAACCTTGTCTTCTTCAAGAATGACCCTTCCAAGAGACTTAAGTTCATTTGTCATTGTAGTGAACCTAGTATACATCTCTTGGATAGTTTCTCCTTCATTCATAGTAAAATCCTCATATTGAGAATACATCAATGTCCTAATGATATTTTCACTTGAGGTGTTCCTTCATGGGCTACTTACAGAGTGTCCCATATCTCCTTAGCATTAGTACAACGTTGGATCCTACTGTACTCATATGGACCTAATCCTTACACAAGCCATTTCTTGGCCTTAACATTTTTCTCCCACTTTTTAGGTCTTCAGCAGTGCAGTTAGTTCTTGTCTTTGGTACTTCCACTCCTTCCTCATTCTTATTTGTAGTTGCCAAGGGTCAATCAGTGACTATATCCAGAGTTCATAGTCCTCTCCAATGATATGATCTCTCATCCTATTTTTCCACCAAGAATAGTACTGCCCATTGAAAAGTGGAGGTCTGGCAGTGGATTTCCCTTCCTAGTTATCATGTGGTGCACTCATGTTGATATTTTCCTAAGGTTTTAGCCTCTTCAATCATAACCCGCTCTGATACCAATTGATGTTCTTAACGTGAATACCACACAAAAGGGGGGGGGGGGGTGATTTGTGTGGTACCCAATTTTTTGGTCTAGAAGAACCTGGTTCTTCTAGGTGTTCTAACTACTACAATTGTGGAATTAAAGTACAAAAATAAAGAACACACATATTTTTACGTGGAAAACACCTAGCTCAGAAGGTCAAAAAACCAAGGCCCTATTACTCAGTAGGATTTTTCCAAACATCCACTAAAATCACTGAGCCAAAACAACATTTACAAAAACTCTTTGTAAACCTAAGGATTAACTCTAATCCCAATGTAGCACACAACCTTAACTGTTGCGACACTTTCAAGTTAACTCTAACTTGAATACTCAAAGTACGTAATACAATTGCTTCTATGAGAGCTGGAAAGGTACAACTTTAAACCACCTACAACAATTAATCTAGAATAAGAATAAACATAATGGAATTGGTTCTTCTATCTTGTTCAAGTAGCTTCAGGAATGCGCACTCAAATCACACATAAATTGCTCGCAAAATTACCTCGCCTTTTTGCTTTCAATTTAATTTCACTTCTACGTTTGTGCAATGCCTGTAAAAGAGAACACTCACATGTATTAATGAGTTAGTAATTAGAGTTTGATTGAGACTCAATTGCTGATCTTCCCTCGACGTTGAGTCCTTAAACAATGCAAACTCCAACCCTATCCTTTATTCGGATTGTGTCCTCTTCTAAGAAGGAGACTTCCTCTCCTCATTCAATATGCAACCTTTTTTATTAGTTCAGAAGATATTTCTACTTGATCCTTGAGACTTATCTTCTTCACATGCAACTCACATGTACAGGTTGATATACACTGTGGCTCTCATGATGGACCTGGTCAATGATTGAGTTCATTTGTCATTCTTCAAAACTTCACTTGAACTTGGGCCAACAGGTGTCTTTGTTTCCATCATATCAGACAGAGGCCATTAGTTCACTTCCCAATTATTGAGAGCTCTTTAGAGTGAGTTGGGGACCCCTGAAGAGCTTAGCATAATATTCCACCCTCAGACAGATGGGCAGTCGAAGCGGACAATCCATATCTTGGAGGAAATACTTAGAGATGTGTGATTGACTTTGTAGGATAGTAGGATCAGTTCTTATCCTTGGCAGAGTTTGCTTACAACAACAACTATTGGTCTAGCATAGAGATGGCTCCATTTAAGACTTTATATGGTCAACGGTGTCGTTCTCCTATCGGGTGGTTTGAGCATGGTGAGGCTAGGTTATACGGTACAAACTTGGTTCAAGTTGCCTTGGACAAGGTAAAGTTGATTCAATAGAGGCTTCCTACAACTTAGTCCAGACAGAAAAGTTACGGGGATTAGAAGGCACGTGATGTATCATTCATGATTGGCAAGAAGGTCCTCTTGAAAGTTTCGCCAATGAAAGGTATTATGAGGTTTCGGAAGAAGGGCATGTTGATTCCAAGATTCATTGGCCCCTTTGAGGTGTTGAGGTAAGTTGTGGAGGTTGCTTGCGAGCTTGTTTTACCCCCAGCTTATCGGGAGTTCATCTGGTTTGCCGTGTATCGGTGCTTCGGAGGAATCATGCCGACTTGTCTCATGTGTTAGATTTCAGTACCGTTCAGTTGGATGAGAGTTTGGGCTATGAGGAGGAGCCAGTTGCTATTATTGATAGATATGATCGCTAGTTGAGGTCCAAGGGGATTTCTATATGAGGGTCTAGTGGATGGGCCAACCAGTTGAAGAGGCGACCTAGGAGTTCGAGGAGGACATGCAGAGCATATATCAAAATTTGTTCAGAACCTCAAGTTCTTTTCTATGCCTGTTCGAGGACGAACATTTGCTTAAGATATGGAAGATGTAACAATCCAACTGGTTGTTTTATTTTTTAGAACCCCATTCCCTTAAATAAAACTTCCCCCGCTTGATTAAACTAATTTATGACCTACGAGGATGATTGGTTTGGGATTTGGAAGAGTTTGGATTGAAATAGGCACATTTGATTCCATAAGATTTTTCTAAAAGGCTAAGTTTAACTTTGGTCAACATTTTTATCAAACGGATTTGGATTTGTGTTTTGACAATCCCGTAGGGTCCATAGGAAAATATGGGACCTGGGTGTATGCTCGAAATCAAATTCCAAGGTCCCTAGCCCGAGTAACGAATTTTTATTAGAAATTGTTAAACTGAAATTCGAAGGATTTAAAGAAACTAAATAATGATTAATAACATTGGTATCGAGCTCCTATGTTGGTTTCAGAGCCTGTACAAGTTCATTATAATATTTAAGACCTGCCTGCAAAATTTTGTGTCAATCCGAGTAGTATGAGTATGTTTCGGCACGATAGAAGTGAATTTAAGAACTTGAAGTAATCAATTTGTGTTAAAGGGTGATTCTCAGATTTATCATTGTTTCGAGCGTTCTAAGGATCAAGAGAGTCCATTTCATGATTTTAGACTTGTCGGTGTGTTCTGGAGGGGCGCTGGAGCCCCGAGTGTCAATCGGACGAGGCTCGAGTGAAGTTGGAAAATTTGGAAAGAGTTGAAGCTTCAGGTTACTGTCATAACCGCACGTGCGCTTGGTCAGCTGCAGGTGCGAGACAACAGAAGTGGTCCACCTCTCGCAGATGCGGCCAAGCCAGGATAGGCCCATGGCAGCAGAAGCATCTTGCAAATGTGGCCCAACTGCCTAGTGGTGATTCCGCAGAAGTGGCTCCTTTCCGTAGATGCGGTGCGCATGTGCCGCCCAGAACTGTAGATGCAGAAATCATTGAAGCAGTGAGCTTCATTTAATACGGGCTCCAACCATTTTTCCCCATTTTGCACTCGTGCATTGGGCGATTTTGGAGCTCTTGAGAGGCGATTTCCACCTAGCATCTTGAGGTAAGCTCATCCCCATTATTTCTAAGTTTAATACTTGAGTTTTGGGTAGATTAACACTTAAAGATCAGGAAAAATTAAGGGATTAGAGCAAAACCTAAGGTTTTGATAAAACTTAGATTTCACCACGAAATTGTTCATGAAATGAAGTACAAATCATATATTATTGATCCTTATGTTATAAAGAACAACTTTCTTCAAAAATTTCGGAATCCGGACACATGGGCTCGGGGTAGGATTTTAGGAAACTTGTGTTTAAAGTTGGAAAATTGCGTAATTAGTTAGAATGCGATCTTATGAGCTTGCATTTACTAATTCCTACCTAATTTAAGTAGTTTTGGATCGTTCGGCTCCAAATTGAGGGTTTGGCTCGTTCTTGGTATTGGAAGTACACATTGGAATGAGATAACTCTTATTTATAACCTTGTAAGAGGGAATTGTCCTCGTATGTGTAATAATTGAATAATTTAGTACTAAATGCGAGGGCTACATGCACTAGGTGATGGGAGTCCATACGTAGCTACTATTATGCTAAGTCCAGGTAGTCTAAGACCCAAAAAATCATGCTCTATGTGATATTCTTATAACTTTATGTTTAATCTAGATTGTTTAAATAATGTTGATTATGGTGAATAAGACTAGTAAGAGGAACATTAGCTTTCTGGCTTTTTTTAAAAGTTGATATTTCTATGAGTAATTGTTCCCCAGGTATACATCCTTGTCTACTTGTTGTAAAGGTGTTAAACAGGCCGGGTCAGTCCGATTCCAGACCAGCCCAGACAGGTTAAAACCGCAATCAGCCTGGACCGGTTAAAGGGGGTTGGGTTGGGATGGGTTAGCGGGTTTCTCCGTTTACGTTTTAAATACCGGTTACCCAGACCAGTACAACCCGTTAGGTGAACAGTGTTCGTAAACCGATTAATTAGCCCGGACCGGTTTAATTGTAAAATATATTTTTTTAATCTTTTTTATATGGGCCCAGATCTGACCGTTTGCACAATTTAGCCCAATTCTGAATTTTTTTATTAAATTAAACCCCTTTTCAAAAACTATAAATAACCCCCCTCCCTCTTCCTCATTTTTTTCACTCATCTCTCAATTCTCAATCTCATTTCTAATATTCTCTCATTCTTCAATCTTCATTCTTCACCTATTAAAGTGCAATCAACTATTTGGCTATTTTTTTTTTGGAATTTAATTTATCGTAGTATTTATTTTTCAAGTTTGAACAATTGAACTTCAAATTTGGAACAATTGACGTTTCTTCATAGTAATATTGGAGTTGAGAAATCATCAAGTGCTCAATTCATTGCCGAATTCGGTGCACTCCCTCAAACAATTTTTCTTATTTAGTATTTTGTTTGCATATTTATTTATTTATTTTTTTGCCAGTAGTTAAATTTTTACAATATATTTAATGCTGCAAAAAGAGGAAATAAAAAAAAGGTAGTACTTCAGGTTCAACATCTAGTAGTAAATTAAATACCTCTAAAAATATTCCTGAAATATTACTTGATAATAATATAGATTATGAACAATTGCAGAAAGATTTTGGTATAGACGATAATGAACTAGAAATGGAAAATGAGATATCACTTACACCTAGTAGTGTTGGAGCTACTAGCGGGAGTGGTGGTCATAATGCTAGTAGTAGACCACATGTAGCCCCGACTAGTATTCTTAGAAAAAAAAATAAGGTTTGGAAATCTTTTAAGGAAATAAAAGGTACTGATAGATTTAAATGCAAACTTTGTAATGATACTTTTAAAGATAAGACTGTGGAATAATTAGAGGAGACTGGGACACTTAGTAGACATATGAGAACTGCGCATCATATAGAATGGAGATATGATGGAGATGTAAATCAATCAACATTAAACCCTACCACAGGAGGTCTTGTAAAATATGATAAAATGAAGGGTCGTGAGGAGTTGGCAAATGATTGCTTTGGGTTGTCTACCTTTTTCTTTTGCTTCTTCATCATATCTTATTATGTATATTCAAAAGATTTATAATCATTTATTTAAAGTTATCCCTAGAAGTACTTGTAGAGCTGATATCTTTAGACATCTTGGACATTATCAAACATACATACGTTATTTATTTAGCCACCTTCCTTGTAGAGTTTCTCTAACTTCTGATGTTAGCCATGCTGTTAATGGAAATGCTTATTTGACAATTACATGTCATTGGATAGATTATACTACTTGTATGCAAAAACGTATTATCACTTTTAGATATGATGAAGATTAAAGTCATACTACTGCGTTTATAAGTAGTACTATTTGTGAAGGTGTTGAATTGTATAATCACAAGCAAAAAGTATTGTGTATGTATTTTGATAATGCTTCTAATAATAATGTCGCAATTTCAATATTAAAACTACATTTGCAACCCCCTCTTGATGAAATTTTTCATGTTAGGTGTGCATGTCATGTTTATAATTTAATTGTTAAAGTGGCCTTGATTTATTTTCAACTGAGATTACTCATGTTAGAAGAGCAGTTGGTTTTACTCAAGGAAATAATAGACAATCTAGAATAAATGTATTTAAGAGTAAGTGTGTCAACTATAACCTTAAACCCAGATTCACACCGGACGAAATTGTTACTAGATGGAATTATACATATATATTTTTGAAATGCTGCTATAAATATAGATTCCCAATAATTGAAGTTGCTAATGCGCATTGTACTGATCCAAACCGTATGTTAACAACTACTACTTGGGAGGTTATTAATGATGTTGTTAAATTTTTACATAAATTTTATATAGCTGCTATTGAGTTTTCTGGAGCATATTACCCTACTGTTACTTGGCTTTAGTACATATAGCTTAAATTTGTTTTCTACTCGTTGAATTTAAGAAGAAAGAATAATATAGGGATGTTGTTGAAAAAATACAAGCAAAATTCAAAAAATATTTCTTTCCAATTTACTTAATTGGTGTTGTTTTAAATCCTTCTATTAAGATGTCTGATTGTCACCCATTAATGAATGTATTATATACTTATATGGAGATTGGACCAACTGAAACCCCAGATTTATATACTTGTATGAATAAGCCAAATGAATATTTACAATGATTATATAATTATTATGTAAATGTAATTGATGATGCTGCTCGTAATGTAGGCAATGTCAGTCCCTTTATGCACTGTACCACTTCTTCTACTACGGATGATGAAGAAGACCTTAACAGTTTTAATATTTTTTCTACATTTTCTACACTCAAACCAGTAGCAGTAACATTGATGAACTTCAATTCTACTTGCAGAAGCAAAAAAGAGCCTCGCACAAAGGAATTTTCAGCGTTGGGATATTAGCATGAGAATGGAAATCAATTTCCTATTCTTTTCGCTATGGCTCGGGATGTGCTGAATGTGCCAATTTCAATTGTTACATCATAGAATGCATTTAGCAAAGAAAGACAACAACTTGGAGACGCCCGTCACTCATTGGGAAGCAATGCTATGGAAGTTTTAGCATGTTTCAGAGATTGGATTAGATTGGAACGAAGAAATCAAGGACGTGAAGATGTTGATAGCCCAGAAGACGAGGAACTTGGAGATATATTAACATAGGGTAACCCATCCGAATTTAACACTCTAGAAGAAGGTCACTCAGTTCATATTGATTATAAAGAACTTATTAAGGCAATGCAAATCTTTGAATTTACTCTTTTTTGATTAATTTACTTGTTGTTAAATGTAAAACTTTCAATTTGTAAGTTTGAATTTTGAAATAAATGTAGCACTTGCAATTTATAAGTGCAATACTTTCCATCTTCCTTGTACTATTTATATTAATACAATGTATTAATATAACTTACAATAGTTATATAAAATACAAGGAAAAAAAATTTAAAAAATATACTAAACACGGTTCGGCCCGGCCCCTTAACCCGTAATTCTTACGGTTCAATTTTTACCGCACCTTAATCCGTTAACCCGATAAGGGCCAACCCGTTACCGGCCCGGACCATAACCCGTACGGGTCCAAAAAATCCCAACCAAACCCGGCACAGCCCAGCAGTTTAACGCCCTTAGCTTGTTATGGTGTTTAATTACATTTGACCGCATCGCATGTTTGATTCGCAAGCGGGGTAATAGATGCATCTATGGTTCGTGTCGTTAGATCCTCAGTAGTGCACAATTTACTTTTATAATGGATTAGGCCGTATGACCTCGGCACTACTTGCTCATGCTTTAACTCAGTATTTCCTACGAATTGAACTTTGTTATATGCCTTGAAATGTAAATGGCCAACTGTTATTATCAAGAAAAGGACCCTTGTATTCCTTGGTATAAACTACTAATTATGTGTACTATCCATGCTTAGTATAAATTCTTTCTCATATTATTTGACCCTAGTAAGTATCAAGTCGACCTCTCGTCTCTACTTCTTCATGATTAGATGGGATACTTACTGGGTACATATTATTTATATACTCATACTACACTTTTGTACTTAATTGTACAGGATCTGAGGCAGGTACATCTGGCTATCAGTATAGTGCACATCCCTGATCATAGTCTGAGACTTTTACGGTGAGCTGCTCCCTTCCTATGCCGTTCAACATTTTGATGGGGTTTTCCTTTACTTTTTGGTTGTCTATTCTATATCTTACAGTGTGATAGATTTATTCTTTTGTATATTTCACTAGTTGCCCACAACTTGTGACACCAGATCTTGGCACTAACATTAGTAGACTATTCTTTTGGGAACTATATAATAATTTTTGGGTACTTTACTAATTATAACTTGTTTTTAACTTCAAGTATAGAAATGGTAGTACTTATTTTGGAAAAGAAAAATGAACACTTATTTATATTTTCACGTTGGCTTCCTGAAAATGGTGTTGGGCGCTATCATGACCTATAACTGAAATGGGCCGTGATAATTACAAATAAATTAATTTTAACAAGAAAGAGATTCCTGTACTTAGCAAAAGAAAACTACGAATCAAACTACAATGTGCAAACTAGAGTATTACAATAGCAAAGAACTAGATTAAAACTGCAAATGATTAACATGTACCATAAAACTCTAGAAACTTTGTATAAAATTATATGTATATATAGGTGGAATAATAAATTAGTCTACGGTCTGTTTGGTTTCGATTATTCTTTTGATTAAAAGCGACATCAAACCAAATTTGATTGATTTTTAAAATACAAAATAAACCAAACAAAAAAAGTACGAAAAAGGTTCAAATATATCCATGTACTATGAGAAAAGGTTTAAATATACCTCTCGTTATACTTTGAGTCCAAATATATCTTTATTGTTATTATATTTGTTCAAATATGTCTCTCTTCCATTAAGTTTAGCTAAGGTGGAGATTCAATCCTACGTGGCACTAACATTTGATAAGATGGATACAACATGGCATGCCATCTCAGTATCCCTACCCATTTTATTCCCCCCTTCTATGTTTTTTCACCACTAAAATTCTCTTATGATCCTCTCCATCACCATTTTTACCATTACAGTCACCATGAGCAATATTAAATTTATACAAAGACACTCCTCAAACTCAAAATCCTCATCTGGATGCCACGCATCAATCTCACGATCCTCATCTGGAATTCTACCAGCAACATTCAAAGACCAAGTTCGGCTATATGTCCACCAGAAATACCAACAGTGCAAATGACGGAAATCATTTTAATGAGGAAGTATTGGTTCTAGAAAAGTAAAGATCTTGCAAATGACATTGAAGAAAAAACAGATGGTGGCCTCGGTGACCATGAATATAGCTGTTTGCATTTCTCTCTGATTTATCAGTAGATGTAGATCGTCTTACTCTAGTGCTTACATAATTTTTTGACGATTCATTTGCTGAACATAAGAACAGGGCGGATGCACCTTTAACGTAGCAGATACTGTATTGGAAAAAATTGAGTTGACATATAAAAATGACGTGTTAAGACACGTGGAATAGTAAAAGAGTTATTACTGACTGGTAAAGAGGCACGAATAACAACAGACATGAGCAAGGGCAAAGAAAGAGGCGCGGATAGTTATTCAAAAGACTCATCACCCGTACCTATTCAAGTCATTTAGATCCGCGAATCAAGGGGAATGAATCAAACAATATATTCGAGTATATATACAATATGGTTATTGAATACTGAATACGTTAGAGAATCTGTATTAAATATAATAATTGTGTAACATAGCGTTTAATGTCCTTAATTACTCATAATAGCCTTATTATGACAAAGACAAAACGTATGTCTCTCAAATAGCAATAAAAATGAGACAACTGATCTTGTAAACACACAACACTATCTGATATACCTTGGTTTCCTTTCGATTATATTCTTGCTATTCAAATTACTTCCTTATATACATTCTTTCGATTATCAGTAACCCGTGTTCTTTTAGATTATAGCTTTAATCGAAATTCCATTTTTTTTGTTAACCGTTACCGGGAATCTGATAATCTATTTTCTTTCAGTTTAATTTCTCTTGTTCAATTAACCATGTCAACTAACAACGACGACATTCGAGGAAACCAAGAGAACCAACAGCATCAGGCAGATCCACAAAATATTAACTTTCTAATCCCTTCACCACGAGGCTCTCCAAAGCGATCTCGTGAGGGTACTCCCTAGGGATTTCATACCAACAAACATACTCAATTTGAAAATGCTGAGGTTATGATGAAAATTTACAAAAATTAATTGTTACACAAGTCAATAAGGCTCTTGAAGTATTTGCAAATTGTTTACCAGCTGCGACACCCACACCACTCCAAATAATAACACTTTGGAGAACCCTCGTTCCAGGCTTGTTAACTCAGGTAGCGGTGGAACTCCCAGTGAATCGCAGGAGGGAGAACCGAGTAATTTAATTAATTTTGACTTACAAAATTTAGTACTAACATTGCAGAAACAGCTCAAGGAGCAAAGTGAACGCATAGAACAAATACTTGGGGTGCCACCCATAATCAAAGGGGTTGATATGGATAAATATTCACAATAACCCTGGAAGCCAAGTGCTGCTCCCCTGCCAATTCCAAAGAAATTCAAAATGCCTGACATTTCAAAATACTATGGAACAACACACCTACGCGACCACGTGACTGCATTCACAACAGGCATAAAAGGCAATAATTTGACTAAGCAGGAGAAATCACTATAAGTCAAAAAATTCGATGAAACACTCACCAAAGGAGCGCTAACATGGTATTCTCTCTTACCCAAAAATTCTATAAACTCTTTTGCTGAGCTTGCAGATTATTTCACCAAAGCGCACTCTGGAACTCAAAAAGTAGAAAAAAGAATGGAAGATATTTTCAAGATCAAGCAAGGGTAATCAGAATTTCTTAGAGAATTCGTGGATAGATTCCAAAATGAAATAATGACATTACCACGTGTACTTCACAATTGGGCAGCTATAGCTTTCACGAGTAATTTGAATGAAAAAAGCTTAAAAGCTACGAGGCAACTTAAGGAAAGCCTTCGTGAATTCCCAGCTACAACGTGGAATGACGTTTACAATAGGCATAGCATGAAGATGATGGTGAAGAGGATATTGTTCCACGATTTCAAAAAGAAGAAATGGTAAGTTCGAGACGTGTAGATACCGAAAAGAGATCCTGTAAAAACAGGTACGAGCCATATATGGGACCTGCGGAAAAAGGCTCACGGTCAAAGCAGGACAATTAAAGGTATGATTACATGTCAAGAAATAGAGAATTAGGTTCTTCATCAAGATTTCAGAACGAGCGAAACAATTATGAGACATGAGATGATAATAGAAATTTGAAAGCAAGATTCAGCAATTAAAATTTCAATGTGAGTAATTCTGAGCTCGTACCTGTACTAAGAAGCATGGGAGATAAGGTACGATTGCCAAAAAATATTTTATCAAATCCAAATAGATGTAACCTTAATCATTGGTGCAAGTTTCATAATGTCCACGAGCATAAAACGGTAGACTGCAGATTTTTACAAAGTGAAGTTGATCATCTATTAAACAAGGATATCTCATCGAGTTGTTCAGTGAGAATGATAAGCAAGCTTATATGAAAAACATGCAGGAGCCCTCGAAACCACCTTCTTCGAAAAGAATTGTTAATGTAATAAGTGGGTGAGGACATCAATGGCATATCATATAATGCAACTAACAAAATTTCCAAAATTACTATTACCTAAGAGAAACGGGTACAACATGTCTTAGAAGAAGATAACATTACATTCAATGATGCAAACGCAGATAGCATGTCAACTCCTCATAACGACTCACTGGTAATATCTCTAACTATATATGATACTAATGTGAAATGAGTTTTGATTGATCCAGGTAGTTCTGTGAACATTATTTTGCTAAGAGTATTACGTGAGATGCAAGCTGAAGATATAATAATTCCAAAGGCGCATACTCTTTTTGGATTTGACAACTATAGCGTTGTAACAAAAGGAGAGGTAACTCTCACCACATTCGCAGAAGGAATCGTCAAAGATATGAAGTTCAGGTAGTAGACATGGAGATGGCTCAGAACTGATCCTTGGGAGACCATGGATCCATGAAATGGATGTTGTTGTATCAACCTTGCATCAAGTTATTAAATTCCCATCACCATGGGGAATACGTCAAATACGTGGAGACCAACATACATCTAGGAGCATCAACTCCGTAGCAGATCCAAGTACAAAAGATGAAGGAGAATAGCAACCACAGAAGACAGTTGAGGGCGCCACAACACGAACCTCAACTGAGCAGGGACAAGCAGATATGGATTTAAGGCCTGATACCATTCAAGAACTAGAAAATAACAAAAGCATCATAATAGCAATTGAAGAATTGGAGCCTGTTGTATTATTTGCTCAATGGCCTGATAAGAAAGTCTGCATAGGGGCATATCTTAGCCAGGGCATGAGAGGTAAATTAATTGAACTTTTGAAAACTAACATAGATTGCTTTGTTTGGTCCCATTCTGACATGACAGGGATACCACCGGAGGTAATGATTCATAAATTGAATGGGGATCTATCATACCCTCCTGTCAAACAAAAAGAAAGAAAGCAAGGAGCCTTCAAGAACCAGGTAATTCAAGAAGAGGTTAAAAAATTATTAAAGATTGGATCCATTCACGAGGTAAAGTATTCTAACTAGTTAGCTAATACTGTTGTAGTTCCAAAGAAGAATGGTAAGTGGCGGGTTTGTATAGATTACACATATCTTAATAAAACCTGTCCTAAAGATTCTTTTCCACTACCACATATAGATCAATTAATTGATGCAACTGCAGGACATGAACTTTTAAGTATTTAGACGCATATTCAGGTTATAATCAGATCAAAATGGATCTAGAAGATGAAGAAAAGACTTCATTTATAACATACAGGGGGACATATTGCTATAAAGTAATGCCCTTTGGTCTAAATAACGCTGGTGCAACATATCAGAGGTTGGTAACTAAAATTTTTCAAGAACATTTGGGAAAAATCATGGAAGTGTATATAGATGATTAAAACTCAGCATTCAAAAGATCACATATCACATTTGACTGATACAATTCAAATTCTGCGCAAATTCAATATGAAGTTAAATCCTGAGAAATGTACATTTGCTGTTGCATCAGGTGAGTTTTTAGGTTTTCTTGTTTCTAACTGTTGTATTGAGGTGAATCACGCATAGATTAAAGCCATTGAAGAGATTCCTGATATTAACTCTCGAGTAATAAAGAGGTTTAGAGGTTAACAGGAAGGATTGCATTCTTGGGAAGATTCATTTCTAAATCATCAGAAAAATGCTTTAAATTCTTCTCAATTCTTAAAAAGCAGGATCATTTTGAATGGAATGAGGAATGTCAACAAGCACTCAGAAATTTGAAAACATACTTATCAAGTCCACCATTGCTAGAAAAATCGAAGGCCAAGGAAAGACTACTCATTTACCTTGCTATTTTAGAAGTAGCGGTAAGTGCCGTTTTGGTCCATGAAGACCAAGTTAAACAATCTCTTATCTATTATGTTAGTAAATCTTTGTTAGTTGTGGAGATACGGTATCCTCAATTAGAAAATCTTGCACTTGCATTAGTCATGACATCTAGAAAATTTAGACCTTACTTTCAGTGTCATCCTATTGTTGTAGTAACTAGTTATACTTTACGTAATATATTATAGAAGCATGAATTATCAGGAAGGTTGGCTAAATGGGCTATAGAATTAAGTGAGTACGAAATCATATACCAACCTAGGACTGCTATAAAATCGCAAGTTTTAGCAGATTTCCTAGTTGATTGTAGCCATGGGTTGCAATTAGAAGGGGATAAGGAATAATAGGTGTTCAATGGAGATAACCAGGAACTTGGAATTTATATACAGAGGGTTCATCCAACATAAAAGATGCAGGTTTAGGGATTGTTTTGGTACCACCTACTGGTGAAACCATTTGACAAGATATCAAATGCCATTCTATAACTAACAATGAGGCAGAGTACGAAGCTACGACTATAGGTTTGGAACTGGCACGAGAACTTGGTATAAACGAAATTTTAATCAAGACCGATTCTCAACTCGTGGTTAATCAAATGCTGGGGACTTATATGGCCAGAGAAGCAAGGATGCAACAGTACCTAGGAAAGGTACGAGAATTAATAAAGCAATTTTAAACCTGGAAGGTTATACAAATACCAAGGGATGAAAATGTTGTAGCAGACGCCATAGATAATCTTACATATGCGGCTGGCATGACAAGTGATGCAAGTGCCTCAGTTATTTTATTCCATTCAGTTCTCGACCCCAATAAAAATGAGGTAAATTTTAATAACTTGACTTGGGATGGAAGGAACGATATTGTTGCTTTTTTGCAGTTTGGTATAGTCCCCGATGATAAGAAAAAAGCTCATGCGCTTCGAAAAAAGTCTGCTCAATATTGCTTAAAGCAAGGCAACCTATATTGTAAAATGTTTGGTGGTCCCTTTGTAAGATGCCTCAGACCTTCTCAAACGGAGTACGTAATGAGAGAGATTCACAAGGGGCATTGTGGGAATCACGGAGGAGGAAAATCATTGATAAGAACCCTAATTAGGGCAGGCTATTATTGGCCTAAAATGGAAGAAGAAGCAGAAAGTTTCGTGGCTAAATGTGATAAATGCCAAAAGTACGGTAAGAATATACACAAACCTGTGGAATTACTACAACTGGTAATTACACTGTGGCCATTTATGAAATAGGGAATGGACATCATGGGTCCATTACCACAGGCCAAAGGACAGGTAAAATTTCTGCTCGTACTTAGTGATTATTTTACTAAATGGGTAGAGGCAGGAGCATTCAAACATGTATGAGAAAAGGAAGTCAAAGATTTCATTTGGCGGAATATCATATGCCGATTCGATGTACCAAAGAAGATTATATGTGATAATGGCCCTCAATTTATAGGAGCTCAAATCACTGAATTATTTCAAAGTTTGCATATTAAAAGGATTACGTCTACACCTTATCATCATGTGGGTAATGGGCAGGCAGAATCAACAAATAAAATCATCATCAACAATTTGAAGAAGCGATTAGAAGATTCAAAAGGAAATTGGCCAGAAGTGCTACCTGGTGATTTATGGGCATATGGTACAACAACAAAAATAAGTATAGGAGAAACACCATTTTCATTGGTTTATGGTGCAAAAGCTCTAATTCCCGTAGAGATAGGAGAGCCAAGTACAAGGTTTACTCAGGCAACAGAAGAATCTAATGATGAGTAAATGTGTATAAATTTTGATTTTCTTAAAGCAAGGGGAGAGGCTGCACTAATAAGAATGGCAGCACAGAAGCAAGTCACAGACAATATTACAACTGGATAGCGCGCCTCAGATTCTATATAATTGGGGCTTCATGCTTAAAAAGGTTTTCAATCTACGAAGGTAGATAAAGAAGGTAAATTATATGGGAAGGACCCTACAAGATTCACAGTATTGCAGGTAAGGGAGCATATGAATTAGAAACAATGGATGGCAAAATACTACCTTCACATTGGAATGTTGTTCATTTGAAGAGATATTACTTCTAAGGAATACCCATGGTCAGGTATCTTTGTTTTAAAATTCTATTTTTAATTGTTAAAATTCTACTAACGATTTGAGATGATAGGCAAAAAACTAACCCATACTAAATGATGAGTCACAACCTGCAAGGCACGTGGAATACGTTACACTTCCCAGCCTAGGGTTACAAATATTCTGATAGAAATTCAAACGGGTTAAGCAGTCTTCATCTCTAATGGTACCTCCGAGTCCCGTATATTTTTTCCTTTTTCAGGGAAAGGACTAAGTAAGAGGAATAACCAAGTGCTCGAGGCTTCATACTTCATACTTCAATACTCAAACACTTGGGGGACTACATAATATACACAGGAAAGTGTATAAAGAAGGAAAAGAAGTAAGATTGAGAAAAATCGAAGATCAAGCCTAAATAAGTCAAGTGCAGAGTGAAAGAAACGAAGTCACGAACTAAAGCCAAAAGAAAACCTTATAGTTAGGGTAAAAGCTATGTAATGAAACGGATTATAAATAAAAATCTCGTGTTTATTATTTTTTCTTTTTTAAATTTGTTACAAGAAAATTAGTTGCAAGAAAGTTATAGATGTAAGTCAAATACATGTAAAGTACCACTCTAAATTAGACAAGGTTCAAATAAAAACTTGTCAAAGTTATTTCAAAGAAACATGTGTGTTCCTATTTCCTTTATCATATGTTAAATACCATTATGAACTTGAGACGTCTTCTTCATTAAGTATCGAGTATAAAAGGGCCCTCTTTTATAAAATTCATGTCTAATTTTTCTTGAAGCTACAGAAACATTTTCTAAGAGTAAAAATGCAGATTATTCTATAAGCCCTTAAAAATAAAGGCAAGAATAAACTAAATGGAAGTTCAAGATAGTAACGAGAAAACTTCTAAAAATATTAAAAAGCTTAAGACTAAGTAAGAACTTAGTCAAAAAATTGTAAATTGTTTATACAAATTGCCTCGTGAAAGGTCTCGGGACTTGCATTTCCAATAAACCCTCAAATGAAACTAAGGTTTTAATTAAAATTTTCCAAATAAAAAAAACATAGACAGTCAAACAACTAAGACTAATCACTGAAAAGTTGGAGGAGCATCAACAGCAGTGGGTTCGACTTGCGTAGGTGTGTCAACAGTCGCGGGTTGAACTTGGCTTATAGCAATAGGCTCGACCGGGCTTGAAAGAGTTGGGATACCCATATCAACGTTAGCATTCACGGAAGTTTCGGCCATAAAAGAAGGAAAATCTTGAGTTTGCTTAGCTTTCTTAATGGTTTCATTAACCTTAGCCAACTCAGACTCTAAGTTGAAATTTTCTTGGCCAGCTTCAATTAGGGTATCACGACGTGAATTCAAAAAAGCCCAACTCACCTCAAAAGAATTTTCTTCCTCAAGGACCCCATAATCCCTTTCCCAATCAGCAATCTCATTCCTTAGCTTCTCATTTTCAGCCAAGGCAACGGTGTAAGAAGATGGAAGAGAGGCATGGGGGCTTTCTAAAGCACACACATTATCAAAAGAAGCTCGAAGGTCTTCTTGTTCTTGAGTCACATCTTGTACGAGCTCCCCAACGTAAGTCTCCTTTTTAATCAAGAGAGCCTTCAACTCTCTAATTTCTTTACTAGACTTGGATAGCTATCCTAAGAAAGAGGTTTCGAGGTGAGTTTTTCCTTCATTTGCTTGAATTGAGGAAGCTCTTTCAACCGCTAGTTCTGAAGTTAAAACCCGTACCTTCTGCTCCAAAGAACATTTGCTATCTTCCAAAAACTCCATATCAATCTGCAAGCTTTCGAACTGTTTCTTCCAATTGAATGCCTCTAGCTGAGCGTCACGTGCAATATGCTCTGAGGAGGTAACTCTTTTCATCATCTCCGTGTCGATAAGATTGGCCTAAAAAAATAAGGGAAGTAAGAATCTCAAAGATAGAAAAACCATAAAGCAAAAGGGAAAAAAGAGAAGAGGTAAATACCTTCAAAGTGGCGTGCACGATATCATTCATCAACGTCAATGAACTGTGGCTTTGAAGCTTGGATTTTTTTATCAAGCCGATCAAAGGCTCTAGCCATGCATCTGATTGACCTGATTTCCTCAAGTGACTACTCTTCGTAGAAACTTCAATGACTACTAAGGGAGTTTTATCTAAAACAGGCTCTAAGCCTTCACTACCAAATCCACTGTCAAAAAGCATCAATGGACTCATGGGTATCAATGGGATCAATGTCGTCATCGGGAATTACAACCAAGGCCTCAGTAGGATCAGCAAGAGGAACAAAAGGATGAGGAGATGCCTCTACTTCATCATCGAAGATGATACGTCTTCGGGTTGTGGCCTTGTCACCAAAGAGACCTTGTCTTCCTCTTCTTCTGAGTCTTCTTTAATAGCTTTTCTCTTTGACGAGGAACTCAAAACGATCTCTTGAGCCCTTTCTAAGGAGATGTGGGTCCTCGATGAGCCACGGGAAGTCGCAACTACCTCAACTATAACTCCTCGAATAGCGAATCCTGATAAAAATAGGGATTGAAGTTAGTAAAAAAAACTATATGAAAAATGGAGTAAAACAAAAATTCTTACCATGAGTTTTTACTTTCCAACCAAAACGGTGAGAAAGTGTCTTCCAGGACCAGCCGTCCATTGGTGTGGTATTCAGCAACTGGTCTACCCAATCACGGAAGTTGGGAACACTTTTCCCCAACTCCCATGGTTGCATAAAAAAAGAAGCAAGATTAGAAAAGTTGGCAAACTTAAATAAAAAGGGCACGAGAAAGTTAAAATAAACTTACGTGCACAATTCCACTTCTCAGGGAAGGGAATATTATCTTCACCCACTAAATCAATAGTGGGGGAAGCAATAAACCTGGCATACCAGTCATGGTCCTTGTCATCCTCGGGACTCACCAAGACCCTCTTGCTCCTAGCTACTAGTGTGAAAATGACATTGCGGAAGAGTCTAGGGGAGTAAAGGTGAATCAAATGAGGGAAAGTGAAAGGAACACCTGCTATATTGGTTAAATGCCTCAAACAAGCAATATCCCTCCATATATTTGGCCAATTTGATCCAAACAGACATCAAAGAAACGACAGAATTCAAGAATAATAGGGTCAATAGCTAGTTTGAACCCTAAGGTGAAGGGGTAGGTATAAACAAAAGAAAATCCTGTTAAATAAGAAGTGATTCTTTGATTTTGATTGGAGATGGTAATAGGAAATTCACTACCCCAATGGCAGTCTCTACAAACTATAGGAGCTAAAACCTTTGTAATTTGGGTAGGATAGATGTCAGCACGATCTAAACTAGAGACTTGGTTCCTAAGGGATTCACTGTCATGGTAAAAGGATAGTTCCATGGGAACTATCTCTTCCATTATAGGTTCACGAAGAGGCTCAGAAGATTCTTTGCCTCTTGAGAAAGATCTTTGAGGAAGCGAACCCCTAGTTCTAGAAAAAGAGCCAGAACTAGGAGAAGGCACAACATAACCACCACGAGTGGACCCCAAATTACAAAGTCTAACTCCCCTTCTGCTCTTGATAGGGGCATTAGGGAAGGTATCAACTATGGGAACTTTCCTAGGGTTAGGGTTTGATGAAGACATAGTGAAGAAGATACGATGAAGAAATAAGCAGGGATTCAAGAAATTGAATATTCAGTAAACTTTATGTGGTAAAGACAAAGTAAGAAGTTATATTTATATTGATAAGTAACCGCCGAAGGGAATAGTGTAATGATTGGAGTAATATAATAATGATATTTGGTGTTTCGCGGATAGTAGAGCTATAAAAAGCCTTGAAAAGGGTTGCAAAACTACAGAGTTAATAAAATCGCGACACGTGTGAAGAACATTAAATAGAGGTGATAATTAAAAAATTAATTTCGTCATAACATTAATGGTGACAAAAATTCTCACTCTATTTTCCAAATATTCAACTGAAGAATAAATGGCAAGTGGGGAGACTACCTATATTGGGAGAAATTGAGTGTACATAAAAAATGACGTGTCAAGACACGTGGAATAGTCAAAGAGTTATTACTGGCAAAGAGGCACGAATAGCAACAGACACGAGAAAGGGAAAGGAAGTGGCACGGGTAGTTATTCAAAAGACTCATCACCCGTACCTATTCAAAATCATTTAGATCCGCGAATCAAGGGGAATGAATCTAAGAATATATAGGAGTACAGATACAATATGCTATTAGAATACTGAATACGTTAGAGAATCTGTATTAAATATAACGATTGTGTAACGTAGCATTTAATGTTCTTAATTACTCATAATAGCCATATTATGACAAAGGCAAAACGTATGTCTCTCAAATAGCTATAAAAGGGAGAAAATTGATCAATTGTAAACACACAACACTATCTGAATATACCTTGGTTCACTTGTTTTTCTTTCGATTATATTCTTGCTATTCAAATTACTTCATTATATACATTCTTTCAATTATTAGCAACCTGTGTTCTTCTAGACTATGGCTTTAATCGAAACTTTATTTTTTGGTTAAACAAATTGGTTCCATTACCAAAAATCTGATAATCCATTTTCTTTTAGCTTAACTTCTCTTGTTGCATTAACCATGTCGACTAACAACGACAACATTTGAGGAAACCAAGAGAACCAACATCATCAGGCAGATCCACAGAATATTAACATTCCGACCCCTTCACCACGAGGCTCTCCACAGCGATCTCGTGAGGGTACTCCTGAGGGATCTCGTACCAACGAACATGCTCAATTTGAAAATGCTGACGTTATCGATGAAGCTTTTACAAAACTGGAGACTTGGTTCTAAAGGGATTCTTTGGTAAAAGGATAGTTCCAAGGGAACTATCTCTTCCATTCTGGATTCACGAAGAGGCTCCAAAGATTCTTTGCCTCTTGAGGAAGATCTTTGGGAAAGCTAACCCCTAGTTCTAGAAGAAGGTCCAGAACTAGGAGAAAGCATAGCAAAACCACCGTGAGCGGTCCCCAAATTACGAATTCTACATCCACTTCTGCTCCTGATAGGTATATTAAGGAATGTATCAAGTATAAGAACTTTCCTAAGGTTCGGGTTTGATGAAGACATACTGAAGAAGAGAAGTACAATGAAGAAATAAGCAGGAATCAGAAAATTTAATATTCAATAAACTTTATGTGGTAAAGCCAAAGGAAGAAGTTATATTTATATTGATAAGCAACCGCCGAAGGAAAAAGTGTAATGATGGAAGTACTATAGTAATGATAGTTGGCGCATCGTGGATAGTGGAGCCGTAAAAATTCTTGAAAAGGGCTACAAAATTATTGAGCTAATAAAATAGAAACACTTGTGAAGAACATTAAATGGAGGCGACAATTAAAACGTCAATTCTGTCATAGTATTAATGGTGATAAAAATTCTCGCTCCACTTCCCAAATATTCAATTGATGAATAAATGGCAAGTGGGGGGGACTGTTTGTATTGGGAGAAAATGAGTGTACATATAAAAATAACATGTCAAGACACGTAGAATAGTCAAAGAGTTATTACTAACAAATAGGTACGAATAGCAACAGACATGAACAAGGGCAAAGGAAGAGGCATGGGTAGTTATTCAAAAGACTCATCACCCATACCTATTCAAGTTATTTAGATCCGTGAATCAAGGGGAATGAATCTGACAATAAATGGGAGTAAAGATACAATATTCAATGAGCATTGAATACTCAATACGTTGGATAAATATAATAATTATGTAAAGTAGAATTTAATGTCCTTAATTACTCATAATAGCCTTATTATGACAAAGGCAAAATATATGTCTCTCAAATAGCTATAAAAGGGAGACAACTGATCAATTGTAAACACACAACACTATCTGAATATACCTTGGTTCACTTGTTTTTCTTTCGATTATATTCTTGCTATTCAAATTACTCCCTGATATACAGTATTTCGATTATCAATAACCTGTGTTCTTCTAGATTATAGCTTTAATTGAAATTCTATTTTTTGGTTAAACAGATGTACCTTTACTAAATATTTATATTAATACTGTGAGAAAACGAATAAGTAGGAAATGATGACACCATTTGACGTAAACTATTTGTTGGTATGTTGGTTATATGCTTGATTTTATTTTAAGATGTCAAATGTTCGAGCCTCAACTAGCAAACATTTTCTGCAAATATTTGAGAAAGCTTTTATGGTTAAAAATTATGATGAAGTAGAATTGAGCTCACGACCTTTTCTAACTTGAGAGTCAAAATGCTATTTTTTATTTAAATGAATGATAATTAAAGTTATTATTCTTGTTGTTTTATAAATTTTGACATCGCTTGTACAATTTTTTATGTACGCCCCTACATAAGAACAATCAGTAAGTATATCAAAACCTTAGACTTCTGAAGGATATTCATGATTTGATTTGAGTTATTTTTGGTTTAAAGAAGTTTTACATTAAGATTTACTTCCACCACCACGAGCCTCATACTCTTCTAAGAACAAACATATTAAGATTATTGCCGATGATGGCGGTAATGGTAGCAATGGTAGTGGAGATAAAGGAAATTTTAGTGGTGAAAAAAAAAATACAAAGGTAGTGTAAAAATGGTTAGGGGCACTGAGGTGGCATGCCATGTGTCATCCACCTCATCAAATGTTAGAGTCGTGCAAGATTGAATGTCCACCTTGACCAGACTTAACAGAAGAGAAGTACATTTAGACCAATAGTATAACGACATAACTATATTTGGACTCAAAGTATAACAAGGAGTATATTTAAACCTTTTCTCATAGCATATGGGTATATTTGGACATTTTCCGAAAAAAGGTATAGCTTTTTATGATCTATTTTGCTTTATTTTCAATTTGGTTCGATTTTTCGAATTTTTATGAACACTCCTAATCATACGGTTTCTTTTTATATGTGAAGTTTCAGAGCCTTTTTCTTTTTCTAGGTAATTCTCATTAGTACAGTACATGTTCTCTTCAGCCTTTCTTTCCTCAGGCTATAAGACGCTCGTTTAATTTTTTTTAGGTCTTTCATTGAAGCAGATTTTATTATTATTAACACTTTTTTTTCTTTAACCTATCCCAATAATTTGATCTCATTAATTTTAAGCAAAATACCTTAGAACCCCCTAAACATACATACATTATTGGTTATATTCTTGAACTATCTATCGTCCTAATTACCTTTCTTTACTTGGTTATTCGATAGTTGTTACCTCCCCTTAAACAATCTCATCCCAGAAAAGTGGCATGCACTCGCCTATCACGTAGATTTTTCGTCTATGTAATATATATATATATATATATATATATATATATATATATATATATATATATATATATATATACACACACACATACACACACACCTTTTCAAGTATGTTACTTTTTAGATAATTTTTTCGAATAAAATTTGGATAGAATTATTTAGGCTAATTTTTTTATGTAGCTAAAAAAAATAAAGTTTTAGTTATTCTTCTTTTGAATTTGACCTGAAAATAAAGATTATCTAATTGAAATAAATAGTCAAGGCATCTAAAATGCTATAAAAACTATATAGTTTGAAATTAATTGTTTCGGCTATAATTTTTTACATAGCTCTAAATTATGGTGCTCTAATTTTTTAGTTTTATTTATACAAATTTTACCTGAAAAAGCAAAATATACAGTTGAAATAAATTATCATTGCATCAAAAGGAGAAATAAAAGAGTATATAATTGCAAGTTCATTATTTTGGCTATACTTTTTTTATTTGGTAAAAAAATGAAGTTATGGCTAATTTTGTTATTGGTTTGACTCGAAAATAAAAATACACAATTAATAGATATTATATAAAGAAAAAATGCGAAATATACACAATTGGTACGCCATTATTTTGCTAAATCTTTTTTCTTTGGCTAAAATGATGGAGTTCCTACCAGACGTTTTACAAATTTGGCTAAAAAAAAATAACAAATATGCAGTTGGAACAAATAGATAAATTAAAAATAATAAAAGTTAGAGTAAAGTCCACATTGTATGTTAAGATGAAGCAAGAAGAAAGACATAATTGTAAAAGATAAATCATTATATATGACTATATGACAATTAAAAGTTAAAAAATAACCTATTTGGAAGCTGATTTTCAAATTTTCTCTAGTTCCACGCGCTTAAAAGAGAGTGCACCCACACTCTTTGCCACATCACCGTCCAGGGGGTAATAGCTCTCAAAAGGCCAAATTGAGGGGGGGAGGTAATTAAGACCATAAATAGTTTAGGGTTATAACTAATAATCCCTATCAAATTTAGGAGTTTTTTTTAGGTATTTTGTCTTATTTTTTCCAACGTGAACTTTAGGACTTACTTGATATATACTCTTTCTGTTTTACATGAAACACTTTCCTTATTAGCCTGTTAAAAAAAGATTGACACATTTCTATATTTGAAAATAATTCAACTTTAAACTTTTTATTTTTGCCCACTTTACCCTTAATGAGAAGCTTTTGTAGCCACACAAATATTATGGCACAACAAAGCTTTTGCCCCTTAAGCTTTTAGGACTAAATTTTTCAAAAGTCTTTTTTTCTTAAACTATGTGCCAAATCAAACTACATCATCTAAATTGAAATAGAAGGAGTGTAAAAGTTGCGTATATTTGTTAAGAAATAAATGTGAAAGAATATATATAGTCAGATCTCTCTTCAAAAATATCCCTACATAATAGTCATTTGTTATAGAAATCAATTTTATATTTATTTTTATTATATAGCCAAAAAGTATTGAAACAAATGAGACTATTATAAAAATATTTGATTGTATGGCTCTTACTCATCGTGTATAATCGTATGTTACATTCGCAACATAACCTTTTGGATTAGCTGATCTACAAATATTAGAAACCATCAAGGTTTATAATTTAGTAATATCAATGGAGATTTCAACAAATGTGAGTTCATTCACAATACTCGTTTTCCTTACCCTCCTATGTACTATTATGTTAGACCCAAAAGGGTTATCAATTATTTTAAAATAAAATTTTATATTTTGAGGTCTTAAAAATCTTTATTAATATTAACTCGATTTGCATGCACAGTCGGGGCCGAAAGTCGGAAACCCTAAATGTGAAAATCTGTGAAAAATAATAGGTTTTGACTATAAAATAAATTAATTTGACTTCGGTCAACATTTTCGGTAAATAGACCCGGACCCGTAATTTGACATCCTGGAGGGTCCGTAGGAAAATATGGGACTTGGGCATATGCGCGGAATCCAATTCTAAGGTCCCAAGCCCGAGAAATAAATTTTTGAAAGAAATTATTTTTGAAATATTTATAAGGTCTGGAATAAAATTTGAATATAACATGTTGGTATTAAGCCCATATTTTGGTTTCGGCGCCTGATACAGGTCGTATATATGATTTAAGATAATTTTGTGTAGTTTGGTAAGAAACATAATCCATTTGGCGTGATTCATTCCTTAAATGCAAATTTGATGTTTATAGAAGTTTTGAGAAATTTCATTGGTCTTAAAGTTTAATTCGATATCTATGATGTTATTTTGGTGATTTGAGTATACGAATAAGTCTGTAGTATGTTGTTAGGTTGTGTGTATATTGGTTGGGAGTCCTAAGGGCTCGAGTGTGTTTTGGATAGGCCACAGGGTGAAATTTTGGACTTAAGGAATTGCAGGCCTACAAGCTTCGCATTTCCCAAACCCCCTTTACAATTTCTAGGGTCGTATTTCCCAAACTCCCTTCGAAATTCCCAGGCTTCGCATTTCCCAAACTTTTTCGCAATTTCCAGGTTCGCATTTCCCAAACTCCCTTCGCAATTCCCAGGCTTCGCATTTCCCAAACTTTTTTCGCAATTTCTAGGTTTGCATTTCCCAAATTTTTTTTGCAATTCCCAACCCAGCAAAGGTTGGTTCGCAATTCCCATATCAGAGACTTGCAACTTTTATACTTAGACGATTTTAAGTCCCATTTTTCATATTCTCTCAAACATAAATACACTTAGGCAATTTTTTAAGTTTTTTTCTTCTCCGAATCAATTGTAAGTTGTTTTAAACTAGTTTTCTTCAATCATTAACATCTTTTAACATGATTTCAACTTAAAATCAAAGACTTTCATGGAGAAATTAGGTATTTTGTGTTGAACCTAGGTTTTTTAAAAATTGGGGATTTGGACCTCGATTTGAGGCCTGATTTCAAAATAAATTACATGTCTGCGTTCGTGGGGGAATGAGTAATCGGGTTTTGGTTCGAACCTCTGGTTTTGACTATGTGGGTCCGAAGGTAATTTTTTACTTTTTGGGTAAAACTTTGAAAAAATTATTTTCATGCATTGGGGTTGATTCATTTAGTGTTTATTGATGTAGTTAAGAAACTTGTGGCTAGAATCAAGCGAATGGGTAGTGGAATCAAAGGGTAAAGCTATAGTTGAATCATGAATTGTGCTTGTGGCATCAAGGTAAGTGTTTGGTCTAACCTAAGTTTGAGGGATTAGGAGTTATGTCCTATTTGCTATTTGTTTCTTGTTGAGTACGACGTATAGGCATGGTGACGAGTATCTATACGTTGGTGTCTAGCATGTCCATAAATCTTATATTGTGATTATCATGATTTCGTTGTATCTTTCATGCCTTAGTGATGGTTTCTAATTGTTATATAAAGTTTGTGAAAAGAATTGTGACCTATGTACGTTGAGGAGCGGTGGCTCAAGTTGAATAATGAATTGTGAAAGCATAAGTGACAATTGAACTTTAAGATCATTGGCTCGAGTTGTGAATGTATAAGTGATAATTGAACCTCTAGAGCATTGGTTCGAATTGTGATGTACATTGTAAAATGAAAGTGAGAAAAAATATATCATTATGTTATCACCCTTGCCGGGTTATTGTTGATTTATTTGTTATCTCCCTTGCCGGGGTGTGGATTTTATTGATGTTGTTCCCTAGCGGGGTTTAATTGTCGACTTGTTGTTCCCTTGCTGGGATTTTTGTTGTAAATTTTCTTGACTTCATTGCCCTATTGTTTGTGATTTTTTTTTGATTGAGGAAGAGAGTTAAAGCACGAAGGGTGATGTCGTGCATTGTTTGTTTTGTGAGAAACGAGTGTAAAGCACGAAGGGTGATGCCATGCCGCACATATGTACAATTTTGTGCCTATTATATTGATTTCATTATGAGGAAAGAGTGTAAAGCACAAAGGGTGATATCGTGCCGCACAATGTATCATTCTGTGCCTATTATGTTGTTTTATGGTGAGGAAAGAGTGTAAAGCACGAAGGTGATGTCGTGCCGCATGATGTACCATTCTGTACCTATTATAATAATTCTTATGTAGAGCACGAGAGTAAAAACACGAAGGGTGATGCTGTGCACGTCCTTGATTTTCCCTGATTTTTGTTGATAATTGAGTTATGTTGTCCTTTACAGTTATTTACTGATTTTTTGTTGTTACTTGATTTTATTTCGAGGCTATAGATTCCCTTATCCTATTTGTCTTGTGATTGTTTTTTAGGTGAAGAAGAGTGTAAAGCACGAAGGGTGATGCCGTGTATTATTTTGGTGAGAGAAAGTAAAAGCATGAAGGGTGATGTCGTGCACTTGTCTTTGATTTCCTAATTTTTATTGATAACTGTGTTCCGGTTTCTCTACACTACATCGTTGGTTTACTATTGATACTTGTTGTGTCTCGCAGCATGATTTCCCCTTCCTATTTTCAGTTGAACTATGGTGATCCTAATATTTAATTGTTGCTTTTCTGTTACTATTCGATAATTCCCCGCAACATGTTTTTCCCCTTCCATACTTGGCTGTATATGATTGTTTCTTTCTGTACTTCTTTTCCGGTGTATATAGTTAAATTGCATAGGGTTATTTGGTAATCTGTTCCTAGCCTCATCACTAATTCGTCGAGATTAGGCTAGACATTTACCTGCACATGGCGTTGGTTGTGTTGATACTACACTTTACACTTTATTGTGCAAACTGCAGTGTTGTAGACTTTGAACCGTAGTGGGAATGCTGATTGTTGTTTATCAGGGGATCCGAGGTAGTCCTGCATGGTCTGCAGGCCTTGGCGTCTCCTTCTATCGACTATTCATATTTCTTTCATGCATTTCCACAGATAGTGTTGTATTTATTTCTTTCGAACTATTATGTAGTATTCATAGACCGTCTGTGAAGCTGTGACACCAATTCTGGGTAGTCGAGACTCAAACTGTTGTATTAGATTCATGTTCAGTTAGCTTAATGCTTTTTCTTCCGCTTATGTTAAATTCTGCTATTTAAATATTATCAATTTGCAGTTGTTAATGAATATAAAATGGGTAAAAAGGTAAATTGTATAATTAATTGGCTTGCCTGGCTCGTATTAGTAGGAGCTATCACGATTTTTGAGGGTGAAAAATCCGGGTCGTGACAACTATTTTAAAATAAAATATATATATAGACCATTCCTATTCTTATTGATGATGAATAGTAACCAATGAGCTTTCACCCTTTTGCTCCTCAGTTCAGAATAAGGGATCGTTTGGTAGGAGGTATAAGAAAAAATAGTGCAAGCATTAGCTCTATGCATTATTAATACCTTGTTTGGTATACTTTTTCAACCTGTGTATAGCTAATACTCGTGTTAATTATACATCATACTTTGTATTATCCTATGTATAAGTGATGCATAGAAAACCATGATATTAGTAATACCAAGGCTCTTAATGCATGCATTAGAATGGTTAAAGACAAAATTGTCTTTAAAGTCTCTTAAAGTAGAGAATATGGGAGGTATTTTTGTAAATAATTATTTTTTTTAAAAATCTATGTAATGCATTATAATTTCAATATACCATACTTAACAGTAGATAAAAGATAATATCTACATAACTAATGTTTGTATTATTAACACATACATTACTAATATACCTTATTCCACACTATTCTTATACGCCCTACCAAACGACCCCATAGTATGCAACTAGTCATCTGGATTCTACTGCCAAAAGATGTTTGTATTTTGTACAATCAGTTAATCTTTTGTAGTGTCATTTCTTGCTAAGTCTTTAATTTGTTGTTGGTACTGTTCTGACTATTGACTTGATAGTTGTTGTCTCTTGATAGCTACTTTCCATATTTTATTTACTTGCTTGATATAGGGAGGTGCTTGCTTTTACTGCAGAAAGGGATCTTTCCATCCTCTTTCAAATTTCCAAGTTAAGATCATGTGAATGTTTCAAATACTTTTTGGAAGCTGAGCCGAGCCGCATATTATATGGAATGAATTTACATAGAGGAAGTGAGGCAGGATTTGAAGGTGAGGGTGCACTTCTGAATTTAACTAAAACTTATTTATATATAGAATGTCCATTATTAATATATCACTATTTGTATATAAAAATAAAAATTTGTCGAACTTTATGGAGACTGGTGACCTCTCTCCGTATAATATAGGTCTGCCTCTGAAGAGAGGGGAAATGAAAGTAGAGTGTTGACATTTTTATCGGCTCCAATTTTGAACAATCAACTGATTTTCCAAAATGAAAAGAGGGAAGTGGAAGTAAAGGTGTTTAACGGGTGGGCCGGGCCGATATCTTTTGGACCCATACGGATTACGGTCCGGACCGGTTACGGGTTGGGTCTTAACGGGTTTAACGGGTAAAAATTAAACCGTACGGTTACGGGTTGAGGGGGCCGGGTCGGGCCGGGTTTAGTATAATTTTAAATTAACAAATAAATAGTAAACTGTTATAAATACACTTCTATTTAAGGTGAATGTCTTTAATTAGAGAGATTCTAGAGTCCTATTATTGGTAGCTAGATCATCCCACTCCCTATAAATAAAGGGGTCTTCTACCATTGTAATACACTCCTAACATTCTCTAAGTATCAATAAGAAGAACTCTCTCTACTCTTCTCTCTATTGCTCTTGTTCTTGCATTATTGTTCTTGTCTTTTATATTATTTCATAACACGTTATCAGCACGAGACTCTACCGTCTCAAGAACCATTCTCGAAAAATCTAAGGTATTTCTCTCTTCCTAATTTAATTTTCGATTATGTCTGACATTACGAAAAGAAAGTTCGTTGCCCTTGAAATTTCGGGCAAGAACTATATGACATGGGTGTTGGATGCTGAAATCCACTTAGATGCTATGGGTCTCGGAGACACCATTAAAGATAGAGAAAAAGCATCCACCCAAGACTGTGCGAAGGCCTTGATTTTCTTGCGCCATCACCTTGATGAAGGTTTGAAGATTGAATATCTCACCGTCAAGGATCCACTCATCTTGTGGAACGGCTTAAAGGAGAGATATGACAACCTGAAGTTGGTCACTCTGCCACAAGCACGATATGATTGGGCTCATCTGAGGCTCCAGGACTTTAAGTCCGTTTCTGAATATAATTCTGCAATGTTCAGAATTACTTCTAAATTGAAGCTATGCGGGGATAATATCTCCGATTATGATATGCTTGAGAAAACGTTTACAACGTTTCATGCCTCCAATATGGTACTGCAACAACAGTACAGAGAGAAAGGCTTTACAAAGTACTCTGAACTGATTTCTCTTCTACTAGTGGCTGAGCGAAATAATGACCTGCTCATGAAAAATCACGAAAATCGACCCACTGGGTCTACACCACTGCCTGAAGCAGATAAGGTGCACTCTCATTATGCCAAACATGAAAAGGGCCATGGTCATGGTCGTAAACAGGGTCATAGCCAGGGACGTAGACAAGGAAGAAATTCCAATGAAGTCCGTCAACCCCCAAGGAGAGATAACCGCCGAAAGCAGAAACGGGGTCATGAAGATCCTAAGGCAAATGGTTCAGAAACTATATGTTATCGTTGCGGTGGGAAAGGGCACTGGTCAAAGACTTGCCGTATACCAAGACACTTGGTTGACCTTTATCAAGCATCTCGAAAGAGAAAAGGCCCTGAAACAAATTTTGTCTATGACGACAACTTGGACATCACCCACCTGGATGTGGCAGACTTCTTTGAGCAATCCGAGGGAAAAATAGACCACCTAATCGGTGATGGGTCTGTGATGAAAGAAGATGGAGTTATTTGATTGTGTTCTACTTATTTGTATTAGTTAGTGAATAAACTAATAGTCATTAGTATTAGCTCGTATTAGTTAGTTCATGATGCAATGTTAGCAGTAGTTCTTTAGAATATCTTCAATATGCTCAAATATCAATAATATTTTTATTTTCCAGTAGGGGTAATCGACTAGCCTGAAAAACTAGTCGATTATCTACTATTTTCGCATTAAAGCTGAAAAACAATTGATCAACAATCGATTGTCTTTGTCTAACAATCGATTGTCGTTAAGACAGTGTAATCTGGAATTTTTCAAAAATCATCCACAATCGATTGTCTTTGTCTAACAATCGATTGTCGTTAAGACAGTAATCTGGAATTTTTCAAAAATCATCCACAATCGATTGTCTATGCCTAACAATCGATTGTCGTTATAACAGTAATCTGGAATTTTTCAAAATAGCCAACAATCGATTGTCTATACTTAACAATCGATTGTCTTAAAACAGTGCTCTGGAATTTTTCAAAATAGCCAACAATCGATTGTCTATGCATAACAATCGATTGTCTTAAAACAGTGCTCTGGAATTTTTCAAAATAGCCAACAATCGATTGTCTATGCATAACAATCGATTGTCTTAAGACAGGGTGATCTGAAGTTTTTCAAAATAGCAAATAATCGATTGTGTGTGTTTAACAATCGATTGTCAATGTTCAACAATCGATTGTTTGTGTTTAACAATCGATTGTTTGAAGAAAATGCTTAAACTGAAATTTTCAAACTGCAAAGTAATCAATTATGGATAACATATCTGATTTTGTTAGTCAACTGTTAGCAGCAGATTTTGAAAATATTATGTGACACAAACGAATTGAACTTGTTTATTCTTATGTTCGTGTATCTCTTTTGTATGTCAAACTATGGGATAGCAAATATGGATATCTCTCAAAGCGAACTTGGATCAACGTCCAACTGTAAAAGTATTTGCCTAGTTGATTCATGTACTACACATACAATACTCAAAGAAAAGAAATATTTCTCTCAACTAAATATGTGTAAGGCAAACGTTACTACAATCTCTGGAAGTAGTAAATTGATTGAAGGCTCCGGAAGAGCAATTGTAACTCTGCCCAAAGGCACGACGTTAAACATAGAGAATGCAATGTTCTCCTCCAAGTCTAAGAGAAACTTGTTGAGTTTTAAAGATGTACGCCGGAATGGCTATCATATTGAGACAATGGATGAAGATAATCTTGAATATCTCGTCATCACAAAGAATGTCTCCGGCCAAAAGAGGGTTATTGAGAAATTCCCGTCTTTATCTTGTGGCCTGATTCCAATACCTTTGTACTTTGGCATGATCGATTGGGACACCCAGGATCGGTCATGATGAGACGGATTATAGAAAGCTCATATGGGCATCCGTTAAAGAATTTCAAAATTCTTTCGAATAATGAATATCCTTGCACTTCGTGTTATCAAGGCAAGTTGATTATCAGGCCATCACCAACAAAGGTTGGGACTGAGTCACCCACGTTTCTGGAACGTATACAAGGGGACATTTGTGGACCTATTCACCCACCTAGTGGGTCGTTTAGGTATTTCATGGTCTTGATAGACGCATCCTGTAGATGGTCTCATGTGTGCCTGTTGTCATCACGCAACCTTGCGTTTGCAAAATTAATGGCACAAATAATTCGACTACGAGCACAATTTCCAGATAATCCAATCAAGTCCATTAGACTGGATAATGCTGCTGAGTTTACATCCCAAGCGTTTAATGATTATTGCTTATCAATCGGGATAAAAGTTGAACATTCTGTAGCTCATGTTCACACTCAAAACGGTCTTGCAAAATCGTTAATTAAACGCCTGCAGTTGATTGCAAGGCCATTACTTGTGAGAACGAGGCTGCCCACTTCGGTATGGGGTCACGCCATCTTACATGCAGCAATGCTAATTCGTCTCAGACCGACGAATTACCACAAGTATTCCCCGTTGCAATTGGTTTTGGGTCATGAACCCAATATATCCCATTTAAGAATTTTTGGATGCGCAGTATATGTGCCTATAGCACCGCCATCCCGCACCAAAATGGGTCAGCAAAGAAGGTTAGGAATATATGTTGGGTTTGAATCGCCCTCCATCATTCGCTACCTCGAAACATTGACAGGCAACGTATTTACTGCACGATTTGCAGACTGTCGATTCGATGAGACACTTTTCCCAAAATTAGGGGGAGAAGTTGGTGAAACTAAACGGGAAATTTTGTGGAAAAATGCATCATTATCTCATCTTGATCCACATACCTCTATTTGTGAAAGAGAGGTACAAAAGATTATCCATTTGCAAAGAATAGCAAATCAAATGCCTGACGCATTTACGGACTTGAAAAGGATAACGAAATCCCACATTCCCGCGGAAAATGTTCCAATCCGTATTGATGTCCCTGTTGGACAATCATCTAGTGTCATAACCAATGAGTCGAATGCACGCCTAAAGCGTGGCAGACCATTAGGTTCCAAAGATCGAAATCCTAGAAAGAGGAAAAAGAACGATCAAAATGACACCACGAAAGAATCTCATGATTTAACAAATTCTGAGATTCATGAAGAATCCATTGAGCCCGAGACTCTGGAAAATACGGAACTATCCCTAAATCCAATTAATATTGAGGCAAATATTAATCGAGTGGATATTGTGGTGGATAATTCCTTTGCTTATAATGTAGCATCTAGCATTATGCAAGAATGTGAGGATCTCGAACCTCAATCTGTTGAAGAATGTCGAAAAAGACAGGATTGGCCAAAGTGGCAAGAAGCAATTCAATCAGAATTGAATTCGCTGGCAAAACGTGAAGTTTTTGGCCCTAAAATTGAAACACCTAATGGTGTTAAGCCTGTCGGCTATAAGTGGGTCTTTGTACGCAAAAGAAATGAGAAAAACGAGGTACAAAGATATAAGGCACGCCTTGTTGCACAAGGTTTTTCTCAAAGGCCTGGTGTCGATTATGAAGAGACATATTCGCCTGTAATGGATGCGATAACCTTTCGTTATCTCATAAGTTTTGCTGTCCATGAAAAGCTTGACATGCACTTAATGGATGTGGTTACTGCCTATCTTTATGGCTCACTTGATAATGAGATATACATGAAAATTCCCGATGGACTCAAGATGCCAAACGTGCATAATTCAAAATCTCGGGAAATGTTCTCAATTAAATTGCAAAGGTCCTTGTATGGTCTAAAGCAATCTGGACGAATGTGGTATAATCGTTTTAGTGAGTACTTGTTAAAAGAAGGCTATATAAATGACGCCATTTGCCCGTGTGTTTTTATAAAGAAAACAACATCGGAATTTGTTGTACTTGCCGTATATGTCGATGACATAAACCTTATTGGAACCCCTATAGAACTCCAAAAGGCAATTGATTATCTAAAGGATGAATTCGAGATGAAAGATCTCGGAAAGACTAAACTATGTCTTGGTTTGCAAATTGAATATTTGGCAAACGGAATTTTTGTTCATCAATCTACCTATACAGAAAAAGTACTGAAACGGTTTTACATGGATGAAGCACATCCTTTAAGTACACCGATGGTTGTTCGATCACTTGATGTGAACAAAGATCCATTCCGACCACAAGAAAGGAATGAAGAGCTACTTGGTCCTGAAGTACCATATCTTAGCGCAATTGGCGCACTAATGTATCTTGCAAATACTACAAGGTCTGACATATCCTTTTCAGTTAATGTCTTAGCAAGATTTAGCTCGGCTCCTACGAGGAGACACTGGAATGGGATCAAACACATATTGCGGTACCTAAAGGGAACTACCGATATGGGCTTATTTTATGGCAAGAATTGCAGCCCGGATCTTGTTGGTTATGCTGATGCTGGATATTTGTCCGACCCACACAAGGCTCGATCTCAAACGGGTTATGTGTTTACCTGTGGAGACACCGCCATATCTTGGCGATCGACTAAGCAATCAATTGTGGCTACTTCATCTAATCATGCCGAGATAATTGCTATTCATGAAGCAAGTCGGGAGTGTGTGTGGTTAAGGTCGATAATACATCATATCCAAGACAAATGTGGTTTGAAGTGTGATAAACTACCCACAACTTTGTATGAAGACAATGCAGCATGTATAGCTCAATTGAAGGGAGGATTCATAAAAGGAGATAGAACGAAGCATATTTCACCAAAGTTATTCTTCACACATGATCTTCAAAAGAATGGTGATATCAATGTTCAACAGATTCGTTCAAGCGACAATATGGCTGATTTGTTCACAAAATCTCTACCAAAGTCAACCTTCAAGAAGCTAGTTCACAAGATCGGGATGCGGAGACTTAAGGACACAAATTGATGGTCTTATCAGGGGGAGTTAATGCGCGTTGCACTCTTTTTCCCTTACAAGGTTTTGTCCCACCGGGTTTTCCTTGCGAGGTTTTTAACGAGGCAACCAATAGGCGCATATTCAAACATGTGTACTCTTTTTCCTTACTTTAATTTTTCCCATTGGGTTTTGTTTTAAGGTTTTAACGAGGCACATCATTGAATAGACATTCAGGGGGGAGTGTTATAAATACACTTCTATTTAAGGTGAATGTCTTTAATTAGATTGATTCTAGAGTCCTATTATTGGTAGCTAGATCATCCCACTCCCTATAAATAAAGGGGTCTTCTACCATTGTAATACACTCCTAACATTCTCTAAGTATCAATAAGAAGAACTCTCTCTACTCTTCTCTCTATTACTCTTGTTCTTGCATTATTGTTCTTGTCTTTTATATTATTTCATAACATAAACTAAATTTTCATGCATAATAAATTAATAATACTTCAAATTAATCTAACGAACTAAAACATTAAGCATAAATACGTCTAATAATTTAAAATAACACAAGTTATCTTAAAATCTTAAAATAACACATGTATAGCATATTTTAAAGATAATATTTACCATCATATTCTATGATTTGAGCATTTATAGTTTTATACCCTAAATATATACTATATGTTAAATTCCAACAATTTTAAATTATGTTAATTAGTGTCTAATAATTTAAAATAACACAAATTGTCTGAAAATCTTAAAATAACACATATATAGCATATTTTAAAAATAATACGTAATCATCATATTCTATGATTTGATCATTTATAGTTTTATATCCTAAATATATACACTATATGTTAAATTCTAACAATTTTAAATTATGTTAATTAGTATACAATAATTGGTATATTCATGATATATTCACGGTATATTTATAGTATATTCATAGTATATTCATGATATATTTATGGTATATTATGGTATACTCATGGTCCGGGCCGGGCTGGGCCGGGCCAGTTAATCGGTTTACCAGCACTATTCATCTAGCAGGTTTTACTGGGCCGGGTAACCCGTTTCAAAATATTAAACCGTCCAAACCCTCCCTACCCAGCCCAACCCAGCCCCCCTTAACGGTCCGGGCCGGTTCCGAGTTCTACTGGTCTGGGCCGATCCGGGCTGACCCGACCCGTTTAACACCCTTAAGTGGAAGTAAAATTACGTAGAGGAAACCTGTGGCTTTCATGTAACGTAGAAAAGATAGACATATGGTTAAATGTGAAAAGTATTTTTAGCACAGAATTAATGCAATTCATAAGTTTGGTTAAATCTCATTTTGTTTAAGTTTTGGTTTATATCTACGAATGATTATATACGGTTTACGAAATTCTTCATCCCTCCGGGTGTTTCTTGGGATAAAATGGAGTATATTTTAGCTTGTTTTTCCTTTTAGCAGTCTATCTTTAGCTTGAGTTGGAGAATTGAACGTCGGGAAATGGAACTAAAAAGAACGTAGAAGGAAGCTTTGGGAGATATTTCTTAGATTCACTATAATTAGTATTACTGCAGCTAGTGTTTATTATTTCGTTGGTGAGTAATCTAGGATTTAGCATCAGTAAATTCCACTCTCTTATATATGTGCTAATCTTGAGCCGAGATTCTATCGGAAACAACCTCTCTACCTTCTTAAGGAAAGTATAAAATCTACGTACACATTATTCTCCCTACGCTCACACACAAACACAAAGTCGGAGCAAAACAAGAACCTGCTGCATTTAGTCTTGTTGAGCTACAAGATTCTCAACATTAACTAGCTTCTAAGCCTAAACATAAATGTAGACATTGATATTGGTTGTATATTTATTTATATTCATTGTATACTTTGTATATTGTAGGCTTAGTTAGTTGTTTGGGCCACAGCAAAATTTGAGCCCATTTTTTACACTTAGGTCGTCTGACCCGACCCAAGTGTCATGTGTATATGTATATCTGTAAAGACTCAGATATTTTGGAAAAATGCAATTTATTTTTCTCTCGGATATTCCAGAGAGCTCTCAACTTCTCTCGTTTCTCACTCTCTCTCTCTCTCTCACTGTATCTCTCATCAGTTTTTCACCTTCAATCTGTATGTTTTCATGGTATCAGAGCGGGATGATCCTCGGATTCTTCTCCGTTACTTGTTATCGATCGTGTCGGAAGTTCTATTGAAGGTTTTTCTCTGGATATTTGTGAGAGATTCTGTTTACCGAGAGATCGATGTGTATTGAACAGATAACCGAAACTTTTACTGCTATTTGATGGTTCAATCTTCACTCAGTGGATGTTTTGGGTGATTTTCCGACATCCCTGACCTTATTCCGGTAACTTTCCAGATTCTAGGGTTTTCGGTGTTCGGACCTAGGGTTTTACTGCTATCGGATGGCTCGATCCTCACTCGGTGGATGTTTTGGGTGATTTTCCGACGTCCCTGACCCTATTCCGGTAAGTTTCCAGACCCTACGGTTTCCGGTTGTAGGACCTACGTTTTTATTTGGCGATTGAAGGCCGTTCTTCTCCGGTCGCGAAGAAGGAGGGTAACTCTATCCTTGTTCTAAGTGTTGTATATTTTGCATGTGGGTTGTGATTCAACTTTAGCCTGTTTACCAAGACTGTTTTTAATTTCAAACTGGTTATTGTTCATGACTTCTAATATGAATGTTAATACCTCCTCGGTGGACTCTACCAGCCCCCTTTTTGTTTACTCCTCTGATGTTCCTGGAGTTTCTCTTGTGTCCACTCCCTTCTCGGGTAGTGGTTATGGGGGTTGGAGGAGGAAAATGATTGTCGCGCTGTCTCCTAAAAGTAAAATTGGCTTTGTTGATGGCACATGTCTCCGGCCAGTCACTAATGTGGCTGAGCAAAGATTATGGGACAGATGTACTAATATGGTAATCTCTTGGTTAGCTGCCTCCCTGTCCCCTCAAATTGCTGAAAGTGTGCAGTATTCTGATACTGCACAGAGTATATGGTCACAGCTTGAGACCAGATATGGCACTGCCAACAGGACCAGAATTTTTGAACTAAAAAGAGAGCTTTCTCACACTTCTCAAGGGTCTCTAGATGTAGCATCATATTTTATCAAACTTAAAGGACTGTGGGATGAATTAGGAGCAATGTGTACAAATCACAGGCAAAGATGTGTTTGTGATGCCAAAAATGGCATAATACAGGAAGATGATGAGAATAAGGTGTTTCAGTTTCTCATGGGCCTTAATGAAGCATACATGGGGGTAAGGAGTAACTTACTGATGATGCAACCTGCTCCTACCTTTGACAGTGTTTATAATATAGTCCTTAATGATGAGAAACAAAGACAAGTCCAGTCCATTTCTCAGTTCAGTCCAGACTCTATGTCTTCAATGCAAACATAAATAAACATCTAGTTGGGTTCAATCATGCCACAGTGCCTAGTTCGTCTGCGTTTAGACAAAGAGTTAATTTTGACTCAACTAGAGGACCCTTATTCTGTAGATACTTCAAGAAATCTGGGCACTTAATTGATAAGTGTTATAAGATTCATAGGTATCCTCAAAATATCAAATATAACAAGGGAAGGATACCTGCTGCTGCTCATATTTCCACTGGTGTGGATATGCCTTCTTCTGAAGGAAACTTGTCTGTTCCTCATGGGAATCCTCCTGCCAGCCATCACCTTGTTTCAAACATAGATGGCCAGAGTTCTGTGATACCAGGGTTGAGCAGACAACAATATAACCAATTGATGAGCTTGTTACAACAGACTCAGTTAGGGGATTCAACTGCTCAGACTCCCCCTCCCATGTATGCTGCTAATTATGCTGGTACTATGCTAACTGAGAGCCCTGTTTCTGATTCCAAGCTTTGCATGCTTACTCATATTAATTCTGCCACCTGGATAATAGACTCAGGGGCATCTAATCATATGACATATGATAAAAGTTTACTCTTTAACTTCACACCTTTAACTGTGCCCTATCTTGTAACTCTTTCTAATGGATATAAAGTGAAAGTGAAATGCACAGGATCTTTTGCATTAACTCCATCCATCACCCTTCACAATGTTTTGTTAGTTCCTTCTTTTAAACACAACTTGATTTCTGTCTACAAGTTAGTGAAACAGTTGCATTGCATAGTTTTGTTCACTGAAACTTCCTGCTTCCTCCTCATGATACAGGACCCTTCTCTGAGGAAGCCTCTGGATCTTGGTAAAGAGGAGGCTGGTCTATACAAGCTTGCTTGGCTTCCAGCTTCCCCTTCTTCCTCTACTGTTTGTTCATCTACTTTTGTATCCTCTATGTCTGACTCTTGTAATCATGACAATTCTTCCTCTACTGGTTGCCATAAAGTTGTTGCTTTACCTTCAAATGTAAATAGTTTCATCTGTAATAATGTTGTTACAACTGACATGAATTACATTTGGCATTTTAGACTAGCTCATACTTCATTTGCAAACATGAAACACATTTCTAGATTGTCTTTTCCATTTGCTTCTAAGCAGCCTTTCCCTTGTTCTGTCTGTCCTATGGCTAAACAGACTAGACTTCCCTTTCCTGATAGCACAATAAGCACTTTTAGACCTTTCCAATTAATTCATGTGGATACTTGGGGCCCCTATCACACTCCTACTTCTTCTGCTTCTAGATATTTTCTTACAATACTTGATGATTCCTCTAGGGCAACCTGGACACAATTACTGTGGTCTAAAAGCAATGCTTTCTGCCTGCTTAAATCATTTCTGTATATGGTTAAAACCCAATTTAATGCTGTGGTTCAAACTGTTAGAAGTGACAATGCTTAGGAACTGGGGTCTAGCATTGATGGTGCATCTTTCTTTAGTAAACAAGGGATTATTCATCAAACAACCTGTCCTTATACTCCTCAACAGAATGGTGTTATTGAAAGGAAGCATAGGACTCTTCTTGAGACATGTAGAGCTTTACTCTTTCAATCTGGCTTACCCATCTCTTTCTGGGGGGACTGCTTACTAACTGCCAGCTATCTTCTTAACAGAATACCATCCAGACTCCTTCATCATAAATCTCCTTATGAAATTTTGCACTGAAAGGCACCAACCTACTCTTATTTGAGGGCATTTCGGTGCCTTGCCTATGCTACTGACCAATTCCTCAAAGGGACAAGTTGAAACCTAGAGCCATTTCCTGTGTATTCCTAGGGTATACTTTAGCCAAAAAGGGTTATAAACTTTATGATCTCACTTCCAAAAAATATTTTGTCTCCAGGGATGTTATATTTCATGAAACCTACTTTCCTTTTAAAATTGTATCATCTTCTGTTCATCCTACTCCCTCTTCCTTTCCTTTTGTTCCTCCTCTTGAGCATTCCTCCTCTGATACAGACTTGTCTATACCTGTATGTTCCTCTCCTCCTCCTCCTTCTGCCCCAGCTTCCCCTTCTTCTAATCCAGTTTCCATTCATCCCTTCAATCCTGATATTTCTCCTCCTGATTTGCCTTTTTCCACATCTCTTCCTGCTCCCAGAAAATCTGGAAGACAGCATAATCCTCCCACTTATCTTAAGGATTATGTCTGTCAACTTCCTGCCTTTTCTGGATCTTCTTCTTCTTCTCTGGAATCTGAACCTCTCTATTACTCACAAGTTGGATCTGTTCCAGTATGGCAGGATGCCATGAGAAAGGAGTTTGATGCCTTGGATGCAAACCATACCTGGGATGTTGTTCCTCTTCCTCCTGGTAAGAAACCCATAGGATGCAAATGGGTTTATAAGATCAAATATAAGGCTGATGGCAGTGTTGAAAGGTATAAAGCTAGACTTGTTATTAGAGGTGATGCTCAGGTTGAAGGAGTGGATTTCACTGACACTTTTTCTCCTGTGATTAAAATGTCAACTGTTAAGTGTCTTATTGCTGTGGATGTTAAGAATCATTGGAATTTATTTCAACTTGATGTTAACAATGCTTTCTTGCATGGTGATTTGGATGAGGAGGTATATATGAAGATCCCTCCAGGTTTGACAGTTTCTGCTCCTTCTTCTGATTATGTTTCCTCTGCCTCTACTCCTCTTGTTTGTAAGTTGAAAAAGTCTCTCTATGGGCTGAGACAGGCATCCAGACAATAGTATGCTACATTGTCTTCTGCTCTCTATTCCAAAGGCTATACACATTCTTTGAATCTCTATTCATCAAAGGTAAACCTGGATCTCTTGTGATTGTAGCAGTCTATGTGGATGACATTATTATTACTGGGGATGACAATGATGAGATTTCTGCCCTGAGAGTGTTTCTGGATGATCAGTTCAGGATTAAAGACCTGGGGTCTTTATATTATTTTTTGGACATAGAGATGTCAGTTGTTCCTGGTGGGATGATCCTTAATCAGCATAAACATGTTTCTGACCTGCTGCATCAGTTTGACTGTATAAATGTTTCTCCTATTGTTTGTCCTTTGGATATTAATGTCAAACTCCATGCTGATTCTGGTGATCTTTTATCCTCCTCTGATCAATGTAGGAGCCTTGTTGGTAAGCTCTTATTTTTTACTCACACTAGGCCTGACATCTATTTTGTTGTTCAGCATCTGAGTCAATTTTTGAAATGTCCCAGAGTCCCTCATATGACTGCTGCCCTAAATGTCCTCAGATATCTTAAGGGAACTTTATCTTTGGGTCTCTTCTATTCTGACAGTTCTGATTTCTCTATTACTGCTTATTCTGACAGTGATTGGGCTGTCTGTCCTGATACTCGCAGATCTGTTACTGGTTTTTGTGTTATTTTGGGTGGCTGTTTGATTAGTTGGAAGTCCAAAAAACAACCTGTAGTTTCCTTATTTTCTGCTGAAGCAGAATATAGGGCACTCTATAAAGTGGTAGCTGAATTGTCTTAGCTTTCTCGTTTACTTACTGATATTGGGGTTTCTGTTACTCTTCCCTTCTCTATTTTTTGTGACAACCAGGTTGTTATTCATATTGCCAAGAATCCTGTTTTTCATTAGCGGACCAAACATATTGATGTGGACTGTCACTTTGTTAGGGATCAACTGACTAGTGGGCTCATTACACTCTCCCATGTCCCTACCTCTCGACAGCTAGCTGACCTCCTCACCAAGCCTCTGCCTGGGACTGTCCTACATCCTCTACTGGTCAAGTTGAAGGTGGTCTCCCCCTCCAACTTGAGGGGGGGGGGGAGTGTTGAGCTACAAGATTCTCAACATTATCTAGCTTCTAAGCCTAAACATAAATGTAAATATTGATATTGGTTGTATATTTATTGTATACTTTGTATATTGTAGGCTTAGTTAGTTGTTTGGGCCACAGCAAAATCTGAGCCCATTTTTTACACTTGGCCCGTCTGACCCGACCCAAGTATCATGTGTATATGTATATCTGTAAAGACTCAGATATTTTGGAAAAATGCAATTCATTTTTCTCTCGGATATTCCAGAGAGTTCTCAACTCTCTCGTTTCTCTCTCTCACTGTTTCTCTCATCAGTTTTTCACCTTCACTCTGTATGTTTTCAAGTCTAGATCCACCATTGTATCCATCAGGCACTGTTATACCTAAACTGGAATGTTAATACAATTCTGACGCTTTTCCAATGAGCAAGACAGATTATCTAAGAATTATTTGGTGCTTCTTGAAATGATTGATTTTTTAGTTGATCTGCTTGGTTATACTTGAGTTGGTATCAAAATTCTTACTACACCTTTGAGCTCCTGCTGCATAACCATAAGATCATACTTTTTGCACTATGCTTTGCTGTTCGAACTGGAAATACCGTTATGGGGTCAATGACTTACAAGTTTTAACCTTTCAAGATTATCTCAGAGGAGTTGCTCTGATGGTAAGCAACCTTCACTTCCAACCGAGAGGTTGTGAGTTCGAGTCTCCCCAAGAGCAAGGTGGAAAGTTCTTGGACGGAAGGATGCCGGCTATTTGGAAATAGCCTCTCTATCCCAAGGTAGAGGTAAGGTCTGCGTACATACTATCCTTCCCAAACCCCACAAAATAAAATTATACTGGGTTGTTGTTGTTTTATCAGTCTTTCTAGTTCCCGCGATGTTTATCCTTTCATTTTCAGTGGAAGGATTACGCATGTTAGATCGTAATCTAGAAGATTCAAGAATAAAAATGCATTGTCAATAACATATTATATTCTCACTGCTATATTATGTTATATTATCTATTTATCGATTTATATTTATTTATATCTATTTATATTTATATTATTATAAAATTATAAATAATTTATACTAAATATTAAACGATTAAAATATTCTTTAAATAATGGTCGATTTTTATACCCTTAAATATTTATATTATTTAAGAATATTATTATAAATCACTTAAAGTTAAACTCTTTTTCAATTAAAATTAAACGGAAAGGGTCAGCACTGCCCCTAACGTATTGACGCCAGTTTCAAAATGCCCTCCGTTAATCTATTTTGAAAAAAATGCCCCTACCGTTAAAATTCTGGCATATTTGTGCCTCTAACGTATTGACTCCAGTTTAAAAATGCCCCTACCGTTAACCTATTTTGAAAAAAATGCCCCTACCGTTTTAAATATAAGTACAGTCAGTTGTTAGACTTAGGGGCACAAATATGCCAAATTTTTAAAGGTAAGGGAATTTTTTTCAAAATAGATTAACGGAGGGCATTTTTAAACTGGAGTCAATACGTTAGGGGCAGTTCTGACCTTTTTCCCTAAATTAAATTATATATATGCCAAGCCTACACAGTAGATTTTGGGTCAAATACTTTTGGTACATCTTGAACGTAGCCTACCAAGCCTGCAAAATTGATTTTCTAATACTAAAGGAATTTTATACTAAATAAAACTGTTATATTGAATATAACAATTTTATGACCATTGTCTAATATTTAGAGTCCGAAATCTCTAAGTTTTGTTGTATATTTTACCCTTAATAAACTTTGTCTTTTCCTTATTTTATTGGAACATATATATTTTCTCGTACCAGAAAAAACGTGTATTCTCATATTTCTAATCTTTCAAAGATGGAAAGCACATAATTTTGAAGAATTTTGACAAAGAATTTCAATTCTTTTTCGGGCTTAAAGTTCTTTTACCGAAGAAAATTCCAAATAGGCTCTTAAGTCTTAATCAATTTCCATATCGTATAGTATTAAACAAGCGAAGAGAAAAGGTCCAAATAAGAACTACTTCGAAAACTGATGTGTTAATCATTTATTCAATCTATTAATGAATATTAATAAGAAGAATAACTTCCATAACATGAATCATTAAGGCTGAACTAAAGTAAATTTTTGCATAAAAAAAGAAGAAGGTATTGTTGTATTCTTATCGTAATTTTACAACTTTAATCTCTAACTATGTCATTCCAAATAGTTTCGTTTTGTCATGTGATTGCGTCACAACTTTATTGATGAGTTTAATAAACTTTTTTTTATAAGGTTAATGAGTTTATTAGACTATATGTTATATTCTCTAAAATAAAATCTGTTTTTAGGAAATGGTTATTAAAATTCGTTCATATCCATGATTTATTTATAGTATGTATGCAATTAAAAGTGTTTTTATTTTTGGTACGCATTATAATATTTGACAAATGATATTCGTGCATCGAACGAATGTAGAGACTAATATTATTATAAAAGTACGAATAATTTATGTTAAATGTTGAACAATAAAATATCATTAAAATATTAACTAACTTTTATACCCTTAAATATTTATATAATTTAAGAATCTAATAAAAAATTATTTAATAATAGAATTATTTATTTAAAGTGTTTTAAATTATACATGTGCCTGGCCCTACGACGTTGATCCTACTTGAACTAGAAAAGTACGTCTAATATTTTCTTTCAAAAAAAGTTACCGCTCCTAGTTACAATTCCTTATGACAAGGCACATACTAAAAGAAAAAGTTAGTACTACACTCTAAAAATATTTATAATATTTTGAACAAAGTGGAAAATTCTTGTATTAGTTCATATAAAGCTAAAACTATTATGAAATAATATAAGAACAAGAATAATAATACAAGAACAAGAATAATAGAGAGAAAAGTAGAGAGAGAGGAGTATTCTTATTAATACTTTTGGGATGATTTACAATGGGGTAAGACCCCTCTATTTATAGGAAGATAAAAGACTTAGCCTTGAAGTAAGACTCTTCTTATAAGATAGACATTCACCTTAAATAGAGTTCTATTTATAACACTCCCCCTTGAATGTCTATTCAATAATGTGCCTCGTAAAAACCTTAACTAAAACAAAACCCAATGGGAAAAATTCTAGAAAAAGAAAAGAGTACATATGTTTAGAAATACGCCTATTTGTTGCCTCGTTAAAAACCTTGCAAGGAAAACCCAGTGGGACAAAACCTTGTAAGGGAAAAAGAGTGCAACGCGCATTAACTCCCCCTAAAAAGAACATCAATTCACATCCTTGAACCTTCACATTCCAATCTTGTGCACTAGCTTCAAGAAATCGTTAGTAGATATTTGATAAATAAATCAACCATATTGACTTGAATGAATATTCCGTACCTTGAAATTATCATTCTTGATAGATATGAACATCTTCATGTAATGTCGTGGAATGACTCTTCAATACTTCCATAGGGGTATTCTCGATGCCATCATGTTTATAGTTATAGCAATATACATATGTACACACATTGCACTTAGGATGTGGTACTTCAGGACCAAGAATTGTATATGCTTCAAGCAACTTAAATCTTTCAAGTTAAGTCATATAAGCCATATAATAGACTTTAGATGCATATCAAGTTTTCATGTCATGCTAAACAAATAAATATCGAAAACTGATTATACATACCTTTGACCTTATACTTTCAAGTATTTGAACTACATGTCCAATACTACATGTCTTTCATATGGAATCAATTCTTCTTGAATTGTATCTTTTCCATTTAGTCAATATTTTGTTTGTATTCGACAAACATAAGATCCTCATCAATATTTAGCGCTATCATAGATGTCGTCGACGATCATTTTATATCGGTTCCAGTAAATTTTCATAAAGACATAACATGGAGATCTCTTCATTCATACATTCAGGTACCTCAATCTCTCATGAGATTTTATGAAGTGTTATGTCGTGTAATCTTTTGGATCACTTGCCTCCTTATTATGATCACTTTGATCATTTGCTCATCTTCTTTATTAAGAAGTTATTTTGAAACCGATTTGTCTAAACGTTTTAAGCATATCCAAGACTTTGTCCTTCTAGGACTTAATATGAGCATTTGCAGTGAGAATATAGTTACTTTCTTTGGGTGTAGCATGCTTTGCAATATGTTGCAATTGAATTATCCTTTTATGAACTTCATGTTCATATTATGATATTCGAGGATCTATATATACAAATGATAATTCATCTCATGTAACCTTTTCTCAAGTGTTTATCATGTCTCCCCCTCATGTTAGAAAAGCTAACTTGTTTCCTCAACTCTGGGAAATCATCTTTGTGCATTATCATGTCGATATACACAGCACATAAATAATAATAAGATGAGATTATTTGGTTCCTGACCCTGAACCATTTGTGAGGGGAGAATATAATATATTCTCGTATACAACGTATATCAAACTGATATATATAACTTTGTTCTCATAAGAAACAGTTTAGCTATTAAGTGGAGGCACTCAATAATTATCTTGCTAAACCAACTTTGATATAAACCAACTTATCAAGATGAACTATCTTGAATAGAAAATCTGGAAATTATGCTCGAAGTTAGATTACTGAGCAATTTACCTCGCAAGCACCGACCAGGCTGCGGGTTAATAACAATCGCGCATGTAACCATTTCATAGATGCATCATATGCGGTGTACATGGCAGGTGAATGGGCCCATATTCACCTTTGATATTTCCAGAATTTATGGGCTTCAACCCGAACTCATTAGTTGGTCAGTTCATTAATGAGAACAAGTAATACAAGAGAAATGCGTCAGGCATTTGATTTGCTATTCTTTACAAATGGATAATATTTTGCGTCTCTTTTTCACAAATAGAGGTATGTGGATCAAGATGAGATAATGATGCATTTTTCCACAAAGTTTCCCGTTTGGTTTCACCAACTTCTCCCCCTAATTTTGGGAAAAGTGTCTCATCGAATTGACAGTCTGCAAATCGTGCAGTGTACAAATCCCCTATCAATATTTCGAGGTAGCGAATAATGGAGGGCGATTCAAACTCAACATATATTCCTAACCTTCTTTGCAGACCCATTTTGGTGCGATATGGCGGTGCTACAGGCACATATACTGCGCATCCAAAAATTCTTAAATGGGATATATTAGGTTCATGACCCAAAACTAATTGCAACGGGGAATATTTGTGACAACTCGTCAGTCAGAGATGAACTAGCATTGCTGCATGCAAAATGGCGTGACCCCAAACCGAAGTGGGCAGCCGACGAACTAGCATTGCTGCATGCAAAATGGCGTGACCCCAAACCGAAGTGGACAACCTTGTTTTCATGAGTAAATGAGGTATTCAAGATTATACTCATGTATTGTCTCAATCTGATATCCATTTTGAATGATATCTCTAAAACTCAACAAGTTCCTTTTAGACTTGGAGGAGAACATTGCTTTCTCTAAAATATTGTTCCTTTAGGCAGAGTTATAGTTGCTCTTCAGGAGCCTTCAATCAATTTAGTTCCCATAGTTTGACATACAAAAGAAAATATACGAACATGAGAATAAACAAATTCAATCCGTTTGTTTCATATTTAAACAATATTTTCGAAATCTGCTGAGGTTATTCGACTAACTTATTTGATAGTCGACTATCTTGGGAAGCAGTTATTAGGATAGTCGACTAACTAAATTGGATAGTCGACTAACTAAATTGGATAGTCGACTATCTTGCCTTGCGGAAAAATCCAGTTTTAATGCGAAATATTAGATAGTCGAATAACTAAGTTGATAGTCGACTATCTTAGTAAACAGTCATCAGGATAGTCGACTATCTAAATCAGATAGTCGACTATCTTAGCTTGCGGAAATTCCAGTTTTAATGCGAAATATTAGATAGTCGACTAACTTATTAGTTAATCGACTAACTTTGCTGGAAAATAAAAATTTCTTCGAAAATTAAGCATATTGAAACATTCTAAAGAACTAATACTAACATTATATCAAAAACTAACTAATACGAGCTGATACTAAAGACTATTAGTTTATTCACTAACTATTACAAATAAGTGAAATAAAATCAAACAATCCCATCTTCCTTCATCACAGATCCATCACCAATTAGGTGGTCAATTTTCCCCTCAGGGTGCTCAAAGAAGTCTGCCACATTCAAGTGGGTGATGTCAAAATTGTCGTCAGAGACAAAATTTGTTTCAGGGCATTTACTCTTTAGAGATGCTTGACAAGGCTCAACCAAATATCTTGGTACACGGCAAGTTTTCGCCCAGTGCCCTTTTTCCACCGCAACGATAACATATAGTTTATGAACTATTTGCTTTTGGATTCTCATCATATCGTGCTTGTGGCAGAGTGACCAACTTCAGGTTGTCATATCTCTCCTTTAAGCCATTCCACAAGATAGGTGGATCTTTGACTGTGATATATTCAATTTTCAAACCTTCATCAAGGTGATGGCGCAAGAAAATCAAGGCCTTAGCACAGTTTCAAACCTTCATCAAGGTGATGGCGCAAGAAAATCAAGGCCTTAGCACAGTTTCAAACCTTCATCAAGGTGATGGCGCAAGAAAATCAAGGCCTTAGCATAGTCTTGGGTGGATGCATTATTTCTGTCTTTAATGGTGTCTCCAAGACCCATTGCATCCAAATGGATTTCAGCATCCAACACCCATGTCATATAGTTCTTGCCCGAAATTTCAAGGGCAACGAACTTTCTTTTCATAATGTCAGACATAAGATACAATTACATCAAGAGCGTGTTCATACTTACAGGCTTTATTACAATTATCACATTCACTTCAGGGAATGGATCATAATGACTATTATAATTCCGTCTATTGCCACGTCCACATTCATTGATGCCATCATGGTAATAATTTTGTCTTCTTTCAGACTTATCACATACTGCTACCACATTCTCTAAAGGGAATGGAGCAAATTCAATGGGACGGATTTTCAATTCTTTGCCCACAATCATTCATGAATTTGATCATGGCAAAGCATAGAAATTTTACCACTTCATGTGAGTGTAATTTCTTACAAACTCCATTAGAGTTATAATCAAACTTTGTTATCTTTGTTTGTATATAAAATCAAATCGTAGAATTTCAAGAATTTGAAAGGGAAAAGTAAATTACTTACCTTTAAGGTATACAAATCAATGTTGTGATATCAAATATACCTCTTGAGTTTCCATCCCGTGGCAACAAATTCTGGCAACTTTGGTCGACTCCCGCGGCCAATTTGACGACGGAGAACGCGACATATTTTCCGTATGGAAATTCAAGATTGCCATTGGACCTCCAAACTATCAGCAAACTTTAAAAATCCAAAAACTCATTGTTTGCATAATTGACCAGAAACGTTCCACTATACAACTAAATTAAACCAGTCATCAATTCAATTGTAACAAAGAAAGGAATAGCGGAAGTAAATAGCTAGGATCACTTGTATGTAATATAGACAACACATAATTATAGATTTTAATCGAACATAATATCGATACTTATCTCTTGAAGCGTGACCCGGATAATGCCCGGAATTAGCGAAATTCGTGTGGGCGAATTACTCCTTAATCTTCTCAAAGTGCTTCTTGAGACGGTAGAGTCTCGTGCTGATAACGTGTTATGAAATAATATAAGAACAAGAACAAGAACAATAGAGAGAAAAGTAGAGAGAGAGGAGTATTCTTATTAATACTTTTGGGATGATTTACAATGGGGTAAGACCCCTCTATTTATAGGAAGATAAAAGACTTAGCCTTGAAGTAAGACTCTTCTTATAAGATAGACATTCACCTTAAATAGAGTTCTATTTATAACAACTAAATTAAATTAGTATCTTTTATGATATATTTTGTGTTCCTAAATTTTAGGGGTTACTAGATAATTTAAATATTTGAGTTAATTTTTAAATTATTAAATAACAACTTTTAAAATATAAACTAATTTTAAATGATAATAATACATGGGCAAGATTATATGAATATTTTTCTTTTACATGATAACGAAACACTTCTAATAATATATATGAGATTGTGTTATTTAATTTATTTATTTTACTTTAATATGAGTAATTGATTGCTTTACAAATTTCGCAAAGAAAATTGATGAATATTAAATTAGGTTTTTTAGAACAAGTATGTCCAACTCTTCTATATATTGAAGTTTTAAAAAAAAATCTTTGATTGATATATTTTAATTGATGTTCATGTGATATGAATTGTTTAATTCAAAACTTATATAAATATATATTCAATTAAAAAAGCAAAATACTTTAGAATATTATTTTTATTATAATAGGAATGATGACTGGTTAAAAATAAATTAAAGTAATTGCAACAAAATGATCGGATCGATTTTGTGAAAGAACCAAAAATATGTTCTATAAAATGTGAAAATCAACTGGAAGTTGCCAAACAAATAGGATGTTTTGCATAATATAAGATATTGATTTTATCTTTGTGTATCATTTTGAAGATATTGAGTTTATGAATTTAAGTTTTTTTTTCAATTATCTATCTCTTTTATATTGACCTTATTTCAGATAATAAATATTTATTTTTGTTTTTTAGTCAAATAAATATTTGTATTGTTTAAGGCATCGATTTGTTGAGGAATACGAATAGTATTTTTAGAGTATTGGAATAATTTAATTCTTTTAAATGTATCTACTCCTCATGTCCACGTAGTCTTGATTATTCTCGACTGTACATATTTTAATAGTAGAGATTTATCAAAAATTTAAAATTATTTTAATCTCAAACGATGTGGTATGAATTTCAAAATCACCGTATACTTCTTCATAATTTTCTATAATAGGTGCCATATATAATTTGTTTTTCTTGCATGATTCTGACTATTATTTTTGTTATATTTTAGGAGCGGGATAATCATTTTGAGTGAAAAATATACAATAATTGAAATACATGCAATTTATTAAAATAATCATGGAGTATATAATGAATCCAAGGAAAAATACAATATTGATCGCTTTGTTAAAAAATAATTGCATTAAATAGCCAAAAAGTATATATATAAAATATACATATGTACAAAAGATATTATCTGTTATTATTTTTTGAGTGGTCACAATAAATATTTCTCTAAAATCTTTACTCATGTACTTGATTATCAGAATATGTGTATGATTAATATTTTATTTCCTTGAATACTATAAAACAATTATAATTTTATTCGGGTTATATACGACATAATTTAAAATCGGCATAACTTATAAAAAATTTACAAAACCCTCACAAATTCTCGAAGGACACTAGTGAAAAAGTAATTCTTTTTTGAGGTGATTCAAAGATGAACAATTATATATTTTGCTTTTAAGAGGATGAAACCAAAGTTATAGAAGGAAACATACATCAAAAAGTCATTTATAAAGAAGTATTAAATATGATTCTACAACACTGAATATTTATATACTATAAATACGTGATCGTCTTTGTAGATTAAGAGTTAAGACACTATCATTTTAAATTAAGGTATTCTGTTAATATTATAACACATTTTTAGCATTTAAATGATTGTTGTATTTTTATAACGTTAGTTACTTTACAATGAACATTTCAACATGTAAACAGTTTGTTACTATATTTAGTTAGTTGTTCTTTCACATAAAAGTTCTCATTAAAGATATATATATAATAACTAGTTATTATAAAAGCATGAATAATTTATGTTAGATGTTGAACGACTAAAATATTCTTAAAATATTGATCGTGTTATAAAATATTCTATTTAAGGTGAATGTCCATATTTAGAGAGATCCTAGGGTTTACTACTTCGTGGCTAAGTCACCACCTCCCTATAAATAAAGGGGTTCTCTCCCATTGTAAATCATCCCAAAAGTATCAATAAGAATACTCCTCTCTCTACTTTTCTCTATATTGTTCTTGTTCTTTTATTGTTTCATAACACATTATCAGCACGAGTCTCTAACCAATTGAATTTGATTTCTTCCTTCTATCATAATTTCTAGACGGAAAAATAGAAGGGATGGTATCATCATAAAATAATGCAACGGGATGGAAACTCAAAAGGTATATTTGATATTACAACATTTATTGGTATACCTTAAAGGTAAGTAATTTACTTTTCCCTTTCAATTCTTGAAATTCTACGATTTGATTTCATATACAAACATAGACAACAAAGTTTGATTATAACTCTAATGGAGTTTGTAAGGAATTATAACCACGTGAAGTGGTAAAAGTTCTATGTCTTGCCATGATTAAATTCATGTATGATTGTGGGCAAAGAATTGAAAATCCGTCCATTGAATTTGCTTCATTCTCATTCCCTTTAGAGAATGTGATAGCAGTATGTGATAAGTCTGAAAGAAGACAAAATTATTACCGTGAAGGTATCAATGGATGTGGACGTGGCAATAGATGGAATTATAATCGTCATCATTGTGATAATGAGAATAATAAAGATTCTCAAAATAATCTCACTTTATGAAAGTAATATTTGACATGAGATTGTATATAGCACATACAGATGATTATGATCCATTCCCTGAAGTGAATGTGATAATTGTAATAAAGCCCGTAAGTATGGACACACTATTGATGTAATTTTGTTTTATGTCTGACGTTATGAAAAGAAAGTTCGTTGCCCTTGAAATTTCGGGCAAGAACTATATGACATGGGTGTTGGATGCTGAAATCCATTTGGATGCAATGGGTCTTGGAGACGCCATTAAAGACAGAAATAATGCATCCACCCAAGACTATGCTAAGGCCTTGATTTTCTTGCGCCATCACCTTGATGAAGGTTTGAAAATTGAATATATCACAGTCAAAGATCCACCTATCTTGTGGAATGGCTTAAAGGAGAGATATGACAACCTGAAGTTGGTCACTCTGCCACAAGCACGATGCGATGAGAATCAAAAAGCAAATAGTTCATAAACTATATATTATCGTTGCGGTGGAAAAGGGCACTGGGCGAAAATTTGCCGTATACCAAGACATTTGGTTGAGCTTTATCAAGCATCTCTAAAAGGTAAATGCCCTGAAACCAATTCTGTCTCTGACGACAATTTTGACATCACCCACTTGGATGTGGCAGACTTCTTTGAGCACCCTGAGGGGAAAATAGACCACTTAATTGGTGATGGATCTGTGATGAAGGAAGATTGAATTGTTTGATTTTATTTTACTTATTTGTATTAGTTAGTGAATAAACTAATAGTCATTAGTATCAGCTCGTATTAGTTAGCTTATGATATATGTTTAGTATTAGTTCTTTAGAATGTTTCAATATGCTTAAATTTCAAAGATATTTTTATTTTCCAGTAGAGTTAATCGACTAACCTAACAGTTAGTCGATTATCTAATATTTCGCATTAAAACTGGATTTTTCCGCAAGCTAAGTTAGTCGACTATCTGATTTAGATAGTCGACTAACCGGATGACTGTTTACTAAGTTAGTCGACTATCAACTTAGTTAGTCGACTAACTAATATGTCGCATTAAAACTGGACTTTTCCGCAAGGCAAGATAGTCGACTATCTGATTTAGTTAGTCGACTAACCTAATGACTGCTTCCCAAGTTAGTCGACTATTAATTAAGTTAATCGACTAACCTCAGCAGATTTTGAAAATATTGTTTAATTATGAAGCAACGGATTAAATTTGTTTATTCTCATGTTCGTATATCTCTTTTGATTAATTGATTCATGTACCACACATAAGATATTCAAAGAGAAGAAATATTACTCTCCTTTAAGTATGTGTAAAGCAGATGTTACTACAATTTCTGGTAGTAGTAAATTGATTAAAGGCTCCGGAAGAGCAACTATAACTCTGCCTAAAGGAACAACATTTTAGAGAATGCAATGTTCTCCTCCAAGTCCAAAAGGAACTTGTTGAGTTTTAAAGATATCATTCAAAATGGATATTATATTGAGACAATAGATGAGAATAATCTTGAATTCCTCATTTATTCATGAAAACGAGGCTGCCCACTTCGGTTTGGGATCACGCCATTTTGCATGCAGCAATGCTAGTTCGTCTCTGACTGACGAATTGTCACAAATATTCCCCGTTGCAATTAGTTTTGGGTCATGAACCTAATATATCCCATTTAAGAATTTTTGGATGCGCAGAATATGTGCCTGTAGCACCGCCATATCGCACCAAAATGGGTCTGCAAAGAAGGTTAGGAATATATGTTGAGTTTGAATCACCCTCCATTATTCGCTACCTCGAAATATTGATAGGGGATTTGTACACTGCACGATTTGCAGACTGTCAATTCGATGAGACACTTTTCCCAAAATTAGGGGGAGAAGTTGGTGAAACCAAACTGGAAATTTTGTGGAAAAATGCATCATTATCTCATCTTGATCCACATACCTCTATTTGTGAAAAAGAGGTGCAAAATATTATCCATTTGCAAAGAATAGCAAATCGAATGCCAGACGCATTTACAGATTTGAAAAGGATAACAAAATCACATATCCCCGCAGTGAATGTGACAACATCTGATTCACGAATACATATTCATTATTGGAAGAATATGAACATGAAATTGGTATTGAATATACCAACACTCACCCCTAGAAGGAGGTTTGAGATGATATATGAAAATAATATCATTGTTATGGCATGAATAGTCATTGGTCACGTACCTATTGTACGCCAAAATAATTTGTCAATGTGATTATCAAAGGACAATAATAATGCAAGAAACATATCTTGCATATAATTTTGACATGACCATAATGGTATTACTTTCTCTTTAAAAGAGATATTCACCACATGGATGCTGATGAATTTGTGTTAGTACAAAATTAATTGAGAGCTCTAGAAGAGCCAATTATTACTATGTTGGAGAAACACAATTGATTACCAATAAGGTATTGTGTTGTAGTAAGTCTCAAAGAAACTTATTTAGTTTCCAAAGTATATGCGAAAGTGATTGAGTATATTGAGACTATAAATAAAGGAAAGATTTGATATCTTCTATTACTACAACTTGTAGCGGGATAATCTGTATGTGAAAAACTACCCGCTTTATTCTCCAGTTTGTACTACACAAGAATACCACAATAAAGTGGACGTTTATTGATATAAAAATCCATATCATAATAAACTTGAAGTTTATTGATAATTGCACATGTCATGGTGTAAATTTGAAGTTTATCAATATTGATAATTTATTCAGTTGGCATTCGGGTTAGCCATATCATATTAAGAATGATGTGCAGTAATAGAGAATTCACATGGGTAAATATTAAAGGACTAGAAAGTTCTTTACGAATTCGCTTGTATTACTTGTTCTCATTAATTAATTGACCAACTAAAGAGTTCGGGTTGAATCCCATAAATTCTGGAAATATCAAAGGTGAATATGGGCCCATTCACCTGTCATGTATACCACATATGATGCATCTATGATATGGTTACATGTGCGATTGTTATTAACCCGCAGCCTGGCCGGTGCTTGCGAGGTAAATTGCTCAGTAATATAACTTCGAGCATAATTTCCAGATTCTCTATTCAAGATAGTTCATCTTGATAAGTTGGTTTATATCATAGTTGGTTTAGCAAGATAATTATTGAGTGCCTCCACTTAAAAGCTAAACTTTTTCTTATGAGAACAAAGTTATATATATCAGTTTGATATACGTTGTATACGAGAGTATATTATATTCTCCCCTCACAAGTGGTTCAGGGTCAGGAACCAAATAATTTCATCTTATTATTATTGATGTGCGGTGTATATTTTCATTAACACCATAATGCACAAAGATGGACTCTCAAAGTTGAGGAAACAAGTTAGCTTTTCTAACATGAGGGGGAGACATGATAAACACTTGAGAAAAGGTTACATGGGATGAATTATCATTTGTATATATAGATCCTCGAATATCATAATATGAACCTGAAGTTCATAAAAGGATAATTCAATTGCAACATATTGCAAAGTATGCTATACGCATTTGCTGACCCAAAGAAAGTAACTATATTCTCACTGCAAATGCTCATATTAAGTCCCAGAAGGACAAAGTCTTTGATACGCTTAAAGCGTATAGACAAATCGGTTTCAAAATAACTTCTTAATAAAGAAGATGAGCAAATGATCAAAGTGATCATAATGGGGAGGCAAGTGATCTAGAAGATCACATGACATAACACTTCATATAATCTCATGAGAGATTCAGGTACCTGAATATATGAATAAAGAGATCTCCATGTTATGTCTTTATTAAAATTTACTGGAACCGATATAAAATGTTCGTCGACGACATCTATGATAGCGCGAAATATCGATGAGGATCTTATGTTTGTCGAATACAAACAAAAATATTGGCTAAATGGAAGAGATACAATTCAAGCAGAATTGATTCCATATGAAAGACATGTAGTTTTGGACATGTAGTTCAAATACTTGAAAGTATAAAGTCAATGGCATGTGTAATCAGTTTTTGATATCTTATTTGTTTAGCATGACATGAAAACTTGATATGCATCTAAAGTCTATTATATGGCTTATATGACTTAACTTATATGTCAATCCATGAAAGATTGAAGTTGCTTGAAGCATATACAATTCTTGGTCCTGAAGTACCACATCCTAAGTGCAACTTGTGTACATATGTATCTTGCTATAACTATAAGCATTATGGCATCGAGAATACCTCTATGGAGATATTGAAGAGTCATTCCACGACATTATATGAAGATGTTCATATCTATCAAGAATGATAATTTCAAGGTGCGGAATATTATTCAAATCAATATGGCTGATTTATTTATCAAATCTCTACAAAAGATCGTTTTGAAGATGGTGCACAAGATTGGAATGCAAATGCTCAAAGATGTGAATTGATGCTCTTTTCAGGGGGAGTTAATGCGCGTTGCACTCTTTTTCCCTTACAAGGTTTTGTCCCACTGGGTTTTCCTTGCAAGGTTTTTAACGAGGCAACCAATAGGCGCATATTCAAACATGTGTACTCTTTTTCCTTTTCTATAATTTTTTTCCATTGGGTTTTGTTTTAGTTAAGGTTTTAACGAGGCACATTATTGAATAGACATTCAAGGGGGAGTGTTATAAAATATTCTATTTAAGGTGAATGTCCATATTTAGAGAGATCCTAGGGTTATCTACTTGGTGACTAAGTCACCACCTCCCTATAAATAAAGGGGTTCTCTCCAATTGTAAATCATCCCAAAAGTATCAATAAGAATACTCCTCTCTCTACTTTTCTCTATATTGTTCTTGTTCTTTTATTGTTTCATAACAGATCGACTTTTATAATTTTAAATATTTATATAATTTCAGGATATAATTGTAAATTATTAAAGACCGAAAATTTTCGGATTTATAAACTACACCGAAGGACTCTTCCAAATAACAATTGCAGCGGAATTGAAACTTTTCTTCAAACGTCTGATTTCTTTTGGGATTCTATCACAAATTACCTTATTTGAAGGAATTCAATGGGAAGGGCTCCGTGTGAATTTGTTATCTTGAATTCAATAACAGTACGTTCCTCTAATCTATTTTATTTTTTATGTTTTAGATTCTTAAGATAATACATATCTTCTTCAATGGTAAATTAAACGTTTGTTCCAAAACATCATGAAGGAACATTGGAGGAGTTCTGATTAGGGCACTCTTAAGTTGATATGGAATAACCTCAAGGCACTTAAACCTGTTCTAAATTCTCTAAATGTTAGAGAATTTAAGAACATCACACAGAAAATAGAATCTAACAAGGAGGAACTAAAAATCATCCAGCACCAGATGAGCTCACAATATACTGATGATTTGTAGGCTAAAGAAAAGGATCTGTTATTGAAGATGGAGAAGTGGTCACTGGTTGAAGAAAGTATCCTCCAGCTGAAATCTAGAGCCAAATGGATACAATTGGGAGATTCAAACAATAAGTATTTTCATGCTGTGTTAAAAGAAAGGAATCAGTATAAAAGCATTACTGAACTGGTTACTGCAGGAGGCATCAAACTTACTCATCCAGATGACATTAGAGTTGAAATCAGGAACTTCTATAAGGCTTTAATGGGGTCATCAGCTCCCTCCCTTCCAGCAATTAATAGATCATATATGGATAATGGTCCAAAGCTCACTCATTATCAGCAGCAGCAGCTAGTTGCAGATGTGTCTATTGATGAAATTGTAGATAGCCTAAAATCCATTGGTGATCATAAAGCACCAGGGATTGATGGTTATAATGCTGTTTTCTTTAAACAGACCTGGTGGCTCACTGGAAATCAGATTACTAGGGCAGTTCTGGAGTTCTTCCAATCTGGTAAGATGTATAAGCCAGTTAATTGTGCTTCCCTTACACTGATACCTAAAGTTCCTAACCCTCAGTCAGTCAAGGAATTCAGACCAATTGCCTGTTGTTCAGTCTTATATAAGATAATATCTAAGATACTGGCTAACAGATTACAGAAATGCATGGCTTATATCATCAATGATTCCCAATCAGGATTCATACCAGGAAGGAAGGTGGCTGACAATGTTATCCTAGCACATGAGTTGATCAAACACTATGCTAGAACACATGTGTCTCCTAGGTGCATGATTAAAATAGACCTACAGAAGGCTTATGATTCTGTTGAGTGGATCTTCTTGCAACAAGTGATGGAATCCTTACACTTCCCAGGCAGATTCATAAGGTGGATTATGGAATGTGTCCAGACAATGAGCTATGCAATCATGGTTAATGGCGAAACTACTGAACCCTTCCAAGCAGCTAAAGGATTGAGGCAAGGTGACCCTGTCTCTCCCTTCTTATTTGCTATTGTGATGGAATACCTTAGCAGGGCTCTTGTGGAACTAAAGAGAGATCCAGATTTCCTATTCCATCCTGGTTGTAAAAGGTTAAACATCACACATCTTAGTTTTGCAGATGATCTACTGTTATTTGCAAGAGGCGACTTGAAGGCTGTCACAACCATGTTCAGATATTTCTCTCAATTTACTGAGGCTTCTGATATGATTGCTAACTTGAGTAAAAGTTCTGTTTATTTTGGTGGTGTCTCTCCTGATGCACAACAACATATTGTCAATCATCTTGGTTATGTATATGGAGAATTACCTTTCAAGTATTTGGGAGTTCCTCTAACTGCCAAGAAAATGTCATTACTACAATGGAAACCATTGGTGGATAGGGTTACTGCCAGGATTACATCCTGGACTGCTAGGAAATTATCCTATGCAGGGAGAATTCAGCTGGTACAGTCAGTCATCTTTGGTATACAAGCATACTGGGCACAACTTTTTCTTATTCCTACAAAAATATTAAAGATGCTGGATGCAGTTTGTAGATCATATGTTTGGACAGGTTCAGCAAACATATCCAAAAAATCATATGCAGCTTGGGAAGGTCTGCCTACCTAAGTCTGCTGGGGGTTTAAATATTATGAATCCGCTATTATGGAACAAAGCTGCAACATGAAACTTGGATGGGATCTGGCCAATAAGAAAGATGTTCTATGGATAAAATGGATACATTCAGTATACATAAAACAACAACAATTGCAGTCCCTAACCATTCCTAACCAAGCCAGTTGGATGGTTAGGAAGATCATTGCTGCTACTGTTACATTGCAGCAGTCACAGATGCTGCAACAACCAGTTTGCTCTATCAAGAAATTTTACTTACAACAGGTTGGACAATTGCCAAGAGTAGAGTGGAAGAGCCTAACTATCCAAAACTATGCTAGACCTAAGGCAGTTTTCAATCTCTGGCTTATATTACAGAACAGGCTGCCCACAAAGGATAGACTGGAACAGTGGACACTCACAGTGGACACTCACAGTGGACAACACATGTGTACTTTGCCAACAAGATAAGGAGACAAGGGATCATCTGTTCTTCTCATGTTCATTCACCTCCTTGCTGAGACATCACACTTTACAGTGGATTGGAGTAACTCAAGACAATTACCAGAATTGGGAGTAATACATTCAGTGGATCATAACCAAGTCTAAAGGGAAATCTGGTCGAGCTCAAATGTTGAAAATGGTCTTTGCTGAAATGTTTTACAGTATTTGGTTAGAAAGAAACTCCAGATTGTTCAATCACACTTCATGTTCCAGTGGACATCTACTTAGAAGCATTGCTTATACATGTCATGTTAGGAGTCCCCCTAAAGTTAATGCACACCTACTGCATTATCTCCTGTAATTAGAAACATAGGTATAGTAATGTAGATGCTAGCTAGTTTTTATAATAGATGATAGGCAGCTGTGTATAGCTGAACTATGGCTTTGTAAAGACATACCTTTGGTGATTAATACAACAAATTTAATTACCAAAAAAAAAATTAAACGTTTGTACTAACTATTTTTAAAATATCAAATTATGAGAAAATCATCGTTTTCAACATGTTGTCAATGTTTTAAATTATATGACGTCAAGTTATGAAGTGCTAGTATATAGTATTATCATACATTTTTTATTCTTGATTGTTAGATTGTGTTATTTCAATATATTCTATTTTTGGTTCTTGATACAGATATATTTTGGATAGTTTTTGCTTTGATTATACGGTAAGGATGACTATATTAATTTTTAGACCACAAACAGCATTTGCTCAATCACTTGTTTTAGAAATTTATTGGAAATAATAAAGCAAGTTAAAGATGAATATAATTATCTTATTTAAAATATTATCCAATATTCTTTTTCGTCTTAAACTATAACTTTATTTTTAATTATAATATGAGTCAAACATAAAGCAAGCGACCGACAACTCCTACTATTTTGGAATTAATCAAATATAAACGATCAATTAACTTTAGATTTGACTACACTTGTGAGAGAATCCCAAGCCTTCTCAATTTCAAGTATGAACTATGAAAACGATGGCATCTCGTGTACAAGCGATAAATATTTTACATAGGAATTCATACTTAATCTATAGCAATCAGAACGAACCGATTATTTTATTCCTATTTTATCTATCTATATTTATATCTAACTTTTATATCCATAAATATTTTGTCTAAAAGATAGTTCCATATTGGATGAAATAGTAATATCTAACACTAATTTGCCTAATATTTAGGAATATGATACCAACTAAAGACTAGGAAAATTTAAAAGGAAAACTTAAATAATGTTCCAAATAAATCCTACCTGTAATGAAATAATATAAGAACAAGTAGAATAATGCAAGAACAAGAACAATATAGAGAGAATAGGGAGAGGAGTATTCTTATTCATACTTTTGGGATTGTTAGGGATGATTTACAATGGTAGAAGACCCCTTTATTTATAGGGAGGTAGTGACTTAGCTACCAAGAATAAAACTCTAGAATCTCTCTAATTATAGACATTCACCTTAAATAAAAGTCTATTTATAACACTCCCCCTTGAATGTCTATTCAACAATGTGCCTCGTTAAAACCTTAAAACCAAAACCCAATGGGAAAAATTAAAGAGAAGGAAAAAGAGTACACATGTTTGAATATGCGCCTATTGGTTGCCTCGTTAAAAACCTTGCAAGGAAAACCCAGTGGGACAAAACCTTGTAAGGGAAAAAGAGTGCAACGCGCATTAACTCCCCCTGAATAGAGCATCAACTCACATCCTTTAGCATTTTGCATTCCAATCTTGTGCATCATCTTCAAAACGATCTTTGATAGAGATTTGATAAATCAACCATATTGACTTGAATAAATATTCCGCACCTTGAAATCATCATTCTTGATAGATATGGACATCTTCATATAATGTCGTGGAATGACTCTTCAATATCTTCATAGATGTATTCTCAATGCCATCATGCTTATAGTTATAGCAAGATACATATGTGCACAAATTGTACTTAGGATGTGGTACTTCAGGACCACGAATTGCATATGCTTCAAGCAACTTAAATCTTTCAAGTTAAGTCATGTAAGTCACATAATAGACTTTAGATGCATATCAAATTTTCACGTCATGCTAAACAAATAAGATATCGAAAACTGATTATACATACCTTTGACTTTTATACTCTCAAGTATTTGAACTACATGTCCAAATCTACATGTCTTTCACATGGAATCAAGTATTTGTCTATACGCTTTAAGCGTATCAAAGACTTTGTCCTTCTGGGACATAATATGAGCATTTGTAGTGAGAATATAGTTACTTTCTTTGGGTCAGAAAATGCGTATAGCATGCTTTGCAATATGTTGCAATTGAATTATCCATTTTATGAACTTCAGGTTCATATCATGATATTCAGGGATCTACATATACAAATGATAATTCTTCCCATGTAACCTTTTCTCAATTGTTTATCATGTCTCCCCCTCATGTTAGAAAAGCTAACTTGTTTCCCCAACTTTGGGAAATCATCTTTGTGCATTATCATGTCAATATACACAGCACATTAATAATAAGATGAAATTATTTGGTTCCTGACCCTGAACCACTTGTGAGGGGAGAATATACTCTCATATACAACGTATATCAAACTGATATATATAACTTTGTTCTCATAAGAAACAGTTTAGCTATTAAGTGGAAGCACTCAATAATTATCTTGCTAAACCAACTTTGATATAAACCAACTTATCAAGATGAACTATCTTGAGTAGAGAATCTGGAAATTATGCTCGAAGTTAGATTACTGAGCAATTTACCTTGCAAGCACCGGCCAGGCTGCGGGTTAATAACAATTGCGCATGTAACCATTTCATAGATGCATCATATGTGGTATACATGGCAGGTGAATGTGCCCATATTCACCTTTGATATTTCCAGAATTTATGGGCTTCAACCCGAACTCTTTATTTGGTCAGTTCATTAATGAGAACAAGTGATACAAGAGAATTCGTAAAGAACTTTCTAGTTCTTTAATATTCACCTATGTGAATTTGCACATCATACTTAAAATGAGATGGCTAACACGAATGCCAACTGAATAAATTATCAATATTGGTAAACTTCAAATTTACACCATAACATGTGCACTTATCAATAAACTTCAGGTTTATTATGACATGGGTTTTTATACCAATAGATATCCACTTTATTGTGGCATTCTTTCGTTTGTGTAGTACAAACTGGAGAACAAAGCGGGTAGCTTTTCATATACAAATTACCCCGCTACAAGTTGTAGTAATAGGAGATATCAAATCCTTCCTTTATTTATAGTCTCAATATAATCAATCGCTTTCGCGTGTACTTTGGAAACTGAATAAGTTTCTCTGAGACTTACTACAGCACAATACTCAATTGTGTTTCTCCAACATAGTAATAATTGGCTCTTCTAGAGCTCTCAATTAATTTTGTACTACCACAGATTCATCAACATCCATGTGGTGAATATCTTTCTTAAAGAGAAAGTTATACCATTATGGTCATGTCAAACTTATGTGCAAGATATGTTTCTTGCATTATCGTTGTCCTTTAATAGTCATACTTCCAAAATACTTTGGCGTACAATAGGTACGTGACCAACGATCATTCATGCCATATATATAGCCAACAGGCTTGACACCATTAGGTGTTTCAACTATAGGGCCAAAAACTTCACGTTTTGCCAGCGAATTCAATTCTGAATGAATTGCTTCTTGCCACTTTGGACAATCATGTCTTTTTCGACATTCTTCAACAGATTGAGGTTCGAGATCCTCACATTCTTGCATAATGCTAGATGCGACATTATAAGCAAAGACATTATGCACCACTATATCCACTCGATTAATATTTGCCTCAATATTGATTGGATTTATGGATAGTTCCGTATTTTCCAGAGCCTCGGGCTCAATGGATTCTTCATGAATCTCAGAATTTGTTAAATCATGAATTTCCTCATGAGATTCTTTCGTAGTGTCATTTTGATCATTTGCTTTCCTCTTTCTAGGATTTCGATCTTTGGAACCTAATGGTCTGCCACGCTTCAGGCGTGCATTTGACTCATTGGATATGACACTAGATGATTGTCCAACAGGGACATCAATACGGATTGGAACATTTTCCGCGGGGATGTGGGATTTCGTTATCTTTTTCAAGTCCGTAAATGCGCCAGGCATTTGATTTGCTATTCTTTGCAAATGGATAATCTTTTGTACCTCTCTTTCACAAATAGAGGTATGTGGATCAAGATGAGATAATGATGCATTTTTCCACAAAATTTCCCGTTTGGTTTCACCAACTTCTCCCCCTAATTTTGGGAAAAGTGTCTCATCAAATTGACAGTCTGCAAATCGTGCAAATCTCCTGTCAATGTTTCGAGGTAGCGAATAATGGAGGGCGATTCAAACTCAACATATATTCCTAACCTTCTTTGCGGACCTATTTTGGTGCGGGATGACGGTGCTATAGGCACATATACTGCGCATCCAAAGATTCTTAAATGGGATATATTAGGTTCATGACCCAAAACCAATTGCAACGGGGAATATTTGTGTCAATTCGTCAGTCAGAGACGAACTAGCATTGCTGTATGCAAAATGGCGTGACCCCAAACCGAAGTGGGCAGCCGACGAACTAGCATTGCTGCATGCAAAATGGTGTGACCCCAAACCGAAGTGGGCAGCCTCGTTTTCATGAGTAAATGAGGTATTCAAGATTATACTCATGTATTGTCTCAATCTGATATCCATTTTGAAAGATATCTTTAAAACTCAACAAGTTCCTTTTAGACTTGGAGGAGAACATTTTGACTGATATCATTAAAACTCAACAAGTTCCTCTTTAGACTTGGAGGAGAACATTGCATTCTCTATGATAATCATCATGCCTTTGGGCAGAGTTACAGTTGCTCTTCAGGAGCCTTCAATCAATTTAATTCCCATGGTTTGACATATAAAAGAAATACACGAACATAAGAATAAACAAGTTCAATTCGTTTGTGTCACATAATATTTTCAAAATCTGCTGATGTCAGTTGACTAAATAAATCAGATAGTCGATTATATGTTTTCCATAATCGATTACTATGTAGTTTGAAAATTTCAGTTTAAGCATTTTCATAAAACAATCGATTGTTAAACACACACAATCGATTGTTGAGCATTGACAATCGATTGTTAAACATAGACAATCGATTGTTGACTATTTTTGAAAAATTCCAGATCACTGTTTTAAGACAATCGATTGTTAAACATAGACAATCGATTGTTGACAATTTTTGAAAAATTCCAGCGCACATTGTTTTAAGACAAAAAATTGTTAAACATAGACAATCGACTGTTGACTATTTTTGAAAAATTCCAGATAACACTGTTTTAAGACAATCGATTGTTAAACATAGACAATCGATTGTTGACTATTTTTGAAAAATTCCAGATCACACTGTTTTAAGACAATCGATTGTTAAACATAAACAATCGATTGTTGACAATTTTTGAAAAATTCCAGATCACACTGTTTTAAGACAATCGATTGTTAAACATAGACAATCGATTGTTGACTATTTTTGAAAAATTCCAGATCACACTGTTTTAAGACAATCGATTGTTAAACATAGACAATCGATTGTTTTGCAGTTTTAATGCGAAAATATGAGATAACCGACTAGTTTTTCAGGTTAGTCGATTACCTCTATTGGAAAGTAAAAATATTATTGATATTTAAGCATATTGATACTTTCTAAAGAACTAATACTAACATTATATCATGAACTAACTAATACGAGCTAATACTAATGGCTATTAGTTTATTCATTAACTAATACAAACAAGTAAAATAAAATCAAACAGCTCCATCTTCTTTCATCACGGATCCATCACCGATTAGGTGGTCTATCTTCCCCTCGGGTTGCTCAAAGAAGTCTGCCACGTCCAAGTGGGTGATGTCAAAGTTGTTGTCAGAGACAAAATTTGTTTCCGGGCCTTTACTCTTTCGAGATGCTTGATAAAGGTCAACCAAATGTCTTGGTACACGGCAAGTTTTTGACCAGTGCCCTTTCCCACCGCAACAATAACATATAGTTTCTGAACCTTTGGCCTTAGGATCCTCATAATCCCGTTTCTGCTTTCGGCGGTTATCTCTCTTCGGGGGGTGACGGACATCATGGATATTTCTTCCTTGTCTACGTCCACGGCTATGACCCCGATTACGACCACGACCATGGCCCTTTTCATGATTGGAATAATGAGAGTGCACCTTATCTGCTTCAGGCAGTGGTGTAGACCCAGTGGGTCGATTTTCGTGATTTCTCATGAGCAAGTCATTATTTCACTCAGCACAAGTAGAAGAGAAATCAGTTCAGAGTACTTTGTGAAGCCTTTCTCTCTGTACTGTTGTTGCAGTACCATATTGGAGGCATGAAACGTTGTAAACGTATTCTCAAGCATATCATAATAAGAGATATTATCTCCACATAGCTTCAATTTAGAAGTAATTCTGAACATTGCAGAATTATATTCAGAAACGGACTTAAAGTCCTGGAGCCTCAGATGAGCCCAATCATATCGTGCTTGTGGCAAAGTGACCAACTTCAGGTTGTCATATCTCTCCTTTAAGCCTTTCCACAAGATGAGTGGATCCTTGACGGTGAGATATTCAATCTTCAAACCTTCATCAAGGTGATGGCGCAAGAAAATCAAGGCCTTCGCACAGTCTTGGGTGGATGCTTTATCTCTATCTTTAATGGTGTCTCCAAGACCCATAGCATCTAAGTGGATTTCAGCATCCAACACCCATGTCATATAGTTCTTGCCCGAAATTTCAAGGGCAACGAACTTTCTTTTCGTAATGTCAGACATAATCGAAAATCAAATTAGGAAGAGAGAAATACCTTAGTTTTTCTCGATAGAGATTCTTGAGATGGTAGAGTCTCGTGCTGATAACGTGTTATGAAATAATATAAGAACAAGTAGAATAATGCAAGAACAAGAACAATATAGAGAGAATAGGGAGAGGAGTATTCTTATTGATACTTTGGGGATTGTTAGGGATGATTTACAATGGTAGAAGACCCCTTTATTTATAGGGAGGTAGTGACTTAGCTACCAAGAATAAAACTCTAGAATCTCTCTAATTGTAGACATTCACCTTAAATAGAAGTCTATTTATAACACTAACTTATCAACCTCTAGCTATTAGTCATAGATTTACCAAAACTAGCCAATAAAAATTGAAAAAATAAATAATAAGGTTCTTTCTATCAAAGAATCACAAGCAAAAATCACCTTTCATATTTTAAAGCGTGATTAGCAACATTAGATACAAGATGGAAAGGAAATTTCATAGCCGGGGTAACAAATAAGGCGATGAAATACAAAAATCTATACAATATTCTAATAACCTAAACAAAATGAAAATTTTTCAATGGGTATAGAAAAAAATTATTGAAAATATATATAAATCAATATACAACATTTGAGAAAGATTGGAGGTGATTTGGACTGGTTTTGTATCAAAATTCGTAATTAAATCGAGTTCGAAAAAGTCCTCTGCGACACATGTATCAAACATATATTTCACACACAAATATATATGGATATACATGTGATACACAATTGATATATGTGTGATACACAAATGATACACAATGTAATACACATATCATTTTTTTTCATGTTCAGCTTTTACTTCGAATTTTCAATTCAAACCACCTCAAAACTTTACCAAAATATCTAAAAACTGATATTCAAGCTTAAGTTGTGCCCAATCTATTCTAATAATATCCAGTCAAAACAAAACAAAAATTTGATATTTTCTTGCTACAAATAGCTAGTTGGCTAATTTAGCTAATATTAGTAATATTTTATCAATTGACTAATTTTTTAATGAGCTACTAATAAATGGACATAACTGATAATTTTTCAATTTAAAATTACTAATTGATTATAAAGTTCTAATACTATACTAAGGTCTCATTTGTTTGCACTTAATGGAAGTCTGAATCTTAATCATTCATATCTCAAACATTAAGTCTGCTTGTTTTTAAAATCTGAATTTTAATTATTCAGATCTTAATCATTAAGTGTGTTTGTTTTTTTTACTTCACAACCACTTAATAGGTCTCAATATGTCTATTGATTAAGATCTATAACAGAGACTTAATTTCATTAAGATGCTATCACATATTCATTATTAACTACCGCCACTGCCTACCGCTATCAACTACCACCACCACCACCCCGATCACCACCACCACGCCGCCATCATCCTTAATCTTAGCTGCCACCATTATTAACCATCACCACCCACTATCCTCACCACTCCGACCACCATCATTCTCATCCACAATCAACACGCATTCACCTCAACTACCACAACTGTCTACCCCATCATCATCAACAACCACAGTCGGTACTGCATCATATAACCTACCACCACTCACCCACCTTCCTCACTCACAACTATTACGACCACCCGCCGTTATTAGCTATCATCACCCACCACCACCATCCTCAATCATATTCCTCATCACTACCAATCACTACTAGTTACTAGCATGAATCACCATCATCAATCAAAACTACCACCAACCACCGCCTTTAGTCGACATTCACCCGTTAGCCATCACCAACAACAACTATCATATTTTAAAAAATTATATATTTTATAGAATATTAGAATAGTTCGTATTTCATTTGAATTTTTTGTTTATTAATTTTTAAATAAAGATAAATTTTATATATTCAGATGTTAAAAGTCAAACAGTCTTAATTATTTTTATTCATATCATCATACACATCTTAATATATTCAGATGTCTATTCAGATTCAGATATCTTAATCTTAATACACTCCTTGATACTCAAAAGTGTATTCAGATTCAGGCGTCTTAATCTTAAAAAAAAAAAATAAAGCCGAATAGTTACACGTAAAAATATTAGAATCGCACATGCTCTTAGAGTTCCAAAGCCATATCAAATACCAGTATCCCGCGTATAAAACACATATTGCCCCTACATAAAATATGAGATTCTTTCTTTTTGTATATACTTTAACTTGGAATTTTTTTCATAATAATTGAATTAAGAATTTCGTGCAATGCAAGAACATAGAAATTAGTTATTATAAAAGTATGAATATAATGTCGATTTATTAAAAAATCTTATAATAATAAGTATAATAACTCATAATAAAAAAACATAATAAGAATTTTAGATATTATCTTTATAATCCTAAGTATTAATTTTAGGACATAGTAGACCTTTAAGAATCATACTAATATGATTACTTTCGGGCATAAAAATTTATTATTACATGTAAGCTCACACATGGATCGCTCTTTTGTTAGAATTTAGGTGGTACTTATCTTTTGAATTTTAAATAAATATTGTTTTTATTTCACCACTTTATAAATATTGGTTGCTAACTCATTTTGAGTTACTAGAAAAATAATTCCTTTTCATTTTTTTGAAAGACTTCTAAGCTCAAATTTTGAATTTTCTTAAAAACTCAAAAATTAGGTTTCAAAGCTTCAGATTTTTCTTAAGATTTAAGATTTTAGTTAGAAATATATTTAAAAAAGTTATTTTTCATTTCAAAAACATATAAAAAAAATACATTTTCTTAAGAGTTTCGAAAAATAAATTTCAAACTCAATTCTTACAAAACTCTAAAACAAATGTCAAGTGTCAGTTTATAATTTAATATCTTTTCCCTTCTATCTATTTACATCTATAATAACCCTAAAATATTAACCGGAAGAATTCATAGAGAAATGACATAACTGCAATAACATATTTCTTGCACTACAATACATTCTTTGCTAATTTTTCATATTTAAGATTAAAAAATTAATAAAATTTTATCTATTAAATTCTTATTAAAAATATGTAGGATGGTTTAATAAAATTAATTTTATAAAAATCCTCCGTATTGGCAATATGTTACCACTCCATTATGTCCAATACCAAAAAGAAAGATTAAATGGACTGCATAAAGAATTAAAATTGAAAACTATACTCCTACAATTATATATTTTCATATTATATTTGAACTATTTTCTTACTTAGATAATATTTTTTAATCAATTTTTCGTGTAATATCGAAAAACACCCAATTATTAAATAATAATTAAGAAAATATTTAAGAATATAAAGGTGTGAGAAAGAGAATAAAATAGTTGGTAAGAGTCAATACCACTAATTATTCTACAAATATAAAGATTTAAAAGTGAAATGTCATATCAATCTTTTGCTCTTTGAAAATAAAATTTATAGCGGATAAAATTATAATTAAGTTTAAAAATATTCAAAACAAGAGATGACTACTATTGAGATCTGAATCAATATAGAATAAATTAAATATTAAAACCAAATAATTAAGAGAATCCAATTCAATTATTTTCTAATTCGTCATATGAGTAAAATTCTTATTCAAGTTTAAAAAAACCTTAGGAGACATAAATTTATTTCATAAAAAGAGCATTAGCACACAAAGTAAAAATGTTAGTATACTATTAAGAATTAAAGTGCTATACAAGTGACTGAGAAAGCACAATCAAAGCTAAATCCTAATCAATAACAAACTTTCACGACTAAATTACAAAGAGCCAACTCTGGTATAACGAGATTGGTCTTTGCAAATGCCTCTGACACAACCGAAACAATATTTTTATGTCATGCATTACTTGCAAATATCTTATCAAGAGGCATGACACTGTTAGCAATAATAGCAAGTGGTCTACCAACAACGATTTTATTGTGAGGCCACCACTTTAGATTTGATATACCTCTTCAAACAACTTAAATAACCATCACAAATATATCAAAGTAAAGCAATGGCACAAAATTTATAATGGAAGCAAAATTGATAATATGGGGTGGAACACTTATAGAAAAATGTCAAACGATCGAAATAATTGTCTTGAGTTCTTATTATTAGCCATTTGGCGAAAAATTAATGGTTTGGGAGGTGATTTCTGTTAAGTACTTCAAGTAGTTCCAAAATCGACAGAAACAAAGACTATAAAAGCTAGCTTGCCAAAGTTATACTTCTACCTCAAATGAAAAAGATTCAACTGATAAGAAATATCAAGTAAGAACATATCCAGTATTTAATGTCTTCTTGCTTCATATCGGAAACGAAGAAGAGCATCCAATAAAAGATGATTTGATTTTTCATGAACACTTGGTTATCAATTCCAATGGTAATAGTAGTGCATTTAATAAGAGAAATATTTCTATCATTAGATCAAAATGCAATTTGTGCAACTCACATGATAGAATTAAAAAGATATTTTAGCTAGCAGAAATGAATAACATCAACTAAATAAAAGATTAATTACAAAATTTAATAATAAAATAAAATATTTTTCAATTTTTGATTCGGTAGAAATGATACACATAATTACTACCAAAAAGAATATTTAAATACTTTAATACCAAGTGACTGTCTACCATACATGTTTGTTATCAAGTTTATTATTTTTTATGTATGTTAGTGTCATCGTATATATAATTGACTAAGTTAAAATTCATCTTCCATTGTACATAGGTTAATTTTAAAAAAGAATTTGTCTGCCATGTTATTAAAAAACTTAGATACACCGAATAGCTTATGTACTAGCACACAGATGATATATAAAAGTTTTGACAATAACGTCATACATACAAAAATTATGATACTGGTCAATGTGCTTCTAAGTATATTCTTATCCCTGAATTCAACTTTCTTTATCCAAAACTAAGGAATGTCCTTTTAAATTTGTGTGAAAATAATTTTTAGTATACTTGTGTTTTGCAAATATAACAGATAAGCACAAAAACAAACATCCTAAATATTCAACTATTTTTACCGCAATATGTTTGCTTGCACGAACAACTGTATATTGCACTTTCAAGAGGGATATCGAGATCGACAATAAAGAGTTTTTGCTAAGACAGAGCAACCAAAGTATTAGAAGGAAATATACGTACAAAAAATATTGTCCACAAAGAAGTATTCGTGAAAATACCATCACATTAAATACTTTTAAACTATAATACATTGTTATCTAACTAACATGACAAACTTGATGATAATGTCCTTTTATTTTAAATTCATGTATTTTGCTAATGTAGTAGTAATATTTTTCTTTATTTAAATGATTATTGTATTATAATACATGAGATTTCTCTCATTATTAGTTTTTTGGTTCCTTCATATAAATAAATAAGCAAATCATCACGTGTCAGTATTAACGTGCAACACGTGTTTATAGATACTAGTACTTTAAAAGGTAAGTACTAGTATTCCTTCCTGTTGTTGGTTGGAGGAAATTTGGAGTTTTGACTCTGAAGATGTTAACAACATAGTTGTGTTTTGCTAATCTCCCACCAGCTATGTTATTGATAGATTTCGATATGTAGGTTGTATTTTCAAGCATACTCATTGAGGTCAATGGGTATACTGAAAGGATAGCTATTTTAAGATGCTGTTTTCCCATCAAGTAACTTAATCAGTAAAGTTTTGTTATGCAAAAATTTGTTGTTGTCAAGGCAAAACTTTATGCGTGGGTCTCTGCCTACAGGCATCAATCTCTGGAGCTACTACTATAGGGCTTCTTACTGTGTGATGACCATTCTCTCCACCCAAGTGATTGAACCAGATTGTGCTTGATCTTCCACTACGCCCCTGTAACGTATGGTCACATAGTAGTCGTGCTTCTGATTTTTCTTCTCAAACACCAGGCTCTGCGGAGAGATGGAAATTGTAGAGTTTTTCGGTGCTTTCACTTTTACTTTATAGGTAGTTGCACCAACTCCAACATTTGTGACTGTCCTCTTGAATTTCTGCTCCAACCAAGTGTAGTTCCCGTATGGGCTAAATAGAGCATTAAATGATGGGTAATTTATATCATTGGATGGATTTGAGCAGTTGTGCTTAGCTGATGATCTAGCAATTGTTTTGAACTGCTCTACTGTCAAATTCATAGAGCAGAGAAGATTCACATAGTCTTGTGGAGTGGCATCATATATTAGGCCTGGATCAACTGCACGGTTTGGATCAACGACTCCTGCTCCCATGGCTAATGATGTAGCATCCTTGTTATCATCCGCTGTTTTGATGGGGTTTTCAGTATTATCCAAAGGGTTGGCAGTGGTCATCATGGCAGATCGAATAGATGAAGGACTCCATTCAGGATGTACTCCTTTTAGCATTGCAGCAATTCCAGCAATGTGAGGAGCAGCCATTGAAGTGCCTGATTCAAGTCTGTAATCACTATCCAAAAAGGTATTGACACCAATAACTGCAGCTGAAACGTTCGATGGCCAGGCTGCTAAAATCAACTCTCCTGGTGCTACAATATCAGGCTTTGTAACTCGCAGATAGCTTCTAGAAGGGCCTCTCGAGGAAAATGCAGAAACAACTGGAGCAGGCTTTACATCCGTGTGTGTTTCCTGGAAACTGATGCTGGCTTTAGGTTTTACACCTTTTAATGCATAGTCGATCACCTGCTTCCCTTCCTTGATGCTAATGACAACTCCAGGGTTTGGGAAAAAATTGGATATCAATGCATCTGGATCATCAGATATATAGATGGCTCCTCCAAATTTTGACTCTGAGATGGCCGCCATTTGTTCCTCTACTTCTACTGCAACGCTATAACAAATCATGATGCTACGTCTAGCATTAGGACTTGGGATAATAGGTCAGATGAATCACAAGGAGATATACTTTCGTTGTAAAGCACAGGAAAATCCTTGATCATAAATCTCACTGGAAACAAGCTAAATCCAGTAATCTTTAAGCCATTCCCAAGAGTTAAAGTCCCTGAAAATGATCGGTCAGTACTGCATGATGCCACGGTAAAGATCCACGGGACTCCATTGTTTAAAGTTCCCATTTCAGGACCACTATTTCCAGCTGAAGCAGTGACTAAGACACCTGTCATCATGGCACCAAAAGAAGCTATTGCAATAGAATCTTCATACAATGGAATTTTAACATAACCATACGAAATATTCAGTATATCAACACCATCTGCAACAGCTTGATCCATAGCAGCAATTAAATCTGAAGTAAAGGTCCCTTCTTCAAAGCTAAACTTATACACAGCTATCCTAGCTCGTGGCGCGATACCTCTTGCTGTTCCAGGAGCATATCCAAAATATGAAACTCCTTTAGCAAAACTACCAGCAGCAGTGGAGGCAACATGGGTGCCATGACCTCTAGTATCCCTTGCAGAATTCATGGAAATATTTACACTAGGATCATCAGCCAAAATCCCCTTATTGAAATAATTTGCTCCAATGAGCTTCCTGTTGCACAATGAAGAATTGAACTCTGTTCCTGGCTTGCATATTCCCTTCCACTTTTTGGGAATTTCAGACAATCCATCATCCCTGAAACTGGCAGATTCTGGCCAGATACCAGAGTCAAGTACACCAATAATAACATCTTGACCAAAACCAGAAGCCGGCCATAGACCAGAAGCAGGATTGAGTTTAAGAAACTCAGAAGTATGAGTAGTGTGAGCTTCAACAGTCCTATCTTTATAAGCTGAAAGAAAGCCTAATGATTTCTTGAGAGCTTTAAGTTCATCTTTAGACAAAACAGCACTAAACCCATGAATGACATTATCATAAGAATATACAATCTTTGGAACTGGATGATGATCTTTTGGAGTAGTAGGAACCTCAATCTTGATGTTGTTAATAATGGATGAATGCCAGTTTTGGTGACTAGCAAAGATTTTAGGCATAAAAGACTTGTCCAAATGGACAATATAAGTAGACCGCTGTGCTGAGATTCCAAAAGACAAAGAAAGACACAAAAGAAACCAAGAAAACAGGAGAAGAGGTAGTGGTGTCATAATTCTCTCTCTCTACTTGTGTATTTTTCCTCATATAACAGATACTCCTTTTACATACACATGCTAAGAAACAGCTATGCTTGGGCCCTTGGCTGTTTTTGTGAAGTGGATAATGCAATTGGAGCGCTTGGTAAGCTGTCATTTTCTAAGACTTGGTTTCTTTGGAAGTTTCAGCCAGTGGACCAGTGGTGACTTTTGTTTGTGAAAATTAAAGTGGTGACTTCCTGTGTATACAGACTACACTTCCAAAAACAACGGACGATTCCCTCCAATTTGAAAATATAGGAAAACCTATTCTTTCATTGATCGGGATATGATTAACAGAATCTGTCATATAGGTGTCCGCCTCCAGCACGTATTTATTCGTTCATTGAACTGGAGGCACGCGAGATTAATAGAATCGCACTTATAGGACTTCGGCCAATTTTTCGTCCTAGATTACTGCTCTTCTTCCCCAGGTATCTTTGTTTTTCACCCAGCAGACGCGATTAACAGTGGAGTTAGGATTGTGCTGTTAGATTATGCTTTATCGTCATTGTCAATATTTTATGTTTAATCCATTTCCTCCTTCTCTTTCAGTGTAGGTTTCAAGATCGTTGCAGAACTCATTTTTCTCCTTCAATTTCTTGTCTTTATCACCAAAACAATCTGCTTACCAGGTACAAATTCATGCCTTTAACTGTTGCGATTTGAAATTTGTGAAAGTACACTTTTTCTCTGCAAATGCGAGTCGTTTGTTATATCTGGCTGCTGTTAAATTGACGTGCGATGATTGGGTTTATTCCCCCTCTAGTCCTTGACTGTTTTATGATTTTGTTCCTCTGTTTTCTGCTATTCTTGTAATTACTCAAAAATTTTATAAGTGTCGCCGATACATATTGATGTTTTTAATGAATCTACCACTAGTCGAGATATGAATTCCTTTGTATGTTTTGTTATTCTTGTCATTTTTCAAAAATTTTAAGAGTCGTCGATGCATATTGGTGTTTTCATTGAACCTACCATTAGTCGAGATATATTCCTCTGTATATTTTATGTTATACTTCTCAAAAATCTGCCAATCAAATGCAAAGGTGATGATTACAATTGATTTTGGGTTGATGCTACTCGAATATGCTCAATCATCGCTGTCACAGTATAGCTTTTTTTGTGTTTGCTAAGTCATTTGTGATATCTCCCTACTTGTTGTCATATTGATAGTCGATTGATTGAACTTATTCTTCCTATGTTACTCTATTGTTGTTTGTTTGTTTGCTGCATTTTTGTTGTTTACTCTGATTGATATATGTTTGTTATATCTGCTGCCTTTTTGTGTTTACAATTTCTATTTTCTTGTCTTTGAATTGGTTCCTCTGTATTTTTTCTAAGGCTACTGCTAGGAGGAACAAAGCTAATAATATTTTGGGTTGTGGCCTCTCTATTTTCTGCCTTTTTAATATTTCTTGAACCCTGCCCTTCCTACTCATCTGAATTATTTTAGTCAGCGGACATGATTCTTTGTAAGAATCTATTTATTCTAAAGCAAAACAAACAAAAGTAATGTAGTGTCTTATAAGATGTATAGTCATATGCTAAGGTAATTACATAGACCCTATTACTAGAACCGAGCAAGGAATACACAATCCTGATAGTGCATTCTGAACTAATTAAAGAATGATAAAGAAATATAAGAATGTAGTAAGGTTCTTGAATAAAAACTAGCACTAAGCATGCCATGATGGCATCTGTATAACTCATTGCCTTGTAACTCTATCTTTCGTGCATAATGTAGATCATGATCTGTCCCATGGTGTGTCCACCCTGCTGCATGTATTGAAGGAAAAGGCATAGAAGCAGAGCATGTATCATGTAGGCACTCACTCAAGCAGTTATTAGCATAGCATTTGTTGGTGTAGTACTTGGCCTCAAGTTTTGTATATATTTTCTGCTTGTAATCTTGATGACTCGGCAGATACATGAAGGCATGTCCCTAATTGCAGATGTAACTACATGACCTGGATATTGTTTCCAAAACCAGCCTATTGCCTGATAAAGTAACAAAAATTTTGTTGAAATTTTGCAATTCCTATTCTTGTAGTCATCTCTCCTAGGTAGTATTTGAGCTCCAATATATGCTTGATCACTATGTTTATAACTAGCCTCTTTAGGTGATTTGATCCTTGGGACTAGTATTGTGAATCTGCATTTGGCTATTGTCCAGAATTAACCATCTCATGCTGCATATATGTGAAAGTACCTGGGAAGAATGCAACAACGCCTCTATCTGGACTCGAAAACTTCCTGTATATTGCTTTCAGCTTACTTTCTGTAGCACCCAAGTGATAGCTAACCAATTTCTTTGCAAACTCCTTGTTACACAAAAAGCTAAGTCAATGAGACTATAATGAAAACTAAATAAAACTAAAACGAGTTTTTGAGGAAAACTACATGAATTGATCTTCTGAGTAGCTAGTATGGTGCTGTAGATTTTGAGTCCATAATGGAGTTTGTTCCAGTGAATGTCAAAGCTGGAATAATTTTCCAACGAACCTTATGCTTCACAAGTGTGTGTATTGTGTTTTCGTACCTATAAAGTGTGAACTGATCTTCTGAGTTGCTAGTATGGTGCTTCAGAGTTTGAGTCCATAATGGAGTTTGTTCCAGTGAATGTCTTCAGTGAATGTCAAAGCTGATTAAGACATTCGCTGGTGTTTCTGGTGACATTCGCTTCAAATCAAACATTCGTTGATTAAGATAATTTCTCTACATGTGTTATTAGCTTCCAAAAGTTTGTAATTGATTAAGACATATGTTGAAATATAGTTACTGTTGCATATATCCAAACATAAGTCAGGAACCGAAATATAGGTAAAAGTTTGTAACTGATTAAGAGATATCTTGAATGTTGACTTGAACCGAAATGCAGGTGAACTATGTTCCTTCTGATGGATAAACAATGTTTTAACTTAAGTTGGAATGACTTATGCTCTTCAGAAGCTCCTTAATCCTAGTTCTTTTAGAAGAAAAATCATAAAACCAATCTATACGGCCTGTGGAATAGTGTTCCAAATGTTACTTGTATTTTTTTAATAGGATATGTTACTTGCATTTTTGTTGAGACCTCTTCTCCTCCAACATTTTAGAAACTCTATCATTAAGTTAGGCATTGACCAACTAGTTCCCAGGATATTTAGGAAAAGACTCCAGATTTGAGTGGTGACTTTGCAGGAAAAATAGAAGATTAAAATCCTCTAGTTGTTCCTTGCATAAAGAGAATCTACTGCATAAATGGAGACCTCTTCTCTGGATAGCCAATGACTCTGCCTCATTGTTTGTTGTCTCATGTATTTCCTTCCCTCTTACATAATGTACATCTCCTTCTTCATCCATCAACACAAAACCTATGGAACTTCTTCCTGATTTTCCTCGATATGTTCCATCTTTATTTACTTTTATCCACCTTATGCTAGGAAACTACCATGTCACCTTTGTCATCTTGAAAGTTTTAATATATGATATATGGTTCTATAAATTATAAGTTTAATAATTCTATTCTAGAAAATTTAATGAACCAATATGTGAAAAATATAGAAGAAATTAGAGATAGTTTAACTATTTGATAGTTTTAATTGTTTAAATGATAGTCTTAATAAATTTTCGTTTAATAGTTTTAATTGTTAAAATGATATTTTTGAGCCATGAAATTACCTGCTAATAGGATGGTTATTTTATTTTAACTACATTTTTCATTAATTCCACCTTTTACTAACACATTTTTAGCTCTTTCAGTAATTATAGAAAAGAAAAGACTATCTTGAACGTCATGGACAATCCGACAAATAAAATATGCATGTATTGTGAAAGAGTTAGTAAAGAATATTTGGATGGGGTAGAGGATTTTTTAAATCATGCCTTTTCTGAAAAACAAGATGGAAAAAAATTGTATGTCCTTGTACGGAGTGTGTGCGTATCCATCAAGTAAATCGGGCTACAGCATATGATCATCTTGTGGTTAATTGTATTATATCATCATAAGATACTTGGTTTTATCATGGTGAGTCTCTAAAGGGATCAAAAATGCTAAAGCAAATAATCGCAGCCAGTCAACTTAAAGGGGTAATGATATGAGAGGAATGATACATGATGCATTTCCAGGTGTTACAGAGTTCATAGATACTGACGTTAGTGAATTAGGTGGCATGGAGCAAGATTGAAAAAAGAATACTGCTCATCCATCTAGAAATCAACCTCATCCAGAGGTGGATAAGTTTGAACGGCTCATGAAGAAGGCAAATGAAGAATTATATCCTAGATGTAAGAAGTTTAGCAAACTCTCCTTTTTGCTGCATTTGTATCGTACAGAATGTATGTTCAAGTGATCAAATGAATCTTTTAATTCTTTGATTGGACGATTGAAAGATGCGCTGCCTAAAGGAGAAAAATTACCTCCTTCTTTCTACGAGACCAAAATGATAGTTGAAGGCTTGGGCTTAAAGTATGAAAAAATCCATGCTTGTCCCAACAATTGCATACTTTTTAGGAAAGCGTTTGCTAATAAGAATGTCAATAAATGCAAAGTATGTGAGGCTTCTAGATGGAAAAATGACGCTAGAAAAATTACATCCATGGTCTTAAGGTATTTTCCGTTAAAACTAAGGCTACAGAGATTGTTTATGTCTTTAGAAACTTCTAAATCAATGAGATGACATCATGATGAGCGCACCAAAGATGGAGTTTTACGACATCCTGCAGATTCTGAAGCTTGGAAAAATTTTGATAGTAAATATTCCAAATTTGCTGGAGATCCTCGCAATGTGCGCCTAGGATTAGCTTCTGATAGATTTAATCCATTTGGCACAATGTAAACTGTTCACAGTCCATGGTCAGTGATTTTAATGCCATATAATCTTCCACCATGGATGTGCATGAAACAAGAGTTCTTCATACTGTCCTTACTTATTCCTAGACTAAAAGCACCTGGCAATAATGTTGATGTGTTTTTGCAACCTTTAATCGATGAGTTAAATGAATTATGGGATGTCGAGGTAGAAACAAATGATGCCTCTACTAAGGAGATATTTCAAATGCGAGCTACTCTCATGCGGACTATAAATGATTTTCCAACATATGGTAATCTCTCTGGATGGTCCACTTATGGTCGGTTTGCCTGCCCTTTTTGTAACATAAATACTCAATCTAGACAGCTCAAACATAGTAGAAAGTTTCGTTATATGGGGCATCGACGCTTCTTGAAGTCGGGACACAAATATCGAAGTTATGCAAAATCGTTTGATGGGACTAAAGAAACAAGACTTACACCTTGTCCAGTATCTGGGTCACTAGTGTTGAATCAAGTTAAAGATATAAAATTTACTCTCGGCCAGTCGAGTGAAGGGTAAGTGGTGTGATGAAAAATAAATGGAAAAAGAGGAGTATTTTCTTCTATCTTCCTTATTGTAAGTCAAACTTGGTGCGCCATAATCTTGATGTGACGCACATAGAAAAGAATTTGTGTGATAACTTACTTTATGCATTATTAGATCTTGGTAAAAAGTCAAAAGACAACTTAGAAGCTCGATTGGACTTGAAGGAGATGAAAATAAGACTAAATTTATGGCCTCAATATCGAGCTAGTGGGAAAGCATATCTTCCACCTACTTTCTTCACAATGTCTTAGAAGGAAAAAGAGTTATTTTATGAAGTACTACAAAATGCCAAGTTTCCAGATGGCTATGCGTCTAATATCTCACGTTGCATTCACAAACGAAAGATATTTGTGCTAAAAACTCATGATTGTCATGTTATAATGCAAGAACTTCTTCATCTTGCCTTGCAAAGATCAGTAGATAAAAGAGTTAGTTCCATTTTAATTGAATTATGCATATTCTTTCGTGTTCTATGTAGCAAAGAACTATAATTAGAAGAGTTAAAGTTACTTGAAGAAAAAATTCCAGAAATATTATCTACTATGGAGAAACTTTTCCTCCAAGGATTCTTTACGGTTATGATACACTTGGTTATTCACTTGGAAACTGAAGCTAAACATGCGGGGCTAGTACATTATCGCTGGATGTACCCTATTGAGAGGTATGAAAAATATCACCAAATATTTATTATATATTTTTTAGTTATTAAATATTATGATATCAAACTAATATATGTTCGTAATCGTGCATGTCCAGAAGGTTCCATAGCAGAAGCATACATAGCAAATGAGTGTATGACATTTTAGTCATGATATTTGGAGGGTGGAGATTCAAGGTCTTATTGTTCAAGAAAATGCGCCAATGCGATTGGGCAGGAGACTAGTAAAGAAGAATGTCTTTTTCCAAATTGTAGGAGTCGAACAGTGGAGTAGATGTATTTGAGTTGGATGCAAAAACAGGGTTGCAAGCACATCGGCATGTGCTTTTCAATTGCGAGTCAGAGGTAGGTGAGAATTATAAAAGGTAAGTGTTATATATATTATTTAATATATGTATATTACTTATTTGATAACAAAATTGATATATTCGAGTTACATGAATGGGGAACATATTGCTGATATCAAGAGATCACATCATAAGCGTCGTTTGACACAATATCAACTTGACTGTGTGCATTTCGATATATTTCATGAGTGGTTCAAGGAGAAAGTAAGTAATAGGACTAAGTCGATAGATACGTTAAATTATTTTTCTTATACATATATTCGTATTTATAGTTGTATCTTTTATTTGGTTAGGTAAAGGAGCTGGAAGCCACATCGAACATCATAAAGGATGTTAAATTCCTTGAACAAGGGTCAAGTTACAATGCAAAAAGATTTAGTGAAGAATTTAAGGTGACACAAAATAGTGGTGTTATGATTATTTCAAAGACTGAAAGTTATGCAAGTACAAGTGACAATGCTCTAATGTCTGCAAAGATCACATATTATGGCAGATTGAATGATATTGTGGAGTTAAATTACTACGAAGAATTTAAAGTCATCTTATTTAAGTGTGATTGGGTCGATGTAACCAAAGATAAAGGTGTTAAGGAAGATGACTTGGGGTTCACACTTGTGAATTTCTCACGCCTAACAGACTCTGGCGATCGAGATGTCATGAGCCCTTTATTTTTGCAGAACAAGCTCAACAAGTTAATATTTGTACAAGATCCTGAGATCATGAATGGTTTGTCCGTAGGTTAATTAAACCTCGAGATATTTTTAATATGGGAGAGGAAAATAGTGTGCAGTTTGAGTCATCAATGCAAATTGATGCCACTGACGTGGCTCTTTTAGAAAATGCTCGTGTTATGGAACATGAGTACAATGATCGGGTAAGAAGTGGTGTCGATGGGATAGTAATTGATATTGAAAATGATGGTGAAGCTAATGTTGAGGGAGGAAATGACATTGAAAATAAATGTGATTCTAAATAGAATAGGTGAAACTTATAGAATATTTTTCTTGCAAGTGTTATTTGAGAACTTCTAAGGTTTTTTTATTTTTTAATTCAGAAATTTGAATATTGGTGTTTGACTTGATTTTTATGCTATTTTTTACTTATATTTTTATTATTGTATCTATTTAGTTGTTATATTCTAAGGCGGTATTATCACTGGATAGTTATTTTTCCTATTGCATTAATAACTCTTATCTCTAGATTAGGCTAATACTTCCTCCTATTTTGCATTTGATCTACTGATCTGTTGGATGTAATTGGTACTAGCATAACTTAATACATCAAAATAATTTATTCATTTAGAGAAGGAACTATGCGAACTAGAGGTCGCAAACGATTAATAATTGAACAAGATAATGATGAAGATTCACGACCTTTTATTAAGCATTTGATGGATGGTCAAAATCACTCTGCAACTCAACCTTATATTGAGCAGTTGACGGATAATCAGAACTTCTCTAAAGATCAAGCATATGATGATTGATCTAATGAGTTGAATAGTTCTGCTGGTGGCACTGAGCATCAACATAAGAATGATGAATCAAGTAATACTTTTCTTTGTGATTGTTTTCAAATCATAGTTCTATGAAAATTATGGTTACCCTAACTAGTTTATATTGTATAACTAGTTTCGCTTTCCTAGCCATCTGTTTGTTCTAAGAATTGTTGGATAGTACAATTATTTTTACTATAAGTGAAATGTTCCATTGTTTGTACATTTTGTGTTGTTGATATTTTGTTGGAAACTTAAGAGTATCTAATTCTTTCTTTGTCAAGTTATATTTCTCAAAAATCTACAAAAGGCCTTACTTTTATAATTTGAGTCTGCCACCTGAAAAATGTCAGAGGTTCAGAAATAAAGTTACCTAGATTATGATCTTCGGGTGGTCCCTAAGTTAGGTGCAACATAGAATTCCAACACCATTTCTTGCTAGAGCTGGCATTGTCCATTAAAACATATATTTGTTAGCTTTCTGTTATTTTATCATGATATTGTTATTTAAGATTTCAGAGCATCTCTCAAGTGCTTATCCATATAAGTTTTTATAATTTGATGACCTTCAAGTCTAACATTCTAGGTAATTCGGAGCCAAGAAAAGGTTCGTGAGCCTACTTTACTAAGAGATATTTGGAAACTTTTGTCGGGGAAGACAGTTGATGTGCCGTTTAATAATCGTAACCAAGCTATTGGGAAAAAGGGTCGAAAGTTTGCTAGCTTTCTAGGAATTGTTTCTAGAACTCCAGAGTTAACACCTTTACATATAGATGATTGGAGAAATTTTGAGAAAGAGGAAAAGAAGAAATTAGTGGATTTTGTGAGGGTATGTAATTATTATTATTATTATTTTGTTAGATCACCCTTCCTACAACATTAAGAAACTTTTGTGCAGTAATTTCTGCTGCATACCGCTACTGTGGAGTAGTCTCCTGCTCATTTGATGCATCTGCAGCTCCAGCATTGGCCTCATGTATACTTGTTTCCCCTAGATCAATAACATTGCCATCACTGCCTTACTTTGTTGTTGTCCTATGCTTTGCAATTTGTTCTTGCTCTTACTTATAGGACATGTGATAAGCGTAGTAGGATTTATAGGCATGGAACTTACCATTGCATCCAAAATCTTTCTCTCATCCTCTGAAATAATTGGATTTGTGGTCACCAGCGGCCCAGATTTTGTGTTGTGACTTCTTGAGCACTTGCATTACTCGGCCTGAATTGTAGATGTTGTTGTAGCTTTATTTAAGCTTCTAGTTGGAGAATTTCTAGGTATAAATAACTGGAGCAATAAGGTTTAATTTGCTCTTGGTCGATACTGCTAGTGCCCCATCTGATTTAGGCCTTGTGAGTGAGTCAAGATCCTTACCTGCACTTCACCCTGCTATCTATTTATGTAAAAGATCACACTAATCTGTCTATACTTTTCTTCCCTAAGCTGATGATTTGCTTCTGATACTTTCCTTATAACAAGGGGAAGATTCAATATTGCATTCATTGCTATTGAAGCTCTCTTCTAGAAATTTCTTGAGCTTAGTTAATATGATACATAACAATGCAGTTTATTTGTTGCATATAAGAAACTGTCTGTTCTATTCTATGATTTCTGCTAGACCATTTTCCCCTTTTCGTTTCTGTTAGGCATGTATTTGTGCCAGACATATTGGTGACTAACATGCTATTACCAAAATTCATGCCCGAGTAAATGTTGGTAGATATACTTTCAATTGGATTTCAACTGGAAAGATGGACTTATCAATCTTCCTAAAATTGTTCGAATAGGAACATCTCGCGAAGGTTGAGGTGGAACCTTATCAATCTTTGAACTATTACCAACAGGATGCATTATATTTTCATTGTTCTGAATGACAATTTTTTTTCCTCCTTCAACCTTTTTGAGCACCAACGCTACCAACTACCTTATCACTTGAAAGGATCATCAGAAGACCTGCCCCTTTGCCCTGTTGATTGTTAGTTCCCATGTCTACTGCATTATTAACCTAATGTTGCAGTCTTGTTTTCCACCAATTCAGGGTGAATCCTCCAGCATTCTAGCATGTCATGTCCTTGCTATTGATACATGATGTTATCTTCTAAATGTTGTATTTTATTTTTTCAGAAGAAGTTCTCTATCCCAAAAAAACGTGGAGAAGCGCGGGTCTTAAAGTCACTAGGAAAGAAATGAAAAGATTACAAGTGCAATTTAAAGGGTGAGTATATGCCAAAATATAACACTAAAGACCCATTACTAAAAAATAGACCAAGTCGCATACCGAGAGATCAATGGAGTGGTCTTGTCTCTTATTGGCTTTCTCATAAAGCTAAGGTATGAACCTTGAAAATTCTCATAGTCTGCTTATTTTCATAGCTTTTTTATATTAGTTGTGCTCAACTTTTATTTATGATTTATAAGATATATTTTTAATATTTCAATGACAGAGACGTACCCAAGCAGATAGAAACAATAGGCCAAGCGAACGATGCCTCACACGGGAGGATCCAAAAGTATTGCTACTTTGATTAATGAGCAGGTAAACTTGTGAAAATTACAAACTATAATATTTTAAACCTTTTTTGTCACGTATATCTGATACAATTTTTATTGTATTAGGCTGTAAATGGGATTGAGCATACACGAGCAGAAATTTTCTTATTAACTCATAAAAAATGGAAGGATGGTAGGCCACTGGATGATGATTCTGTCAAGACAATCATAAGATTTATTCTTTCTTTTATTTCGTTGGTTTGATGACTCCGTCAAACAATGTGCATTTTTTCCTGCTCATGAATTCCAAAATTGATTTATTGTGTATTCTATGGTCAGAAAATGATAAATGAAAGGATGAGCAATAGTGAGAGATCTACTGAGCAACCTCCTCATAGCATTGCTTGAGAAGGCGATGTGTATTCTCAGGTGTTGGAAAATAAAAAAAAAGTGGGTATGTTCATGGTTTAGGACTTGGTCCAACTCCTTATGTTCTATGGGGTAGTAGGTCTTCCGTAGGAAATATCATTGCAGATGATTCTTCTAATGAGGTTATACAAAGGTTAGAACAGAAGATAATCGAGTTAAAGGAGAAACAAAATGAAGAAATAAATATGATGAAACAAAATCAGGGAGATGGTGCAATTAGAATTACTCCAAATGAGACAACTCATGCGGAAATATGCTCCGGATGCATCTATGCCTCAAAGTAGCAACGGCCCCTCAGGTGAACAGGTAACTCCATTTCATAAGCTTTAGACATTTTTAGTGAAATTCTAATCATATAAAAGTATTGTTATCCAACATATTTATATTTATTAGATCCCCGACGCCAATAGTGGACATGAATGAGTACTACAAACATCAAGGATGCCAATTGTATTTGAAAATGCAGAAGCTTCTCATGGTACTACTCATCTTTGTCCTTTCTTCGCTATTATTTGTGTTTTCCTCCTTCGATTTTCATTCGTGCCAATATCTGCTCACTTGCTTTCTTTTTGATCTCCCTTTTTGCATCTTCTCTGCAAGGTTTTCATTAATATCCTTCTGTGAGTTCCTTCTATGAGCATCCTACTATGTTGCTGTACCTGCATGTAAACCCATCTTATCTCCACGCTGTCTTCTAAATACATTCCGTGATGCACTGTGATTTGCCTCTCCCAGAACTGCTCTATCATAGTATATTTGAGCCCCATTTTGTGATCGACCTCTGTATATTTGCTTGAGCCTTTTGAATTTGATCCCTATAATAGGAGTGTGTTGTTGTGTTTGGCAAATGTACTAAAACACAGCTAAATTACCCAGAAATCTATTGCTTGATGAAGCCTTGGATTTTTTAATAGGATATGTTACTTGCATTTTGTTGAGAACCTTTCTCCTCCAATATTATAGAAACTTTATCATTGAGTTAAGCATTGACCAACTAGTTCCCAAGATATTTAGGAAAAGACTCCAGATTTGAGTGGTGACTTTGCAGGCAAAATAGAAGATTAAATCCTCTGGTTGTTCTTCGGATAAAGAGAATTTACTACATAAATTGAGACCTCTTCTATAGAGTTTAACTGGATGAGGCAAGCATCACTGTCTACAAGTTATGTAGAAACAATTCAGCATGGATGGAGCCCTGTTGCTTTGGGTCTCATCTTCATCATCACAAAGTACATGAATCCATGTTACTATGTAATCAATATTGTTTTTGTTTGTCCATAAACCTTTTGGCCCTATAATTTTATGTTTGTTGAATTATTCATCATTAGTTGGTCTGACTATTCAGATATCTGATCCAGCAGTTGTTCTTGAATTTGATTCAGTGTAATATTGAATCGTTTTATCGATTTCTCGTTGTTGTCCCTCTTCTTGGTAATCCAGTTGTCTGCTTTGAGATTTACTCTTCTGAATAAAATTCGTGGAGTTGCAATTCTTTAGACTGTCTTGAGTTGGAAAATAGCACAACTCCTCTAATCTTTGATACATGAACTGTGTTTGCTTAGTCTTACTGTTTTTGGAAGTGTTCACCAGTTTTTGTTTCTTGACAGAGTGAGTAGTAACACGAGACAATTGTTTTTCCAGTTATTTAACAGCAAGTAATTTTTAGTTATTCATTCAAAGACATCAACACTATTTGGAATAGCTACTCTTCTTTTGACAAAATTATTTTATAATTTCACGTCATACCGTCTGATGTTGGATAATTTAGCGAGTGAAATTTTTCAAAGTAACGAAAGTTGCGAAAATTATTTGAAGACTATCATTTGGATTAGTTATAATGACATTAGCTATTTAGTCTAAACAATATATTTTTATGCTTTAAGTTACTTTGATATTGATGTTTTTGATTAGTACTTCCTTTTGTTTGTTAAGATTAATGAGATACATTATGTTTTTTAATTAATATTAATATATTTTATTATTTGAGTCATATTATGTACGAATGTAGTCATCATTATTAATAGTGGCTAAACTATTTATAATTGATGTAAAATAAATGGCGTTAAAGATATTAACTTTTAGCGGCAATTTAGTTAACATATTAGCCATAAGAATGGAAGATAAATGCCAAACTAAGATGTTTTCAGAAAGGATACTATGTCCATTTTAATTGTCACAAAATGATGGCCATTAAAGATGCAAACTTTTAGTGGCAATTATTTTTAATTTAGCGGCTATAAAAAATAGATGTTAAAGAAGTATAATTAGCCGTTTGTATTGGATTTAGTAGCCATTATAATTGCCATAAACAATTGCTTTAGCAACAATTATTTTGAATGTAGCGGCTATAATAATGGACTCTAAAGAAGTATAATTAGACGTTTTGGATTGGATTTAGTAGCCACTATAATTGCCGTAAATAATTTCCATTAAAGATAATAGCTTTTAGCGGCAATAAAATATACCGTTTACCATCTTTTGCAAAAATAGCCGCTAAAGGCTTTATCAACCCCAGTTTCAGCGGCAAAAGGCTAATGGACGGTAAAAGATATAGCGGCTATTATTATTGCCGCTAAAGCCATTTTGTATTGCCGCTAAAGGTCTTATTTGTAGTAGTGATCGTCTTCTGTCGCCGCCTCCTTCCAAGCGCATGAACTCTAGGTTTATGCCGAAGCTTAGTGGGACATATATAAGAGTTTGTTAGAAGCAGGCATCATTTCTGAACTTTCTTATGAAGAAGCATGAGCAAAAGCTCGGGAGTCTCGCATCAACAATGGATACGATGCAGCAACACCCGAGGCTAACGGAGGCATGGATGGCGAAGATGAAAGACCTGAAGGAGATGGTGGTGACGACGGCGATAGTGACTCTGAGTGAAGAATATTTGTATGTCATTTTTATTTTTGTTTCATTTGGTAGACGGCATCTGTTCGTTCCATTTCTTTTTTATTTGTTAGTCTGGGCCATGTGCAAGTAGCATTAGCACGCACATATGACTTTTCATAAATAAAGGGTTTTTCTCTTTACTATTTACCTTGTACTTTGATTTTTGTTCAAACTACATGTTACCTTGGCGTGAGACGAGGGCTCACCTGGCGAGTCCCGGTTTTCCATTTACCTCTGACGGAGAAGGCCTTTGGACTTAAAGGCGTTATTTTGAACTTATCAGGATAACGGCCTGTCGTCAGCGAGGTCAAACCTTTCTTCTTTGATGGCAAAGGCCCTTGGACTTAAAGGCGTTATTCCGAACTTATCAAAATAACAGCCCGTCGTGGTTCGAACGAGGTAGGGCCTTTCTTTTTCTTTGATGGCGAAGGCTCTTGGCCTTAAAGGCATTATTTCAAACTTATCAAAATAACAGCCCATCATGGTTCAAGCGAGGTCGAACCTTTCTTTTATGATGACGAAGGCTCTTAGCCTTAAAGGCGTTATTTTGAACATTTCGAAATAACAGCCCGTCATGGTTCGAGTGAGGTCGAACCTTTCTTTCATTTTTTTGGCGAAGGCTCTTGGCCTCAAAGGCGTTGTTTTGAACTTATCGAAATAATAGCCTGTCGTGGTTCGAGCAAGATCGAACCTTTCTTCTTTTTTGATGGTGAAGGATCTTAGCCTTAAAGGCGTTATTTGAGCTTATCGAAATAACATCCTGTCGTGGTTCGAGCGAGGTCGAACCTTTCTTCTTTGATGGCTAAGGCCCTTGGCCTTAATGACGTTATTTCAAACTTATCGAAATAACAGTCCGTCATGGTTCAAGTGAGGTTGAACCTTTCTTCTTTGATGGTGAAGGCCCTTCTCCTTAAAGGAGTTATTCTAAACTTATCGAAATAACGGCCTGTTGGTTCGAGCAAGGTCGAATGTTTCTTTTTCTTTGATGGAGAAGGCTCTTGGACTTAAAGGTGTTATTTCGAGCTTATCGAAATAACAGCCCCTCGTTGTTCAAGTGAGGTTGAACCTTTCCTCTTTTTTTTTATGGCGAAGGCTCTTGACCTCAAAGGCGTTATTTCAAACTTATCAAAATAATAGCCCGTCGTGGTTCGAGCGAGGTCAAACCTTTCTTCTTTGATGGCGAATGCCCTTGGCCTTAAAGGCGTTATTCTAAACTTATCGAAATAACGGACCGTCGTAGTTCAAGCGAGGTCGAAACTTTTTTCATTTTTCATGGCGAAGGCTCTTGGCCTTAAAGGCGTTATTTCGAGCTTATCAAAATAACAACCTCTCATGGTTCGAGCGAGGTCGAACCTTTCTTCTTTTTTGATGGTGAAGGCTCTTGTCCTTAAAGGCGTTTTTTCGAGCTTATCAAAATAACAACCCGTCTTGGTTCGAGCGAGGCCGAACCTTTATTCTTTTTTTATGGCGAAGGATATTGGCCTCAAAGGCGTTATTTCGAACTTATCAAAATAACACCCCATCGCTCGAACCTTTCTTCTTTTTTGATGGCGAAGGCTCTTGGCCTTAAAGGCATTACTCTGAGCTTATCAAAATAATAGCCCGTCGTGGTTCGAGCGAGGCTGAACCTTTCTTTTTTCATGGCGAAGGCCCTTGGCCTTAAAGGCGTTATTTCGAAATTATCGAAGTTATGGTGCGTCGTGGTTCGTGAAAGGTCAAACCTTTTTTTCTTTTCTGATGGCGAAGGCTCTTGGACTTAAAGGCGTTATTTCAAGCTTATCGAAATAACAAGCCATCGTGGTTCGAGCAAAGTCAAACCCTTTTTCTTTTTCGATGGCGAAGGCTTTTGGCCTTAAAGGCGTTATTTTGATCTTATCGAAATAACAGCCCGTCGTGGTTCGAGCGAGGTCGAACCTTTCTTCTTTGATGGCAAATTCCATTGGCCTTAAAGGCATTATTTCGAACTTATCGAAATAACAGCCCGTCGTGGTTCGAGCGAGGTCGAACCTTTCTTCTTCTTTTTTTTGATGGCGAAGGCTCTTGGCCTCAAAGGCGTTATTTCAAACTTATCAAAATAACAGTCTGTCACGGTTCGAGCAAGGTCAAAACTTTTCTCTTTGATGGCGCAGGCCCTTCGCCTTAAAGGCGTTATTCCGAACTTATCGAAATAATGGCCTGTCGTGGTTCGAGCAAGGTAAAACCTTTCTCCTTCTTTTTTATGGCGAAGGCTCTTGGCCTCAAAGGTGTTATTTCGAACTTATCAAAATAACAGCCGTCGTGGTTCGAGCGAGGTCAAGTCTTTCTTCTTTTTTGATGGCGAAGGCTCTTGACCTTCAATGTGTTATTTCAAACTTATCAAAATAACGGCCCATCGTGGTTCGAGCGAGTTCGAACCTTTCTCTTTTTTTTGGAATCGGGTACTTCTTGCGATAGCCCTAGTTTGGTCATCATTGCTCGCATTAGATGGTTCAGCGATGTGGGAAGAGGTGTTAGTATTTTGCACAGGCTCGCATTACACGCGTGTTATAGTTTCCCGTCTGACGTTGGCCGTTTAGCTTGGATATACCATTGGACGGGAGGGTTTTGGCTGTGCCAAAATAGTCTTTGGTTCCTTGATCTAGATATTCCTGTGTGAGTTAGCTTGCGTGAATTTTATGTACCTATTTTGACGAAGTGTGGGAGATAAGGATGAGATGTCCCTTGCTTCCATCTGGCGGGTTTGGGGGGGAAGCTGGTTGTAGCACTTTTTGCCATATTCGGGATATTCGAAGCTGATGACGCAGGGGAGTTCAAGGCATTATGAATCCATTCTGTTTTCCTTCCCTCGACGCGGTATTTCCATGTCTCATATGAGTTGGGTTCTTTCTCTGTGTTCCTTTGCTTCGATCTGGAAAAAACTTGGAGTTTTCACTAGGAAATCCCCACAGACGGCACCAAATCTTTTGACTCAAATAAATATGAAAACCTTCCAAACAAATCAATCAAAGATGATGAGGTAAATCGTATTCAAACTTAATTGATACCAGATTGAAGATTTGGATAATAAGGATCACATATAAGACGAAAGGAATATCAAAGATCTTGTTCTGACTATATGCTGCCTTGTTCATCCATAGATGAAGAAGATGGCTTACAATTGCTTTTCCCTTTTTGGGATACAAGAATGAAGCTTTTTTTTTCTTTTTTCTCCTAGAAAGTCTCTTTCTTTTTTCCCGGCCCCTCCTGTTTTGAACTTCTACAGTCTTTTATATATATATATATATAGTTTAGACTCTCTTGCCCTTACTGTGACTTGGCGTGTCTGGGTTAGTGGAGCTTTTTGGTCGTGGCTAGGCATTGTTGTCTTCGATGTGTCGGCTATCTTGGAAGAGGAATGGGGTTGACCATTTTGACTCCTACTACTTGATTGCAAAAATGGGGTCGTACCAACTGGTCGAGGTGGTCAGATTTTGACCAATACAGGACTGAGAGGAAGTGAATGAAGAGTTGAAGGAAAGGAGGAAGATTTAAAACTGAAAGTGAATAGGAATACAGATTCATAAAAAACAACATCTCTGGAAATGTGGATTGTTTTGGTAGCTAAAATCAACACTTTGTAACCTTTTGAGCAAAATGGATAGCCCACAAAGGCATATGGTGTTGTCCTTGGTTCAAACTTATCTGTATAGATCTTTGGTACTGTTGGGAAACAGAAGCAACCAAAGCTTATCAATTGAGAGTAATCCGGTTTCCTATTGTGCAAGATTTCAAAATGAGACTTATTTTTGAGATAGGTGGTAGGTGGTCTATTTATGATGTAGGTTGCGGTCAGAATACATTCCCCCCAGTACTTCAAAGGCAATTTTGACTGAAATAATAATGCCTTTGTTGTTCCAAGAAGGTATGTGTGTTTCCTCGCTACTACCGTATTCTGTTGGCGGGTATAGAGGCAACTCTTTTGGTGAATGATACCTACAATGCAACTTGATGGAGGTCTTAAATTGGTTTTCAACGAAGGAAACAAAGGCTTTGATAGTCTGGAGGGCATTGCTCTTACATGTTAGCAGGTGAGTCCAAGTAGACCTGCTAAAATCATCAACCATAGTAATAAAGTATTTGTACTTGTCATGTGTACACTCGTGGTGAGGGCCCCACAGATCCACGTGTTAGAGTTCAAAATTTTTGTTTGAAGTGCTTGTCCTTTGGGAAAAGGAAAGCCTACCAAGTCTAGCCATAGGGAAGATTGAACAAACAAAAGGTTGTCTAAAAGAGAAAGAAACTGGTATGGAGGATATTCCCCTAATTTTCACAAAAGGTATATGTCCTAGCTTGTTATGCCATAGAAGGTTAATACTATTGGCTTAAAATATGCAGGAGTTGGAGACAAAACAATGAGTCTTATTATTCAGAGATGAATTATTTACAATTGGACATTGATGTCTCAAGGGTGACCTATTTACAGATGCATGAGGATGTAGGTTGTTCAAGAAATGACTATTTACATCACAAGAATGAGTAGAAGAACAAACAGCAGCTTTGCTAATCAGACTTTTGTTTCTTAGCCGTTGAGAGTATAACAGGTACATGCCATCCTTGACTTTACCAATCTCTAGAGGCCTCTTCAGTGAAGGGGCCTACAGAAGACAAGTGTTTCCAATGAAAGAAGTCATACCTCTTAGGTGTTTGCTCAACCAATATACAGAAATAAAGCTAAATTTAAATGAAGAAATGTGACGAACTTTATACATAGTGATCTCAGGTGCAACTTTTACATTTCCAATATAGTTTATAGCCATTTGGTAAAACAAACAAAAAGGGATAAGGCAAGGTTAAAATGTCAAATATTAGGGATTTGTTAAAGGTGATATGGTTTGAGGCTCCTAAATCTAGTATCCATGTGTCAATATTTGATTCAAAGCACCTACAAGATAGTTTACCAAAATCAATAGAATATGTGCAAACAACAATACCTGTAAAGTTCACAACATTAGTATGATTTGAGTGGTTAGAGTTCACTCCATCATTGCCAAGTTGGAAATGTTGAAGTAGGTTAACAAATTTTCTATATTGCTCCTTAGTCAGGTTTACATTTTGATTCTCATCTTGGGCATCACACTCATCAAGCTTGCTTGTCATTGCATCAGCTGTCACTCCTTGCACATTTGCTACCGTCCTCTTTCCTCTGTTAGGTCTAAAATTTTGATTAGAGTTCTGAGTACTCTAAGAATATCGGGCAGAGTTCTGTCTATTTTGCGGATAACCATGTAATTTATAACACTTATCCCTAGTATGGCTTGGCATCTTGCAAAAATCACACACATGACGACCTCTGTTATTTTCAAAGTACTTATAGCTTGGTGAGAAATTGGTTCTAAAAGAACTCGGTCATGCATTGTTCACATTCAAAGAGGTGGACTCAATAAAAAATTGATTATTTGGTTTAATCTCCCTTTGCTTTTCATCCGGGACAAGTAAAGAAAAGGCTTAGGCCATTGTGGGCAGTGGATTTATCATAAGGATACTTCCTCGAACTACAGTATATACTTCATTGAGTCATATGAGAAATTTTATCAATCTTCTATCTTGTTCAACCTTGTACATGCTTTCATTAGCCCCACAACTACAAACACAACTACACTAAGTCCATTTGTTCAGAGTATTTAATTCTTCCCACAGCTTTTTCAGCTTAGTATAATAGCCACTGATGTCAAGGACTCCTTGAAAGAGATCATTGATTTCTTTCTCAACTTGATACAATCTAGCTTCATTGGTTTGTTGATATAAAGCCTCCAGATCCTTCCACAATTCAACAGCATCACTCCCATATTCCACACTATCTGCAATCTCTTTGGAAAGTGAGTTTAGAATCCACGAAGTTACCATGTTGTCATATCGTTCCCACTGCCTATAGTTTGGGGATTGTGGATTTGGTTGCTTGCATTCCCCATTCATAAAGCCTAATTTTGTACAGACAATCCAGGAAGAACACTGCGTCTCCAGGATCTATACCATACCCCGTCAAACGGGACATACACAAGCATTGCACAAGGATTATCGGATGGGTGCAGATTCAGAGGATCACTTGGATCAATTCCCGTGCTCGGAGGTATTGCGACACTCGTATTATCAGAATTCACATCTTGTTAATCAGTGACAGCCATTAGAGTATTGAATTAGTTGAATTTCATAGGGCAGAAATGATCGGAACCAAAAATCTTAGATCTCTACGTGGTAGGTTAACCAAAATCGAAAAATTGATCAAATTTAGGGCAAATTGATCACATTAGGACAAAAATAGAAAAGAGAAAGGAAATAGAAAATCAGTAAATAAAAGAGAATATATGAGGAGGATAACCTCGCGATGTGAGGATTAACCTCGCTCTGAACCATGATAATATTGCAATTAGAATGAGCTCAACTTCAGCTCCAATGGCTGAATCTCGAAGCTTCTGAAATGAGGAGAAAGACGATAGCAGAAGAAGAGCTCTTTCGTTTGAAAAATGAAGCTTAACTGAAAATGAGAATTGTACAACACTACATGTACACGTGATTAACAGTTGTGCTTCTTATCCACTAACTACTGTCAGTTGTATTAGCTAATCAACTAACTAACTATCTCCTAGCTAACATACAAAATGAATACAAAGAGGGATAAATGCAATCTCATCTCAGTAGAATATTACCATTAGTTACTCAGTATAGGTCCAAGATAATCCTTTGTTCCATATCCCCAAGCTTATTAAAACAAGTGAACTAAAAAAATTCAGTTCTTCTAGCACTGCATTTTTTATCTAGGCAACGATTCTCCAGAAAGGTCAATAAGTGGATATAATACTTCATGGTGTATCTACAAAAAGTATCTAATGGCTTTAGTTCTATGTAGCAACAAAGTTTTAAAGATCAATAAAGTCATGCCTTTTTTAGAATAATTTTTTTTATTTATTCAACAATTACTTTAGACATACATTCGCTTTGCCATTAGAGAGCTACAAACTCACAAATGCAACAGTTTTGTTAACTGCAGCATTTCAGGTCCACGCATCAATCTCTGGACTACTACTATAGGGCTTCTTACTGTGTGATGACCATTCTCTTCCACGCAAGTGATCGAAATAGATTGTGCTTGTTCTTCCGCAATGCCCTTGTAACGTATAGTCAGATAGTAGTCCTGTTTCTGATTTTTCTTCTCAAACACCAAGGTCTACGGAGAGATGAATTATGGAGTTTTTCGATGCTTTCCCTTTTACTTTATAAGTAGTTGCACCAACTCCAACATTTGTGATGTCCTCTTGAATTTCTGTTCCAACCAAGTGTAGTTCCCATATGGGCTAAAGAGAGCAATAAATGAAGAGTAATTGATATCATTGGATGGATTTGAGCAATTGTGCTTAGATGATGATCTAGAAATTGTTCTGAATTGCGCAACTGTCAAATTCATGGAGCAGAGAAGGTTCACATAGTCTTGTGGAGTGGAATCATATACAAGGCCTGGATCAACTGCATGATTTGGATCAACGAGTCCTGCTCCCATGGCTAATGATGTAGCATCACTCTTAACCATGTAATCCCGAGTCTTGATTGGTTTATCCGTATTATCCAAAGGATTGGCGTTGGTCATCATGGCAGATCAAATAGTTGAAGGACTCCCTTCGAGGTGTGCTCCTTTTAGCATTGCAACAATTCCAACAATATGCGGGAGCAACCATTGAAGTGCCTAAGTCAAGACTGTAACCACTATCCAAAATTGTACTGACACCAATAACTATAGCTAAAACATTCGATTGCCAGACTGCTAAAATTAACTCTCCGTGTGCCATAATATCTGGCTTTTCAACTCACAGATAGCTTGCAGAGGGGCCTCTCGAGGAAAATGCAGAAATGACTGGAGAAGGCTTTACATCAATATGTGTTTCATGGAAACTGATGCTAGCTTTAGGTTTAGCAATTTTGGTGGCATAATCTATCACTTGTTTCCATTCCTTCCTGCTTATTACAACTCCAGGATTCTTAAAAAAGTTGAGCCCAAACAACCAGATCGTCATAAACGTAGATTGCAGCTCCAAATTTTGACTCTAATATGGTCCCATTTAATTTGAGACTGATAAGTCTTCTTGTGCAGTGCTATAACAAATCATGATGCTATGTTCAGCATTAGGGACTTGGGATAGTAGGTCAGATGAATCACAAGTAGATAAACTTCCATTGTTAACCAAATGAAAATCCTTGATCATGGTTCTCACTGGAAACAAGCTAAATCCAGTAATCTTTAAGCCATTCCCAAGAGTTAAAGTCCCTGAAAATGATCGATCAGTACTGCATGATTCCACGGTAAAGATCCAAGGGACTCTATTGGTTAAAGTTCCCATTTCAGGATTATCATTTCCAGCTGAAGTAGTGTCTAAGACACCCTTCATCATAGCACCAAAAGAAATTGCAGTAGAATCTTCATACAATGGAATTTTTACATACCCATACAAAATGGTCAGTATATCAATACCATCTGCAACAGCTTGATCCATAGTAGCAATTCAATCTGAAGTAAAGGTCCATTCTTCAAAACTAAACTTATACATAGCTATCCTAGCTCGTGGCGCAATACCTCTTGCTGTTCCAGGAGTATATCCAAATTATGAAACTCCTTTAGCAAAACCACCAACAGCAATTGAAGCAACATATGTGCCATGACCATCGGTGTCTCTGGCTGAATTCATTGAAATATTCATACTAGGATCATTAGCCAAAATCCCCTTATTGAAACAATTAGCTCCAATGCATTTCCTGTTGCACAATGAGGAATTGAACTTTGTTCCTGGCTTGCATATTCCCTTCCACTTTTTGGGAATTTTAGACAATCTATCATCCCTGAAACTAGCAGATTCTAGCCAGATACCAGAGTCAACTACACCCATGATAATATCTTGACCAAAACCAGAAGTTGACCATAGACCAGAAGCAGGATTAAGCTTAGGAAACTCAGAGGTATGTGTAGTGTGAGCTTCAATAGTTCTGTCTTTATAAGCTGAAAGAAATCCTGGTGATTTTTTGAGACCTTCAAGTTTATCTTTAGACAAAACAGCACTGAATCCAACAACAACAACAACAACAACAACAACTACACAGTATAGTCCCACAAAGTGGGGTCTGGGGAGGGTAATATGTAGACGAGCCTTACTCCTACGCGAAAGGGCAGAGAGGCTGTTTCCAATCGACCCTCGACTTAGTGAAGGAAAGGAAAAACGAAAACAAAAACAAAAGTGCATTATTAACTCTAGTAAAAATAGCGTAAATAATTATCTAAACATAAGAACCATAAATAAAATAGCATGCAATAATATCATACAGTAACTGCCATAAATAACTACCATAAGGGAGACACACTCCAAACACAAATCATCTATGGATAGCCCTGCCAAGCCTCACCCAACCCCGGGTGAGGAGTACAAAAAACTCTAGGAGCCCTTATCCTACAATCCTGATACTAGACCTCCAGACTTTCCTGTCAAGGGTCATGTCCTCGGAAACCCGCATTCTAGCCATGTCATGCCTAATCACCTCTCCCCAATACCTCTTAGGCCTCCCTCTACCTCGCCAAACGCCGACAATCACCAGCCGCTCACAACTCCTCACCGGGGCATCAGGACTTCTCCTCCGCACATGCCCGAACCACCTCAGCCTCGCTTCTCGCATATTCTCATCCACCGGGGCCACCCCCACCTTCTCTCGAATAACTTCATTCTTAATCTTATATAACCTGGTGAGCCCGCACATCCACCTAAGCATCCTCATCTCCGCAACTTGCATTCTCTGAACATGAGAGTTCTTCACTGGCCAGCACTCCGCCCCATACAACATTACAGGTCTAACCACAGCTCTATTAAATTTCCCCTTGAGTTTCTGTGGAACTTTCTTGTCACACAGGACTCCTAATGCAAGCCTCCACTTTGACCACCCCGCTCCTATGCGATGAGTGACGTCCCCGTCAATCTCTCCGTCCCCCTGAATCACCGACCCAAGATATCTGACACTGTCCCTTTTGGCGATGACCTAAGATCCAATCATCACGTCCCTGCCTACTTCGCTTGGCTCGGCGCTAAACTTGCACTCCAGGTATTCAGTCTTAAATCTGCTTATTTTGAAACCCTTAGACTCGAGATTCTGTCTCCATACCTCTAACCTCTCAATAACATCGACCCTCGTCTCGTCTATCAAGACTATGTCATCAGCAAATAGCATACACCAAGGCACATCCCTTGAATATGTCAGTTTAGAGCATCCATCACCAAGGCAAACAAGAGAGGGCTAAGCGCCAATCCTTGATGGAGCCCCATAACCACTTGGAAAATGGTCTGATTCGCCACCCACCGTCCTAACCCTAGTCTTAACGCCATCGTACATGTCCTTAATTACTCTGATGTAGGCTTCCAGCACGCTCTTCGCCTCCAAGCACCTCCATAGCACCTCCCTTGGGACCTTGTCATACGCCTTCTCCAAGTTGATAAGCACCATGTGTAGGTCGTTCTTCTTATCCCTGAACTGCTCCACCAGCCGCCTGACAAGATGGATAGCTTCTGTAGTGGAGCGACCCGACATGAAACCGAACTGGTTCACAGATATAGATGTCATATCCCTCACCCTCGCCTCGATCACCCGCTCCCAGACCTTCATGGTGTGACTGATTAATTTGATACCCCTATAGTTGTTGCAGCACTGGATGTCCCCTATGTTCTTGTACATGGGCACCACCGTACTCCACCTCCACTCATCCGACATCCTTTTAGTCCTGAAGATCACATTGAACAACCTGGAGAGCCACTCCACCCCTGACCTACCCATGCACTTCCAGAACTCCACCGGGATCTCGTCAGGCCCGGACGCTCGACCCCTACTCATCCTACGCAAAGCCCCCATGACCTTCTCTGCCCTAATGCGCCTGCAGTAGCCAAGGTCTCTATGTTGCTCTGAATGCCCCAACTCCCCTAGTTGTATGTTACGATCCCCCTCCTCGTTAAGTAAGTCTCCAAAGTACGCCTTCCACCTCTGCTTGACTTGAGACTCCCCCATCAGAACTCTACCATCCTCGCCCTTGATGCATCTAACTTGGTCAAGATCATGTGCCTTCCTTTCCCTTGCTTTAGCTAACCGGAATAACTTCCTGTCCCGCCTCTCTCCCCGTATTTCCTCATACATGCGACCAAACGCCTCGTTTTTAGCTTCCGTAACCGCCAGATTTGCTTCTTTCCTCACCACCTTGTAAATCTCCCTGTTCGCTCTCCGTTCTTCCTCGCTTGTGCTACCTGCCAACTTAGCAAACGCCGTCTTTTCACCTCCACCTTTCCTTCGACTACATCGTTCCACCACCAGTCACCCTGATGTCTGCCTGAATAGCCCTTGTCTACCCCGAGCACGTCCCGTGCTGCCTCCCTAACCAAGTTCTCCGTCTCTGACCATATAGCGTCCGCTGCCCCAGAACTTCTCCAAGCTCCGCCCTCAGCTAACCTCCTCTCCAACTCCTGTGCTTTCCTTAGTCAAAACACCCCATCTAATCCGCGGTTGTCCCCGAGCACCCCTCATCTTCCTCTTCACCCAGAGACCGACATCCATCACTAGGAGTCTATGATGAGACGAAAGGGACTCTCCCGGAATAACCTTGCAGTCCTTGCACATGCCCCTGTCGCTCCTTCTGAGGAGGAGGTAATCAATCTGAGTCCTCGCCGCCGAACTCTTGAAGGTGACAAATGCTCCTCCCTCTTCTGAAATGTCGAGTTCGCAATCAGAAGCTTGGAAGCCCTGGCGAAATCAAGCAGTGACGTGCTCCATTCCTAACCCCAAAGCCGAAGCCACCGTACACCTCACCATAACCACCAGCATCAGCCCCAATATGACCTTTAAAGTCTCCTCCAATAACTAGCTTCTCAGATTGGGGAATACTACTCACCAGATCATCCAAGCCCTCCCAAAAGCGCCTCTTAGCCTCCTCGTCTAAGCCCGCTTGCGGCGCGTAAGCGGTGATGACGTTGAGAACGCAACCCCCAATAACCAACTTAATAGACATTAACCTATCATTCACTCGCCTAACCTCGACCACGGACTCCCTTATATCCCTATATACCAAGATGCCCACTCCATTCTTACCTCTCACAGCCCCAGAATACCACAACTTAATGGACTTACCCGTTAGAGTACCTATGTTCCACGACCCAATCCTTAATCTTTGAGCGTTCCCTACCCTTTTCCAACTATTACCTCCCGCCCTACCCGCAGGACCACTCCCTGCCTCCCTACTCACCCACGGGGGATTGCCCCCACCCCCTAGGATATGACCTTACACTACCATCCCCCGTCGCGGCCACTATCCCTCCAACCGACTATGGAGAATAGTGACGCACACACGCACTATAGCGGAATACGCAAAAAGCTGCAAACTAGATAGCAACAGAGTAAACTAGATAGCAACAGAGTAAACCTCACACGGAATGCTAGCTAAAATACGTAAAAGGGTGAACAAAGTAAACAAGAGAGCGGGAGGTACCAACTCCCGGTGGAAAAACCTGAAAGTAGGCTTTGATGCGCCCAAGGTCAACTGCTTCCGACTCTTGCACGTCCCGGCCGGTGTTGTTTAGCTCTTCACTCCCAAACGCCGCGAACTGGCCTCGCCACCGCGACTAGTACCTAGTGCAAGTTTTCCTGAAGCTTATTGGAAAGTGTAGTTCTGTTGCGTCCTGCCGAAAGTCTGAACGTGTAGTCGACAGAAGTACTGTAGCTTGCCGGAAATCCTCGTCGAAAAAATAAGGCACCTGTCCAAGAAAATAGAACGCACCCACACACACCCACAAAAAGCAGAAGAGAGAATAGGAAGAAAAGAGCATGGGTCGCCGGAAAAATCGCCGGCGAAAAGCAAGAATTCAAAAAACCTAGAAAACTCAAAACGAAACAAGCTTCAGATAGCCAAATAAAGGCTAAATCGGACAGACTTGTGGGTTGAGAATAAAGAGCGGAAAATTGAATATAGAAAGCAGTAGTAGCAGATGAATCCAAGTTTAATAAAGCAGCGGAGGCAATTGCAAGAAGAACAACAGTAGCAACAGAGCAACAACAAAATAAGAGGAGATTGAGCTGAATCAACCTCTTAATAGCAGAAACTGTGAGCCAAAAACAAAATAAAACTTTTTTCTGTTTCAAAATCTACTTTGACACTCAAGAAAGGAAAGAAATCAGTGTGAAATAAAAAAATCTTTTACAAGAATTCCTTATGTATTCAAAGATTCCTTTTAAATTGAATATGCTGAAACATTTATAACCAGCTTATAAATGTCAAAAACTTTAAAGTAAATCGCCAAATCTGGAAGCAGTAGCGTAAAAAGTGACAAAAATTCTGCTTGCTACAGTAATTTCGCGAAATGAAAATTAAGATCCTGATCAATTGGTTATAGATTTGAGGATAAAATCAATTGGGGTTTGTGCGCAATGAGAAGATGCTTCTTTTGACACCAAGTTTTCGAAAATCCACCACGGGATGCCGAAGTTATGGCCGGAAAATGGTGACAAAAATAATATTCACAGAGAGAAGTGAGTGAAAGGGGAGGGGTTGCCTTACTGGGGGGTCGCCGGAGAAGGGGGGTCGCCGGCGTTAGGGTTGACAGCGGGTAGGGGGTGAGGGCTGGGTAGTGAAGATAGAGGGGAGAGAGAAAAGAGAGAGAACTTACTTAGGGGGTCGCCGGAGGGGGAGGGGGTCGTCGGAGGGAGGGGTCGCCGGAGGGGGAGGGGGAGGGGGAGAGGAGAGCTGGGGGCTGGGGGGCTTGGTGAATGTTAACGTTGGAGAGGAGAGAGAGAGTTCTGTCTGAACCTCAGGAAAACAGCACTGAATCCATGAATAACATTATCATAAGAATAAAGAAGCTTTGTAGTTAGATGGTGATCATTTGGAGTAGTGGAAACATCAATCTTGATAGTGTCAATAATGGAGGAATGCCAGTTTTGGTGACTAGCAAAGATTGTAGGCATAAAATATTTGTCCAAATGGACAATGTAAGTAGACCTCTGTGCTAACATTCCTAAATACGAAGAAAGACACAATATAAACCAAGAAAACATTAGAGGAGGTAGTCTTGTCTCCATTGTTTTTAATTCTCTACTTGTGCTTTTCCTAACTATGACTGAGCCTCCTTTTAATGCATTCTAAGAAACAGCAATGGAAGGTTAACTACAATGGTTGGTTACTCAACTGTCACTATAATGATCCAATGTCACTAAAATTATTTGTAACTAAAAAGTTATAAAAACTTGCCAAGCATCACAAAAGGTCACTAAACAAGTTTTTGTACCAAAAAAGTCGCTCGACTTTGCATAACTATTATATACTTAATATTATGTCTAGTGTCATCATGCCATCTTTGTTTCCTTCCGTAATACTTAGACAAAATTAATTAAGGTGAAAGTTGAACGATCATCCATGAAATAAAATCAATTTTGACTAGTTGAGTAGATAATGCAATTGGAGTACTTGTTAAGCTGTCATTTTCTAGGACTGCTTTATTTGAAAGAAAACAATAAGTAAACAAGTGGACGTGATTACTTATGAATAAGAACTATATTATGCACTTAGAAAATATATAATTAATGGATAATTAATAAGTATGATTTTAAATTTGTAAAGTCTCAAATTAGGGTTCCTCAAATTTAGGAGACTAGGAATTCTCCCAAAGTGATTATATGCAATAAGTCATGGATAATGTGTATATCCATCTTATCTATCGGTTAACTCATTTTTTTATCTATATTAAATATGAGTCAGGTATGATAATTTATCTATTTTTGCATTACCTATTTTCGATCCGACTTATTCTGACTCGGCCCGCCCATTTATCACCCCTAATTGAGCATATCACAAGTTATTCTTTTTAGTAGGACGAAGAGAAAAGAGTGTAAATAAATTATATTGTTGACAAAAGGAAATCTGGTTCTTTTCTAGGACGATTTTTTCTAGTGCTACTTTTTGACTAAAGTGCTGATTATTTTTAACCGTTAAGTGGTCGTTATACTTGGCTGACTGGCTTATCACATGGTGCAATTTTTTTTGTTATTTGGGTACGTGAAAACTTTATCCATATGAACTTGCTTACATTGTCGGTCCTATGTCCATATAAAAGAGAAGGGTTGTTATAAAATTAGAAGTCTATTCAATTCATGATGAATCTTCCTAGTACAGATATCATCGAGGTGTGCTTAGTTGCCATAAAAACTATTTTGGTGTAAAAACTATTATTACTACAGTCAGGGCAGATCTAGAGTATAATATATGAATTCCCGGAAATTTAGTAACTTTTATGTAGACCGTGTATTTTGTTAAATTTTTTATTAAATATCTATTTTTGAACTCAATTATTATTGTATATTAATTTGATTGAGACAAGAACCCATAAACGTAAAATCATGAATCCGCCTTTGACTACAGTTACTATTGTTAGTAAGTACTGTTTTACCTAAACAAGAATATTGTTACTTGTTAATATGAATCTAAAGCTTTTCCAATGAGTAATACAGATTATTTAAGATCGTTATTGATCCTTGAAATCATTGATGTTTTTGCTCATTAACTTCCCTAAAGACTATAATCAGTATGCCTTTCAACAAACCAAAAACATAGACTCTGTCGTTCGTGTTTTCCCATAACAATAATAATGAATTTTTTACCTCCCATGATAAAGGTTGATACCTTATTTATTTTTAGTAAATACTTGTAACGATCCGACCCATTGTCATGTGAGTTACCACCTTGTTTCCCCATTTTCTGTTTTTTATGCTTCATTATGAGTGTCTTGTGTGAACGAGTTGATTTGGATTGATTTTAAGAAGGAAATGAGATGCTTAGTATCTTTAAGGGAGGCTTGGTTTGAAAAAGTTAATCGGACGTTGACTTAGGTGTTAGGAGGCTCGGATATGGATTCTGATGATCTGGTTAGCTTCGAGGGATGATTTATGACTTAGGAGCGTGATGAGAATTGATTTTGGAGGTCCGGTGTAGAATTAGGCTTGAATTGGCGAAGTTAGTATTTTGGGGAGTTCCGGTTGGTAGTTAATATTTTGATCTGAGTGTCAGAATGGACTTCCGAGAGTTACTGTAGTTTCTTTAGATTATTTGGAATGTGTGTGCAAAATTTCAGGTCATTCGGAGCTGTTTTGGCCGGGTTTTTGATCGAAGGCGTATTTCGGAAGTTTTATAAGAACTTAGGCTTGAATTCGATGCGAATTGATGGTTTTAGTACTGTTTGAGGTGTTTTGATGATTGGAACAAGTTTGAGTGATGTATTAGGATGCGATTGTGCTTTTGGTTGAGGTCCCAGGGGCCTCGGGTTGGTTTCGGATGGCTAAAAGGGATGTTTTGGACTTAGAATGTTGCAGAAAATGCAGCAGTTAGTGCAGCAGAGGTTTTGGTCTTCGCGATCGCGGAGGACCCTCGCAATCGCATAGAAGGATTTGGATGCCTGAGTTTTTTTCTCTTCGCATTGACAGCCTGGGGCCCGCGTTTGCATAAGTCTGAGAGCTGGTGCTTCGAGTTCGCGGAAGGTTGCCTGCGTTCGCATTGAAGGATCTGAGGTTCCGTTGGTTTTATGCATCGCGTTCCCGGAAATGAGGATGCATTAGCATAGTTGGGGTTGCGGAAGTTTCGCGTTCGAGGGTGAGCTACCACGTTCGCAAAGGGTAATTTTGGTCTGAGGCAAGTTTGCTGGGCAGAGGGTTTTTAATAATATTTCATCCGCGAACCTAAGTTATTTTCCTCCATTTTTGAGCATCCTTCAGAGCTTTTCGACGGGAATTGAAGAGCGTTTCGACTGGGAGTGATCGGAGGTAAGTCCAATGAACTAAAAGTACGATTTCATTGTGAAATTAACCTTGAAATCGATGTAAACTTAGCAAAAAAATTAAGAACTAGGGCTTGAGTTTTGATATTTCAAATTGGGATTTGACGGGTCATTTAGACTCCGATTTTGGTGTTCTTTATATGTATAGACTCGTGGCAAGATAAGGAACCCCTTGGTATAAGAATTTATGAGTTTTGAGAAATGGGCCCGGGGCGCAGGTTTTGCCTATTTCGGAAATTTTTGATGTTTTTCGATTATTTTCGATTGAGTATTGTTCCTTTAGCCTATTGTGATGTATGCATTGTGGTTTTTGTCAGATTCGACTCACGAGGATGTCGATTTGAAAGGCAAGGGCATAGCGAGCTAGGATTTTGGCCGGCTTGAGGTGAGTAATAGATGTAAATGTTGTCCTGAGGATTTGAAACCCCGTATTTGCACGTCGTAGTGTTATATTAAGATAACTTGCACGCCGGATAGCGAGCGTGGGGTAGAGAATCGTTGGGGATTGCGACTTGGTCCGTCCCAGTAGATGATTATACTGCGCATTTAACTGAAATTCATTTATTATTATTATTATTATTATTATTTGAGCTGATTGCTATATTTGGACATCGTGCCAATAGATTGAATCCTTCAGGAATTGCTATTACCAGTTTCTACCATTTTTACGTATTATTGAACTCAATCCTGGTATTTAATACTATTTTTCAAACTCCGCCATCTTTTCTCAAATTTGAAACTTAAATTATATATTTTAATAAAGTTTGTGCTGAATATTTATATATTAGTGTGCCCGAGGGGCTTATGTGATTTTGGACTGAGTATGGGATGCGGCGCATTGATTTTGGACTGAGTATGGGATCGGGTTACACGCCGCAACGGTACTGTATTGACATTGATATGAGGTCGAGGGCCTAGTTGATGCCACGAGATGGCTTATATTGCGCTTGGGCCGTAAGGGGGCCCTCTTGGAGTCTGCATACCCCCAGTGAGCGCCGTCAACGATAAATAAATGGAGCGGGCTACACACCGTAGCGGGTACTAGAGGGTGCCAGTTTATGTGTTGCATTTCATATTTGCATGTAATTTACTTACTTATCTGTTGTAGCATTTCCATAATTGTTGTTATTGGTTTACTGGTTGAATACTATCTGGTGCAGGTTGTTGTATTTATAGAATTACTTTGTGCCTATTCAGGATTTCTTAGTCTCAGCCATTATTTATGTTTATTACTCACTGGATTGGAGTACTCACATTACTCCATGCACCTTGTATGTAGATCCAGGTACATCTGAGGCTGAGTGAGGATTTGTCTACCGGGTAGCTTATCTGGAAACATCAAGATAGCTGCATGATGTTTGTAGTCCTAATCTTCCTTCTACCTTATTTGCTTTATTTCCTCATTTCTTTAGAACGATATGCAGTAGATTGATACTCAGCTATTAGAGGCTCAGACTTGTGACACTAGATTATTCGGGCTATGTAGTAGTATTAGTATTTGGGTTTTCCGTATGTTTTAAATCTATTTCAGACTTTCAGTATTATGACTTAGTAATTTATCTGTGTTAATTAATTCGTGAGCTGTATAAAACAGTTGCGGTTATTAAATTGGTCGGGCTTGCTTAGCAGTGTGTTGGGCGCCATCACGACCGGGGCTGGGGTCATGACAAGCTGGTATCAAATCCTAGGTTACTTGGTCTCGCGAGTGATGAGCCGGTTTAGTAGAGTCTCACGGATCGGTACAGAGACATCTGTACTTATCTTCGGGAGGATACAGAACCTATAGGAAAAAGTTCACATTCTTGAAACTCTTGTCGTGCAGCGTTGTTGAACTTAGAACTAAACATCAATCATTCTATTCTCTCACAGATGGTGAGGACACGAGCTACCAGACATAGCGGACGACCACCAGTAGGTCACTCAACTGCGCAAACTAAGCCCTCCATAGAAGTTCAAGGAAGTAAAGCTACATACTACTGGAAAGAGATGGGCTTTCTCCTTTCTACTTGGAGTTTTCGCCCCAGCCTAGGTTAGGGGGTCGTTAGACCGTAGCTTGCTACTCAAAAATGTTGCTAGGCTAGCGCGGCTCGATTCGCTCTTCGAGCTCCGCACCCTTTACTGATTCTTCAACATCAGTTGGTCCGACCTCCACTTAGTTTCACCCAAGCTTCATCCTGCTCATGGATAGATCACCCAGGTTCGGGTCCATAAGTAGTGACAATTGCCCTATGAAGACTCGCTTTCGCTACGGCTCTGGTGGGTTCCCTTAACCAAGCCACTGCCTATGAGTCGCCGGCTCATTCATCAACAGGCACGCGTTCAGAGCCTAAGCTAGTTATGCTTTCGGCTACTGGACTTTCGCCATCTAGGGTGCAGCATTCGGGCAATTCGAAAATGTGTACGTAGCTTCCTTGTACAACAGCTCTCTCTCTCTCTCTCTCTCTCTCTCTCTCTCTCTCTCTCTCTCTCTGAGAGAGTGATTGGGAAGCAGAGGCCACCAAAGGCTGTGGACACGGTCATGGTCATGGCAGAGGTTGAGCAGTCAGGGCAGCGCGTGCTGATCCACCTGTTGCCGCAGCTCAAGATTAGGCTCCATTTGCAGACATACCAGTAGCACTTGTTCAGGAACCAGTTGTGCCCTCGTAATTCCGGGTCTTCAGGAGACCTTGGCATAGATCTTATCAGTCTGCACTGGCCTAGCTCAAGTAGTTTCAGTCACCACAGCAGCAATAGCTACTTCATAGGCTGGGGGAGCCAATCAAACCCCTGCCGCTCGCACACCTCAGCAGGTGGTGCAGGGACAATAGAAACCAGAGGCACCTCTAGCTCAACAGGTTACACCAGTTCAGGGCTTCGTGGTTCTAGTTATGCCAGACAATGAGCAGCGTCGTCTAGAGAGGTTTAGTAGGCTCCAGCCTCCGACATTCAGTGGTGTTGAGGATGAGAATGCCCAGGGTTTTCTTGACAAGTGTCAGTGTATGCTCCGAAAGGTAGGGATCCTTGAGTCGAGTGGTGTGGCATTTACTACTTTTCAGTTCACGGGGGTAGCTCTTACTTGGTGAGAGGACTTTGAGAGGCGTAGGCCTGTCGATGCAACACCTCTTTCTTGGCAGTAGTTCTCCGCTCTTTTTCTAGAGAAGTATGTACCTCAGTCCCGCATGGAGGAGCTGCGCAGCTAGTTTGAGTGGTTGACACAGGGGGATATGATCGTGACTCAATACGAGATGAGGTTTTCACAGTTGGCCCGTCATGTTATATGGATGGTTCCATCAGATCGTGAGAGGATTAGGAGATTTGTGGATGGCCTTAACTACCATCTCTGTATTTTGATGACTAGAGAGAGTATTGGGTGCTAAGTTTGAAGAGGTGGTGGATATCGCTCATGAGATCGAGTCAGTTCGCCGTAGAGAGCGAGAGGAGAGAGAGGCTAAGAGGCCTTACAGTGGTGCTCCTTCTAGGGGCCAGTTCCAACATGGTAGAGGTCGTTATTTGAGGATTTCTCAGTCGGCCCGTCCAGAGTATCGTGAGGGATCTTCAGGCCATGGCCATCACGTGTCCCAATAAGCCCAGTCCTCACTCAGCGCCCTCCCAGCTCAGAGTTCATCTCATTCCCCATCAGCTCAGGGTTCTTCTATACGGAGTGCATCTGCTAGTCACTCTAGTGCAAAGAGTTCCCTTCAGTCCCCATCTCCAGCACTGGGTAGGTGTTAGAGTGCGATGAGTTTGGTCACTTGAGGAGGTAGTGTCCTCGAATTCGTGGCAGTCAGCATCAGTAGAGGGGTTAGCCCTCGACTTCTGCTCTAGTTTCTTCATCACCCGCCCAACTAGATAGGGGTATAGATCAGGCAACCAAGGGTTGTCCAAGAGGTGGAGGTCGATCGGGCGGTGGCCAGGCTCGTTTCCATGCTATGCTGGGTAGGACAAATGCCATTGCTTCAGGCGTTGTCATTATAGGTATCGTTTCAGTCTTTCATAGAGACGCCTCGGTTTTTTTTTATCCCGGTTCCACCTATTCTTATGGGTCTTCATATTTTGCTCATTATTTGAGTATGCCCCAGGATTCCCTTTCTTTACATATTGTGTCTACCCCAGTAGGCGATACTATTGTTATGGACCGTGTGTACCGGTCATATGTTTTGATTATTGGGGGTCTGGAGATCCGAGTTGATCTATTGCTATTGAGCACAGTAGACTTTGACGCTATTATGGGCATGGATTTGTTATCTCCATGTCATGCTATTCTAGACTGTCATGTTAAGACAGTCACTTTGGCTATTCCAGGTGTACCGTGGATCGAGTGGCGTGGTATAACTGATTATGTTCCTAGCAGAATTTCCTTCTTGAAATCCCAACGTATGGTTGGGAAGGGTTGTCCGTCATATCTAGCTTTTGTGCGAGATGTTGGAGCTGAGACCCCTAGTATTGATTATGTCCCAGTTGTGAGAGATTTTCCTGATGTATTCCCTGCAGACCTGCCAGGAATGCCACCGGATAGGGACATTGATTTTGGTATTGACCTGGTGCCAGGCACTCAGACCATCTCTACTCTGCTATATCCTATGGTACCAGCAGAGTTGAAAGAATCGAAGGAGCAACTTCAGGAGCTCTTAGATAAGGGGTTCATTCGGCCTAGTGTGTCATCTTGGGGTGCGCCAGTTCTGTTTGTGAAAAATAAAGATGGCATAATGAGAATGTGCATCGATTATAGGCAATTGAACAAAGTGATAGTGAAGAACAAGTATCCCCTAACTCGCATTGATGACTTATTTGACAAGCTTTAGGGAGAAAGGGTTTTCTCCAAGATTGATCTCCGTTTGGGTTATCATCAGTTAAAGATCAGGGATTCAGATATTCATAAGACTGCTTTCAGGACTAGATATGGTCAGTATGACTTTCTTGTTGTGTCTTTCGGGCTGACCAATGCCCCAGCAGTGTTCATGCATTTGATGAACAGTGTATTTCGGCCTTATCTGGATTCATTTGTCATTGTGTTCTTTGATGATATCCTGGTATACTCACGTAGTCAGAAGGAGCACGTGCAACATTTGCGAGTTATGTTGAAGAGATTGAGGGAGGGGAAGCTTTATGCAAAGTTCTCCAAGTGTGAGTTTTGGCACAGCTCACTGGCTTACTTGGGGCACGTGGTATCCAGCGAGGGTATTCAGGTTGACCCAAAGAAGTTAGAGGCGGTGCAAAGTTGGCCTAGACCATCCTCAGCCACGGAGATTCGTAGTTTTCTTGGGTTGGAAAGCTATTATCACCGGTTTGTTCAGTGTTTTTCCTCTATTGCATCGCCCTTGACCAAGTTGACTCAGAAGGGTGTTTCATTTGTATGGTCAGACGAGTGTGAGGAAAGATTTTAGAAGCTCAAGACAGCTTTGACCACAACTCCAGTATTTGTTTTATCGTTAGCTTCGAGTTCTTATACGGTATATTGCGTTGCTTCGCAAGTTGGGAGTGGCTGTGTATTGATGCAGGAGGGTAGAGTTATCATTTATGCTTCCTGTCAGTTGAAGCCCCATGAGCAGAACTACCCATTCATGATTTTGAGCTAGTTGCTATAGTTCATGCATTGAAGATTTGGAGGCATTACTTGTATGGCATATCATGTGAGGTATTCACTGATCATCGCAGTCTTTAGCATTTGTTCAAGCAAAAGGATCTTTATTTGAGGCAGCAAAGATGGCTAGAGTTACATAAGGATTATGATATCACCATTCTATATCACCCGGAGAAGGCCAATGTAGTGGCCAATGCCTTGAGCCGAAAGGCGGTGAGTATGGGGAGCTTGCCATACATTCCAGTTGAGGAGAGTTCATTTGCAGTTGATGTTTAGGACTTGGCCAATCGGTTTGTGAGGTTAGATATTTCAGAGCCCAGTCAGGTGTTTGCTTGTGTGGTTTCTCGGTCTTTCTTGTATGACCGCATCAGAGAGTGTTAGTATGAAGATCCGCATTTGCTTATCCTTAAGGACAGGGTTCAACATGATGATGCCAGGGATATGGCCATTAGAGATGATGGTGTGTTGAGGATGTAGGGCCGGATATACGTGCCCAATGTGGATAGGCTTTGGGAGTTGATATTGGAGGAGGCCCATAGCTCATGGTATTCCATTCATCCAGGTGCCACGAAGATGTACCAAGATCTTAGAAAGCAATATTGGTGGCGGAGGATGAAGCGAGATATTGTGGAGTATGTAGCCCGGTGTCTTAATTGTCAGCAGATGAAATATGAGCATCAGAGACCAGATGGCTTGCATCAGCGGATGGTTATTCCGATTGGAAGTGGGAGAGGATCAATATGGACTTTGTTATCGGACTCTTACGAACTTTGAAGAAATTTGATGCTATTTGAGTGATTGTAGACAAGCTGACCAAGTCCGCGCACTTCATTCCTATTTGTACTACTTATTCTTCAGAGCGACTGGCAGAGATTTATACTTATGAGATGATTTGGTTGCATAGTGTCCCAGTTTCCATCATATCAGATCGAGGCACTCAGTTTACCTCTCAGTTCTGGCAGACCGTTCAGCGAGAGTTGGGTACTCAAGTACAGCTGAGCACAGCCTTTCACCCTCAGACGGACGGACACTCTGAGCGCACCATTCAGATATTGGAGGATATGCTACGTGCTTGTGTTATTGATTTTGGAGGGTTACGAGATCGGTTTCTAACGCTTGCAGAGTTTGCCTACTACAATATCTATCCGTTCAGCATTCAGATGGCACTTTATGAGGCCTTGTATGGGAGACGGTGTAGATCTCCAGTTAGTTGGTTCGAGAACAGTGAGGCTAGATTGTTGGGGACAGATTTGGTTCAGGATGCATTGGAGAAGGTGAAGATGATTCAGGAGAGACTCCATACAGCGCAGTCGAGGCAGAAGAGTTATGCAAACAGGAAGGTCCGAGATGTGTCCTATGTGATTGGTGAGAAGGTCTTGCTGAAGGTTTCACTCACAAAGGGTGCTATGAGATTCGGAAAGAAAGGGAAATTGAGTCCGCGGTTCATTCGGCCTTTTGAGGTGCTAAGGAGGATTGGGGAGGTGGCTTATGAGCTTTCCTTTCCATCCAGCTTGTCAAGCGTGCATCCAGATTTTCATGTTTCTATGCTCCGAAAGTACGTTGGAGTCTCGTCCCATGTTTTGGATTTCAGTACAGTTCAGTTGGTGGGTGATTTGACTTACGAGGTAAAGCTAGCAGCCATTCTGGATTGTTAGGTTCGGAAGTTGAGGTCAAAGGATGTTGATTCAGTGAAGGTGCAATGGAGAGGTCGACCCGTGGAGGAGGCTACCTGGGAGACCGAGTGGGAGATGCGGAGCAAATACCCTCACCTATTTGAGGTTTCAGGTATGTTTCTTAGCTCGCTCAAGGACAAACGTTTGTTTAAGTTGGAGAGGATGTGACGGCCCAACCCATTGTCACGTGAGTCACCGCCCTGTTTCCCCTATTTTCTTCTTCTTTATGCTTCATTATGAATTTCTTGTGTGAACGGGTTGATTTGGATAGATTTTTAGAAAGAAATGAGACGTTTAGTCTCTTTAAGGGAGGCTTGTTTTGGAAAAGTCAACCGGACATTGACTTAGGTGTTAGGAGGCTTGGATATGGATTCCGATGATTCGGTTAGCTTTGGGGCATGATTTATGACTTAGAAACATGATCGAAATTGATTTTGGAGGTCCGGTGTAGAATTGCTTGAATTGGCGAAGTTAGTATTTTGGAGAATTCTGGTTGGTAGGTGAGATTTTGATCCGAGAGTCGGTGGACTTCCGAGAGTTTCTGTAGCTTCGTTAGGTTATTTGGAATGTGTGCAAAATTTCAGGTCATTCGGAGGTGTTTTGGTCGGGTTTTTTATCGAATGCGTGTTCGGAAGTTTCATAAGAACTTAGGCTTGAATTCGATGTGAATTGATGGTTTTAGTGTTGTTTGAGGTGTTTTGATGATTGGAACAAGTTTGAGTGAAGTTTTAGGATGCGATGGTGCTTTTGGTTGAGGTCCCCGGGCCTCGGGTTGGTTTCAGATGGCTAAATGGGATGTTTTGGACTTAGAAAGTTGCAGAAAATGCAGCAGTCAGTGCAGTAAAGTTTTGGTCTTCGCGATCGCATAGAAGGATTTGGGTGCCTGAATTTTTTCTCTTCGCGTTTGCAGCTTTGGGCCCGCGTTCGCATAAGTTCAAGAGCTGGTGCTTCGCGTTTGGGGAAGGTTGCATGCGTCCGCATAGAAGGATCTGAAGTTCCGTTGGTTTTGTGCATCGTGTTCGTAGACATGAGGACACATTCGCATGGTTGGGGTTGCGAAAGCTTAGCATTCGCGGGTGGGGCACCGCGTTCGTGAAGGGTAATTTTGGTCTGAGGCAAGTTTATGGGCAGACGGATTTTAATAATATTTCATCCGCAAACCTAAGTTATTTTCCTCCATTGTTGAGCATCCTTCAGAGCTTTTGAATCGGAATTGAAGAGGGTTACGACTAGGAGTGATCGGAGGTAAGTCCTATGAACTAAAAGTACAATTTTATTGTGAAATTAACCTTGAAATCCATGTAAACTTAGCAAAAAGGGGAAGAATTAGGGCTTGAGTTCTGATATTTCAAATTGGGATTTGAGGGGTCATTTGGACTCCGATTTTGGTGTTCTTTATATGTATAGACTCGTGGCGAGATAAGGAACCCCTTGGTATAAGAATTTCTGAGTTTTGAGAAGTGGGCCGGGGGCTCGGGTTTTGCCTATTTCGGAAAATTTTGATGTTTTTCAATTATTTTCGATTGAGTATTGTTCCTTTAGCCTATTGTGACGTATTCGTTGTGGTTTAGGCTAGCTTCGACTCACGAGGAGGTAGGTTTAAAAGGAAAGGGCATAGCGAGCTAGTATTTTGGCCGGCTTGAGGTGAGTAATAGATGTAAATGTTGGCCTGAGGATATGAAACCTCATATTAAGGTGACTTGCACGCCAGATAGCGAGCGTGGGGTAGAGCACCATTGGGGATTGTGATTTGGTCCGTCCAGGTAGATGATTATACTGCGTATTTAACTGAAATTCATTTATTATTATTATTATTATAATTTGAGCTTATTGCTATATTTGGACTTCGTGCCAATTGATTGAATCCTTTAGGGATTGCTGTTACTGGTTTCTTACCATTTTTACGTATTATGAACTCAGTCCAAGTATTTAATACTATTTTCAAACTCAACCATCTTTTCTCAAACTTGAAACTTAAATAATATATTTGAATAAAATTTGGACTGAATATATATATATATATATATATATATTAGTGTGCTCGAGGGGTTATGTGATTTTGGACTGAGTATGGGATCGGGTAGTGCGCCGCAGCGGTATTATATTGACATTCATAGGAGGTCGAGGGCCTATTTGATGCCATGAGATGGCTTATATTGCGCTTGGGCCATAAAGGGGCCCCTCCCGGAGTCTGCATACCCCCAGTGAGCACCGTCGATGATAAATAAAAGGAGTGGGTTGCACGCCGCAGCGGGTACTAGAGGGTACTGGACTATGTGCTGCATTTCATATTTGCATGTCATTTACTTACTTATCTGCTGTAGCATTTCCATAATTGTTGTTATTGGTTTACTGGTTGAATACTATCTAGTTCAAGTTACTGTATTTATAGAATTATTTTGTGCCTATTCAGGATTTCTTATTCTCAGCCTTTATTTATGTTTATTACTTACTGGGTCGGAGTACTCACATTACTCCCTACACCTTATGTGCAGATCCAGGTACATCTGAGGTTGAGTGAGGATCTCTCTACCGAGCAGTTTATCCGGGAACATCAAGGTAGTTGCATGATGTCCGCAGTCCTGATCTTCCTTCTACCTTATTTTCTTTATTTCTGCATTTCTTTAGAACGATATGTAGTAGATTGATATTCAAGTATTAGAGGCTCAGACTTGTGACACCGGATTCTTTGGGATGTGTAGTAGTATTGTATTTGGGTTTTTCGCATGTTTTAACTCTATTTCTGATTTTCAGTATTATGACTTATTAATTTATCTGTGTTAATTAATTCATGAGCTGTATAAAATGGTTAAGGTTATTAAATTGGTCGGGATTACTTAACAGTATGTTGGGCGCCATCACAAACGAGGCTTGGGTCGTGACAATACCCTTTTAAAAAATTATATTCCATAGCTACCTTTTGATTTTCATAGCAAAATATCTATTTATGGTCACCTCCTACTCTTACGCTATAAAATACGCCTTGTATTATTTTTCTTTCTCATTCTTTTAGATTTTTTTCCACCCTCTCTCTCTCTCTCAACTCTAGTCTTTACAACCACATTTCTCCCAAATATAGATCGAAACAGGTAGCTTTGACTCTCAATGTGGAATTTATATTACCAAGTCTTCCCTATACAGAACAAAAGAGCCAGGGTTGGTGGAAATTTCTCAATAAATATCCCTACGATCTACCACATCCGTCCAAATTTCATTGTCCAAAAAATTGGCCCATTGTATCACAAAAAATCAAAACTCTAAATAAATCTCCGTCTTCCTCGTCTCTTCGTCATTTTAGGGTTTTGCGCAATGGGATTTTCCGTCCCAATACACAAGCACTATTCAAATTCAATTATAAAGAATAGGTTTTTTGAAGCGCACGTGAGGGTATTATGGTAACAGGAACAGTGGCGTTTCGAGTCCAAATCGCGGCCCTCTCAACGAGACGACATTAAGGTTGTTCTTGAACAAAGACGACGGAGTTTGAGCCAGAGCAACTTGAATATTCTGTTGATATATTTTAATGTATTTCAATATATCTTGTTGTATTTCATTGTATTCATTGTCTTTTTTTTATTGTATTTCAATATATCTTGTTATATTCTATGTATTCCGTTCTATTCGCTATCTCGTTGTATTCCATAAATGTATTCTTATATTTTCTAATTAATATAATGTATGTATTCAAATGTATATATGCATTCAAATTTCTCTATTTTTATTGTATTTATCGGCTGGGAAAAATATTCAGCATATTTTTCTCTGAAGATTGCTATATTTTTGGGATGTTTTTTGGTTGAGAATCTTTTTTATAACTGGAAATATAAATTTTGTGTGTCATAATTGAGTTTGTCGAGCTATATTAGGAGTCTATTATGTTAATTGATTCACTTTTCGTTTAAATATATCTGAATAGACCACGAATTGCGCAATTTACGTTACTGTATTCACAAATCCATATCGTGATTACAGTCGAATACAATAATCTATCTAGTCGTAATCCCCTGTTTCACGCCGTGAATATAATCAAATACAAAAATCTGTCTAGCTGTAATCCCTTGTTTCACACCTAGAAATGTATTGTATTAAAAAATACAGTAGCTTAAATACATCAAATACACTCTAAATAATCTGAAACACAGCTATAAGAAGTAATATAGTAAATGATGGCTACAACTAGCTAATAACCACTAATTACCCATTAACTCCAAACTAATTTACCCTTTAATGTCTAAGCCCAAAATTTTTACTACTCCTACCCATGGCCCCAAACTATTTACCGGCACTTCTTTTTCCTCATTTTACCTTCCTCCAATTCTCTGTCTCTTTTACCTTCCGCCATCTCTCCATCTCCATTATTTGCATATCCAGAAATCATTGAATTCCAATATACCAGACTTGGTTTCTTTATTTATCCGAAGACTTTTAAAGATACTTCACTATCATTACAACTAGAATACATGTCGAGCACCGCAGTGTACAAGGGCGAATCTGGTGCAATCCCGGAAACAATTACTTTAACATGAGTTGTTTCCCCTGCAAGACCATCTCTCAACCTGCTACAAGCACTTAACAGCATTGTATAAGTGAAATTTGTCGGATTAACTCGAGCCGTCAACATGTTGTCAAATAGCTGAAGGCCTTCCATGGTCCTACCATTGTTGGGCTTGAAGCTCAATTTTTTTAAAGATTTCTTGTTTGATTCAAAGTGCTGTTAAATGTTGCTTATAGTACCTTTTGGAATTTCATACTGAAATTTGATAGCGTTTGGACTGATTTAAGGTGATTGAGATCGAAATTTTCAATTGAAAATCGAAGAAGAACACAACTACAATATACCATTACGGTATACAATATGTTGTAGGAGTATATTGCTATACTGCAACACTATACTTTATAATTTACAAAATAGTATATCGCTACAGTATACTGATATGCCATAGGAGTATATAGTTATACTGCAATAGTATACTATTATAGTATGCAATATATTCTTATAGTATACTGTAATAATATGCCAGATACTGAAACAATATGCTATAATAGTATACAATATACTAAAATAGTATACTTATTACCCTCTGGATCAAATGGATCCACTGTCACTACATAAATAAGAGGGACCTTAATACAATGAAAATTCCTAAACAAGCTAGCTGGCTCGTTAGGAAATTGATTGGAGCAAGGGAATGGTGGGCAAATGATGGAATAGGAATGCAAACATGTACTCAAAATGGGCAATTTAGCATCAGAAAAGCATACATTCATACCACTCCGCAATACCCCAAGGTCCGATGGAAAAACTTAGTGATGGTGAATGGCATGCTCCCAAAACAGAAATACATTTTATGGATGGCACTGCACGAGCGATTGGCAACAGTTGACAGATTGGTTAAATGGGGACTTCAAATTAATACATCTTGCATCTTATGTGGAAGAGATATTGAAGAAACACATGATCATTTATATTTTGACTGCTTATATTCCAAAAACCTATGGCAAGGTATGTTACATTGGTTGAAGTATCAAAGAACAATTGGTACATGAGAATCAGAAGTGCAATGGTTATCTGATAATGTCAATAGCAGGAATCCCAGAAAAGCCATCCTCGGGGTGGTGTTTGCAGCAGTAGTCTACACCATCTGGATGGAAAGAAACAACAGAAGGTTTCAACAATTGAACAAAAATAGCCAAGATCGAGCAAAGGAGATTACAATTCAAGTGCACATTACTGGAATGAAAATTTCTAAATGGAATCCCATTCTGCAGACTATGAATCACTATCCCTTGTGCGATTCTTCACAATTGTAACAATTTTCTTTTGTCTGTAATAGAAGCCTAGTTTAACTACTATAGTTGTAGAGTTTACTATTTTGATTGTAACTTTGAGAACTGTTCTAGAGTCCAAATGAACAGCTGATGTAATTTGCCAATGGTTGAAATAAAATTTCATTTGACCAAAAAGAATATACTTATTACCCGTAAATTCACTTGTCTTTTCCCTTTTAATTTGTTTTAAGCTTTTACCCAAGCGTGAGGGGCAAACTAAAAATTCAAAAAAAAAAAATTATAGATGCTATATGATGTAATGGTATATTCTTACAATTAGGTCCTTTTAGAATTTTAATATTTTTTGACAACTGATATTATTTCAATTTAATAATTAAATTAAAATTTTTTTTAACTAGTTGCATTTAATTGTATACCTTGTTGGTATAGCTATATATCTTACTGGTATCATATGTTAAACGTTAATTTTTTTTGGTTGTATTAACTATATTTAATTGATACATAATTTAATTTTTTTTAGTAATAATATTAAAGAATATAATAAAAAAATTAATGAATACAATAAATAAAATTAGATTATGAAGAAAAAAATAATATAAATAACAGAAGTTAAATAAAATTAGAAAAGGAAAATAAATAAGAAGAAAACGAGAAAAAAGGAGAAAAGAAAAAGAAAAGAAAAAAGAAAAGAAAAGATGCATAAAAATAAAAACGTAAAGAATAAAGAAAATATCCGAAAATGTAATTAGTTTATGGGTAGGTAAGTAAATAAATAGATAATGATAAATAATTATATTTATATGGATAACTGTGTTCCAACTATAATTATATAAGCCCAAATTTCTTCCGTCCAATTTCGAGAAGCCCAATCCAAGAGCTCCAATTCATTCAATAATTCAAAAACACAACTTCAATAAAGTTTAGGGTTTTATGAGCGGCTCTCCTCTTCTCTTCACATCTCACCTGCAACCTCTCAAACCCTAGTCTGAAGTTTGAGCTTCTTTTCACTCAGCAAACATGGGGTATGATTTGTTGTTTTTCTCCTTTAATCGTTTTCTATTTGTTACAGTCATCTTAAAATTGCATTATTTCCATGTGAAAACTTTATATCTGCATTTCAAGTCTAGTGTTTTGGTCCTCTTTTAATAGATTCCTAATAGTTCTCTCCCCTTTTGCCTATCCTGGAATCTGGGTTCTATTGTTGTCTGCTTAAAAATGAATGTTTCTATATTATATGCATAACTATGTAATGCAGATTTTATAGCTTTTCCATGCCCAATATCTAACAGTTGTTAATCGAGTTAATGAGCGTATGAAAATTTTGAAGTGCCTGATTGCTAGAAGGTTGTAATTTGAAAACAGTGGACGTGGAGGTTATAGGAACAGTAGATTTATTGCACGAATTTATGGTGCTTTTAAAAATTAGCAGATTTTTTGTGGAGTTAGCACCTGTTGCTGTGTGAGGCAGCAGGTATTCAGTGGAATTAGTCGAGGTCCATGTAAGCTGGCTCGGACACTACAGTTATCAAAATAAAAATAGCAGATCTTATTTTCTTTGTTGCTTAAAGAGCTTTGTAAGGAAATTGCTTGTCGTGTTCAGGAGTTCTGCAAGATTAAAAATAAGAAATTTGATGTGCTTCTTCCTGGATTTTAGAGACAAATTTTAAGATACCAAGGCAATTAGCAATTGGAAGATCATTGTTTCTTGTAGTTTGATATGTTGGTTTTGCATTGAAATGTCTACTGCTCCCCCAACAATGAGTACCGTTGAGGTGTTCTGATGTAATTCAGAATATATTAGTGAAAGTGAGAAAGCATATGCTTCTGTTCATTACGTGAGTCGTGTCTTAATAGGGTAATATTTTCAGGAAGACACGTGGTATGGGAGCTGGACGCAAGCTGAAGTCCCACCGTAGAAGACAAAGATGGGCTGACAAGTCCTACAAGAAGTCCCATCTTGGAAATGAATGGAAGAAGCCATTTGCTGGCTCATCCCATGCTAAAGGCATTGTGCTTGAAAAGATGTAAGTAGTTCTCTTTTACCCGAGTTTGATAACTTATCCATTACCAATTCTGTTTCAATAGCCCTTTTAGCTAACCAGTTAATTTTTAAATTGTAGAGGTATTGAGGCTAAGCAGCCCAACTCTGCTATTCGTAAATGTGCTAGGGTTCAATTGATCAAAAATGGAAAGAAGATTGCTGCATTTGTTCCTAATGATGGTTGTTTGAACTACATTGAAGAAAATGTCAGTCCTTTGCTTCCATATATCTCCACGCACAAAATGTTTTTCAGTTTTCTTAGTTCCTAACTGTTTATTTTTGGAGTTGCAGGATGAGGTATTGATTGCTGGATTTGGTCGAAAGGGTCATGCCGTGGGAGATATTCCCGGTGTCAGGTTCAAGGTGGTGAAGGTATCTGGTGTCTCTCTCTTGGCTCTCTTCAAGGAGAAAAAGGAGAAACCAAGATCTTAATATTTCATTTTGCCAAAATACTGTTGCCATGTACTTTTAGCTGTCTTGAGTTACTACTTTCTTGAACAACTATTTTTAATGTAAGCATATTGCATGGAATTTTGGTTAATCCCTGTTGAGTTCCTGGTGTTTCCCTAACATCTTGCAAGTTGCAACCCCCACCCCCACCCCCCACACATGAGTCCCCCACCCCACTCCCACCTCCAAACATTAGAAGTTAACTTCTAATGTCCTAGGCAGCTACTGTGGTATCTCTTTACACGAGCATCTTAGTTCAGCAAACAGTACAGTGAAGCAATTGTTTTATCATAGAAAGAACATTCAACCAAAGTATAACAAAATACAAAGTAATAGCACCCTTTTATGGTTCAATCTTACCCAAGAAAGTAATAGAGAGGCCTCCTAGAAAAGAGCAGAATTCATTCAATCAACGAGTTACACTACTTTCTCTTCATCCTAGTAGAAAATATAAGTAATCTGGTCAAAGAGACATCCATAGATTCTTGTCGACATAATATGGTGTGAACAATCAACTACTAGTTCTTACATATGCAAGAAATGGTAAAGTGAATTGGAAAAAAGTACAAGTAAATGGACGAGGTCTTTGTTTCTACATGAATTGAATCTAATGAGCGCGTAGTCGAGTGACAGATAGCTAAGGAGGCCAGATATTCACGAAAGGAATTCAGGGAAAAAACTAAATTTATATATACCGGTATGTTTTTTTTGACGAGAAGGGGATCAACTTGAATTAAAAAAAGATTTTATTTAAATTATATGTGTCATTTTATTACTGGTCTAATTCAATCAAATGAATGAAAAGGTTCCAAAATTGTCTTTGAGGTTCAAAAATCCTCCAGAAAATACTCAGTTTTCTAACTTATCTGACTCAAACACTAACCCGCTCAGAAAACATAAAATCTCTCATTTTTTATTTTACTTCCTCCCTCCTTTTATTCTTTTTAATATTAAGACCTAATACTTTTTCGTGAACATCCAAATGGTCAAATTAGCCGGAAATGATATGGTAATATTGGTCATTGAATGGCCATTAGTTATTGGACATCCGATCCTTCACATATCAAAAAATCAAAATACGCATATTCATTGCTCCTGATGGTCAACATTAATTTCTTATGGATAATTTCAATTTGAGGCTAATATTTTTCCTAGAATGCCAGTTCTCACTGCTTTATTCTTTTATGAAAATTGAACAAAACCTGGTTTTATTTCTAATTAGAAGACCTAGGAAAAAATCATTATACTTAGCCTGCTTTCATTTGTGATGTAGTTGCTTTCGTTTATAACATATTGTACTTCTAAATAATTTGTCTGTATGTGTATAAATCTATTTATATATGCACAATGTATTATTATATTGTTGGTAAAACATTACAAACAAAATTAAAAAAAAAATATTTTCTTTCTTTGTGATTCTTATAAATTAGCCAAAAAATTACTTATTACTTGAACTGGACCAATAATAAATTGACACGTAAAATTTAAATAAAACTTTAAGTCAAAGAGAGTTTGGCCCTTTTCCATATATACAGAGGTGTGTGATTGGGCATGCATAAATTAGAAAAATATGACCCTTCCAATATAATTGACTACAAAATCATTTCAATATGGAATATTTACCAATCATTCACAACAGGTAGAGTCATTTTCTCGACAGTAACGTGGTCTAACCGCTAACGTGCCACTTGCTAGAAATCCTCGGTACTCCTTGTATTGGTCAAAATTTGCATGTTACGATCGATCCAACCGACATTTCATCTAAGCGGCAAGGTAATGAAAGACGATATAGTTTATTTCAAATCTCGTACTCACAATATTCGTCAAGTCAAAAAACAACGCTCAAGGGACGGCAAAGACGGATGTAGTATGAAGGTATATCGAACCAAGCACATAGCAAAAATTTCATAACTATATATATGGGGGAAAACCTCTTGAGGGCTTCTTCTCTTTCTCTTTCCTCCCTTTATAACCTTCATAGTAGAAGAAAGAACAAAGCAATCTTCAAGAGAATATGTAAAATAGTTTTCTCCACCAATTAATGGAAGGCAAAATGAGAAGCATTAATAAGACTGATTGCCTCCATCTCGTCTTAGGCATTACTTTCTAATTAAATTATAGATCTGGAGTTCACCATTTTTGACTAAGATTTACCTCTTTATCTTCTTCGATTGATTTAATAAGAAAAAATTAATATCTTTTGGGTTAAAAAATTTGACGTCGTCTGTGGGAATTTCTTAGTGAAAACTTTCCAGTCTCTTACAGATCAAAAATCGAAAGCACGATCACCCACCGCGAATGGTAAGTAAATCTCATATGCCAACCCAGATCATGATGCTATACACTAGCAAAGGTTGCAACCAACATCCTCCTCGCAAGACAGGCAGCCCACGAGCCAGCCAAACTGAGCCTAGCCTGCACAAGATGATGGTAGGAAAAGGGGGGAGGGAGGGAAAGAGAGCCAAATTCGGATACCGAGTTCAAAAAAAACATCAACCCCGTCAACCATTGAAACTCCAAGCAAAGCGAGCAACACCACATATCCACTTTCTGCTGTTTGCTCAAACAAAAATGCAAACATCGCACGGGCAAGCACCTGAGGAAAAAAACATCACCGCCGTCAACCATTGAAACTTCAAGTAAAGCGAGCAACGCCACAAATCCACCTTCTGATGTTTGCTTAATAAAAAACGCAAGCATCGCATGGGCAAGTGCATGAGGAAACATCCCAAATGAAGAATAGGGAATTGCTACAAAGCGACCAAAATATTGTCTGCCACACGAGCCAAACTCCTAGCAATGATACCCATTGAGTCATAAACCCTCCCCCTCACTAGGAAGGTGTCCTGAGAAGGCCATCCCAGGGATTTAAAAACCGGGTCAACGAGGGAGAACTTCCCAAGATCAATAGGCCGACGAGGGAAAAACCCCAACAGGAGTATGAAACGAGTGTTAAGCAAAGTAGCATCATTTTGTGCTCTCCAACACCACACTCCCTGACATAAATAAAATCAAGCAAACTGGGACTCCCCCAAAAGATACTCAACTCTCCGGAAAACCTGGAACAATAACGGGTTAATATTTCGACAAAAGTTTGAAATCACCCCTAAAGCCAAGTGCTTTTGCCAAAAATAAGAATCCGACCTCGATCGAATGACGACGCGTTAAGATTTCAACGAAATTTCGAAATAACACCCTAAAGGCCAAGGGCCTTCGTCAAAAAGAAGCGTTTGACCTCGATCGAATAACATCGGGTTAATATTTCAACGAAAGATTGAAATAACACCCAAAAGACCAAGGGCCTTCACCAAAAAGAATAATTGACCTCGATCGAACAATGATGGGTTAATGTTTCAATGAAAGTTCGAAATAACACCCAAAAAGGCCAACGGCCTTCGCCAAATAGAAGATCGAATGACAACTGGTTAATATTTCGACAAAAGTTCGAATAACACCTTAAAGCCAAGGTCCTTCGCCAAAAAGAAGATTTTGGCCTCGATCGAATGATGGTGGATTAATATTTCGACGAAAGTTTGAAATGACACCCTAAAGGCCAAGGGCCTTCGCCAAAAAGAAGATTTCGGCCTCGGTCGAACAACGACGGGTTAATATTTCGATGAAAGTTTGAAAGAACACACAAATGCCAAGAGACTTCGCCAAAAATAAGAATTTGACCTTGATCGAACAACGGAAGGTTAATATTTCAGTGAAAGTTCGAAATAACACCCTAAAAGCGAAGGGCCTTTCCCAAAAAGAAGAGTTCGACCTCAATTGAACGACGATGAGTTAATGTTTCAATGAAAGTTTGAAATAACACTCTAAAGGCCAAAGGCCTTTGACAAAAAGAAGAGTTCGCCCTAAATCGAATGATGACAGGTTAATATTTCGACGAAAGTTTGAAATAACACCCTAAAGGCCAAGGGCCTTCGCCAAAAAGAAGAGTTCGACCTCGATCGAACGACGACGGGTTAATATTTCAATGAAAGTTTGAAATAACACCCTATAGGCCAAGGGCCTTCGACAAAAAAGGAGTTCAGCCTAGATCAAACAACGGCGCATTAATATTTAGTCAAAAGCTCGAAATAACACCCTAAAGGCCAAGGGCTTTCGCCAAAAAGAATAAGTCCACCTCGATCGAACAATTGCAGGTTAATATTTCAATGAATGTTCGAAATAACTCCCTAAAATCCAGGGCCTTCACCAAAAAGAGGATTTCGACATCGATCAAACAACGACGGGTTAATGTTTTAACGAAAGTTAAAAATAACACCCTAAGGGCCAATGGCCTTCGCTAAAAAGAAGAGTTCGGCCTCGATCGAACAACGATGGATTAAAACTTCTATGAAAGTTTGAAATGACACTTTAAAAGCCAAGGCCCTTCGCCAAAAAGAAAAGTTCGACCACAAATCGAACAACGACGGGTTAATATTTTGACGAAAGTTCGAAATAACACTCTAAATGCCAAAGGTCTTCGCCAAAAAGAAGAATTCGATCTCGATAGAATAATGACGGGGTAATATTTCAAGTTTGAAATAATACCCTAATGGCCAAGGTCCTTCGCTAAAAAGAAGATTCTGGCCTCAATCGAACAACAACAGGTTAATATTTGGACGAAAGTTCGAAATAACACCCTCAAGGACAAAGGCCATTGCCAAAGAGAACTGGGATTCACGATGGGATATTATTTATATGTAGGCTCGAAAGTAACATACCTGCGGCTAAGGTTGATGTTACAAATATAATTGGATCTCTTTCGGGCTATGACGGGTTAGTACCTCGACGTAAGCCTAGAAGCATCATCCTATCGGTCAAAGCCGTAAGTAGGGTCCTACTCAACCCATGTGACATTAAATTCCCTAAGAGTCGAGAACTCATCACACGGGAATCTACTGAATTCCACCAAAATTATTAAGAGCAAAACGGGAAAGGAAGTACAAAAAGTATGACAAAGGAAAATCTCTCTTTACACAAAGTTACGGCGCAAACAGTCGTAGATTACATACTGATAAAATCAATAGAGTCCAAGAAAAAAAATAAAAAACAACAAAAAAAAAACAAACAGACAAAGATAATAATTCTTTCACTCGGCACCATCTACAAGAAGTCCTCCCTCATCATCCGTGCCCTCATTAGCCTCCGGCATCGTGGAGTCATATCCGAAGTTAACACAAATCTCTCGTGACTTCGCCTGTGCTCCTTCATACGCAGCCTTGGCAACATTGCCCGCCTCCCACAAAATTTTATATATATCCCGATAGGCTTCAAAATGAACCCAAAGATCGTGCAAGTGGTAAGGAATAGCGCAGAGGAATACTCGACTTGAGCCAATAGTTGCTCTTTTTCGCCTTCAGAGCAGCAATCCAATCCCCCAAGGTCAATGCTTCCCGGTCGATCTCACCAATGCGTTCCTCAAGCCTCACCTCCCTTAGCATGGATGTAGCCCTCTACGATTCCTGCTTGAATTGGAGGACACGGATAGTGTTCTCCAGGGCCGCCGCACTTGCCGAAGCCGTAGACCAGGCACTCTCGATATTCTCCAACCCGGCAACCTTTCTCTCAAACTCTGCCTATTTTCCCATCTAACCCGAATAAAGTTCTAATCCATCTCAGATTGTATTGACCTCAGCTTTCCCTAGGGATATTCACACTCGGCAGCAACCCCTTTACCTATCTCAAGCTCCTCGTCCTTCACATAAAGTTGCTCCCCGAGCATGCTACTTCTGCGAATGGCCTCCATCAATTGCTGGTCCCTCTTCTCCAATTCCTCGCTAAGGGATTGAGTACTGGGATTCTCCTTCAGCCGTTCGTGCATCTCATGATACTTATTGAGATAGCTCTGATATTTTTCCAACGCCTTCAGGAAAATCTTAGTGCGAATGTCATCCCTACAAGCGCTCTCAATCTCCAACATGTACGTCTGAAAAACGAAAAGATGGGTTAAGATCATATCGTCCAGAAAAATAGAAGTAACATGAAAGAAAGGCAGAACGTACCTCAAGCCCATAGCGGCCACTTCATGCATCAAGTCTATATAAAAAACATTCCGAAAAGCCTCGTTATCGACAGCGGAACACAAAATGCCGAACTGCAGCACTAGATCCTCTATGTCCCCCAAAATATTAATATTCGAAAAGATCTAAAAAATACAGGACGGGCCTCCCGCATGAACCATTGAGCGGGTAAGAACCTCTTCAAACATCCTAACATCATCGGGATCAAGGTGCGACTCAGATTCATAGTCATTGACTATGATGCCTTTTCTTCTCTCACCAACAGAGGAAGAAGAACAACCAGTTATTAAGCACGAAGGCCCCTCCGAAACAACAACGACGACCTAAAAAATTTGACCCCCCCCATCGCGGTAGGTTGCTGATTAATGACAGTAGCAGGAACCTCTGTTAACGGGGCAGATATAAATGCTGGCTCCGTCTCTATAGGCAAAATAGTATTAACCCTTGCCCCAGATCCCATCAAGGGAGAGTCTTCCTCCAGATGTGTTACAGCTGGAGGTGTTGTCCTGGACTCCACTCGCCGCCTCTTGGACGGCCCCTCTCCTTCCTCAGCACGGGAAGATTCACCAGCCGGATAAGCAACACCGGTCGAAACCTTAGTTTAAGGGGTACCTCCGTAGGTATGACCACAACCATAGACTCGACTGAAGTAGCCCTCAACGAAGGTCGAATAGTAGACATTGTAGCAAGGCGAACAGACGATGCAGGTTGGCAAAAATCTAATGGAGGAGCCCTCGCTCTCCTTATTCTCCCCAACATCGATGAATAGCACATAAGGAAACAAGTACAAATATAAAGGGGAAAAATCACGAACAAAAATGACATCTCACATGTAGGAGGCTTGCGCCCATATTTCTCATAGAAGTCGACCATGAGCAGACACCCGCCGTATGAGGAAGGATGGCACTCACCCACTCACGGATACATTCAACAGGTGCCCGAGCAGTTTTGCATCTGTAAAACATAACAGATTTTAGTACTACAATGAAAAGCGGTCAGACATCTCTCCGACTAAAAGTATAGAAACTTATGTGCAAAGTTCCACTTCTAAGGGAACCCCGTAGGATTTGCCACAAGGTGCTTGATCCGCACATAGAAGTAATTCTTGTAGAAGCAGCGATTAGACATGTAATCCATCTTTACCACCAGACTCTTTGGCCCTCGATGACGCATGTGAATCATCGTGCCGCGAATAAGCTGAGAGGAAAAGATATTGAGCATGTTAACCAAAGTAATTTCATGACCGCCGAGCTCCACAAACATGAACAACATAAGGAACTGTTTATACAGGTATGGAAAAGTTTAAGCGGGGCAAACCTCGTAAAAGCGGCAGAAATCTACATCCCGAAAAAGGAGAGGAAGCGTGTGTCCCACAATAAAGGGGTAAGCATAGAACTCGCAATACCTGGGCAGTCAAAATGGACTATGTCGTCCACCACCACTGGTAGTATTTAAATGTAGCAAAGAATTTCTCACCTAGCCTTCAATTTTGTGATCCCCTTTTAATTTATAATAGAGGGAGCAGGTTTCGGCTCTTCCCTGGTGAGACTGTAAAAGTCGGTCCATGCTTTCCCAGGGCGAGGCAAGATCTCAGCCAGCGAAGGGATCTCCTTATCCTCTACCACTTCTGCTCATCCGGTGGCCTGAACATCATTTTCTGGCGCCGGATTTGTAACAGGGAGGTCAACACGAGAAGAATCACTAGCCATTGTGTCAATTTGGTAAAGAGGGATAGAGAAAAGGATAGATGAAAGTTTTCGGCAAACTGGGGAAAATAAAAAATTCAAAAGTATCAGGAGGAAAGAATATTTGCAAAGTTCTTTCAAGTAAAGGGTAAAGAAGTGTGTTTATTGAATGATGAGTTCCTTCTATTTATAAGAGACATAAAACCTCCAAGCACGAAACCCAAGAGTCGCCAATCAAATTTGATATGGCACAAAACATTTTAATCCCTTGGGAACGTGTGTCATAATGGCGGAAAACCATGAATAACGTTTCAATCCAAACGACGTTTCGCTTCCAAAATAGCCACAACGGTCCAAGGATATCGAAAGGACCTCGTTACCTTACTTTAGCCTAAGGATCATACTTAAGGGGTAGGTATCACATTTCTCTCAGATATGTAACAATCATAGTCAGTCTTCCAGGCCGGACAAGAGATGACCCCCAGCAGACGAAGGGATTAACCCAACCAAAATCCTAACCATGCAGCGAGGCAGAGGAAGACGACATAGTTTACTCCGAATCTCATACTCACAATACCTGCCAAGTCAAAAAACAACATTCAAGGGACGATGAAGGCGGATATAGTATGAAAGTGTGTCGAACCAAGCACATCTATATATATGGGGGAAAACCTACTAGGAAAGGGGGACTTCCTCTCTTTCTCTTTCCTCTCTTCTGTAACCTTCATAGTAGAAGGAAGAACGAAGGAATCTTCAAGAGAATATGTAAAATGGTTTTCTCCACCAATTAATAGGAGGCAAAATGAGAACCATCAATAAGACTGATTGCCTCTATCTCGTCTTATGCAATATGGTCACGCCCAACTATATCATCTAAAAGACAAAGCGGTCGCTGCAAATATAATCCAGTTTTAAGTCTAGAGTCGAATTTTCAGGGAACTAACCTATCTATTACACTTTTCGGCAATGTTATTATCAACTCAACCAATTTCTAGATGCAAGATTTTTGATCAATAAAGATTGGGTTGTTTTTTAACTACTTCAAATACAATTAAAAACAATAATAAGCTAAAGCAAAGATAATTCAATAGTAAAAAGGTCCAGGACAGTGATTTTTCTCAATTGCTAGTTTAGGTCTTGACTCTTTCAGTATAATCTCGCCGTAATACTCTATGAGGATTAAGAGTTATGGGTTATTGTAATTATCTTTCGATCAACTACAATAATTTACTAGAGCATTCTCTCGAACTACTCTAGCTGACAATATGTGTGCAACTCTAAATTATCCCACCAAAGTTTGTTATCTCTAAACCCACTTTTAAGTTAAAGTAATGAATTTCTTCAATTACCCAAAAGTGGTGTTTCTCAAAAACTGTCTAACCTAATATTATTTCTCAAGCAATATGAGGTAACTAGACATAATTAATCAAGGCCCATTCAATTAATCACCATAAAAAATATAGTTGAACAATCATATAATAATTTCGGCTCGATTATAACAAATTGAATCAAAACTTCAACCAACAATTGGTTCCATCAACCCTAGTTAATTGTTTAGCTACTCATAACAAAATTAGAGAAAACTACTAGATTGTTCATAATGTAAAATTGCAAGAAAGGAGATAGAAAAAACTCTAATGTTTGGTTGATCTTCTCACACTTGTTCTTCCTCCAAAAGTAGCCTAAAACAAGCTTAAAAAAATCTTGGGAAAGTTTCTAAAGCCTATAAGGGGTATTACAAAAGTTTCCCCGAAATTACACTTTGGTCCCCAAACTTCTAGCAGTGTGAACAGTGCACCGCGGTCGATCGCGGTGAGAGCTGACCTTTCTGCCTCACTTTTTTTAATCTGTCGTGGTTCACCGCGGGCGCGGTGGACTTCTTACCCAGGCCATTTTCTGGTTATTCGTGCTCAGATACTTCTCAAGTGGGTGTTTTCTTCACATTATCGCCTCCAAAACACTCCACGTTTCTTCCTCACATATAATATTCCCTGCGAAACAAAAGAACACTACTTAGAGCATTTTTTTGGCAATTTACCTATAAAACAACAACAAAGAATGGTCATATTAAGGTGTAAATATCAACTATATAGCCTACTATCAACACCCCACACTTAAATAATTGCTAGTCCCTGAGCAATCCACCACACTCCATCAAAATTCCTTCCCTAAGCTTTTCCTTTAATGATTCACACCATGAATATTTTACAAAAGTTGCACCTAGTAATGAACGGTCTTTACCTTAAGAGTTAACCTTCGTGCCATGCAACTTTCGCACTTACTCAAACTACTCTATACAAGAGTTAAGACTTACCTTTCCTTTGTTAATCACATGCCCTCACATCACACAAGAAAGTAGTTCCACATATAATGATAATTAGGACAATTAGGAACTAAGATAAACAAAATTCACTCACTCTAAAAAAGAACATGCATATGCCACAAAGATGCACCAAAGGCTTTCCCGTAGTGTAATACTCTACTAATTGAGCCCACTCAGCATAAGATCCATAGGACTTAATTGGTTGTAATGTAGGCTAAGGGACAGGTAGGATATATTTAGATATAGTAACTAACCTCCTTAAGTGCTTTTAATACAATTACATTAAACTTAAAGATCATAATTGTGCCAACCAAATACTCCACCATATTTATTTAAAACATCCACATCCATTAGGTGTAATTTGTACAAGCTACCACTTATCAACCACTATAATTATTTATAACTTTTTTTTTCGTGGTGCTTCTTTTTTTATGCTTCAAAATTCAGCACATTTTCTCTATCTCAATGGTTCCACCACCCCACACTTTTACTTTTGTATATTTTTCAATACCATTCAAGTGCTTATTGGGAGGTAAAAGGGTTCAAACATTACAACAATTGGGTAAGGTTCGCAATGTGGTTGCCAACAAAACGGGCTTATAGGCTCAACGGGGCTAACTAAGCTGTATTGCATTCATGTGGGGTTACTTTATATGTATGGCTCAACAAAGAAATGCCTATATCACTTCTAAACTGAATGAAACTACAATTTCGCTTTGGAAAGACACAAGGCAAGTTCAAGGCATCAAATGTGAATCATGGTATATAGTAAAAACTCACACACACATGGAACATGACTCACTCTGGATTGGTTTATCAAAACATTCTCTTTTGAGTGTTCAAGTTAGATGCAAACATATAATTTTAAGGCACTTTAACAGGATTCAACCAATGAAGCTAAGCGTTACACTCTAGTGTCTATTGTGTTCAAGTGTATCAACGCTAAGGGATTTTTTCAAATTTATCTCGTAGCCCATTAGTCCTAATCTAAAAACTAAAATAATAAAAATAAACAAAACTACCTATACCCGGTACAAGCTAAACCCTTGAAAAAAACCGTGGCCCAAAGAAAAACCAAGGAGAAGTTACTACATTACCTAAAAAAATAAAAAAAAAATAAAACTCTTTTTGGTCTTTTCTCTAGACTAACTTCCCTCAAGAAAATTGTCTAAAGGATCCGTCATCAGGAAGAGTCTCCATATTCTAATTTTTTTTTTGTTTTTGTTTTTTTCTCGACTTAGTCCTTCAAGAACCCCGCCAAAAGAGATCCGCCGTTAGGACAAGTCACTTACTATTTTAACTTGCCTAATGAACTATTACTCTAACATCAAAACAATTAAATCAAGACAAAACAAATAAAATCAAACAGTCAATTGTTAAAATTACAAACATACAATGAATTATCCCCCACCCCCACACTGAAAATGAAGACATGTCCCCATGGCTTAAAAATTTAAAGAACATCGAGGTTGGGGAACTTCCCTGAAGCTCACTCTCGATCGGAGACGGTGTCTGGGTTCATGTTGCAAGCACGTCCCACAGCTCTCAACCAGCCCAAAAATTCTTTTCTGACTTCACCTGCCTCTCAACCATCGCATCAATACGAGCACCTAAATCAGTGGTTGAGGTACGCAACCCAGCCATCTCATGTTCCAAAACTATCAGCTATCTCAGCACCATCATCATCATCAGCTGAATCGTCATCAGAGTCATCAACATTGACCACCGGATCTCGTCCAATTCTAATTTTTTCGCTCGGAATGGGGCTTTCAGTGGAAATCTCCCATCAACCCGAGGGTCTTCAAGGACTCTAGCAATACGGCAATGCCGGATGATCAACAAAGGGAAGTAGTGGCCCTTGATTAGCTCAGGTGATCTGATGAACATCTTTTCATGGATGAACCGGGCCACATCAAAATCACTATGGGACATGACACAGTGAATTGCAGATGCCCATGGTAGATTGACACCTGTCGTGTTGCTGGATGGCAACAATCGACTGTTGACAATGGTAAGCCAACACTTAGCCTCCCAATTCAGACAATGGGAGTTAAGTGTAATTCTGGGCATGATCCATAGGCGTTCTCCGTCTGGCACATAGATAGTATCAAGAAGAGTTCCCCATAAGGCCCGTGTACCGCTGAAAGTACAATAAGGATCAACTTCTCCCCTGAACACTGGCAGCCTGTATACACTGCGGATGGTGTTGAGGGATGCATTTATCGGGGTATTGCGCGCCGTCACAACCCCATTCTCATGTTCTGGCAAGTTCACATAGAACTCCCTTACTACCTGAACATTAGCCTCCTCCGGTACCTCGAAGAAGATGACCAGATGACATTGCCTCAGCTCATTAAAAATATTGGGGCATTCTACCTCTAAAGTCGTTCGATCAATGTGCACCTCATGTTGCAACTTTTAAGCCGCTTTCTGGTTGTACCTATCGTCTGCTGATTTAGATACAAGCCAAGTGCTATCGAACTGAAGTGCAATGGCTTGGATCCTAGGTCGTGAAGAGCCTCCCGGACCACTAGCGGAGGGCCTGGTGTTTCGTTTCTTCCTGGAAGAACTCATTGTACCTATTATACAACGAAACACCTATTAGTGAGTGCGTGGAGTGTGTGACTATAGGTGCTTACTCAGACTTCACCACTACTATGTCACATTAGCTCCTTATATATCCATTGGGGTAATTCCCCAAACGCCTTGTGGCAAAGACAAATATCTTCATATACACAGCCCATGTGACTCTAGCAAAACTTCCCCAAATAAAATATGCTACTACACCCACACAACCTACACTTTCTTCATTCAATCACCCACCAACAACACCGTTCCACCACATTAAATAAACATCCCATTTATCAATCATGGTCAAAAATAAAATTAAAATAGAAAAACAAGAAGAAACTACAAAAAACTATCAATAATTACAATACCATATCAACATAAAACTACATATGCTACAATACAATACAACACAAAATCAGATAAAAGAGAAAACAGAGGTAAGTACATACCTTAGTTGAAGAATGGATGAGAGGAATGGAGGTAGGGGATGTTAGTATGAGTGAAGAAGAATGAGAAGAAGAAGGGATTTGGGGTTAGGGTTGTAAAGAGAGGGAGATCAAGAATTAGAATGAGAGGGGGGTATGGGTTGTTTTGATATTTGGGGGAGGGGAGTTTTGTTATAATAAGGGGTTATTAAATTAAAAGAAAAGGAAAAGAATAAGTAAATCAAAAGAAGAAAAAAATTAAAAATACCAGGTACCCCCGCAGTCCACTGTGGCCGCCGCGGGCGCGGTGGGTTTAAAAATTTGAGGCAAAATGTTCACGCCTCATCAAACCGCGATCGCGGTGGGATGTAAAATCTGAGGCTGAATGTTTTCCTTCCACCGCGATTTACCGCGGTCGCGGTGCTGGCGTTGTTTTTTTATGAAGTTGCATGAACAAACTAACTACAATACTCGTGGGTTGCCTCCACGCAGCGCCTGATTTAACGTCATGGCACGACGCAAGCATTTGATCATCACTTCTCATTCGCGTATTGGGGCTCTTCCAAAGTGATTACCACTCTATTACCCTTTTCTTCACCCATTCCAAGGTAATGTTTCAACCTTTGCCCATTTACTGCGAACTTATTTGTCTCATTTTCTGATTCAATCCCAAAAACTCCACTTAAGAACATTTGCATCACTCTGAAGGGTCCTGACCATCTAGGCTTTAACTTACCCGGAAACAATCTCAATCTCGAGTTGTATAACAATACTAGATCTCCAAGTTTAAAGTTTAAATCCAAGATGTGCTTATCATGCATTAATTTCATTCTTTCTTTGTATAATCTAGCACTCTCAAAATCCTGGAACCTGAATTCCTCGAGCTCATGTAATCTAGTGACTCTGTTAGTACCTGTTGTCTCCATGTCTAAGTTCAACTCCCATAATGCCCAAGGTGCTTTATGCTCTAGCTCAACTGAGAGGTGGCATGCCTTGCCAAACACCAACTTGTACGGTGACATAAACACACTCAAAAATCTACAAAGACCGCGGTGAGAGCTGACCTTTCTGCCTCACTTTTTTAATCTGCCACGGTCGGGGGGGACTTCTTGCTCAGGCCATTTTCTGTTTCTTCGTGCTCGGGTACTTCTCGAGTGGGAGTTTTCTTCATATTATTACCTCCAAAACGCTCCATGTTGCTTTCTCACATATAATATTCTCTGCTAAACAAAAGAACACTATTTAGAGCATTTTGTTGGCAATTTACCTATAAAACAACAATAAAGCATGGTCATATTGTATAAATATCAACTATATATCCTACTATCACATTACTTTCTAATTACAGATCTTGAGTTCACTACGTTTAACTAGGATTTACCTCTTCATTTTCTTCAATTGATTTAATCAAAAAAGTTTTAATATCTTTTGGGTCAAACATTCCTTGATTGCTAAGTATCTCTAATAATAATCGTCAAATACAAAATGTGTTTAGTGTTTACAACCTTGAGATAGTTTAGTGTTTACAACCTTGAGATATTTGTCTGGTACATGCATTATAGCAAGAAGTACATGCTTACCAATTTCTCAAATAATCAAATTGCATTATCTACTTTAACCAGCAAAACATGGTTGTTTCTTAACATGTGTATTTAAAGGAGGCTCTGTTTATAGTAGGAAACCACAAGTAGAAATATAGAACAATGGATACATTAGTACCTCTTCTCTCATTTTCTTGGTTTCTTCTCAGTCTGTCTTTGTTTCAAGGAACCTCAGCACAGAGTCCAATTGGACAAGTCTTTTATGCCTAAAATCTTTGCTAGTCACCAAAACTGGTATTCCTCCATTATTGATAACATCAGGGTTGATGTTCCCACTACTCCAAATGGTCGCCATATAACTCCAAAGCTTCTTTATTCTTATGACAATGTAATTCGTGGCTTCAGTATTGTTTTGTCTAAAGATGAACTTGAAGCTCTCAAGAAATCACCAGGTTTTCTTTCAGCTTATAAAGACACTGTTGAAGCTCACACTACTCATACTTCTGAGTTTCTTAAGCTCAATCCTGCTTCTGGTCTATGGCCAGAATCTGGTTTTGTTTAAGATGTTATCATTGGTGTACTTGACTCACCAATTAGGCCAGAATCTGCCAATTTCAGGGATGATGGATTGTCTGAAATTCCCAAAAAGTGGAAGGGAATTTGCAAACCAGGAACAGAGTTCAATTCCTCATTGTGCAACAGGAAACTCATTGGAGCTAATTATTTCAATAAGGAGATTTTGGCTAATGATCCTAGTGTGAATATTTCAATGAATTCAGCCAGAGACACTAATGGTCATTGCACGTATGTTGCTTCCATTGCTGCTGGTAGTTTTGCTGAAGGAGCCTCATATTTTGGATATGCTCCTGGAATAGCTGTGTATAAGTTAAGCTTTGACGAAGGAACCTTTACTTCTGATTTAATTGCTGCTACGGACCAAGCTGTTGCAGATGGTCTCGACATACTGACCATTTCGTATGGATGGTCTAATATTCCCTTGTATAAAGATTCAATTGCAATAGATTCTTTTGGTGCGATGATGAAGGGTGTCTTAGTCACTGCTTCAGCTGGAAATGATGGTCCTGAAATGGGACTTTAACCAATGGAGTCCCTTGGATCTTTACAGTGGCATCATGCAGTACGGACCGATCATTTTCAGGGACTTTAACTCTTGGGAATGGCTTAAATATTACTGGATTTAGCTTGTTTCCTGTGAGAACCATGATCAAGGATTTTCATTTGGTTAAAAATGGAAGTTTATCTACTTGTGAATCATCTGACTTATTTTTCTCAAGTCCCTAATGCTAAAGGTAGCATCATGATATGTTATAGCACTGCAAAAGAAGACTTACCAGTCACTGATCAAATGGAGGCCATCTCAGAGTCAGGATTTGGAGCCGCAATCTATGTTTATGAAAATCCAGATGTATTAACGTCCAACTATTTTCTGAATCCTGGAGTTGTCATTAGCAGCAAGGAATGGAAACAAGTAACAGATTATGCAATCAAAAGGTTAAACCTACAGCCAGCATCAGTTTCCAGGAAACACATATTGATGTAAAGCCTGCTCCAGTCGTTTCTGCATTTTCCTCGAGAGGCCCCTCTAGAAGCTACCTGCGAGTTGCAAAACCAGAGATTATGGCACCAGGAGTGTTAATTTTAGCAGCCTGGCCATCGAACGTTTCAGCTGCAACTGGCGGTGTCAATTTTACCGTCTTCTATCAGGCACTTCCATGGCTATTCCTCATGTTGCTGGAATTGCTCCGATACTAAAAGGAGTACATCCTGAATGGAGTCCTTCAGCTATTTGCTCTGCCATGATGACCACTGCCAATCCTTTGGATAATACTGAAAACCCCATCAGAACAGCGGATGATAACAAGGATGCTACATCATTAGCCATGGGAGCAGGACTAGTTGATCCGAATTGTGCAGTTGATCCAGGCCTTGTATATGAAGCCACTCCACAAGACTATGTGAACCTTCTTTGCTCCATGAATTTGACAGTTGCACAATTCAGAACAATTGCTAGATCATCAGCTAAGCACAACTGCTCAATCCATCCAATGATATCAATTACACTTCGACATGGCTAGAATGCAGGTTTCCGAGGACATGACCCTTGATAGGAAAGTCTGGAGGTCTAGTGTCAGGGTCGTAGGATAGGGGTTCCTAGAGTTTTTCGTACTCCTCACCGGGGGTTGGGTGAGGCTTGGCAGGCTATCCATAGATGATTTGTGTCTTGGACTGTGTCTCTCTTATGCTAGTTATTTATGGTAGTTACGGTCGGATACTATTGCATGCTATTTTATTTATGGTTCTTATGTTTAGATAATTATTTCCGCTATTTCTGCTGGAGTTACTAATGCTCTTTTGTTTTTGTCTTTGTTTTTCCTTTCCTTCACTGAGCCGAGGGTCGATTGGAAACAGCCTCTCTGCCCTTTCGGGTAGGGGTAACGCCCGTCTACATATTACCCTCCCCAGACCCCACTTTGTGGGACTATACTGGGTAGTTGTTGTTGTTGTTGTTGATATCAATTACACTTCATTTATAGCTCTCTTTAGCCCGTATGGGAACTACACTTGGTTAGAGCAGAAATTCAAGAGGACAGTCACAAATGTTGGAGTTGGTGCAGCTATGTATAAAGTGAAAGTGAAAGCACCGAAAAACTCGATAATTTCTATCTTTCCACAGACCTTGGTGTTTGAGAAGAAAAATCAAAAGCAGGACTAAACTCTGACCATACATTACAAGGGCATTGCGGAAGATCAAGCACAATCTGGTTCAATCACTTGGGAGGAAGAGAATGGCCATCACACAGTAAGAAGTCCTATAGTAGTAGCTCAAGAGATTGAAGCCTGGACCTGAAATGCTGCATTTAACAAAACTGTTGCACTTTTAAGTTTGAAACTCTCTAAGAGAGTTATGATAAAGTAGCTAGCAAAGCGCATGTATTTTTTAAGTAACTGTTGAATAACAATCTTTGGGGTTACCAAAAAAGCCGGAGAATCTAAGGCTGCATAAATTCCGGTGCTAGTATAACTGAAAATCTTAATTCACTTGCGGTAATAAGCCCCAAGATACGGAAGAAGGATTATCTTGCACCTATACTTGAGAACTAATGACAATGCTGCATGTATAAAGATGTGTTTATCCGAAAAGTGAGAAGGAAAGAGTAGCATTTAAGCATTGAGTAGACCTTTTGCCTTAGCCAACAAAAGATATGTGAAGAAAATTTTACACAAGGAAATTAGAAATTTAAAGCGCCTAAAACTGGACATATTACAAGCAGAGCCACAGTTTGAGACACAGAAAACCGACTGTTGTTCGGACACATTGATTGAAGTTCTGAACTACTTGCTTACAACTATTACAACTCCTCACCCTTCCCTTTCCAATTTCCCCCTTTCAAGTTGAAGAATAGTTGAATGATTTCCAAAACTGAAACTAATACACATAGAATAAGAGGGATAGGGGTCACTAATCAGTAGCAACCTACAGACAGTCCGCTTCCCATGGTCATATTCCCAAATGTGGGATCTAGGGAGGGTGATATGTATGCAGACTTCACCCGCTTTACGTTGTGCAGGTAGAGAGACTGGTTCCAAGAGACCCTCGGCTCCATGATTATATTTCACAAGATAATTATATAGAGCATGTTGTGCAGAAACTGGATGCATTAGTTTCGCCTCGACAACAACAAATTTTTGTGTAAGTTAAGAGTTACTCCTGGTCAAACAGCATCTTGAAATAGCTATCCCTTCAGTATATACCCATTGACCTCAAAGAGTACGCTTGAAAACATCATTTATACCGGCTACATTTTTCATAAGAAATTGGTAAGTATAGAAAAGACGATTTTCAAATTTAAACTTGACCATCAAAAATAACATAGGCGATCACTTAACAGTTCAAAAAAAAACATTAATAATTTTGATCCTAAACAACTTCTTGATCCTCTCTAACAAATGGATCAGCAGCCCCTTGCTCATTTGCAACCAATTAAGTTCCATTCTCATTTGTCTTATGTTTTTCGTTGATGAAGGTTAATTCTTCGCAACATCTAGGGATGAGCTTTTGGTGCTTTCCTCTTCATTCCTCCCATCTGCAGTCTATGATAGATAGAGGCATCCTCCTCTCCCGAGGTTATTTCAAATTGCACCTAAACCAAGTAGGCTAGTTGTTTATTCGCTCCAAATCATCGAATCTTCAGGATCAAACATTGACGTCACCATCACCATTAAAATCTGAAATTCGATGAGCATAACATGACGAACCTCCGATATTCGAGTCAACGACGGCATCCTTGTGTTTGTGCTACTGCTCTTCTCCAACTTGTTGATGCTCATGCTCCTCGTTATTTGGCTTACATGGATAGTTTTCTGTGTTCATTGTTCAATCCCTGCTGTTCATTGTTCCCGTTGAAAATTTTTGGTCTTGTGAAACAAGGATTACTCCCCCTTTGGAGTATTTATCTTTGTTAAAATAACTTTCTCACTTTTCCAGTAATAAATATAAAGACACTCTGCTATCAGGGACTTTTTTTTGTTTCTCAAGCAGTGTCCCGTACCTCTATTAGACACCGATTACATATGGATGCCGCTTAGGGACCCCTAGTAGACACAGACTATAGATGATTAGACCCTACTCAGATCATCCTTATCTTCATGATATGGCTTAAGCATGCTGACATGGAAGACATGGTAGATCTTAACATACGATGGCATGTCAAGCTTGCATGAGATCTTGCCTACCTTGGCGACGATCTTAAATGGCACCTCATACTTGCGAATCAGATTCTGATGCATGCCTCGTAGTGCCTTGAACTGTCTTGGGTTATCCCCAACTCTATAATCTGAGGGACGGCGCTTACAGTCCGCCAACTACTTCATCTTCTTAGCCATCCTATCCAAGTAGGGCTTAGCAGTGTCAAGTTGCTCATCCTATCCTTTGGCCATATGATAAGCCCCCAAACTCTTTCCCTTGAATGCAACTAGTAATGAATGTGGAGTTTGTAGTTGTTGGCCTATGGCTAGCTCAGATGGTGTCTGCCCTGTGAACTCACTCTGCTGCAAGTTACAAGAGAATTGGGCGATGTCTAGGAGCCTTGCGCAATCTTTCTGATACACGCTTATATAATGCCTCAAATAGCATTCTAGTAAGCCACTGACACGTTCCGTTTTTCCATCTATCTGTGGGTGGAAACTAGTGGAAAAGTGTAGTTCCATGCCAAGTATATCGAATAACTCTCTCCAAAAGTTTCCAGTAAAACGGGAGTCTCGATCACTGATAATATGCCTTGGTAAGCCCCAATACTTCACCACATTCTTAAAGAATAGCTTAGTGAATTCCTCAGAGCTTGTTGGTGAGGTGGGCATGAAGGTGGCATATTTAGAAAATCTATCCACGACAACCATAATAGTACCATAACCACCGGACTTTGGTAGACAAGTGATAAAGTCCATAGTGACGCTCTCCCATGGACGCTTTGAAACTAGCAGTGGCTCCAAAAGTCCTATGGGCTGTTGTTGTTCAACCTTTTCCTGTTGACAGACAAGACAAGTCTACACATATCATTCTATGTCATCTCGCATGCGTGGCAAATAGTAGACTGACTCAACCAAGGCCGTAGTGTGACGTTGACCTGGATGACCAGCCCACATTGTGTCATGACTCTCCCTATGATCTGTCGTCTAATGTCTCTAAACTTAGGCACGTAGACACGACGACCTGTGGTAAGTAGTAGGTCGTTCTTCTATCCAAAACCGTCTCGTATTGCATTTGTTGGCTAACTCGATAAGTTGTTTAGCTACCGAATCATGTTGCATGCCTTCTTTTTAGCCTCCCGAATGTCCCATCTTGCTGAAGTGATTGCAATAAGCTCAGCTTTCCGGCTCAAGGCATCGGCTATAGAATTACCTTTGCTCGGCTTATACTCCAGCGCATAATCAAACTCGCCAAGAAATCTCGCCACCTAGCCTGTTTTGGTGTGAGCTTCTTCTGCATCTGTCTTGACCATGAACCTCGACCCGAGAAAATAATGTCTCCATGTATGAAGGAAATGCACAATGGCAGTCATTTTCTTCTCTCGCACCGTGTAACGCCGCTCCGTCTCATTTAATTTGCGGCTCTCAAGCACTATGAGATGCTCATAATGCATCAGGACACCCCCAATGCAAAAATCTAAGGCATATATGTGCACCTCAAATGACTTGGCAAAGTCAGGCAACGCCAAGACTGGCTCCTCTGTTGCAACTCCCTTAAGGCCTTCAAACACCTTTTGACAATGCTCCGTCCAAACCCATGGCTTGTTCTTCTTTATCGACTCAGTCAATGGTGCGACTTTTGTTGAGTATCCACTAATGAACTGATGATAGTAGTTAACAAGTCCAAGGAAGGATCTCAACTCAGTTACCTTTTTAAGTGCCTCCCGCTCCTGGATAGCACGTACCTTAGCCTCGGCCATGCTTAGCTCGTCATTTCTAATGACATGGCCCAAGAATTGCACCTTTGATTATGCGGACTCACATTTCTCCCTCTTGATTCATAGCTTGTTCTCTCTCAAGACTTGGAAAACATTCCTTAAGTGCTCCATGTGCTCCTCAGAGGTGTTACTGTAGATGACTATGTCTTCTAGGTAGACTACCACAATCTGATCAAGATAGGGATGGAAAATCTTGTTCATGAGGGTGCAAAAATGTGGCTGGTGCATTGGTTAAGCTGAAAGGCATCACCAACCATTCAAACGCTCTATATCTTGTCACACATGCCATCTTTGGCTCATCCCCTTCTGCAATGCAAACTTGGTAGTAGCCCTTGCGAAGATCCACCTTGGTAAAGTACTTGGCTTGCCCAAGTCTATCGAACAAGTCTGCATTGAGTGGGATCAGATATTTATTCTTCACTGTGACCTTATTAAATGCTCGGTAGTCTATGCACAAGCACATCGATCTATCCTTCTTCTTCTGGAACAATACTGGTGCGTCGAAAAGTGTCTTTGATGGGCGAATGTGACCAGCATCTAGCAACTCTTTCAATTTTTTCCTGAGCTCCTCTAGCTTGGATGGTGCCATACGATATGGGGAAAATGGGGGTGGCTTAGCCCCTGGCTCCAACTCAATCTTGTGATCCAACTCTCGCCTAGGCGGCAAGTGCTTGGCAACTCCTCGGGCATGACATCTTTTGTTTCCTCAAGTAACTTCTCTACACAAGTCGGTAGTGTCTCTTGAAAACATTTGTCTTCCTCCAGACTTGTTATGGTTGCCACGAATGTTGTCTCCCCCTTCTTGATCCCCTTGACAACCTGCATAGCTGAGAGTTGTGCTTGGCTCTGTCCGTTTGGCATAGTCACTGTAGGTACCATGCAAGCTCTGTTTCGCTGCATAACCAAGAGATGTTGGAGGTAGGGGTTGATCAAAGTATGACAATGTCTAAAGAACTCTCGCCCCAGTATGATGTCAAAGATATCCATATCACTTACGGTAATGTTTTTCATACCTCTCCATGTTTCCAATTTGACACCAATGCCATTAGTTACCCCACTAGCGTTTTGTAGCTCGGCATTCATGGTCTTGACGCAAGAGTTGGTTATAGAAAGCTTCAATCCTAGTCTCTTTACGGAATCCTCGGTCACAAAATTATGATTTGCTCTAGTATCTACCATTGCACGAGCGGTCTTGTTGTTGATAGTGAGATCCATCTACTCATTACCATTATTGGTAGGTTGGATAGCTTGCTTCGTGACACCACCACATAATCTAATCATACCCAATTGTGTGGTTCCTGAACTCACTCCTTGTGGTTGCTTCTTCCATTCACGGACCATGGTGTTGATGATCTTTAGGTCGGGGCAATTCCTGAAGTTGTGCTATCCTCCGTATATGTAGCATCCATTCTTCTTGGCCTGCACCTTCTTCTCGGCATAGCCCTAATGGCCACTCGACTTTTTGGAACCTTGAGTCTTGGAGTATTGATGTTGTATCTCCTTGACTTTTCCACGATCTACCCCACCTTTGACATTGTTAACTTTTGACTCCTTACCTTTGCCTTTGTCGTGATTGTCATGCCTTAAATCCATCAATGATTCGGCCTCCACTATGTCTAGGTCTATATCTGTGACTTGTCGGTATTGAAACTCTTGCTTGGCCCAATTTCACAACCCATTTCACAACCCATCCATGAAGTGGAACAACAAGTCATCATTGGTTAGGTTGGGGATTTGAATCATAAGGGTAGTGAACTCCATGACATAGTCATGTAAGCTCCATGTTTGCTTTAACTCCCTAAGCTTGCGCCTTGTCTCGCGCAAGACATTGTTTGGAAATAATTGTTGCTTGAACTCGGTTTTGAACTGATCCCACGTGCTAATAGTACATAGACCTTTATCCATGTCGCCCATCTTCCTTCTCCACCATAACATGACAGTCACTGAGAGGTACAACACGGCAGTGTTGATCTTGGCCTCGTCGTCCCTCACTTTGCCATGCCTAAAGTAGTTCTCCAAGTGCCTAAGGAAGTTTCCCACTTCTTGTGCATCACGAGCACCTTTGAACGTCGGGGGTTTTGGGAGTCTCGATTTTGGCCTCCCTCATCACCACAATGTAGCTAGCTATATCTGTCATGCCACCATTGACGTGCTTCTCGAATGACTCTATCTTTACCTTCATAGCAACGATGGTACTCAAAACCTCCATGAGTCTGCACTTTAAGGCAATGATGGTTTGCCTTAGTTCTATCTCGGTCTGGGTATATCCCTCCAAGTCATTTCGGATACTTTCGATCTCTTCAAGAGTGTGCCCCTCAGGAACGTTAGGGTGTCTTCCACCTTCCCCAAGCATTGGCCAAAGATCTCCATGGCGTCCATCACCGCGTTCATCTTCATCACCCACTCTTTACTGAGCGAGGCGTCCTCGAGCAGAACCTTTACTTCATCCTCGCTCGCCTTAGTCATAGGTGGTACTTGAGATGTAAGCTCCTCGTTTGGCACAATCTCAATCTCGAGTGGCACCTCCTGGATCTTGTTGGTGGCATTCCTCTTTTTGTTACGGTATCTCTTGCCAGCATATCCAAGATGACATTGTCTTGAGTGCTTGCAACATTAATTTCTCTTTCGTTCGTCATTCCCTTAGTTGAACCTGGCTCTGGTACCACGTTATCACGCCCTTAGTTGTTAACTAAGTATACGTGTGGTACTTGACTACTCGTTCACGATCTTGCACAACTTGCTCACATTCTTGTTATGCCAAGTTAGCCTTATTACACTCAAGATTGATAAGAGAATGATAGAAGGAATGCAAAAAAATTGTTAAAGGAAGCTTTGCATTAGAGAGAACTTGAATTGTTTGCTTAGTGAATTACAAATGAATAGCCCCCTTTATATTCTAGTTTCCTAAGGGTTAGTGTGTAAATATTAATTATTACACAAGTCCTTAATATTTACAAGATAAGGGCCTTCTCTAGAATTCTCTACAAGCCTAGAAGATTCCAATGACTTTCCTAGCAAATCCATAAGGATCTAGGTTCTTCCTAAGGAAATGTCCATACTTCGCTAGAATCTTCTTACAATCGCTAGATTTCTTCTTATGTAAGCTTCCACATGGCATTATTATATACCAAATGGTACCTATGTGGTATGATGACATGGTGGGTCATCTTAGTAAGCCTTGTTTGTTTTTGTTTAAAATTAAGAAGTCTGAATGTGAATACACATCTAAATATCAAGATGGGCATTAAAATATCTGAATATCAAGATGTGCATTAAAATTAAGACATCTGAATCTGAATATACTTCTAAATATTAAGATGTATATTAAGAGTTGATTACTAAATGATTAAAAGATAGTTTATTTTTTAAATATCAACATATAAAATTTATCTTTATTTGAAAATTAATAAACATAAAATTCAAATAAAATTTTAATTAATCTAATATTTTATAAAAAAAATATATATTTTTAATAAAATGTGGTAATTAGTGGTGGTGATTGCTAACGGTAGTACTTGTGAATGCAGACTAGAGACGATGATTGGGTTTTTGATTGATAATGATGGTTCTGAGTAATATCTAGTGGTAATTGGTAGTGTTGGCTATTATAGTTGAGAATGATGGTGAAAGTGGTAATAATTAATAATGGTGAGTGGTGATTGTGGATGTAGTTAAGATTGAGGAAGGTGGTGGTTGTTTATAATGGTCTGTAGTGCCAGGTATGGTTGTTGATGGTGATGTGGTGGTTAGTTGTGGTAGTTGAGATGGATGAACTTTTGGTTGTGGTTGAGAATGATGGTGGTAAGGTGGGGGAATTCTGGGTGGTGGTTGTCGATAATGGTGGCGGCTATGATTGGGGAGGTGGTAGTGGTGGTGGTGGTGGTTAAGTATGGTGGTAGTGGTTGGTATGACAATAGTTAATAATGGTAGACGGTTATGGCAATTAATAATAAATGTGGATGATAGCATCTTAATGAAATTAAATCTTTATTATATATCTTATTCATACCTACTAAGACCTATTAAATAATTGTGAAGTAAAAAAAAAACAAATAAACTTAATGATTAAAATTTCGAGTTTAAAAACAAATGCACTTAATTTTTTAGATTTGAACGATTAAGATTCATATCTCTATTAAGGTAAACAATGAGGCCTAACCGAGGGTGGCTATTTAGGTTAATTCTCCATAATGGATTATGCCCAAATCAACCCCTCGAGAAACTCGTGCTATTTGTATATTATGGCCCTTTTACAATTTAAAATTTAAGAAAATTGTTATAAACTAAAGCAAAAGACAAGAACAATAGAACAAGAACAATAGCAATAGAGAGAAGAGTAGAGAGAGTTCTTCTTATTTAGTTGAGAGGGGTGAATTACAATGGTAGAGAGCACCTCTATTTATAGGGAGGAGGAAGATCTTGCTACCAATAATAGGACTCTAAAATCTCTCTAATTAAATACATTAAAGACATTCACCTTAAATAAAAGTGTAAGAATCTTCTATTTCATAACACTCCCCCTTGAATGTCTATTCAATGATGTGCCTCGTTAAAACCTTAAAACAAAACCCAATGGGAAAAATTAAAGTAAGGAAAGAGTACACATGTTTGAATATGCGCCTATTGGTTGCCTCGTTAAAAACCTTGCAAGGAAAACCCAATTGGGACAAAACCTTGTAAGGGAAAAAGAGTGCAACGCGCCTTAACTCCCCCTGATAAGAACATCAATTTATGTCCTTAAGTCTTCGCATTCCGATCTTGTGAACTAGCTTCTTGAAGGTTGACTTTGGTAGAGACTTTGTGAATAAATCAGCCAAATTTTCACTTGAACGAATCTGTTGAACATTGATATCACCATTCTTCTGAAGGTCATGTGTGAAGAATAACTTTGGTGAAATATGCTTCGTTCTATCTCCCTTTATGAATCCTCCCTTCAATTGAGCTATACATGCTGCATTATCTTCATATAAAGTTGTGGGTAGTTTATCACATTTCAAATCACATTTCTCTTGGATATGATGTATTATCGACCTTAGCCACACACACTCCCGACTTGCTTCATGAATAGCAATTATCTCGGCATGATTATATGAAGTAGCCACAAGTGATTGCTTAGTCGATCGCCAAGATATGGCGGTTTCTCCACAGGTAAACACATAACCCGTTTGAGACCGAGCCTTGTGTGGGTCAGACAAATATCCAGCATCAGCATAACCAACAAGATCCGGGCTGCAATTCTTTCCATAAAATAGGCCCAAATCAGTAGTCCCCTTTAGGTACCGCAATATGTGTTTGATCCCATTCCAATGTCTCCTCGTAGGAGCCGAGCTAAATCTTGCTAAGACATTAACTGAAAAAGAAATGTCCGGCCTTGTAGTATTTGCAAGATACATTAATGCGCCAATTGCGCTAAGATATGGTACTTCAGGACCAAGTATCTCTTCATTCCGTTCTTTAGGTCGGAATGGATCTTTGTTCACTTCAAGTGAACGAACAACCATCGGTGTACTTAACGGATGTGCGTCATCCATGTAAAACCGTTTCATTACCTTTTCTGTATAGGTAGATTGATGAACAAAAATTCCGTTTGCCAAATATTCAATTTGCAAACCAAGACATAGTTTAGTCTTACCGAGATCTTTCATCTCGAATTCATCCTTTAGATAATCAATTGCCTTTTGGAGTTCTTCAGGGGTTCCAATAAGGTTTATGTCATCAACATATACAACAAGTACAACAAATCCCGATGTTGTTTTCTTTATAAACACACATGGGCAAATGGCATCATTTATATAGCCTTCTTTCAACAAGTACTCACTTAGACGATTATACCACATTCGTCCTGATTGCTTTAGACCATACAAGGACCTTTGCAATTTGATTGAAAACATTTCCCGAGATTTGGAATTGTGCGCATTTGGCACCTTGAGTCCTTCGGGAACTCTCATGTATATGTCGTTATCAAGTGAGCCATAAAGATAGGCAGTAACGACATCCATTAAGTGCATGTCCAGCTTCTCATGGACAGCAAAACTTATGAGATAACGAAAGGTTATCGCATCCATTACAGGCGAATATGTCTCTTCATAATCGACACCAGGCCTTTGGGAAAAACCTTGTGCAACAAGTCGTGCTTTGTATCTTTGTACTTCATTTTTCTCATTTCGTTTGCGTACAAAGACCCACTTGTAGCCAACGGGCTTAACACCATTAGGTGTTTCAACTATAGGGCCAAAAACTTCACGTTTTGCCAGCGAATTCAATTCAGATTGAATTGCTACTTGCCATTTTGGCCAATCATGTCTTTCTCGACATTCTTTCACAGATTGAGGTTCGAGATCCTCACATTCTTTCATAATGTTAGATGCTACATTATAAGCAAAGACATTATCTACCACAACATCCACTCGATTAATATTTGCCTCAATATTAATTGGATTTGGGAGTAGTTCCGTATTTTCAAGAGCTTCAGGCTCAATAGATTCTTCGTGAATCTCGGAATTAATCAAATCATAAGCGTCCTCATGTGATTCTTTCATAGTGTCATTTAGATCGTTCTTTTTCCTCTTTCTAGGATTTCGATCTTTGGAACCTAATGGTCTGCCACGCTTCTGGCGTGCATTTGACTCATTGGATATGACACTAGATAATTGTCCAATAGGGACTTCAATACGGATCGGAACATTTTCCGCAGGAATGTGGGATTTCGTTATCCTCTTCAAGTCCGTAAATGCGTCAGGCATTTGATTTGCTATTCTTTGCAAATGGATAATCTTTTGTACCTCTTTCTCACAAGTAGAGGTATGTGGATCAAGATGAGATAATGATTCATTTTTCCACAAAATTTCCCGTTTGGTTTCACCAACTTCTCCCCCTAATTTTGGGAAAAGTGTTTCATCAAATCGACAGTCTGCAAATCGTGCAGTAAACAGGTCGCCTGTCAATGTTTCAAGGTAGCGAATGACGGAGGGCGAATCAAACCCAACATATATTCCTAACCTTCTTTGCGCACCCATTTTGGTGCGGGATGGCGGTGCTACAGGCACATATACGGCACATCCAAATATCCTTAAATGGGATATATCGGGTTCATGACCCAAAACCAATTGCAACGGAGAATACTTGTGGTAATTCGTCGGCCTGAGACGAATTAGCATTGCTGCATGCAATATGGCATGACCCCACACTGAAGTGGGCAGCCTCGTTCTCATCAGTAATGGCCTTGCAATCAACTGCAAGCGCTTAATTAACGATTCTACAAGACCGTTCTGAGTGTGAGCATGGGCTACAGAATGTTCAACTTTTATCCCGATTGATAAGCAATAATCATTAAATGCTTGGGATGTAAACTCAGCAGCATTATCCAGTCGAATGGACTTGATTGGATTATCTGGAAAGTGTGCTCGTAGCCGAATGATTTGTGCCATTAACTTCGCAAACGCCAGGTTGCGAGATGACAACAGGCACACATGAGACCATCTACAGGATGCGTCTATCAAGACCATGAAATACCTAAACGACCCACTAGGTGGGTGAATAGGTCCACAAATGTCCCCTTGTATACGTTCCAGAAACTGGGGTGACTCAGTCCCAACCTTTGTTGGGGATGGTCTGATAATCAGCTTGCCTTGATAACACGAAGTGCAAGGATATTCATTACTTGAGAGAATTTTGAAATTCTTTAATGGATGCCCATATGAGCTTTCTATAATCCGTCTCATCATGGTTGATCCTGGGTGACCCAGTCGATCATGCCAAAGTACAAATGTATTGGACTCAGTATTCTTTAGATTTACTGTTGAATGTGCCTCAATTGCACTAATTCTTGTCCAATACAGGCCACAAGATAAAGACGGGAATTTCTCAATAACCCTCTTTTGGCCGGAGACATTCTTTGAAGTGAGGACGAGATATTCAAGATTATCTTCATCCATTGTCTCAATATTGTAGCCATTCTGGCGTACATCTTTAAAACTCAACAAGTTTCTCATAGACTTGGCGGAGAACATTGCATTCTCTATGATTAACATCGTGCCCTTGGGCAGAGTTACAATAGCTCTTCCGGAGCCTTCAATCAATTTACTACTTCCAGAGATTGTAGTAATGTTTGCCTTACACATATTCAGTTGAGAGAAATACTTCCTTTCTTTGAGTATTGTATGTGTAGTACATGAATCAACTAGGCAAATACTTTTACAGTTGGATGTTCATCCAAGTTCGCTTTGTGAGATATCCATATTTGCTTTCCTTGGATTTGACATACAAAAGAGATACTTAGATTTCTCGAGAATGGTTCTTGAGACGGTAGAGTCTCGTGCTGATAACGTGTTATAAACTAAAGCAAAAGACAAGAACAATTGAACAAGAACAATAGCAATAGAGAGAAGAGTAGAGAGAGTTCTTCTTATTGAGTTGAGAGGGGTGAATTACAATGGTAGAGAGCACCTCTATTTATAGGGAGGAGGAAGATCTTGCTACCAATAATATGACTCTAAAATCTCTCTAATTAAATACATTAAAGACATTCACCTTAAATAGAAGTGTAAGAATCTTCTATTTCATAACAAAAATGACGTTTTTAGATCTATTGAAATGAAAACTATTAAAATTAAGTTTTTCTTGATATAGTTTCTACTTTTTTCTCAGGAAGACAATTTACTTTCCTTACTTCACATCTTTAAAAGTAAATAGATAAGATTCTATTAAAGATGCGTAAGAAATTTGCATGCCCTATGATCTAATTTTTTTTAATAATAAAATTTAAACAAGAAAAAAAGAAAGTGAGAATTAATTAACAAATAAGAAAGAGAATGGTATCAGACATTTTAAAGAATTAGTCTTTAAACACATGCGTTGTACGTGTGTCCCATCAATATATACAAATTTTTTAGAATAATTAATATTATTATAATACGTAAGTTATGACTAAAAGTTTGAAAATAAAGTATGAGCTGAATCTTTTATGTAGTTCTTATCAAATGTTCATTAATTTTCGTACCAAATAATCTGGATCGAAAAATTATTTAGCAATTCAAATGAAAAACATTGTACTACTATTTTTAATGTCAGAATATATTATTCATTAGAATAAGTATCCATAAATCCGATTCTTTTATATTCCGTGCAATAATAAAATATACTATTCCTATTTAACATGAGTTACATCACTGCATATCTTATATAAAGATGATACCTAGAAATTTTTTAGTATAACCTCTAGGCATGTACCAATTGAAAGTAATAAACTTTTTCTTGGCAAAGAGTCGCCATGAAGCCACGAGCTATGGGTGTGTTTGGTATAACGAAATTTTCGTAAAAAATGGTTTTCAAAAAAATATTTTTTAGAAAATAAATAGTAATTTTATTCATTTTTCAATGTTTAGTACGTAAATTAAGGAAAATAACTTTTCAAGAGTATTCATAAATAATTTAGATATAATAAATATGAGGCCATAAACTTTTAGACCAATAACCTTCCGAACCCACAAATTTCATAAACTTTCGAACCGCTAACATTCAAAATCGCAGAATTTCGAACCCGTAAACTTTATAATTTCTAAACTCGTAAACTTCCAAACACATAAACCTCTGAACTCATAATTTTGGCAGTTATAAAATTTTAGGCCTTTAAACCGATAAATAATAAAATTAAAACTGAAAAATATATTTAAAATTTTTTTTGTGCGGGGGAGTAGGGTAGGTGGTGCAGAAAAATGAAAAAAACAAAAATTTAAATTATAAAAAAAATTAAGGTAAAAAAAAAATATGTTTTTTGAGGGGATGGAGGGGTAGTAGGGTGGGTGGTAACAGAAAAATATAAAATTTTAAAAAAACTTTTTTTGTAGAGGAGGTGGAGTGGGTTGGTGATGATTGGGAAGGTTGAGAAGGAAATTTGAAAAATATTTTCTCTTTCTCTTGGTAAGGAAAATATTTTCTTTCAACTAAAGGAAAATAAATTGATAAAAAAATATTTTTCAAAACATTTAAGCCAACAAACATGAAAAAATTAGAAAATATTTTTTCATACTAGACACGCCTCCCTGATTGATTTTTGCATAACTTCGTATTATACGTTATCTCATAAACGCAAGCCCTTAGACAACACATCAGCATAAAATAAACTGGTCTAACATATAAATAAATGGGATTTTTACCTATACATCACATATAGGAAACTTTATTACCATTATTGTGCGTTGTTTGGTTATTACCCTCATATCCCATGTTTTTGTTACAAAATATGTACCAAACGAAATCTTTGCTGATGTTGCACTCTAAAATAACGCCACTTATTAAGGCTCAAATCTATGTTAAATAATTTGTAGCCTAAAATAACGCATGTATTTATGGCTCCTAATTAATCTTTGATTTTGTACCAAATAAATGCTAATTCAGTTAAGGTAAAAATCCCTTCGATTAATCATACTTTCTTAATTTATATTGCTCTATTCCATTTAGCGACACTTCATTTTTTTTGAATACAGCATTTCATTCTCTATATTTTGTATACATTCCTACCATCAGAACGTTAACCATTCCTACAATCAAGAACGTTAGCCAAGCTTAGGAACGTTATTATTCAAAGTCACTTTCTAATCAAAGATTTTCTTTCTTAATTTATATTGTTGTTTCCAGTGTGTTTTTAAAATGTAGTCAAATGTAGGTAAATATAGTTAAAGTTATATGAAGTGTTTCCAGTGAGTTTTTAAAATGTAGTCAAATGTAGGTAAATGTAGTTAAGGTTATATGAATGTTTCCAGTGAGTTTTTAAAATGTAGTCAAATGTAGGTAAATGTAGTTAAGGTTATATGCAGTGTTTCCAGTGTGTTTTTAAAATGTAGTCAAATGTAGGTAAATGTAGTTAAGGTTATATGCAGTGTTTCCAGTGTGTTTTTAAAATGTAGTCTAATTTTTGTAGTTATATGAACTTTGTAGTTAATTGTAGTTACTTGTAGTTAATCGTAGTCAGTTGAAAAATATATCTGAATAACGTATTTTTTTGTATCTACTGGATGGTATGAGTTGCTGAAAACTACAAATGGGACTTTGATGCAATCGTAGGACTGAAAAATATGGCGGATGAAACTATGGATCTGAAAGAATGGCAACCTTCGACAATGGAGGATGACAATGGAGGATGAAATTAAAGAAGAAGGCACAATAATGGTAATAAGGTTTGCTATATGGCATGTATATGTAAAAATCCATTAAATTAAATGTAGCAAGTATTTCTACTTGTATCAAATTCAAAACTAGTATCGAATAACATAGTGGAAAACTGGAAACTCCACTCACAAACAAAAACAAAATCGTTGTTAGGGACGAATCTACTCCTTCTCCAACCGAGTTCGATTTTGCTAATAATCAATACAGAAATTACATGTTTTCCCCCAAAAAACCCTCGTTTCTCACTCATAGAAAAATGGAATTTGAGAATTTGGGACTGAGAAGAAGAAGGAGCAATACAATATATTTTTACAAAAAATACTTACACGCCAAAATATGAAGAGATTTTGTTGAAATTGGAAGATATGAAATTGGAAGATATGAAAACATATGAAAAGATCAGGCAAGGCAACGAACAATCAGGCAAGGATATGAAAAGATATGAAATTCCCGTTAGCTTTAGTATGAAATTGGAAGATATGAAAAGATTTTGCCTGATTGTTCTTCAATCACCTTGCAAAATATGAAAAGATTTTGTTCCACAAATCAAGCCTCTAATAAATAATTGATCATTAAACCTTAAAAGTAAATTTTGGTACATAAATTGAAATATGGTATACTTAAATGTAATAAACACTAACGTTAAACATAAGTGGTTATAAGGTTTGCTATATGGAATGTATATGTAAAAATCCCTAAATAAATTTACCTGTTAAAATGATGTTGAGCAAAATATACCACAGTAATTTTTTATGGGAGAGAACTCCTCACGGTGACAAGGAAATAAAATTAATAAGTGATTTAACACTTTATTGTGCTTTTACATAGTGCGACAAAAATGTGAAAAGGCTAGATTTAATTGTTATAAAAGTTGGAAACTTAAAAGTTTAAACAATTAAAGCAAAAAATATGAAAAGGGCCAACGTAACAAAAAAAAGTTTCACCATTACAACTTCCCGGTGGGAGATGAAACAATCCTCCATTACTATGAATCAATGCACCCTGTTATAAACTAAAGCAAAAGACAAGAACAATAGAACAAGAACAATAGCAATAGAGAGAAGAGTAGAGAGAGTTCTTCTTATTGAGTTGAGAGGGGTCTCAAGGGATGATTTACAATGGTAGGGGGCACCTCTATTTATAGGGGAGAGGAAGATTTAGCTACCACTAATAGAACTCTAAAATCTCTCTAATTAGATACATTAAAGACATTCACCTTAAATAGAAGTGTAAGAATCTTCTATTTCATAACACTCCCCCTTGAATGTCTATTCAATGATGTGCCTCATAAAACCTTAAAACCAAAACCCAATGGGAAAAATTAAAGTAAGGAAAAAGAGTACACATGTTTGAATATGCGCCTATTGGTTGCCTCGTTAAAAACCTTGCAAGGAAAACCCAGTGGGACAAAACCTTGTAAGGGAAAAAGAGTGCAACGCGCATTGACTCCCCCTAATGAGTACATCAATTTAAATCCTTGAGCATTTGCATCCCAATCTTGTGCATCATCTTCAAAACGATCTTTAATAGAGATTTGACAAATTAACCATATTGACTTGAATAAGTATTCCGCACCTTGAAATCATCATTCTTGATAGATATAAACATCTTCATATAATGTCGTGGAATAGCTCTTCAATATCTCCATAGATGCATTCTCAATGCCATCATGCTTATAGTTATAGCAAGATACATATGTACACAAATTGTACTAATGATGCGGTACTTCAGGACCAAGAATTGCATATGCTTCAAGCAACATAAATCTTTCAAGTTAAGTCATATAAGTCGCATAATAGACTTTAGCTGCATATCAAAGTTTCATGTCATGCTAAACAAATAAGATATCGAAAATTGACTATACATACCTTTTCCTTTATACTTTCAAGCATATGAACTATAGGTTCAAAGCTACATGTCTTTCATATGGAATCAATTCTTCTTGAATTGTATCTCTTCCATTTAGTTACTTTCTTTGAGTCAGCAAATGCGTATAGCATGCTTTGCAATATGTTGCAATTGCATTTCCTTTTTATGAACTACAGGTTCATATCATGATATTCGGGGATATACATATACAAATGAAAATTCATCCCATGTAACACTTTCTCAAGTGTTTATCATGTCTCCCCCTCATGTTAGTAAAGCTAACATGTTTCCTCAACTTTGGGAAATCATCTTTGTGCATTATGTCAATATACACAGCACCTTAATATAAGATGAAATTATTTGGTTCCTGACCCTGAACCACTTTTGAGGGGAGAATATACTCTTGTATACAACTTATATCAAACTGATATATACAACTTCGTTCTCATAAGGAACAGTTTAGCTATTAAGTGGAAGCACTCAATAATTATCTTGCTAAACCAACTTATCAAGATGAACTGTCTTGAGTAGAGAATCTGGAAACTATGCTCGAAGTTAGATTACTGAGCGATTTACCTCGCAAGCACTGCCAGGCTGCGGGTTAAAAACAATGGCGCATGTAACCATATCATAGATGCATCATATGTGGTATACATGGCAGGTGAATGGGCCCATATTCACCTTTGATATTTCCAGAATTTAGGGGCTTCAACCCGAACTCTTTAGTTGGTCAGTTCATTACTGAGAACAAGAACTTCTAGTTCTTTGATATTCACCTATGTGAATTTGCACATCATACTTCAAATGAGATGGCTAACACGAATGTCAACTGAATAAATTATCAATATTGGTAAATTTCAAATTTACACCATGACATGTGCACTTATCAATAAACTTCGGGTTTATTATGACATGGGTTTTATACCAATAGATATCCACTTTATTGTGGCATTCTTTCGTTTGTGTAGTACAAACTGGAGAACAAAGCGGGTAGCTTTTCATATACAAATTACCCCGCTACAAGTTGTAGTAATAGGAGAATCAAAGCCTTCCTTTATTTATAGTCTCAATATCATCAATCGCCTTCGCGTGTACTTTTGGAAACTGAATAAGTTTCTTTGAGACTTACTACAGCACAATAGTAAATTGTGTTTCTCCAATATAGTAATAATTGGCTCTTCGAGAGCTCTCAATTAATTTTGTACTACCACAGACTGAGGTTCGAGATCCTCACATTCTTGCATTCCGTATTTTCAAGAGTCTCAGGCTCAATAGATTCTTCGTGAATCTCGGAATTAATCAAATCATGAGCGTCCTCATGTGATTCTTTCATAGTGTCATTTAGATCGTTCTTTTTCCTCTTTCTAGGATTTCGATCTTTGGAACCTAATGGTCTGCCACGCTTTTGGCGTGCATTTGACTCATTGGATATGACACTAGATATTTGTCCAATAGGGACTTCAATACGGATCGGAACATTTTCCCGCGTGAATGTGTGATTTCGTTATCCTCTTCAAGTCCGTAAATGCGTCAGGCATTTGATTTGCTATTCTTTGCAAATGGATAGTCTTTTGTACCTCTTTCTTTCAAATAGAGGTATGTGGATCAAGATGAGATAATGATACATTTTTCCACAAAATTTCCCGTTTGGTTTCACCAACTTCTCCCCCTAATTTTGGGAAAAGTGTCCCATCAAATTGACAGTCTGCAAATAGTGCAGTGAACAAATCTCCTGTCAATGTTTCGAGGTAGCGAATAATGGAGGACGATTCATACTCAACATATATTCCTAACCTTCTTTGCAAACCCATTTTGGTGCGGGATGGCGGTGCTACAGGCACCTATACTGCGCATCCAAAGCTTCTTAAATGGGATATATTGGGTTCATGACCCAAAACCAATTGCAATGGGGAATATTTGTGTCAATTCGTCAGTCAGAGACGAACTAGCATTTGCTGCATGCAAAATGGCGTGACCCTAAGCCGAAGCGGGCAGCCGACAAAGTAGCATTGCTGCATGCAAAATGGCGTGAACCCAAACCGAAATGGGCAGCCTCGTTTTCATGAAGAATTCAAGGTTATTCTCATCTATTATCCATTAACTTTGCAAACGCAAGGTTGCGTGATGGCAACAAGCATACATTAACCATCTACAGGATGCGTCTATCAAGACCATGAAATACCTAAACTACCCATTAGGTGGGTGAATAGGTCCACAAATGTCCCCTTGTATACGTTCCAGAAACTGGGGTGACTCAGTCCCAACCTTTGTTGGGGATGGTCTGATAATCAGCTTGCCTTGATAACACGAAGTGCAAGGATATTCATTACTTGAAAGAATTTTGAAATTCTTTAACGGATGCCCATATGAGCTTTCTATAATCCGTCTCATCATGGTTGATCCTGGGTGACCCAGTCGATCATGCAGAAGTACAAATGTATTGGACTCAGTATTCTTTAGATTTACTGTTGAATGTGCCTCAATTGCACTAATTCTTGTCCAATACAGGCCACAAGATAAAGACGGGAATTTCTCAATAACCCTCTTTTTGGCCGGAGACATTCTTTGAAGTGAGGACGAGATATTCGAGATTATCTTCATCCATTGTCTCAATATTGTAGCCATTCCGGCGTACATCTTTAAAACTCAACAAGTTTCTCATAGACTTGGAGGAGAACATAGCATTCTCTATGATTAACGTCGTGCCCTTGGGCAGAGTTACAATGGCTCTTCCGGAGCCTTTCAATCAATTTACTTCCCATGGTATGACATACAAAAGGAATACATGAACATAAGAATAAACAAGTTCAATTCTTTTGTGTCACATAATATTTTCAAGATCTGCTACTAACAGTTGACTAACAAAATCAGATATGTTGTCCATAATCAATTACTTTGCAGTTTGAAAATTTCAGTGTTTTTCATAAGACAATCGATTATTAAACCCACACAATCGATTGTTGGAACATAGACAATCGATTGTTATACATAGACAATCGATTGTGGATGATTTTTGAAAAATTCAGATTACACTGCCTAACGACAATCGATTGTTAGATATAGACAATCGATTGTGGGTGATTTTTGAAAATTCCAGACCACTGTTTCAAGACAATCGATTGTTAGACAAAGACAATCGATTGTTGGCTATTTTTGAAAATTTCCAGACCTCACTGTTTCAAGACAATCGATTGTTAGACAAAGACAATCGATTGTTGGCTATTTTTGAAAAATTCCAGCTGTTTCAAGACAATCGATTGTTAGACAAAGACAATCGATTGTTGGCTATTTTTGAAAAATTCCAGAACTGTTTCAAGACAATCGATTGTTAGCCAAAGACAATCGATTGTTGATCAATTGTTTTTCAACTTTAATGCGAAAATAGTTGATAATCGACTAGTTTTTCAGGCTAGTCGATTACCCCCACTGGAAAATAAAAGTTTTATTGATATTTGAGCATATTGAAGATATTCTAAAGAACTACTGCTAACATTGCATCATGAACTAGCTAATACGAGCTAATACTAATGACTATTAGATTATTCACTAACTAATACAAATAAGTAGAACAAAATCAAATAACTCCATCTTCTTTCATCATGGTCCCATCGCCGATTAGGTGGTCTATTTTTCCATCGGGTTGCTCAAAGAAGTCTGCCACATCCAGGTGGGTGATATCCTCATTGTCATTATAGACAAAATTTGTTTCAGGGCCTTTTCTCTTTCGAGATGCTTGATAAAGGTCAACCAAGTGTCTTGGTGGACGGCAAATCCTAGACCAGTGCCCATTTCCACCGCAACGATAACATATAGTTTCTGAACTATTTGCCTTAGGATCTTCTGGACCCCGTTTCTGCTTTCGGTGGTTATCTCTCTTTGGGGGGTGACGGACTTCTTTGGAATTTCTTCCTTGTCCACGTCCTTGGCTTTGACCCCGTTTATGACCGTGATCATGGTCCCTTTTATGTTTGGCATAATGCGAGTGCACCATATCTGCTTCAGGCAGTGGTGTAGACCCAGTTGGTCTATTTTCGTGATTTCTCGTGAGCAGATCATTATTTCGCTCAGCCACTAGTAAGAGAGAAATCAGTTCAGAGTACTTCGTAAAGCCTTTCTCTCGGTACTGTTGCTGCAGTACCATATTGGAGGCATGAAACGTTGTAAACGTTTTCTCAAGCATATCGTAATCGGAGATGTTATCTCCACATAGCTTCAGTTTAGAAGTAATTCTGAACATAGCAGAATTATATTCAGAAACGGACTTAAAGTCCTGTAGCCTCAGATGGGCCCAATCATATCGTGCTTGTGGCAGAGTGACCAACTTCAGGTTGTCATATCTCTCCTTTAAGCTGTTCCACAAAACGAGTGGATCCTTGACGGTGAGATATTCAATCTTCAAACCTTCGTCAAGGTGGTGGCGCAAGAAAATCAAGGCCTTCGCACAATCTTGGGTGGATGCTTTTTCTTTATCTTTGAGGGTGTCTCCGAGACCCATAGCATCTAGGTGGATTTCAGCATCCAACACCCATGTCATATAGTTCTTGCCCGAAATTTCAAGGGCAACGAACTTTCTTTTCATAATGTCAGACATACTCGAAAATTAAATTAGGAAGAGGGAAAATACCTTGGATTTTCGAGAATGGTACTTGAGACGGTAGAGTCTCGTGCTGATAACGTGTTATAAACTAAAGCAAAAGACAAGAACAATAGAACAAGAACAATAGCAATAGAGAGAAGAGTAGAGAGAGTTCTTCTTATTGAGTTGAGAGGGGTCTCAAGGGATGATTTACAATGGTAGGGGCACCTCTATTTATAGGGGAGAGGAAGATTTAGCTACCACTAATAGAACTCTAAAATCTCTCTAATTAGATACATTAAAGACATTCACCTTAAATAGAAGTGTAAGAATCTTCTATTTCATAACACACCCAAAGTTATCATTTAATAGACGTCATTTTTTATGTGAAGGGCAAAATTGTCATTCAGATTTTTAGGGTTATTTTTATCTTTCAAACTCTACTTTATGGCTTCATACTTATAGTATGATATGATATGATGTGTGTTTTAGTCCATTTATTTTTTTTGGTTTCTTCCGATACTCACATTGAAATTCGACTAAATTCGGATTTGTGTCGAGAAGTCCTATATTGAAGAAATAAAGTGATCCTAACAAAGACGATTTCATACCCCGGGATTCAAACCTAAGACTTTTGGTTAAGTTACTCAAAATGTATCAAAGCTTAATTACCTAGAAATTTGGACTCAAACATCTTTAATCGTACAATTAGATAAAATTATAATGTCTAGTAATCATCATCATATCATATTATACTAAAAGTGGGAAACTTCAAATATTAAAATTGAATTACCAAATTACCCATTAGAAGCTGAGTGACCATTTTGTCCTTCACCCCAAAAAATAAAACCTTCTGTTAAATGAATAATTTCAGTTGTTTTTTTAAAATATTATTTACGGTGTCAAATTTTTTACCCGTTAACCAGTGTATTAACCTTGACAGACAAAAGAAAAAAGAAAAACTGACCAACTTATCCAACCCATTGGTTACTACAAAAATCTGTTGAGGAGTTATACCTACGTTAGTTAAATGGAGGTTAATTAAATTAGTAAGTATATAAAAGGAAACCCAAAGAACACCAACTACATAAAGCAACAAAATAATTTCCACTTCCCACAAGGACGCATTTGGGATAGAAGATTTTCTTTGATGTTACATTCTCATTTCCTTCGATAAAATTTGCGGGACATAAAAGAAATTGAGTGTTGGAGAAGTATGTAGATATGATAAATGCTTGAAGAAAAAAGCATGTTATATCTGTGTTTGGAGGACGTATCAAATGATATCTTAGGCTTTTTATTTTCATTTAGCTATTTTTAAATTTTTTTCCCTTTGAATTTCTATTAAGGTTTAGATGTTTAGTTTTTAAGATTTTAATGACGTGAATATTACAAAATTAGAGGGTTAATATTTCAATACCTGTTGATAAATGAATGATTTTGAAAGAAATTACAAATAGTTGAAATCGCTGCTAAAATGCTATAGCATTGAAAACTGAATCTTCCTTTTCAATAAAAAAATTTACTTAAATATAGTGTTTATAAACAAATTTAAGGCGATTAATATTACTTCCAATTACGTGCATTACTCAAGAAAGAAAGTTAAAAGGTTAAAAATATTAAATGATACACAATATTAGCTTTTTGTATGCTATAAATTCTATTTTAAACTCAACCTTTTAAGAAAACACACACACACATATATATCTATATCCATCCATCTATATCTATATTTATATTATTATAAAAGTGGGAAGCCCTTAATTAAAAACTTTAATTACTTAAATGCCCTGTTGAGTTGTCCCACATCGGAGGGATTTGAGGTCCTTCGTTTTCTTATATGGCTTGAGCAATCCTCACCTCATAAGCTAGCTTTTGGGGTTGAGTTAGGCCCAATATCCATTCTTATCATGCCCTTTTAAATATATTAAATATTCTTATTTATAATTTTTCTTTTAAAAAAAAACTCTCATGTGAAAAGGTGCATTTTACTTCCAAAGCAGGTAATGACCGTGGCTTTTTAAAAATGAGACAGAGGAAAAAAATAGAAAAGGCTGAAAATTTGAGAAAAGGATAATTGTGATCTGTGGTACATGGCCGAAGAGAGGACGTGCTACTTCACCTTCTTAATTTCTAGATTTCATATTTTTCAAGGTTTTTGAAACGGTACAAACATGCGGCTAAAAACCAATGATGAATAATTTTTTGAAGAAAACTAAGTCAACAATTATGTGTGTGCAATAATATCTTTAATTTTGATTTTCCTTTTCTTCTTTTTACTCCTTCTCATTTCTTCACTTAAAATATGGAGATAAGAAAGCAAATAAATAGAGGAGTCCATCATGCAACAAATAATGCCCTCCCTATACAATGGTGCAAATTCTTCTCTCTTTTTAGCTTTGTATTATTATTATTGAGTATTTTTCATTTCGTGAAAATTTATATATATATATATATATATGCGCGTGTATGTGTGTGAGGTATATTTTTTTCATGTCAAAATTATTGTTTTGTATTAAATATATTTACGAATAAAAATATACAAAATATAAAAAGGCAATATGAAAAAGCTACAAACTGTAGAAAGATATGCTCAACTTTCATCGTTTTTAAGGGTAAAGGCATGATAAAACTGTAAGATATATGGACTTATATCTACATACATATGAACAATATATGGATAAATTATATATTATGTGCTATCTTTTGGTTTGGCCTAATTTTATGGTCTTATGGACATTATATTAAGGGGGCCAATGTATTGTCATATAAAGTGTAGGACCAATGTATAGATACCCAAAAGGGTAACCTTAGTTAATGATGGGCTAACTAAGGTTACATATATGTAACTATGGTTACATGCTTATGACTCTTGAGTTTCATAACTCATTTGTTATAAGTGGGGGGTTATGGTTCCCACATTATTGCAAGATATTCTCTTCTTCTTCCCATTGAAACTAGAGACCCATTTCTTGTCTTGCATATCTTTGTGGAAAGCCATACTCCAATTTTGGTTATTGTAATATTATTGTTGTTGTGAAACCAATACTTCAAGAAGGATCAAGGAGACAATCTTGAAGGAAGGACTAAGGAACTTTCTAAGGCACACTTTGGACAATCTTCAACAAGAGGATTAAGGTTTTCCACATATGGATTCAGGTACGCTTCCGCTCATGTTGTTGTTGTTCCAAATTATTCGATATGAAGGCTATTGTTTTTTAGTCGGAATCATAATTCTAACAATTGGTATCAGAGCCTCCTTCATATTTGGATAATTTGGAAGTTCATGAAATTGCATGTTATATAAAGTTCATGTTTAAATTATGATAGAATTTTGATTATGAAATTCTAGTACCATGATATAGCATGATTTCATGAATGTTATGTAGTTGATGAACTTTAGTGATTTAATATTTTGTTATCTCTATATGAATTGAAATATTGAAGTTTGCAATATTTTGGTTGTTGAACAACAAGAAAATTAAACAAGGAATTATTGCTACAAATAACATTCAGTGACGGCAACTCCAGTTTCCAGTTTCAATACATAGTCGCCACTAATACATTTAACGGCGACTTCTATGGGTTTAGTGGCGACGTTCGTCGCCGCAAAAGGTCCTGGAATAAATTTTAAAGTTCACCAAAATTTTACAAAACAGAAGCATCACATAATCGATTATTCTTTGAAAATAATCGATTATGCAATTTGTTCATCAAAATTTTTGAAACAGAATCTGAGGATAATCGATTATTTTTAAAATAATCGATTAACTGGAGTTTTTTCAGCAAAATTGGAAATTCCAGAGAGCTAAGATAATCGATTGTCCTATTAGGATAATCGATTATCCTAGTTTTTCAGCAAAATTTGAGATTCCAGAAGGCCCAGATAATCGATTATCAGGCTCAGATAATCGATTATCTGGCCATAAATTGCAGAAACATTTTGTTTTCTGGCTGTTTAATGAGGACATAATATAAGAAACGTTTTTCATAATTAATGAAACGTTTTAAGTCTTTTAAGTTTCAGATTTTAATTGTACATTTATAATATGACAATTAATATTCAGTTTTTAATTATTAATGTTTTATACATTAATATTCAGTTTTAATATTAATTGTTTTAGTCCATCAAACATCAGATTTTGGAATTGTCTAATTAAGTCTAAAACAATTAATATTCAGATGTTGCATGTCAAAACATGTAACATATTAAGTTAAGATTCATCATATGGCTTAAGGAACTAAAGTTTTTAGCATCTAATATTTTAAATTAGTCAATTGAAGCATTATGTTGCCAAAGTAACCTCTATTGTGTAGATTGATTGATCTTGAAATATAAGATGACTGTGGATGTTAGTCTTCCATGCGTTTAACACCGGCCCAAAGGAAGGTTGTTATTTGGCAGGAATTTGAACATGCTTGTGATGATAAATATGTGACAATTATTTGGTTTTCCATGTGAATATTAAGTCGGCCCAAAGGAAGGCTTGATATTTGACAGGATTTTATTGTCAATATTTGATCACTACACCAAGAGTACCACTTACAAGTTGATTTTCTGTCCAAAGACTATAATCAATGTTGTGCTAGGTATCTTGTAATGGGATTTGCCTATTTTGAATCTGAAAACTAAAGTTAAAGTTCAAGTTATTGTAAACATGTATTAAGTAATCCTTTGTTCTATTTTCAGTGAATTCTTCAGCTGCTTCGATATCTGCTGATATAAACAGCATCCCTGTGCTTAACGGCACAAACTTTAAGGAAGGGAAAGAGAACATTATGATAGTTCTCGGTTGCATGGATCTTGACCTTGCACTTCGGAATGAGCAACCTGCTTCTCTTGAGGATACATCCTCTCCTGATGAAAGGAGGGAGATGGAGAAGTGGGAACGCTCGAATCGCATGAGTCTAATGATCATGAAACGTGCAATTCCAGAATCATTCAGGGGCACTATGAATGATGAAGCTAATGCCAAAGTTTTCCTTGAAAACCTTGAAAAGCGTTTTGAACAAAACGAAAAGGCGGAAATAAGTACACTATTGAGTAAACTTGTTTCCATGAGGTATAAGGGCAAGGGAAACATTAGGGAGTACATTTTGGAAATGTCAAATCTTGCTTCGAAACTTAAGTCACTCAAGCTAGTATTACCTGAGGAACTGCTTGTGTACTTAGTTTTGATATCTCTTCCTGCACACTTTAATCAGTTTAAGGTCAGTTACAACTGCCTGAAGGAGAAATGGACTCTTAACGAGCTCATTTCACATTGTGTGCAAGAGGAGGAAAGGATAAAGCAAGATAAGACTGAAAGTGCTCATTTGGCATCCTCTTCTAAGGATCCTAAGAAGAGGAAAGGTAAGGAAGTTGCGGTTGCAAGGCCCAAGAATAAGCAACATAAGGAACCTAAGGTTGAAATTACTGAATTAGGTTGCTTTTTCTGTAAGGGGACTAATCATGTGAAGAAGGATTGTATCAAGTACCACGCTTGGCGTGCGAAAAAAGGTACATTTCTTTCTTTTGTATGTTCTGAAGTTAGTTTAATTTCGGTACCTAAGGATACTTGGTGGCTAGATTCTGCTGCTACTACTCATATAAGTATATCCATGCAGGGTTGCCTGAACTGCCGAAAACCAAATGATGGTGAAGGATACATCTATGTGGGTGACGGCAAGAAGGTGCCAGTTGAGGCTATTGGAAAGTTTAGGCTGTTGTTTAAGACCAGTTTTCATTTAGATTTGGATGAGACTTTTGTTGTACCGTCTTTTAGACGGAATTTAATTTCTGTTCCCAAATTGGACATATCCGGTTATTCATATTCTTTTGGTGACAATAAAGTTAGTCTCTTTCAGAATTCAAATCTTATTGGCACTGGTTTTTTATCAATATTTGATAGCCTATATTTGGTTGACACAATAACCTCACATAATGAAACCTTGCATACAAGTTTAAGTGGTACCAAAATAAAATTAACTAATGAGAATTCTATATCACTCTGGCATAAACGTTTGGGTCACATATCCATTCAAAGAATTCAGAAACTCGTGTCAGATGGAATTCTTGATTCTCCTGATTCCTCAAATTCGGATATTTGTGTTGAGTGTATCAAGGGTAAACAAACAAACAAAACGAGATTAGGTGCTAAGAGAGCTTCGGACGTCTTAGAATTGATACATACGGATATTTGTGGGCCATTTCCTACTCCTTGTAGGAATGGTCAACAATACTTTATCACATTCATAGACGATTACTCTCGCTATGGGTACCTATATCTTATTCATGAAAAGTCCCAATCCATAGACGTGTTCAAATCATTTAAGGCTGAAGTTGAAAATCAACTAAGCAAAAGGATTAAATCCGTTAGATCTGACCGTGGTGGTGAATACTATGGCAGATATGATGGTTCAGGTGAACAACGTCCAGGGCCATTTGCTAAATTCCTAGATGAGTGTGGGATCGTCCCTCAATATACTATGCCAGGCAGTCCTACGATGAATGGTGTAGCTGAGAGACGAAATCGGACCCTTAAGGATATGGTAAGAAGTATGATTTGTCGTACTACTTTGCCAGACTCACTCTGGGGTGAAGCATTAAAAACCGTAGCTTATATTCTTAATAGAGTTCCAACTAAAGCTACAATCAAAACCCCATATGATCTTTGGACTGGGCATAAACCCAGTATTAAGCACTTACACATTTGGGATTGTCTAGCTGAGGCAAGGCCTTATAGGCCGAATGAAAGGAAATTGGATGCTAAGACGGTTAGTAGCTATTTTGTTGGATACTCTGAAAGGTCCAGGGGTTTTAAGTTTTATGATCCCACTTCAAGAACTATTTTTGAGACGGGTAATGCTAGGTTTTTTGAGGATATTGACTTTGGGGGCTGGGGAGATAAAGTTGTTAGAGATTTTGTCTTTGAGGAAGAACATGTGTCTTTCCCTCAAGTTATTGATCTTGGTCAGGGTGTTCTCATTCCTGACACGGATCACACAACTCCAGTTCAAGACAATCTCGAAAATCTCCCCCATCAGGACCCTGCTATTCTTAATGAAAATCAAACTCAACAACCTCAAGAAACTGAAGTGCCATTAAGGAGATCCACTAGAGAGAGGAGAAATGCAATTCCGGATGATTATGTTGTATTTCTCCAAGAACACGAAGTGATATTGGACTTGAGGAAGATGATCCAATCAACTTCCGTCAAGTCATTAAGGGTTCTAACTCTCAAAAGTGGATTGATGCCATGAATGATGAGATGAAGTCTATGAGCGATAATGACGTTTGGGAGCTTGTTACATTGCCCGAAGGTATTAAACCTATTGGTTGTAAATGGATTTTTAAAACCAAAAGGGATTCAGGGGGCAATGTTATTAAGTATAAAGACCGTCTTGTCACAAAAGGCTACACTCAAAAGGAAGGCATTGATTATAAAGAGACTTTCTCTCTAGTTTCATCGAAAGACTCTTTCAGGACTATAATGGCACTTAGCACATTTTGATCTTGAGCTTCATCAGATGGATGTTAAGACAGCATTTCTCAATGGTGACATTGAGGAAACAATTTATATGGTGCAACCTGAAAACTTTGTTTCAGATGAATCAGAGAAAAGGGTTTGCAAATTAAAGAAATCCATCTATGGGCTCAAGCAGGCTTCCCGTCAATGGTATTATAAGTTTCATGCAGTCATTACATCTTTTGGTTTTGAATCGAATGTTGCTGATGACTGTATATACCATAAGTTCAGTGGGAGTAAGTATATTTTTCTGGTTTTATATGTTGATGAAATACTGCTTGCCTGTAACGATATTGAATTATTGCATGAAACTAAGAAATTTCTTTCAAAGAAATTTGAAATGAAGGATCTTGGTGAAGCTTCTTTTGTATTAGGAATTCAGATACATCGAGATCGCTCAAAAGGTGTTCTCGGTCTGTCACAAAAGGGCTATATCGATAAGGTTCTGAAAAGATTTGGCATGCATGATTGTAAACCAGGTAACACCCCTGTTGCTAAGGGAGACAAGTTTAGTCTCAAACAGTACCCAAATAATAATGAAGAAACTTCGGAAATGCAGAAGAAACCTTATGCTTCGGCTGTAGGTAGTATGATGTATGCTCAGTTATGTACACGACCTGATATAGCATACATTGTTGGGATGTTAGGCAGATATCTAAGCAATCCGGGAATGGACCATTGGAAGGCAGCCAAAAGGGTCATGAGGTACTTATAGAGAACAAAGGATTATATGCTTACATATCGGAGATCGGACCAGCTTGAGATCATTGGGTATACCGATTCCGATTTTGCTGGATGTCAGGATAGTTTGAAGTCTACTTCAGGCTATATTTACATGCTTGCTGGTGGTGCTATCTCTTGGATAAGCATCAAGCAAACTCTTACGGCCACTTCCACCATAGAAGTGGAATTCATGGCATGTTATGAAGCATCCAATGAGGCATTATGGCTGCGGAATTTTGTTGGTGGACTGCGGATTGTTGATAGCATTAACAAGCCAATTAGGCTATTGTGCGACAACAGATCAGCAGTCCTTTATGCTAATAACAACAGTAGTTTGACGAAAGCAAAACATATGGATGTCAAATTTTGGGTTGTTAAAGAAAGAGTACAGAATGGACAGTTGTGCATTGAGCACATCAGTACAAACTCCATGCTTGCGGATCCGCTCACTAAGGGATTGACACCAAAAGTATTTCTTGAGCATATTGCTTGTATGGGTGTCAAATCAGTTAAGGGTTATGTATTTTAGTGGGAGTTTATATTATACAATTATGTATTGTCCATTACATTCAGTAATTCAGTTATATCTGCGCAGATATTCAGTTTTAAAGTTTTTGTACTCTTACAGTTTATGATTGATCTCAATAAAGAGAACCAGTTGGCAATAGACATTCTATTGACCACACTTTATGTTATTTCCATGCTACATACCTACACTTGATCCATGTCGTTGGTTATATTGATATATGTGATCTATGTTGGTTCTAGTTACGCAAGAGTAACTAAGAGCTCTTAGGTCCTATGTTGGTATGATTGATGGACCGGATTGTTCATGACAATTTTATTCTGATAGCAATTTTGAGCTCATAAGGTTATAATGTAACATATAATGCTAAGGTTTGTACATATGTATGTGTATCTCGTCCAAGTGGGAGATTGTAAGATATATGGACTTATATCTACATACATATGAACAATATATGGATAAATTATATGTTATGTGCTATCTTTTGGTTTGGCCTAATTTTGTGGTCTTATGGGCATTATGTTAAGGGGGCAAATGTATTGTCATATAAAGTGTAGGACCAATGTGTAGATACCCAAAAGGGTAACCTTAGTTAATGATGGGCTAACTAAGGTTACATATATGTAACTATAGTTATATGCTTATGACTCTTGGGTTTCATAACTCATTTGTTATAGGTGGGGTGTTATTGTTCCCACATTATTGCAAGATATTCTCTTCTTCTTCCCATTGAAACTAGAGAGCCATTTGTTGTCTTGCATATCTTTGTGGAAAGCCATACTCCAATTTTGGTTATTGTGATATTATTGTTGTTGTGAAACCAATATTTCAAGAAGGATCAAGGAGACAATCTTGAAGGAAGGACTAAGGAACTTTCTAAGGCACACTTTGGACAATCTTCAACAAGAGGATTAAGGTTTTCCACATATGGATTCAGGTACGCTTCCGCTCATGTTGTTGTTGTTCCAAATTATTCGATATGAAGGCTATTGTGTTTTAGTCGGAATCATAATTCTAACAAAAACATCTTAATTAATAGTATGTAGCATATCTTTATTAGACAATTCTTACTGCAGAAGAGTTTCGTTAACTATATTTGTTTATTATTCTACAAATAAAATGTACTTTATTAAAAGATAAAATTAAGTTATTACGATTTACGAAGAAAGAAACTGAATGTATAGTTGTACAAAGATGGTGACGAATATTTAGAATATATGTGCAATACTCAATTAAAGAAACCGTAATAAAATTTTAGAAATAAATTGATTAGCAAGCTATTATAGTATATTTTAGTGAAGAAATCTAAATACTATTAAAGCACTTGCTATTTAAAGTGAAAATAAAATAATAAAAGAAATATATTATGAAAGAAAAAAACAGAAAAGAAATAGGCGGAGTATTTTTGTAATATATTTCTCATAAAAATATCTTTAGAAAATATAAACACTTAAAATTTTTTGCATCGAACTAAGCTTATTTTTAAGAAGTCCAAATATAAACAATAAATAATTATATATAGACACACACGACAAATTAAACATATAAAATTAGTTGAAAAATTAAATTCTAATATAATATTAACACGTTTTTCATATTTTCACTGCTTTTCGGACAATATTAACACAGTCCTTTCAAAATTAATCAATAGGAAGATATTCGATAACAATCATAGACTCTTGTCTCCATAAAAATACAATATTCAAATACATGGTTGTTGTTTCGACAGAGAAAGAATTCTCTCCTCAAAATGTAAAAGAGTAAACTAATCAAGATGTAACAGTTAGACTTTATTTTGCAATAATGCTTTATTCTTCAATATATTGGAAATAACTTCTTATAGATTAAAAAAAAGACAATTTGTATTTTATGTGTTTTGTTTGTGAGAAAGTAAAAAGGACATCTTTCAGTTAGCTGAACGTTTGTGTATTTATGATAAATACTGTAAATATTTAAATTTTATTGGATTTAAATCCATAAAATAATTTCGATTATATTTTAAATTTAAAATATATTGATCCAAATAAATATTATTGTTATGAAATAATATAAGAACAAGAACAATAATACAAGAACAAGAACAATAGAGAGAAAAGTAGAGAGAGGAGTATTCTTATTGATACTTTGGGATGGTTTACAATGGGATAGAACCCCTATATTTATAGGGAGGTGGTGACTTAGCCACCAAGTAGTAAATCCTAGAACCTCTCTAAATATAGACATTCACCTTAAATAGAGTTCTATTTATAACACTCCCCCTTGAATGTCTATTCAATAATGTGCCTCGTTAAAACCTTAAAACCAAAACCCAATGGGAAAAATTAAAGAGAAGGAAAAAGAGTACACATGTTTGAATATGCGCCTATTGGTTGCCTCGTTAAAAACCTTGCAAGGAAAACCCAGTTGGGACAAAACCTTGTAAGGGAAAAAGAGTGCAACGCGCATTAACTCCCCCTGATAAGAACATCAATTTATATCCTTGAGCATTTGCATTCCAATCTTGTGCACCATCTTCAAAACAATCTTTGGTAGATGTTTGATAAATAAATCAACCATATTGACTTGAATAAATATTCCGCACCTTGAAATCATCATTCTTGATAGATATGAACATCTTCATATAATGTCGTGGAATAACTCTTTAATATCTCCATAGATGTATTCTCAATGCCATTATGCTTATAGTTATAGCAAGATACATATGTACACAAATTGTACTTAGGATGTGGTACTTCAGGACCAAGAATTGTGTATGCTTTAAGCAACTTAAATCTTTCAAGTTAAGTCATATAAATCACATAATAGACTTTAGATGCATATCAAGTTTTCATGTCATGCTAAACAAATAAGATATCGAAAACTGATTATACATACCGTTGACTTTATACTTTCAAGTATTTGAACTATATGTCCAAATCTACATGTCTTTCATATGGAATCAAGTATTTGTCTATACGCTTTAAGCGTATCAAAGACTTTGTCCTTCTGGGACTTAATATGAGCATTTGTAGTGAGAATATAGTCACTTTCTTTGGATCAGCAAATGAGTATAGCATGCTTTGCAATATGTTGCAATTGAATTATCCCTTTTATGAACTTCAGGTTCATATCATGATATTCGGGGATTTACATATACAAATGATAATTCATTCCATGTAACCTTTTCTCAAGTGTTTATCATGTCTCCCCCTCATGTTAGAAAAGCTAACTTGTTTCCTCAACTTTGGGAAATCATCTTTGTGCATTATCATGTCAATATACACAGCACATTAATAATAAGATGAAATTATTTGGTTCCTGACCCTGAACCACTTGTGAGGGGAGAATATACTCTCGTATACAACGTATATCAAACTGATATATATAACTTTGTTCTCATAGGAAACAGTTTAGCTATTAAGTGGAGGCACTCAATAATTATCTTGCTAAACCAACTTTGATATAAACCAACTTATCAAGATGAACTATCTTGAGTAGAAAATCTGGAAATTATGCTCGAAGTTAGATTACTGAGCAATTTACCTCGCAAGCACCGGCCAGGCTGCGGGTTAATAACAATTGCGCATGTAACCATATTATAGATGCATCATATGTGGTATACATGGCAGGTGAATGGGCCCATATTCACCTTTGATATTTCCAGAATTTATGGGCTTCAACCCGAACTCTTTAGTTGGTCAATTCATTAATGAGAACAAGTGATACAAGAGAATTCGTAAAGAACTTTCTAGTTCTTTAATATTCACCCATCTGAATTCTCTATTATTGCACATCATACTTAAAATGAGATGGCTAACGCGAATGCCAACTGAATAAATTATCAATATTGGTAAACTTCAAATTTACACCATGACATGTGCACTTATCAATAAACTTCAGGTTTATTATGACATGGGTTTTTATACCAATAGATATCCACTTTATTGTGGCATTCTTTTGTTTGTGTAGTACAAACTGGAGAATAAAGCGGGTAGCTTTTCATATACAAATTATCCCGCTACAAGTTGTAGTAATAGAAGATATCAAATCTTTCCTTTATTTATAGTCTCAATATAATCAGCGCTTTCGCGTGTACTTTGGAAACTGAATAAGTTTCTTTGAGACTCACTACAGCACAATACTCAATTGTGTTTCTCCAACATAGTAATAATTCGCTCTTCTAGAGCTCTCAATTAATTTTGTACTACCACAAATTCATCAACATCCATGTGGTGAATATCTTTCTTAAAGAGAAAGTTATACCATTATGGTCATGTCAAACTTATATGCAAGATAGGTTTCTTGCATTATCGTTGTCCTTTAATAGTCATATTTCCAAAATACTTTGGCGTACAATAGGTACGTGACCAACGATCATTCATGCCATATATCATCTCAAACCTCCTTCTAGGGGTGAATGTGGTATCATCTCAAACCTCCTTCTAGGGGTGAGTGTGGTATATTCTATACCAATTTCATGTTCATATTCTTCCAATAATGAATATGTATTCGTGAATCAGATGTTGTCACATTCACTACGGGGATATGTGATTTTGTTATCCTTTTCAAATCTGTAAATGCGTCTGTCATTTGATTTGTTATTCTTTGTAAATGGATAATCTTTTGCACCTCATTTTCACAAATGGAGGTATGTGGATCAAGATAAGATAATGATGCATTTTTCTACAAAATTTCCCGTTTGGTTTCACCAACTTCTCCCCCTAATTTTGGGAAAAGTGTCTCATCAAATTGACAGTCTGCAAATCGTGCAGTGTACAAATCCCCTGTCAATGTTTCGAGGTAGCGAATAATGGAGGACGATTCAAACTCAACATATATTCCTAACCTTCTTTGCGGACCCATTTTGGTGCGGGATGGCGGTGCTATAGGCACATATACTGCGCATCCAAAGATTCTTAAATGGGATATATTGGGTTCATGACCCAAAACTCATTGCAACGGGGAATATTTGTGATAATTCGTCGGTCTGAGACGGATTAGCATTGCTGCATGCAAAATGGCGTGACCCCAAATCGAAGTGGGCAGCCGATGAACTAGCATTGCTGCATGCAAAATGGCGTGGCCCCAAACCGAAGTGGGCAGCCGACGAACTAGCATTGCTGCATGCAAAATGGCGTGACCCCAAACCGAAGTAGGCAGCCTCGTTTTCATGAGTAAATGAGGTATTCAAGATTATACTCATGTATTGTCTCAATCTGATATCCATTTTGAATGATATCTCTAAAACTCAACAAGTTCCTTTTAGACTTGGAGGAGAACATTTTGACTGATATCATTAAAACTCAACAAGTTCTTCTTATTGTATTCTCTAAAATATCGTTCCTTTAGGCAGAGTTATAGTTGCTCTTCAGGAGCCTTCAATCAATTTAATTCCCATGGTTTGCCATACAAAAGAAAATATACGAACATGAGAATAAACAAATTCAATCCGTTTGTTTCATACTTAAACAATATTTTCAAAATCTGCTGAGGTCAGTTGACTAACTAAATCAGATAGTATATGTTTTCCATAATCGATTACTTTGCAGTTTGAAAATTTCAGTTTAAGCATTTTCTTAAAACAATCGATTGTTAAACATACACAATCGATTGTTGAACATTGACAATCGATTGTTAAACACACACAATCGATTATTTGCTATTTTGAAAAACTTCAGATCATACTGTCTTAAGACAATCGATTGTTAAACATACACAATCGATTGTTGAACATTCACAATCGATTGTTAAACATACACAATCGATTATTTGCTATTTTGAAAAACTTCAGATCACACTGTCTTAAGACAATCGATTGTTAAACATACACAATCGATTGTTGAACATTCACAATCGATTGTTAAACATACACAATCGATTATTTGCTATTTTGAAAAACTTCAGATCACATTGTCTTAAGACAATCGATTGTTAAACATACACAATCGATTATTTGCTATTTTAAAAAAACTTCAGATCATACTGTCTTAAGACAATCGATTGTTAAACATACACAATCGATTATTGAACTTGGACAATCGATTGTTGAACGTACACAATCGATTGTTATGCAGTTTTAATGCGAAATATTAGATAATCGACTAACTGTTAGGTTAGTCGATTACCGCTACTGGAAAATAAAAATATTATTGAAATCTGAGCATATTGAAACATTCTAAAGAACTAATACTAACATTATATCATAAA